>OY720109.1:7679160-8405313 GCA_963082835.1 Leptogaster cylindrica
ATAGTTTGGCATGGTTTACAATGCTCAGCATTTTGTAACTGGAAAATTCTCTATGCATGTCGCATTTTAGCTAAAGATTTTAAAGTGTACCTGTTTTTTACTCAGGGTAAAAGCGCATTCAAAATATCTTCACGTTTTTATAGCCAAAGCGAAACAATTGAAATGCACAATGGCTGTGTTTTAGGAAATGCCTTTGTCAGTTCGATTTTATCATTTTTACTTGACGAAAATGTTTGGCAAAGGATTTTTAGTGTTCGATTTTCGAAATTTCGAAATCAACAAATACCGATTGCACAAATTCCATTTTTGTTCGTTATCAATCCAATGAATCGCATACTGAAGTGCATTTTGCAATTTAAACCTCGTGAAAACTAAAATATAATTCGATACAGACAATGCAATGAAAAATGCTTGTTCAAAATTTTTTTTTATATCCAGGATGCTTTTGTTGTGTAGATCAAGCGTAAACAATCTGAGAAAATATCTTTTATCTTTCCTAAGTTGATTGAAAATTTCATAGCTTAAATAATGAAGTAAATGAAAATATAGTGCTATCAAGGAAAATTGTTTTGTAGAAAGTCAACTTCATAACACGTAAATGAATATCATTTTTCCAACTCGATTTGAAGGACAAAATATTAGTTTTAGTGCGGGCACATCTTTTGTAATGTGTTTCATTTCCAAGTCAATAATTTGACTGATTACTGTCCGACGTCCGTACATTCAAAATGGAGAAAACAGAATTTGTCAAAGCTGGAAATTGCTTCTTACCTAAATCTATTTGCCCTTCGATTTACGTTATCTATCATGGTAAACCGAGGAAACTCGAAATTCTTTAGAGGGATACAGGTACTTCCCCGTAATACGAATAAACTTAATAGAGACACTTTCTAAAATTGACGTTAATTTGTCAGTGCAAGGATGACAGTAGAGAATAAGAAAAGTTGGTCGATGGTGTTTCAAACTATTGCAAATAAGCGATGTTGTCGTACAATGTTTCTGCGGAAGAATCTCCAGTACACATTGAACTTAGAAATGAAGTTTCTTTTCCCGACTTTTCTAACGTGCAGCATATTGTAAAGTTTTTTCTCATAACTCCTTTTACCACTTCAAATGAAGATATTTTAATCTTTATTCGCCAAAAAATTTTTCATTGAAAATTTTTTACGTTGGAGCACTCAAGAAATACCAACATTTTTGGTGGTATATTGTATTCGCAAAAGGCATTCAACCAAGCAATAAGCTTCTTTCGACATCTCTTCGCTTTTATGCGATGTAATTGAAAAATTTTTGAAACTTTTGACTCAACTCTGCTTGAATGGTTATGGAAACTTCTGCAAGGACGAAAACCGAGCAAGTACGCCTCTTCAGGGAATTCATTTGAGCCGATTTGATCGCTTCATTTTCAACTATTATTTCCAGAGCTGTTCTTGTCGTTAATTTGGAGCAAAGAATTTCCTTGAATTATTTTTCCTATTCAATTCGCAAATAGAAGTCTGAATTCACTTTTCAACATATATAGTATTTGTTTATATGGAAGATTATTTTATGATAAGACATTTTCGTTTTTAAAATTCTCTTACGATGACCTCAGATCTTTTCAATAAAACGAAAAAATTGAATTACCTTAAAAATCTATAACAAAAGTAAAAGTGAAAAAATTGTTATAAAAAGCAAAAGCCTCGAAACAAAAATTTATGCAAATCGAAATCCCACACTCATAAATAATATTCCATCTTTCCATGGGGGGAAATCATTGAACTGTCGGTCAATTTGTGAATAGCAAAATGTGTGGAAGTTCGGATACGAAAAATATGGAGAGAATTCCGAATGAGTTGATAAATGACTGCGTCGAAAATATTGTCCACGCCAAAAGAAACATCCTTGTTATAGAAGTCAGTAACTTCCCAAAATAACTTACAGAAAAAAATTTGTTGTTGTAGGCGTACATTTTTCTGTCTGTGGTATTAAGGGTCTTAAGGATTTTCGGGGAAGCTATTTTGCTTCTTTTCTCTAATGCAGTGGGTGTGAACTTCATTAGCATATTGTTATAGACTTCAATGAGTTCCAGGGTTGTGCACAAAATAGCGATAACAATTAGATATAAATAGGGAATTATTGTATCTTGTTCAACATCGAAAATCACTTGGGCGGAAATTTCAAAATAAATAATTTCTTTAGAAAATAAAAAACAAGAACTCCAAGATTGCTCACATGGAAAAATATACCAAAAGCTTTTCCATCTCTGCAAATCAATCAATTAAAATAACTTAAAAGATATGGTTGTGTTTCGTAATAATTCAACCTGAATTCCACTTCAGTTATTTTTGATTCCTTGTTTTTAAACAGGAAGTTTTTGTTGTAAAACAGAAACTTCCATAACTTCTCGATATCAGGAGTTTTCCTGGATCCTGGCGGAAGACAAATTGGAATCGCTGAGAGCATGGAAAACTTGTGATAGAGTCAAACAGAAACTGAGAATTTCCGGGGTGGCCTTGCAAAAAGACAAATGCCCTGGCCGGGTTCAGTGGATGCTCGTAAATAAGATGTCGAGGCATGAAGTCGTTCCGCACGAAATTTATAACACCATGTAGATCTCCAGCACAAAGTTGAGAAGCTTATCTCGGCTGTGTACCAATTGAATCAGGTCCATGGGCCATTTCCAGTGTTTCGGGCAATTCGTTTCCCAGGTGCTTTTAGATGGCATCTAGGTAAATCGCGACACAAAACCATTAAGCCTGAACGAATCAAGGTAAACAAATAATGTGCGGCGGACTGTCAAGAAATCACTTTTGTAATTTTTCCAGCATCTTTGCGTGGATTTTTTTGACATGGTCTCGCCAGCCCCAGATGGAATTTCTTCATTGAGCAAGATGTCTCGAACGAAACCTTAGACCACGACCACATTCACACTCCCCGCAACCCATACACATACTTCAGACCCAAATCGATTTTGTAACAATGCCATGACATCATGCGGATGCCGCTGTTCCACTGCCTGGTCCATGCATGCAATTGGCGTGGCCCCCGAAGTGCGCCAACTGCACTCCGCATCTGAGTACCTGGAAATATGCGTTGGCTGCTTAGGGCCGCGAAACAGCGCAAAACTACTAAACAAAATTGGCAACGAATTGCAGTGCCATCCATCTGCGACCTTCAATTCAATTGTTTAACGAATTCGTGGGGGAGACAAAGTGAATGCAAATCATCCACGCAAAATACAGCTGCATCGCGAGTAATTAATGGAAAATTAGTGCCGAAAACGCCTCACATTGCCGCCTTGAGTGGCATTTCCGAAATGAGTTATGTGGAGGTCGGCCATTGTGATCGGGGATCATTAACTTCAGGGAAAAACGAAAATCACTGCCAATGATTGTACAAGGGTTTTGGAGAAAGTAATTCAGGTGAATCTAATCAATGTGTTTTGGGTACAATTAAGGTTGAGCGAACTTTTTATTAACCTCTTTCCAAGAAACTTTACATGAAACCTTCACTATTTACAGATGAGTTAAAAATTAGTTTGCTTTTTGTTTTCAACACTTCCTTTCCATTTCAAATGCTTGGTTCTGACATCGAAAGTCTATTTTAAATATGCTGAAAGAGTTTATAAAAAGAGTAATCTTTTTATAGAATATGGTTTTGTAAAAGAAATGTTCATATTACGTACAATTGACCTGAATTTTATTTAGAGGTGCATCCAACAAAAATTATTCCAAAATAATATAGACAGGACAGGGCACCATTAATGTTCTCCTATCTCACTTGTCTGGAAATAAATTAGTTGCTGAATTGCAGATAATAATTTGCTTTTTTATGATATTGATTTCGAAATGTTTTGACCCTTTGGCTTTTTGTAGCTCGTAAATAAAAGTTATCTGAGTGACGAGAAAGTTTTTGTTGTTGATCGGCTGTAATGATTTATCGAAGAAAATCTGCCATCAGGAAGGACAGGGAAAAATAATTTTCCTTAGGAACAGAAAATAAATATGAATTGTTTTATCTGTTTCAGTTTTCCATGTGATTTTCTTTTTATTAGCAATTTCTCTACATCTGATAATTATTCCATTATTTCATTATGGCAACTTAGAACTCTCCATTATCACAATGTTGTTTTCCCTTCGTTAAATCTTTGTTCATTATTAATTTTTCTAAGTAATTCTTCATAAATATTTTTGCACTGCTGTACAGTGTTAATGTCTATAATTTCTGAACAGTAGATATCATCGGTGAAACGAGGAAAATTAATTTATCTTGCAATATTTCTGCACATCATTCTTCGGACATCATTTTCTACACTATAGAAAAATCATTTTTGTTTCACCTAAAAATATAATCATATTAAAATAGTTTCACAAAGTCAAGGATGAATGATTTTAAATCAGTAATTTACAAAATTACCACGTATTTTCTCGACTCAAACGTTTATCCCGGAAGTGACCTCCGACAACCTATCATCATTGTCACCACTTCTCCTCTAGAACAATTCTTGGTGCGGTAATTTCTCCATTAAAATGAAGCTCCCAGAATCTCAGTTTACCGCCTCCCGGTACTCAGGATGATCATGAAACAACATTTCACACCATTCCCCGTTTCTTCTTCCACCAAGCACAGTAAAGTTTAGCGATAATAAGAATGTTTACCAACGTGAGTGCAATCATCTTGTACGTGTCCGGAAAAATTGTATTTTTCCGTGAGCTGAAATTACATTTTGTTCAAGCAAAGCTACGAAAAATCTTTTGAGTCACCTTTATCCAGAGTGCAGCGAATGAATGGACGAAATCGCCGAGAGATGTGGAACTTATTTGCATAATTTTCGCTAGATATTACCTGAAAACGTGCAGGGTCAGTGTCGGAGGCTCCTTGAGAGACCGCAAGATTTTCCTATTTCCACTGAGACGTGCATTTTTCGCGAGCATAATGAACGCCAATGTTTATATAAATGCCAGGTTGAAGAAAAATAGTAGGATGATATTTTTGCGCTGAGTAGCAGAATGAAGATTATAGCGCTTGCGGTGGTACCGTTGGTGGTGATGAATGATTTTTTTTATTTGTTTTATTTGTGGTTTTTGCACATAATGAAGCTTTCATGCAACGGTACCACCACACTTCACTTGTTAATTAGAATTTAATGAAACTTTGCAGAATTTCTGTTGAAGGTTGGTGCGCATCTTTCGCCCCGCACTGATCGGTAATTATTCAAGAGATTAAAATGGGTAAATCTGGTATGCAAATACCGGGGCGAAACCACACCTGCAATTACTCATTACCTAGTTATCAAGGATTCTATATAAAATATTCAAAATAGGTGGAAACTGTGGAAGGCTTTATGGAATATTCAAATAGATAAAAACAAGATAACTGTATTATTTGAAGAAATTATTAACTACAGTACCGGCAAAGTCGTAATTCGAAACTGCAGCAAAAGCGTTTAAGGAACCACGGAAATAAAGTAGTTTTTGTTTTCTTTTGATATCAATTTTGTAAAAAAATTCAGATAAAGTTTTTTGGGATGCACTCAACAAAATTGCGAAAACAATTGTTGTTCTCAGAATATTTTAGTCAGCATTCATCATCATCGTGCTAAAAGCAAGGTCACGATGGGGAACAGTATCAACCCTTCTAACATGAAATATGGGACACTGTTTTTTGTTGTTTAAAAAGAAATTGTATTGTTTAAAATGGGCATGTTTGAAGCAACGGGTCATCAATGCTGTGTTGTGTGGAAAATTGAGAAATCCAATCGTTGGAAAAGCATGGAACTCGGTTTAAACAAAAAATGTTGCATGTGAATTTCACGACGTAACCAAAAAAAATCAAACATTTTCGTTGTGTTCTGAGGAAGAGTTCAATTAATGTATTATTAAATGTATTTTGTTTTGTTAGTTGTTTGAATATGTTGACATCGTGAGAGAGAAAATGAACCTGAAAAAGAAAGAGCGATACACTAATTTAAAATAATTAGACAATATTACAATAAAAAACCCCGGTAAATTGGAATTTATAAGAACGAAAAACCACTGAAATGGAAATTGAAACTGAACAATATAAATAACATCATGAAGATATTCGATTTCAGTGTCCGAAACAAGACAATGTGATTGAAAATTAAACAAGTTGTATGGCTGCTCTAATTACCGAAACCGTGTATTTTTTTTTTTTTTTTTTTGGGATTTGATAGCAAAATGAACAATTCCTCTTCCGAACACATCTAAAAATGGAAAAATAACAAAAACAAGAAAAAAAAACCAGTCGAACTAATTAAAAAGTTCTTTATGAGAATTCGCAATTTAAGGCTTCAGTTTAAATTTCGAAATTGTTGAGATAATTGATGTCACCTGAGCTTTACGTGCCAAGCGCTTTCAGGACTTGTCTTTAATTTACAATGGGTCTTTCGACCGAAGAGGACCTTCATTAATCCTCTACAATTCTAAATTGCGTTTTGAACAGAATCCGGATGAAGTGTCCTGTTGTCATAAATTTGAAATTTCTGGAGGCAACAGGAAAGTTATCCTCTATTATCATTAACGGGCTCAAGTGGCTAATGTCCACAATTCCTGTTCCTATTAAAGGACTTGGGCATAAAGTATTCTTGCATAATAAATTGCTTTAAAGAGTTTTATACTTCGGAGGTTATAGTTTAATACTAGAAGGAGGAACTCGAATGTAAAGAATTGATTTGGATGGTGAATTTCTGTAAAATAAAATTCGGGTTGTCCCATCTCAATGGTTTATAATGAGCTCCTAGTTTTTTTTTTTTTTTTTTGTATAAATTAGTAGAGTATTTGGTTGAAAAGAAAGTCACTTATGCAAAAAATTTATATTATCAGGAAAATGTTTAATGAGAGTGATCAGTGACTTGGGACTTGTCAGAACTTTCGTAATTATTTCAAACAAAGTTTTTCAGATGAAAATTGAAGAAGTCCTTGCGTACTTGAATTTTTAAAAAAATTTTACTTTCGAAGAAGTTTTGTTAACAATTTGAAGAATTTTAAGAAAAATTTCAAGCTATAGTTAATTAAGCGCATGAAACCTCTCAATGTTGGATTATGCTAATGGAAATAAAAATTTCTGAAGGTTAAACACTTGGAATAAATTAGAAGCAGCACAATTCGCTGCTCATGTGGTTATGTCACTTCGAATCACCATTTAGATTTTTTATGGTTGCCATTTTTTGTGAAATCAGCGTTGAAGTTATCCGTGACGATAAGAGGAAATCTTAATGTCTTGCATATTTTTCCAGGTGAGGTGGGAAAATAACGATTTGAGACTTCACGACCACGATACACCGAGGAAGTCCGCGGGTTTGTTATTTGTGGAAACATGAAAACTTCTTGACATTGAATAATATCTTCTGGTGGAACATTTATTCGCGCGTGCTCTGTGCGGCTTTTTAGCGGTCTCATATCTTCGCATTTTTACTGCGATTTCGGCTCAGGCCGGTGTTGTCTCTATATTCGCAAACTTTTTACCGCTTTAAAAACAGTACAGAATCTTTGTATACATCTCCGGATTTAATTTAGATAATATATATTCTAAATATTGACTTCAATTTATTTTTTATTAAAAAAACCAAAACAAAATTTGCTCGAGATTTGTTGTTTACCGTTTGCTTCTCGTGCACTTGTGGTTGTTACTTGAGGGCCTCTATGTTGCCTTTCACTGCAGAAATTGTTTTGATTGCAAACGATTTATATTACTTGCATTTGGTAATAGACATGATCGCTATTAGGAACACGCGGCAGCATTGTTCAATTTTCTATTAACCTTAACTAGTACAGGAGGCGGCATGAACGTGGCCGAATCATCGTGATAAGCAATTTTACTGGAGTTGAACACCTTGGCTTATTTTTGATTGCAAAAATTGAAGAATATCTCTTATTCATTAAATCGTGAACAGTTATATTATGTTTGGATACAAATCAAATTAGTAAATCGTGATTTGTTTATAAAACGTTTTCAATTTTTTTTTGTAATTATGGAATAGTTTGGTACGTATTGTCTTTGAGACTTTTTAACAAATCGTTTTTTGCATTTTAGTATTCCATTTAGTATAATCAATATTATTTCTGCCAAAAATGAGAAATCAATAAAAAAAGAAAAATGTAAACCGAATAAGTAGAGACCAAGACTTCATCATTTTGGTTGTAGTTTTTACTTTTACGTTCTTATGGTTTGTAGCTTCGCTGAAATGATCATACGTACGATTTCAGAACATTTCAAGCATAAACCTACTTATATTTTATGTAAACAATCCCAACTACTGAAGCCATTCTCATCGTAGTCGAGTGTTTTTTGTCAACATTCCAAAAACCTTTTCATTTCGAAAGACTTCATTGTGGAGTTAACTTGTGAAGGGCAAAGAATTTTTTCAATAGAACACTTTTCGACCAATTGCTTTTATCAAATCTATTGAAGAATAGGGGAACAAAAGGATTTGAATTTTCACGACTTCTCCTTGCGGTTTCCAATTGATACACATCATTTCCATATCGAACCAGAATACTTGAATCTTGAGGGCATCCTATGGCCTCCTTTCCACTTTATTTGTCTCGATCCCGGATGCTTCTATGGTTAGAAGAGCCCTTTCGCAGTTTACTTAAGTGAAAACTGAAAAGGGAATTTATTGTTTTTTAAAACCTCCATATTGGTTTTCGCTGACATCTATTTTGTGACTTTCCGTCATGTCGCCTCGTTATTTCCATTATCAGATTCCCATTCTTCTCATTAAATAAAAAACAAAATTTCCCACCGCCCCAACATTATTTTTGATGTTTCAGGAGGCAGATAAAATTTATTTGGTTGGATATCAATCATTTGAAATACTTCTGCAAGAAGATAAATGAATGTTGTTCATTACTCATATTTTTCATAAAAAAATTTACACGGATTTTTGCTGACAGTTGTAGTTGGATAATGAGTTATTCAAATTGCGAGCTTCGTAGGATAATAAATTGTCGTTCCTCTAATATGCGGCATTTGTATTCGAGAGGGTTGGAATGGTCTTTATCCTAAATCTACATCATTATTTTCTTCGGCTCTATAAATATGGCCTGAATGTAATCTAGTGGGGTTTTGAACGAAAACACAACTTACAATATATACAAATGTTATGAAAAATCACACAATAATGGCTATATTCATCAAAATTATCCTTCAGGAAGTTTGTAAATTTATTTTAAATCCCATAAAGACCGAAATCTTGAACTAACGACTCATTCTATTTGCTAAACAATATCTAGTAACTTTTCGAAAGGGTTATCAAATCACTTGGAATTGTTCATCATTTTCCATCATTACTAATAAATTATTAATATAAAAAAACTTCTGTAATGTATCAAAAGAACCTTTCTTATGTTATATGTCTGATAGGTATTCTTAACCTTTAGCTTTTCATCGTTACATTTTTTAGTCCTTTTTACTAAATGAAAGTATCTTTTTATCCTACTTACGGTGGCGGAAAGTAAATGTATTTCGGGACCAAAAAATAGCGATAATAGAGTATGTTTTTCTGGGTAAATGAATTCGTTATTTTTCAAAGGATATCACAAGGTTGTAAAGAATTTAAATTAACCAAGTGAAAAATATATCGTAAGAATAATCAATTTCTTTTTTTTTCAGTAAGAATATTATGCTCTAAATAATCTACAATGGCGTACGAAAATGTATTTACGATGTAGAGAGAGAATCCTAAGGATATTCTATGAAATTTATTAACTTAACCCGAAAAAGGTCGTACATTTTTGAGCATCATATCATGACTTCACAAGAAGTCTGAGGTAAATCATATGCAACCCCTTGATACTTTTGGAATAACAAAAGTCCTTAATTTATAGTGCCCTTGAACCCAAATCATAAATTTTAATCCTGGTAGGACATTAGTTCCACTGGTCCACTTCGTAGTACATTTCCGAAGTTCAACGGAGTTCCACATTAGAAAATCCTTCCTGACAGGAGGATTTCCTCATTCCTTGCACAGGAGCACGTGCTCATATGCAAAGATTCTGACTGGAACACTAATTAGAACAAATTTCCTCAATCAGGGGCCCTTTTGGCATCCTGTTTAACTGGGCTCCTTCGTTTGGTGGAAAAACATTTTGTATAGTGGCATCCTGGTGAAGATTTCGAAATTCCTTGTCCGTAAGGAATTTGGCTTACGTGACTCGCATCAAGAACAAAGAAATAACAGACGAATGTAATGGGGTTTGTGAGCAGAGGCTTAACTATGGACGTCAGCAGCAGCCTGCTTGGAGCAAACTTTCGGAAAAAGGACCTCTCACACGTTATTCGATGGAGGTTGGCTCACAACTTATATTTCCATTTCGAAAAATTGACAGAGAACGAGAAATGTCTTGCATTCCGATGTTGTGGCCCCAGCCTAAGCGAAATTAGATGCTTATGTTCTTACAAGGATTGCGTGGGCGGCGAACGAGTCCCGACCACTGTCGCAGGGACTTACAGGAAATTCCTTCTCTAGTCATGTCATGGGCTTGATTTAAATATAGCTACTTACTTTGCCCGAAGGATGATTGCTCTAAACTTTAAACTCAGTATCCTCAAGGACACTCAACGGCATGGATTTTGTGTCAACGGACCCGAGGGATATTCCATTATCGAATACCTTATCCAGGATATCGACATTCTACAAGCGTTCTGTGATTGTATCCTGTGACGGAGTTTGACCCGCATTTAAGTGAAATCTATTACTCAATCTTGAAAAGTAAAATTTGTAGAATTACTGAAAATGGAAATGGGTTAGACATTTTGATGAAATCAAATACCATTTCCTTTCACAGACTGTTTTACGGCAATCGTCCTTGCTTTCATATCCTCATTACTTTATTGCATACCCCAATGAATTCGGAAAGTTTTCCTGATAAAATCAAACTTGAAATGCTGGCCATAGTTCTTCATAACATTATTATCCTTTTGTGGTTTGCCTTGATTCACTCGTACCATAAAATCATGACTACTTGAAATTTAAATTTGAAACTTTTCCCGAGTGTAAAAAGGAATGAGAAAATGGAAACGAGAAATCAGGCTCTACAAGAGTTTTTAAATATCTGCAGAAAGTTTCGTCGTTAGACTGCAACAGTTCGTAAAATATGGACAAAATGTTCATATAAATAATGCATTTCATAACCAAGAAACCGCAGGAGTTGTTTGCTCTTGTTGTCCTGTCGGAATACATCTTTATGGAGACATCAAGTTCTCCACGTCTGAGGACGAGGTCCAGCGCCCTTACTCCCTTCATTTATAAAATACCGCAACAAAAGTTTATCTCACACAGCTGCAGGATGCATCGGATGAAAAGTTTCCCATTGTAGAAATTAAGAGATTTGTACCCAAAAACAAATACAATTTCACATCCAGTAAAATAATGTGATTTCCCATTCCACAGCTGTAACTGTATCTTATAGAATCCTGAATTTCAGCTAGCAAACAAAAGGATATAACCATTGTCTACTTTTAAATCTTGTTAGATCAACTTTCAAGAGCTTCTGCTTTAATTTAAGGGTTAGTATAAATGTGAAATTCATCACCACTGGCACAGAACAAAAAGCCTGTGGGGCTTAGATTCAAGGCTGAATGTATAGTAAAAATCCTTGAACAGACTGAAATTATTAAAGAAACATTTGTTTCCATCGAATGTCCTGCAAAATCAAACAAACGGCCAAAATTTCAATTCTTGAGCTTCTCTCAGCAGTCCAAATCCAATGAGAAATGGGAGCGATTAATTTTCTGATCAAATATTCAGCAAAAAGAATTTAATTAGAATCACTTCCTCCGGATATTGGAAGTGATTCATGAAGGATTTGTTCCAATTCACTGTGCGGAAATCAGCGATCTTCTCTTAATGGAACTGAAAGAACACGTGAATTTGTTTTTGTTGAGTCGCATTTTAATATTCCTGCTCGTTTTCATTTTACAATAACAATAACAATATTCCGTTGGTTTAAATTTGTAAACTTCGACAATCAAGAAAGGGATTTTCTAAAGAGCTGCTAATCTATTTTGGAGGGCATGTGCCAATTACAACAAACTTCTTGACTAAAGTAATTGAGGACTTTGCCGATAAGCGCGTTTCAGGAGCAAATGGTCTTAACCAGTTCATTGATTTTCGATTAGTTAACGCCTACACGTGGGCAATTTAATTAAAACGAATTAACTTTAAGACCGTAGTAAAAAGGTAAAAAGTGTTTTTGATGTTTGCTTTGTAGATTAGATAATGGAGATCTGATAATTTTGTGGCGACATTTCACCTTTCATTATGTAAGAAATGTATTTTCCTGTAACTGAAAAAAGGGTTATGGTGGTTAGACATAAAAACATAATGAAGAAAATCACAAAATAAATTAATTTCCGAAGTTTTTTTTTTTTTTTAAATTTTATTTCTTTTTCATATTCACATAATACATATACAAATAGTCATAGATGTATCTATTGTAACGATATAATTAACATCTCTTTAAGTTTTTTGCATCTGCAAGTATTTGACAAACGATAGTGTACATGTGTAGAAATACATAGTAAAGAATATATAATTCATCTATATATAATAACAAAGATTGTTTTTTGTTTGTATAGCTGACGGTATAAATATAGTATTTTGTGTTTCATTTTTTGATTCTTTTTTTTTATAAAATTAAATGTCCGTTTTGTTTTCATAAGAAAAATATTTGTTCTTTCATTACAAGCATTCAGAATTATGTGTTTTGCATTGTTTACATAAAATTCAAAAACCAGTATTGGTGCAGTTTGAATTTACACAAGTTCACTGATAGCAAAAAGGACCTACTCCAGGAAGAAAGGACATTAAGTTTTATTGTTATCTTACTCCCAACACTTTTGAAATTATTTTAATTTTTGAATGATATGTTTAGGGTTTTATCTTTTATAAATGTTATATTCCATGCATACTAATAATACGATAGAAGGATATTTGTATTGTTCATATTTGTTGTTTTGCTTTTCTGAAAAATTGCCAACAACAATTTTCTACTATGGTTAAACAATAACCCATCAAATTTTGTAGCGTAATTTTCATGAGATGAATAAAAAAAATTTATTTATTTTATTAGTTCTCTTTGCAATAAAAAGTTTGCAACAATTTCGTCCTTCCACCACATCAACAGGAAACGGCTAATCTGCACAGAAAATATATTATATCAAAGCATCCTTACAATGTGGGTGTATCGAAAAATTGTTGAAATGTATATGTTCGGAAAAGGAATTGAAAGTGGCAACTTTGGGAGCAATAAAAGATAAATGAGTACAGGATTGTGTTGGGAAATTTGGGGCGGAGGTGACAACAAATGGAGGTAATAATGGCTGGAGAATGTAATAAAATCGATGTGTGATCAATAACATTAGAGTCACTGTTATTACTGTGCAGTTGGACAGAACTCTGCGGTGTAATGGTTCGCTTCAAGCATCTCGCATAAAATGTTTCTATTAATCAATTTAACGTGTTTACTGAAACAAATTGTTAAATGCCGGAAATGTACAAAATATTGTTTGGTTCATCGATTGAATCAAAATGTTAAGAGCATTTAAATGTTTTCACAGACCCTGAAGTGGATCTAGGAAATGGCAATTGCTGCATTATCCTTGCTAATCTCAACTTGACTAGGACTGAATTCATTTACTGTAAATGCGCATGCAATTGAAGTTCCAAACTTTGTTTTTCTGATAGAATTAACAAAACCAACGCAATCAATTGTACGTGAAGGATGTAATTATATTACTAAACCCCATTTGCTCTTTGGGGGGCTTTTTATTCAAAATTCAACGACTTCGTTCAGGATAAACTTGTGTTTCCACTTCACGCTCAACCTTCGATGTTTTTCGAAGAGATACATATTTTTACAATACAAAAAATAACCCAAAATTTATTTATTCAATATCCTAGTACGAATCAGACAAAAAAGGGATACTCGGGATACAGAAGGATTTTTGCTTCTTGCTGTGGGACAAGATTATTTAATGCCCTGTGGGAAGTTGGCAAACACGATTTACGACAAATGTTTGTCTTAATTTAAAAATACAACGACGAATTTCTTCTTTAAGGAATATTTATGGTAAACGTGCCTTATTTGGTTTTGGTTTCTTAAAATCTATGTATGTAGGTATGAATTCTTGTTTTTTTCTTTATGTTCTTTTGATTCCGCTGTTTTCATTCACATTTGCACAATTATTATTGCTAAGGCGTATTTTTATTGCTTTCTACAAAAGTAAATATTTCTTTAATTTTTTCTACCAATGGATCGAACAAATTCACTTTAAACAATTCACAATATTCACTTTAAATACAATTATCACTTTCGAACCAAACGAAGTGGAACTGTAAAAAATCAAAGAATAAAAAACACCGAAAGAGAAACGCTTAAAGCGATATTTTGAGCGAACATTTTTTCAGAATTTCCAGGAAATTTTCATTTATACGTGCGGTGAAAAAAGTCAGAGGTCATTTGTACTTTTTTATGTGATGAATGAACGCCCCTTGAGCGCTAAGAATGCGAGTGCGAAAAAATGAGTCCGTGAAGAGAAATAGAAACGTGAAGCGAAAAAAAAGAAACCTAACAACAACAACTAACGGTTGAGTTGAAAATCCTGAAATCCTTTGAATGCCAACGAAATGAAATTTTGAGTTCGTACATCGTAAACAGTTTCTCCTTTGCCCTGAGCTTTTCGTAACTTAACTCTATTTGAACTGCTCTAGGAGCAAATGGTAATTTGAAGGTATATCCTTTCCCCTCACCGCCTTCGTTTTTGTTGTAAAACATTCGTTTCTAGTCAGGTTTTGTACAAGAAAATTTATCGACAGTTCTTTTGGTCCTTTTACTCCTAGAAACTTTATTCTTTGAAAACTTAAGCAATTACTCCGGAATTAGTTTGCCATTGCAACAGGTCCTGTTTTAATTACTCTTCAGAAGTTATTGATCACGGCCATTTTACCTCGAATGTCAGCTTAATTACCAATCGAAAGCAATCTAGAGAGTCCTGCAATTATTGTTTTCCTTTTTGTTGAATTTAAATCAGTGAGCCTGACTATTTATTCTGTGGTTTCTATAATCCCGCAAAACCAGGCGCATGTGATTGTTTAAGTGGTAATTAAAGAGACTTTTTCATTAGCGTATTTTACTTTAATTTGTTTTTGAAATTTTTGCCAATATTTAACAAAATATTTACGGATTTTATGACTATTTCTCCAATATTGTCAATACATTGTTGTTAAAGAAATGTGAAATACATTTTGCAAGGATGCTTGTGATAGATAGGTTGTGCAAATGTGCTCTGAGAATATCCCATGATAGATCTGTAGTTTCTTTCTAGTGTTAACAGCGATGTTTTTAAATAAATATAATTAAAACAAAAAAACAACTTCTTACATCAAACATGGTCTGAAGTTCTGAAAGTTAATCAGCTGTAATTACAACGCAGCTAAAACGTGATTCTTGCCGTCTGCTTTTCTTATTACATATATTAATTTTTAAGAACAAAAGTTTCTTTATAAAATATCTTATATTAATATGCAAATTTAAAGCTCTAAGAAAATTTCGTAGTAATCGCGTTAAAACGAACTGATGAGGAAAACGAGTTTGCAGTCGTCTTTTGCAGTGCTGTGAGCATGTTTAAAGTACACCAAAAATTATTCACTTACACCTCACTTTCTTAATTTTTTGTTGCTTATTTTAAAAACGTTGCGCAATTTTTCGAACGCTTACCTTTCGAAGGAAGAAAGATAACTTTAATCTTGAAACTCAGCAAAAATTTTGTAAAGGCTTGAAGAGAGGACAAGGGAGATAATTAATTAAGTTAGTGGAGAAATGGAGGAACGTAGCAAAGGATCCGACAAGAGTATACAGACCGAGGACAGAAATTGTATTAACAAATTACGAGGTACACTCAACTTTATGAACAAAGCGTTTCAAAATTAAGTTTTCTTTGTAAATTACTTTGGAGTTCTGAGGCAACAGTAAAATATTGAAAACCTATATTCTAAAACTGAACTTATGATGTGTGCTACGATTAGAATCCGGAAGTAAGTCCTTGTGCTATATAGTTCACTTGTGTTTTTTAGAAGCTCTGTTGACTGTTTACCTAGAGTAAGTTACATTAAAAAGCCATCAAAAAGTTTATTATTATGTGTGTGTTTTTTTACAGGATAAAAATCTAAGTGTGCTGTGTGGATTGAAGGCAAGGATGCAGTATTTTTACACTTAAGTAGAAATTCTCTAGTTTCCGTTATACGGTCAAAAGTTATACAATTTAAATGTTATTTCCTATTAATTATATTATTCAAAGAAATTACATTAGGTTAAATAGCGTCTAAAATTTGATAGTCTTGTTTTCTGTCTTAGTCCTCTCAAAAAGGAGTTAGCAAAATAATTCCCTACAAGTGTTTTATGCAAAATTTAACATGGTGAAGTGTTGTTTTACGCAAATTTAAAGATCCATCACAATTTGGATTGGTAAAAATATATTTACCTGCTGAAGGATTTGCAATTCATCAATGTCTTTGTTTTTTTGTAGTGCGTAAGGAAGATAGCGTAGCTTTTACATCACAATTTAAATAAGACCGAACAATTCCAATAAAATATTTCACTTCTCGTATTTAAGGTTAAAAAGAACAAATTGCTCTTTGAAAACATAAATTGTTTTTTATAATTACGTTTATTCTGTTGTGTTCATCATCATCACTCACGTCCGTTTTTGATAAAAGATTCTTTGAAGGTCATTATGATGCCAAGCGCGCTTTCTGCTTCCGGACAAAGTCAATCGCGAGTTTGTCATTTAAACGCGACTCCAAGATTTGCAGTATTGGATGATCTGTAACACAGAAAATTACAAAAATATTATTTCAAAGGATAAAAGTCGATTTAATTTGCATCACTTCAGATTTTCAGAACAATTAAAATGTCAATCAACACTCACTTTTGTCATGCTGTTGCATCAGGGGCAAATCCACTTGTTTTAATCCATGAAAATTCTCTACACTTGTATTGTAGTCTGCAACTCCTGGAATAGTTCCTAAAGCAAGAAAAGCTTCCCCAGCAAAATCGTTTGCTGTCAGGACATCGTGATCCATGACAGTGAACGCAATCATAGCACCTTCACCTTGACACTGCTCCAGAGTCACAGAAAATTCGAAACATTCATCAAAGTTTGGATGCAATGTTTTCTAGATTTAAAGTGAAATAAAAAATAAATTGTTTTACAATTGACAGATTTATTTTTAAATAAAATATAGAAAATAATTCTTACTTTGTGCACATTTGTTTGTTGTTCAGCACAGTGGCTGAAAAATCGACGTGGAAGAAGTTCAATTATAACGAAAGGATCACTGAAACCATTCGGATCAAGGGGTATGATGTCCCGGGCATGAAGGACTTCAACACACAGAGAGTCGTGATTGAAGTATGCCCGAACTGCCAGGACACCGTAAGGTCCTGGTGACGATGTGACTAATTGCTCCTGCAATCGTTGCATGTAGAACAAATCAATTAATTTCTCTGTCTCTGTTTTGTGATACTGAAGACGTTGTTCAACTCTCCAGTATGAATCACAGTGTAGATGCTCCATTGGTAGACCTAAACCTTCGGCATTGAAGAAATCGACAAGAAGCTGTAACGCCTCATGCAACCGATCATGGAAGTTGGAAGGACGATCCCCATCGGCTCCAGTGTCCATTTGTCGTGACAATTCATTGAGCACGGATTTCCAAATTAGAGTCAGAGCACGGTTGAAGTTCTTGGTTAAGAGAGCGCTATTTAAGGCAGAAAGGTGGAGATCAAGGTATTCTAAGAGAGGAATGATAGCTTGGTTGGTAGGCAAAGAGTCTGGGGACCAGGCCAAGTGGAAAACGGCCTTTTGTAGGGGCACCTGCATCAATGGACCAAGTTTCGACAGGACCCTCTCGGCTCTATTCTCCAACTGAGTCAAACTGGATTCGAGTAGCGCTTCCGCGTTGTCGTGCAAAAGCTGACCGTCCGGTCGAAAGTCTGACAGGGCTCGTCGCACGTACTCCAAATTGTTGACCGTGACGCACATGTCGTCCGATGTTCTGAAAGGTCCTGTCTGCTCATAGTATCCACTGTCCGCAAGAGCCTGGTGGATCAAATCAGTGTAGTGCATTGCTGCAGAGCAAGCAGCGTCGATTAGTTGCGCCTCAAAATGTGGAGCAGTGTTGGTGTCCGGCCACTGCATCATTTTCCAAAACTCCTTCATTTGGTAGAAGCAGGATGCGGTGTCTACGGATGAAGTACTGTGCCTCACTATGCGTTCGCCCTCACAGATTTGGTCCAACGATATCGCTGTTCGAACTCTCTGCAACGCGCGAGCCTTACTTACCATAAGCCAACGTTCAAAAATGGGAATGAACCATTCGTGGTAGTTCTGCAGAGCCAACGGCTTCTCCGGAGGTTGGGGCATTACGGACAGATGCTGTTTAAGAATAGAAAATTCCTAGAAACGTTTGCATTTAAATAACTAACAGGACGAAAATCGAATTGAATTGGATTTACTTGTAAGGCAAGATAAAGTTCAAACGGTCGAATATCCACGGGCTCCTTGTCGCTTTCTAAAACTACAAATTGACTAAGTGATGTTCCAGGAACTTGTCCTGTTTCCATGCGGGAAGTAACTTCCTCAGCAACCATCGCATCGAATTGCTTATAAATAATGCTAAAGTACTGAATTCCATTTGTGCTGTTCAAAAATTGTAATAAATAAATCCGATTGTTGCCAAGTGATAAGACTTACGTATCGAAGAGCGAGTGGTAGTAAATTAAGCCCAGCTGAAGATCTGCTATTAATGTAGTAGTGAAATTGACTAAAGGATTTTGAGACCGTTGAGACTCCCGGAGGAACATTTGCGCCCACTGAATAGATCCCTTTCGCAGTGAGCCAACGATTTCTCCTCTAATACCCTTGCTGAAGGGACATACCTGACGGAATGCCTTCATTGAACCAAGGAGACCAAGACACCTGAGCAGAAATTCAAGCCTGATTAATGAAGGCGGATGCAGGGACGGGAATATGTCTCGATGTCGACGAATCTGGTTCAACGATTTATCTACAAAACCCGTCATCGCCTCGGCCAGCCATTGTTCAAGCTCACGTGTTATCGGTTCATGATTCGGTTGACTCCACAACTTGTCAACATCCACCAGTAGTCGATGAATAAATTTCGGATCGATAGGGGTAGATCGATTCAGTTTCACAGCTGCGACATACCTTTAAAAGCAATTTCGTGTATCCACATTTAGGGAGAGGATGGGGTGTCATTTTACCTTGCCAGGGCGCACTGTAAATCCGACAAATCACCCTGTACCGCCATTTGATGGAGTATAGTTAGTGCCGGTCCTGGCAGTTCACCGCTCCATGTCCAGGATGGTTCATGTGTCGAAATTTCGTGGGACATAAACACCATTTGCAGCTTTTCAATTTTGCTAATCTCGAATGAATTGTCCTCCTCGGATGTGCCATGGTCCTCGCGTGTAGACAGCCACAATTTTAATCGTATTCGCCCTTGCACAGTGCTACGTTGACTTCTTGCCTCAAGCTTAAACCAACCCTCAAGACCAGTTGATGGAATATCCGCGATAGGAATGTTCACACAACCCAGAAAATCATCCTGGGATCCTTGCCTGGCTGACTGGCACACCTGCTTGAAAAACCTACCTAAACCTCTAACACCACGCACTTCGTTTAGTCGAGAAACAGCGTCAAGGACGCAGCTCTCATCGTCATGGTCCCATATGTCTAAATGAAATGTGTCTGTGTTTATGTCATCAATGTCACTGAAATGAGACAGAAAACGGTACATTGCCAGCAGGTAGCCCAGAAGATGTGGTGAAATTATTCAAATTACACTCATTTTGAATTTTATATATTCCCCCCAGATCAATTTATTGTATTGTATGTTGAATGCCATTCATGGCGATAGACAGAGTGAGGTGTGTTCCTAGGACAACGTTGGCCATGGCTACGTCCAATCATGTGTGATGCATGAAAACCTTAGCGACAGGTGCTTACTGAGATTGATGACTCCACATTGAATAAAATTTAAAAAAAATAAAAATAGTAACAAAACCCATTATTGGCATGGCAGAAGATTGAAAAAGGAAACAGGGTCAATGAAGGTATTCCACTTATAAAATCATCCATTATTCGGTTGGAAGGCAACAAACAAATTATAACTTTTATACAATTCAACTTTGCTGATTGTTGTGTATACTTAAAAAAAAAACTAACTTTGGGCATTGTGTACCATCCTTTTTGAAGAAAAGCGTGTTAGAAAATTTTTGCTGAGGTCTCATCGGCTTTTGACTTTTCAGAGACGAAAGCATTGACTTTCAGATGCGTTTTTTATTCTACTATGTACTTTAAATTTACATAAAGGTGATGTCAAATGGAATACCAAATGGTGATGACGAATAATTTTATTGAAGAAGTCCTGTACTAAAACGAAAGAGAAGCAAATTTTTCTAATTCTGTTGATTCAACGTTTCTAGGACTATAGAATACATAAAACATAAAACTGTACTCACTTAATACTCATTTCAAAATGAAGTTCAAACCATTAGTAATAATGAATTGGAACAAACTAATTTGAATTTACTACATTATATGTTTTAACGTATTATTCAGTAAATCCCCGTTTTGAAAAATACTTTAGAAACTTTTGAATGACTAACGTATCCGTCCTAATGGTCATCAAGGACTTTTGATTTAGTTTGCTTTCAAGCTCGTTGTCTTCCGCCATAACTTCGCAAAAATAATTTTAAACTGAAGCAATATGAAAGGATTTCAACGACATGGTTTGATATATTGAACTGAATGGATAATACGCTTCTGTTATGGATAGGGAAAAGGATCCATTGTGGGGAACTTCGCTGGTCTCTCGACCCAACTTGTACGGATGGGTTCAATATTTTGTGAAAATAACCCGTCAAAGATTCTCTATTAATTTTGATCGGAACGCTGACGGGGTGTAAAAACATGGGCCCCAAGTGACACCGAGTGCCACTGGAGTTGGCGTTTGATATCGGGTCTTGCGAACCTGTCAGCCTAACGAGACAACTTGGATGGTGAACACGTGTCAGTACTTACAATTTAAATTTCTCGTTCCACTTGGGACAGAGAGTGTGCGGTTTGATTGACGTTGCCCGAATGAATTTAGCCGGCACCGGCCCTCCTAATGAGTCCCTCTGTTCCCGCCTTGCGCCTCCCTCCTTCCGCTTAAAGCTCAAACGAAAGCTATGCTTTCGCATTTTATCATGTGTTGGCGAATCGGAATTGGTGTCAAAACCAACATCGGACAATGTGCGTGGTGTTGGGGGTAGGGGTTGAGGTGAAACAGGGGCACCAGCTGGCTGAATTCCCAACATGCAATATGGATCACTGAAGCCTGCAAAAAAAGAAAGAAAAAATGAATAAACCAATAATGGAGGTACAACAATATTGTGTTAGTCCTAAAATGCAGGATAATCTCACTAAAGAGGCGACAATTTATGGTATTTAGATTTTTTTGGATGATTGTGTCAATTAACGGATTACAGAAATTGATCCGCTGATTGGTGTTACCACGCAAAATAACTTCCTTAATTGCGCCGTTGTTTGATTCAATCCTCCTTTAATTGCGAACTTTTTCGGGAGTTCAATTAGGAAAATTGAACTAGGAATTATGATACATTTTTGTTGTAAATTATGGTGATGACGAATCGTTTCGATACATAGGAACTTCTGACAATTAACAACTTCAGTATTATAAATTTCTCTTTGAAAGGATATTGAACCAATTACAATAATTCATGCCAAAATACAAGACTCATTACTCAAGCCGCGATATAACAATGTTGATCTGCATGTTGGCAGTGAAAAACGAACATAGAAAAATACATTTAAACCGCAATTTTTCTTCTTGGTCAACAATAATATTAAGTCAAAGGGGATAACAGAAAGAAATATGTATATAAGGATGTATATAGATACATATAAAAATCGAGTACACAGTGTCGTTCTGATTGCCTTTCACAACGACTGAAACTGAAACGGATTGAATTGTCACAAAGGGAGCCAATCAGGAGAGCAATTTATACTTGAGCGGTTATGGGAAATCGATTGTTCACTCCTCAAAGGATATTTTCAGGATAAAAGAGCCGCTTACTGTGAAAGATGCTGCAGATAATTACGGAGATTGAAAAATCCTTCACCTATGTGTGCATCCTTATCCACAGGAAATAGTCTCTCCAACTCTGTAAGCCATTTCCATTTAAGTGGTGGACAATAGGAAGGCCACAAAACCACAAAGGGAAACTAAAAAGGACAATGTACTGTCGACTGTCGTACATTCTGTTGCATTCTACAAACAAACTGCAGCTTAAACCACATGAGGGGAATTAATTTTTGTGGTTTTATTTTCCATTTAGCCATTTTTAATTGTCGACCTTTGAGTCCTTGTCTACGATAACATCTGAAGATGTTAATTAGGTCTCTCTGTGGTGTTCCTACGTGGAAGCTGCAGCTAACAGCTGTTCCTTTAGAAAGTTTTCACTGAGGGAAGACGAATGGGTGAACTACAAGTAGCCACATGGTTGAACTTTCCCTCCACAAGGGACCTTTGACGGTGATTATGCAAAACGTTCAAAGGAAATTCTCCATGTTTGTCGTCGCTTGCAGGCAGATTTAAACAGTCGTTAGAAGTTTACTGAAGTGAAGGTCGTTTTGTGCTCTACAAACCGTCAAACTTTTGCAGCACACTTTAGCATGAAGATGAAATCCCTGCTCACACGAAAGGTGTGGGGACAATTTCCATTTAAAAATGCCACCTTTGGGGCTTTTATCGTCTACGGTTGATTGGTAATATCCGCGACGGCAGATAAATATCTGAAGAAGATACGCCGGAATGTTGTCATAACTGGGGGAATCGAGTTAGGAGATTGAATTAGTGATTTAAACAAGGGAAAATATTTACTCACCATTGGCATCCTTCGCCTCGAGTCCTTCAGCCTCCTGCACGATGATCGAGAGCACAATTATTTTGGGCTTCTCCTCGGCGGCAGCGTGGAGCAATCGATAATGGCGGTCCGGTGCCACACCGAATGCCCGCTGGGCCTGAAGATACATTTCTTCCTTGTAATGAGCAAACTGTAATATAAGACTTTATTTGCACTTTACCATTTATAATTAGTTTTCTTATTTACTAAGTGATACTTCGAAACTCGTTTATGATTGTATCAAAGAGTTTGGAGGCAATTGGAGTTTGAAAGGATTTTGTCACATCTACATAAATGATATATCCTGTGATAATTGTTATCATTTCAATACTCTTGTAAAATATTCTTCCGAAATAATTTGAATTGTAAACAAGATAACACAGTTGTTATGCTTTCAATTTTGGAGGGCATTTTTAATTATTAAAACCAATTAAATTGGTAACTTAATATAAACGTGATTTACATTACAACAAAATCAGTACGATCAAGGGAAAAGCATATTCTAAAAACACTCGTAATTGGAATTACATTTAATGTTCCCTATCCTTGATAAACCTTCCAAAAATCTGCATTTTGTGTAAAGCCTCAGTCGATACCGTTTTTGGATTACTAGAACAAAAGGTGAGGAAATGGACGTAAATCCCATTTAATTAACACAAACTCCAGTAAATGTCTAATCTCAACTAATTACTACCCCCTCCACCTGGATAGATCTTTATTGATGTACTTAGTGGGCATCACGAAAGGCACTTTAATTAGCATAAAAACAATAAAATCGTCCTCATCTTCACCGCAATGGTTATGCGCAAAAAGAAAACAAAAGTTGTTTCGGCAACTAACTTTCGAGATTTGTAATGTTGTATAGAGATATCCTTGTAAGTAACTTCGAGGGTTAATTGGAAAAAGGACACAGAATTAAACCGACAGAGGCGGAACTAGTTCAAACTATTGCAGTAGAAACACTATAGATATAAGGAAGAAAATAGTGCAGGTCGGTAACTTCTGCGTGTTCTTTGTCTGAGTGACCTACATATACACATATTCTATCAGTTATTCACGAATATGCTAAACACAAAGAACCGGAATCCTTTCAAGCACATCTTCAGGACACTTTTGCAGGAGGGCAAGATTTACATACCTGTCCTCCAGGGGCTGGTGCCCCCACAGTATTAGCAATTGTGTGCAGCACCTCCACATATAGTTTTTCCTTCTCATCAAAACGATCCAGGACCTCATCTGTTGGTTGTTCACGTTCATTCTCCGGCAGCGTTTCTGCACGTGTTTCAGCTGCACGTACAGCTGACATTCTTCGGTTTTCACGTTTCCATGCCAAGGCCGTGAAGCTCTCGAAGTATGAGCCATCTGTCTCCTGGACCCTAAAAAAAGATGTAACAGGAAAATGTTTTGATAAAAATGCTTATTCAACATCTCCATTTTTCCTCAATGAGAGTTGTTGTAATACAAAACTAGTAAGGAAGCAATTGGTCACACCAATTACGTGATACCCTAGATGTAGAAAAATATACTCATTCTTATATCAACATTTTTGTATAAAAACGACTCAGGCTTATATGGCAACACTAAGAAGGAGTTGCCCGATTTTGCTCATCTTCGAACTTGACCTTGCAATTTTAATCAAATATTATTGTACCAAATTACAAGTCTCTAGCTACAAGCGTTCTCGAGTTATCGTCTGGACAGACAGACAGACAGACAGACAGACAGACAGACAGACAGACAGACGGACATGCATAAAACGGTTTCTTTTCACTTCCCAATCATGAATATATAGTTCTTTCTTTTCTGCGACGATTATTTCTTGGCGTTGCAAACGTTCGCTCAAAACTAATATACCCTACATCTAGGGTATAAAAATTTCGCAATCATTCCCACTTTATAAGGAATCTCATTGAGATAACATTTCGGCGTGTAACAACAATACGACGATTTTAAAGGCCATATGCAAGCGGCGATAGGAGTAAACGTGATTCAGTTAGTATGAAAACATCCTAAAAGGGTTTGCAAAAAATCGATAAGTGATATCTACGCGGCATGAGACGAGCGATGATAAATGCCAGCTAAACCGGGGAATGAAGATTCGTTTTCGAGTTTCCGCTAAAACACGAAAGATTCTGGAAGCATGAGTTTTGGGCACGTACAAATCACATAATCCAAAAGTAAGTCTTTGTTCCTACGGCTACAACAATAAGTGGAAAACATGGTATGTACTGTATAGTGTATAACAATCCGTTCGTGTTCGCATAATATTTAACAGCTTCCCCGACTCCATACCATTTGCATGAAAACTCACGCCGCGCCGCGCCGTTACTTTGCCATCGCCGGAAAAAAGGGGTTATGGATCACATTCACAATCCCTCACGACACAGATTGGCGCGGGACAAGCCGTCGACACAAGTGAAACGAGTTTACTCCTGATTTTCCAAGTAATTGATTACCCTTGATATTTTCGCAGATTATCGGTGTAAATTTGTCTTACAACTTTTGCAATACTTTCTTGGAAAGTATCAAGTCAGAAATGTACCTATTTCTCTGGTCTTCAACGGATTTGGTAAATTGCCTTTAAAAAGGTTCAAAATCGCTTTAAGAGGAATCCTGTCGAACTTGTGAATAGTTGTTTTGTGGGATTTTGGAATGCCTTTGGGAATTGGGACGAATTAGAGCACGCAATGATATCGATTATTTTAGGGCCATAACAAGGACACATTAAAGACTTCAAAATTACTTCACCAACTTCACATAATAATATAAACTAATAATGAATAAAATAGTAAAAAGGAGTTTATAAGTTGTTATACTCTCTTAAACCTAAAGGCTAAATTTTGTAATCCCAAATGCATTCGCTTCTCAGTGCATCCTCGTTTAATAAACAAAACTGTTTAACTCCATTTTGGAGTTATTGCTGACACCAATAGTGCTAAGGGATCTGCGAGCTCCTCGTCGTCTCGACATTAAGCATACCCGAAAGATATGAAACATGGAGCTATGATGCACTTCGCCTTGCCAACGTTCTCAAGTGTATACCACTTTAGGAACATCGTGTTAGGTGCCGCCACATGCATGTACTCGCAAGGATAAATTCAAAAGTTTGTTTCGAATTTATATCTGGTTGTTAGAAGTGTGCAGTTTTTGCGGGAGGCAACTGAAATTCAGTAATAATAACTGCTTCCAAGAAATTAGTTAAGTATAGAAAACGGAGCTCAAAACAGTGCGGATTAACTCTGAGCTGTAAGTTTCCCGTTTGAAAAGGATCCTCCAGGCGGTTTTCTGTTGTCATTGCTTCTGTTGAGATATAGGTTCTATTTGCCTCTGAAACATTTACGAGCATCATAATTCAACAATTTTCCTGATGAAATATTGGCAAACTGTTGCATTCTACACTTACTGTCCAACAAAATGGATTTTTTATTACCATGTTTCGCCTTTATTACGCCTTTTATGCGGACACGATTTTTATAGCACACGACATCCTTTGGGATGACGGCTTGCTTTTATGTCGAAGGAAGTAGTTCTAATCAAATTTGTCATTTTCTTGTTGAGGATTTAATTTTTATAGTGCACTCATTGATTTTTAATTAAAAATACACGATGCGGGTGACGTGTGTTCTTATATACGAATACGCCACTATTCAGAAGAAAACCAATAGACCAATTCCATGGCGGAAATCAAATTTCAGGGAAATGTGTAAACTTGCACATATAATTTTATACATTCTGTGGACATAAAATTTTCATATTCCAAAAATAGAAACGAAGGTTTTGTAAATACAAGAATGTCAGTGTTCCTGCATATCAAAATCCCGAAATTCCCGAACAATAATTGCCAACATAAATCATTAATAACGATCCAAATTAAAGTTTAGGTATATTTCCGTCGAATTGACCTGATTAGCAATTCAGGAAAACATAAAAAAAATTAGTGTGACAGAAGACGAATGATTTGTATACTAATGTTCTGCTCCAGTAAAACGAATCCAATATTAATCATTATCTGAAATGATATTGGCAGAAAGGGTGGAGTGATATTGACGCAGGTGTAGACCATGCCGTAAAACTTTGGTCATTTTGCAATATTTATTAAAGGCGAACAAACAGCGCAAAGAGCTACCGTCAGCCACAACTGCGGATGACACTCGTCATTCTTAATTACTTCAAAAACACTTTCGGTCCTTTTATTGCTCGTTAAATGGAAATAGTTATTGACCATTTTACAGGCAATTTGTGCCAAATAAATGGTTTGATATTATTTTTTCATTTTAACGACTTTTCTAAATTTATAAATAGTAGTGAACGCGAACTTCGAAATGACTTTACGTATTTTATTTGCACAAAGTTGCCATTTTATATTTATTGAAAAAGTTCCTAAAAAGATTTTTTATGAAATGCATAAATCCACTGAAATATATGATTAAGGACCAAATACAAAATAAACAATTCTTTTTAAAGAAACCATTTGCATTCTCCTTTTGTAGGCATGCAAATAAAAATTGATGAATAAAAGAAAACCTGAGTATTGGAATCTTTCTTGCTTTAAATGGCAAAACTTTTTCAGTCATTTTCTCAATAAAGGCGTAAATTAAATATTCACAAAAAAAGAAGAAGAAACGAAAGTGAAAACTGTTATGTATTCAAATCACACAAAATCACCGTCCATTAAGAATTCTAGCACTAAAAGAATCTGGCAAAGCTTCGAATTTATTCAAAGCAAAAAAATAAAAAAATAAATCAGCAAAGGTGTCATCCATATTCATTAATGCCTTGTGGAGTCCTGTGATATCAGTATCGTTGGAATGTTTGGAAGCAGATTTGAACCTTCTTTAAAGAGTCAACGGGGATTCGTGACCTTAAATTCCTTATATTTTTGAATCCCAGATTTGTATGATTGCCATCAAAATCCGGGCATTCTATAAATTTTTGTAGACTAATTTGAATTTTACGAATTTCCAGAAAGGTTTCATAATTTAAGGAGAATATTTGCAGTTATCCACTCAGACGCCATTGTGCCACTGCTGTTTCAGGAGCTTTAGTATTTTTTACGGTCGAATCCTTAGTCCTTATAAAATGGCAAGCATTCACTAAAGATCAACGCATAAAAATCCATCAGGGTTGAAAGAGTTGAAACAATCATATTTTGAACTGCTTTTTTATGAGCTATAGACAGCGAATAACGGGGTCCGAGAGGCAAAATAGAATTCAAATAAAATCTTTTGCCTAAAAGAAGATGTTGTGTTTTTACATTGAATTTAATGTACAAGAAAAATAAAACAGTGAGAAATAATATTGATTTTTTTCCAAAAACCTATTATTGTGGAGTTGATATGTTTCCGTTTGCCTTGGAATTATGACAAAATTATCATAATTTTCCAGAATTGTAAAATTGATATATCAAATCGGATTTATGTTGTGAAAAGATGAACTCTTTCACTGCGAACTCCAGTCGAACCTATTCAAGCAAAAAGGATATTTTTAAGAAGGATATTTTATCAATTCACACTGCACACAATACTTTTATATAATGGGCCAATTGAAATTGAAATTGACAGTAAATTGAAGAAGAACAAAAAGGGATTCCGATTTTACGAAAAATAATAGAAATTTCAGAATGACATCAAACTTTATGCGAAGCTTGCGGTTTTTTACAAAAAATTATATGTAATTAAGAATTAATCTTATTCAAATTTATTTAACTCTTGTAATTTTCTATGGTTTTTTGAAATATTGTTTCGGCGACAACTAGTTACAATATTTTAGTAATTATAATTCTTAATTTTCCTCCTTTTATTCCTGTCTTATTATAGTAATTATTGCTGTATTCCCGTATATACCTTCCAACTTCGTATCCTTTCTTATTGTGAGATCCTGTTCTCTATATTACGTATTTAAGAGGATTAAAACTTTTGAAGTATGTTACGAAACTTTCGCACGAGAAGGATGCTACCAGAGTAAGACTATAACTTGTGCGGTTTCTTCTTCAGCTCCTTCGGTTGAACTCGGTTTTTAATTCGGTACACGAACTCTTTATTAACAATTAAATTTAATTGGGAACATAAATTCGAAGGAAAAGATAATTTCCAAATTCCTTTCGTTTTTCTCTTTATTGTAAATTCAAAAGACACTTTTTCAATTCAAACAGTTGATTTATAAACGAAAGCTTTACATAAATTCAAAACAGAAATACAAAATGAATTCTTTTTTATAACAATTTCATTCAATTGAGATTTGTATTTTCAGCAAAGTTGAACTATCCTTTCTTGAAAGGAAATGCAATTTTTTTGTCTGGCTCTTTAAATAATTGCTCTCAATATTTCGACTATTATTACTTTTTTGTTACTTAAAGTTTCTCTTGAGAGCAGCATCAAAAAAGTACTTCAATGCAGTTGCTCCGTTCCGAGGCAAAAATTGATTCACCTAAAGCAAACAACCGCCAGTTCTCGGTATCCTTTGAATTTCTCCTCCGCCATTGTCTGCTTTAAGTACCTCGAAGCTCACTCGAAAACTTCCTTCGTCCGGTATAACGGTTCATGGTAGGATTTTTAGATAAAGTAAGTTACCATGAAGTTAATCGAGAAAAAATTTATTCATCCGTTTTCCTTAAAATTTTTGTTTGCAATTGTGGCTCTGCGTATTAAAAGGATTAAAACAACTGCATCTTGTTTACGCTCAATTTTGAGGATTGATCACGTTTCAGTAGATATAAATCGTTTTCTAAAGTGTTTTAGAAGTTCTTCAATAATTCCAATGGTTTTTAGATTCAAGATAAATTGGTCGAACTAACAGCAAACGCAATTATAAGTTTTTGAAGGATTCAGTAATTATGGAAATGATCCTGAAACGGTTTGTGGATCGTTAAAATGGCCACTGTCATTGCTTCTACTTTTTTCAACTGCAAATTAATTACTTAATAGAGTATGTATACTTGCATAAACTTAAGCCGCTTACGATATTTCGAAACTCTATCAAGTGTTTTGCAATAAAACTGACAAAATCCTTCATTGTAATTAAGCGAAACCTTTCAATACCAGGTTCTATGAAAGGACGCACTCGTGAAATGGGCTCACCGCTGACTAACCATCACCTTCAATGGAAGACAATATTTCCATTACCTACAGTCCTACACTAAGATAGTACACTTTAATTAGTTTTACAGAATCCAGAATCCTTAATGCAATCGAATATGCATGCGGTGTCCTCAATAGTGATTGGGGATGTAGTTAGTTTGTAGAATGATGCAGTTTCCAGGAACTCAGACGTCGTCTTCATGGGGGGTGATTCGTCTCGCCACGGTATTAAAACGTCGCTCAACACTTAAAGAGGATCTGTTTTGAGTTACTTTCATCTAATTCTGTTCCTTACAGAAATTACCGGCCAAGGATAAAGTTTGAAAAATTTGCCTAATTTTAAACTGTACCGAGCTCGTTAAAAATTAATAACTTCTCAAAGGCAACAGTTTAAGAATGTTTGTATAACATAAATTGCCATCATTGCAGCGTTGAATTTTGCAAGTTTTTGCAGAAAATGATAATGAAATTAATTTTTTGAAAAATCTGAAACACGGAAAATCAAATAATTTTGTTTAATAATATATTTCAAGATACTCCATAGTCCGTACCTTAAATTGCTTCGGTTTAATTGAAGTACTATTTAGTATTTATTGACATCAGGATCGGTAAAAGCCAAAGCTAATACATCAATGGCCTTCCCACATTTTCCTGCATATTTTGCAATTAATTATTTTATATGAACTTTGAATTAAATACATCGGATGTAGCGTAAACAAAATACGTGCTGTTGTGAAATTTTCCCTTTCTCCACAATTCAATCAAAATTCAATTTGATTTTCCCTGAAGCCGCACATGTCCTTCATAACTAAATGCCCATAGTGGCACTTAAAATTCGATATCCGTTTCCTGACATGTACGGCTAATAATAACTCTATTCGCACAGGTTTGCCCAGCAGTTGTTGAACCAAATAGCGCTCCTTAAAATAATTGAGGGCTTCCAAAGGACTATCAATACTAAGTCTGCATTGGTGAAGTCAATGGTGAATGGGGGGGATGGCGAATGGGGGAGGGTGGCTGCCTTTTCAAATTTCTTCCCCATAACAATATTCTTTCACAAAAAAATTTGAGAAATATTAAAATAACTTCAGAACATTGAAGGAGCCACAATGGCATTCCAAGGACCTAAACTGAGTTTCAGGTTGTGTGGACAGAAGAAATTTTCCTTTCTTATTCAACGCCAAGGAAACTTTGTTAGGTGTATCCAGGCACGATTCAGGATTTTATTACGGTTGGCTGTTGTGAGTCTGAAATCCATAAAAAAGTTTTGAATCCAAAAAATCAGGAAATACTAATAGAGAAATATCTTTTGGAAAGTTTTTTGCGGAATTATGTTTCCGAAGTTCGTTCAAAATGAACCAAAATTCCATTCAATTGAAAATTTACATTCAGAACATGCATTTTTACCTCTTAAGTTTTCGGAACTAAATGCAAATTTGTTCCACACGTTCAACTTGTCGTCGAATTAATTCCACATGATTTTGCCAACGAATTTATTTTATCTTTGGGTTCCCTACAGACACCTTCATGTGAATATATTTCGTACATATCGTATTCACGTTTCCTCTTGAACCTCATGTGTGAATTATTTATCAACAATTCTGCGCAATATTTCATTAATTTTGCAAAAAAGTTGACCCTATTCTGTCGCAACTCATATGATTTTATCACGAAATATAAGGAAGCCTTCGGCCAGAAAGAAGGACACCGACATTCGTTTTTCTTAATTAACCAGGTGTCATCTAATTCGGAAATATATATTCAAGGGTAACATTAATTACTTTATAGCGGCCTTAAGATGTTTGGTGGTGTATACTTTTCTAAGTGTAACTTTTGAAATTGTCGCCGGAAGGATTCTTTTACACCCGTTAATCCTCCAGAGGCTCACATGACCAATACTTAGGGGAAACCCAAATGAAAAGTGGAGCACTTTATTTCATGTGACAGCACCAATAAACTCAGGTAGGGTAATTGTGTTCTGAATGAGGTGTAAAATATTTTACTCCTGTCATTCGTTAGAACTTGGAATTATTCATGGAGTGAGAGATGTTCCAAAGACCCCCAGAGGGAAACAAGCACTAGAACAGAAATCCTTTGTATTGTAATGAGTAGTAAAGCTTATTAATTAATTTTCGTTGTACAATGTAATTTCAAACAGGGTTAGGGCTATAGAACCCTATCCCTAGCTCAAAATTGAGTTTACTGTAGGAGAAAAAAAAAACAGTTTTTGTTTCAGTATTTTGTAAAGTGTGTTGAAAAAGGATCTCATTTCCTTAGAGAGAAAATATTTATGTACTTCGTAGTTGATTTGTTTTTGTAACTATGTCATTTAACTGTGTTTACAGTATTTTTAATTAAACCCAGCATGATCCCAGTGAAAGTGCGATTAATTTTGTTACAATAAATTTTTGATAAAAGTGTTGAAAATCTGAAAGTTGTTTTTCGATTGGTGTTGATATTTTAATTATGCAACAATAAAAACCATAATTATTGTGCGATATAAAGCAATCATAATTACTTGCAGGACTTGTTTAATATTTATTTAACATGGTTTTCAATTCATTCAACCAAGGCGAAAAGAGATTTTTTTTGTGGATAAAAATATAAGGCCAGGTTTAACGAATTATTGCGGATTTTGTGCATAATACCATTTCGATAATAACCAAAAACATTTTTATTTATTTTTCGCCCAATCGTCTGGAGCTAACTCATTTAAATGCAGTTCCAAAACTTCGACAGATTATGATATTCTTTTAGTATCCCTTTTATGTGTGAATCGAATAAATCTATTTATAAAATTCATTTATAAAAGTATAACGAGAAATATATCCTGACTTTTATCCTTGCAGAACTAATGTCATTCGAAAATATATGTGCCCACAGCATAAGCTGTGACTTGAATCTTGACAATCCTGTCATAGAGAATGAAATTTTTCATTGCAAACTAAGCACTGAATCATGGTATCTTTTGCATAAAACGACGAAAAGGACGTACTCAGGAGTCAGGATTCTTCATACTGAGGAAGTTCAGTAAATATGTCTGCATATTATGAAATTCATAAATGGTCTTCAGTTTGCACTACTGTCATGGACGCGAGAGGATAAGACGTTTTTGAGCAGAAAAAAAACAACCAAATGAAACTTCCGTCACATGAATATGCACATGTCCTTAAAAATTGTGAGTGTTGTAAGAAAAATTTAGTATGTTTCCTAAAAGATATGTTATATTTTTGCATAACAGTCACTTACAGTAACAATTTTCATTTGAATCTTTTGCAATGCTGGTGTGATACATTGTCCTGTAAAATACGATATAAATTTTCGATAAGGTTATCTAACAGTTCCCAGTTCTGTTAATAAATTCAAATTCACTATAGCACCAAGAGGTTTTGCGGCATCGCTTATATTTCATTAAATCCTGTAAATTTAAAACACAATCTTAATTATTTTTATTGCTTTGAGTTTATGTACTTTTAAATTATTGCAATCGACTGTACTAAATTTTCCTTGAGATTCATAGAAAGTTTTGGACTTAAAACGCCTATAAAAAACCTTTTTTTGGTGGTAAACAAATATGGGAATTCTACGCGTACAACCCACACAACTTCAACAAAGGCTTCAATTTATTTTTTCTAGTATGGGTACAATAGATTTTGTGAAGAATAAATTTTATGTTTTTGCATTACCTTTAAAAATGTTTGCTGCTAATAAAACGAAGAACAGTCACTTCGTTAATTACATTGTTTTTATGCTCAAAATACCTACTGATTTTTTGTTATTTAATCTTTTTATTTAATCTGTAATCGATATCTATAGAACAACACATTTCACCTTGCCACACAATTTCCTTTTACGAGGATGAAGTCAACCACATTTCTTGAAAGTGCCTTACTTCAAAAATGAAAAGACAGAACATTTCCGTTACTCCATGAACAGAGGGGAATCCCGAATCTGTAGTCTTAGTTATTTACAATGATTTTATCAGAAAATGAAATCATATAACAAGTGCACGTGCCCAAAACAAATTAGAAAACGAAAACTTCGTTCATCACCGGAAATTAGGTTCAAATTAAAAAATCCATTTTGGAGCGGTGTATTTGTTGAGGGTTTCCTTTTATTTAGGAAAATCATGATTTTAACGAAGCATAGCAACTATATATTGGATGACCAAACAAGTAAACACTTGCCAGAGGATTTGAGGACTCTTCAATTGCAGAATCACAGTGAAATAAAATTACTTGCCGTGAAATAATCATTAAAGGACACTGGAGTATTTACGGTGTAAATAGATGCGATTTGGCAAAAAATGTCCGATGTATACCTACGTTAAATTTTTATATTCTGTAGGATAATCTTCTCGCGGGTATTGGTTGATAACCATCGAAATTGTTGAGTGATACCTATAATACTTCTCATCCTGGTTTATTTACGCAGTATTTCTGCATTTTCATTTGGGATTCGTTTAGCGAAAGTAAATTTACTTTAAGTTTCCCTTTTATATATAATACGGTATATGTATGTAGGGTATGTATTGTATATATTTATGTCGTGTACCCGTATGGCTTCTAGCAGTGGTCCCATCTGTTCTATTTTATGGAGGAAATAATTTAGCATAATGGTAAGCCTCCTTCTTGTGGAACTGCAGAATTCGGCACCGTAATGTGGAGGTTGTAGCTACACTTACTGATGGTAATTTACGAGTCCTTCATAACACAGAAATATTGAAAAACCATCCATCACTTAAAACTCTCCAGCAGCCTGGAAATTCAGCGTGGGTTTAATGGAATTTCAGTAAAAGTGGGGATAGAAAATGTTCTTGAAAATAGTGGATTGTAATTGTGAATTCCCAAAAACTAATAGATTTCAGTCTGTTGCTTTGTTCAATGTTATTTACCATTAAAAACAAATTGATCGCACAAGGAAATAACATTGGAGATAAATTAGTAAATCTATAATTACAAATTGAAAAATTATTTTGCGGAACAAGAAAATGGAGATAATTACACATCTTAAATGAGAACTTAGTACAAATGTAGAACCCAGTCGTAGACAACCTTTGTGTTTTAAGAATATAAACATTGCTATTAATAAATAACTAGGAAGCAATCAGTAAATTGCTAGAAACAAGGAAGCACAAAATTGCTGGAAGTCAGAAACCGCAATTCTGTTAATTGGAGAATGTGGTTTCTTCTGAGCGCATTTTGTAAGGAACTTCTACATTTCTACAATTACAATCAATGACAAATGAGCTCACCCAACGGTATTGAATTTGTTCTAATTTTTGTTAGAAACTCATTGTTCTTATTTAGAATAATTAATTTTTCATTTTCACCAGGTTTAAATTAACTTCTTTGAGTGTTTTTTGGCTTCCCTTTGCGCATTTTATTTCAAATACAGTCGTTCCATTTTTATGTACTCCCAGAGGTCCTTTGAAATTTGAGAATATAATTTCATGCTTCGCTATCTGGAAAGTCAATTACTCACCCACATAAATATACTCACGCAATGTGTTTTTTTTCTCAACAATGTGAAGTGTTTTTCATAATTCAAAATCATTGTAGAACGTCAAAGTTGCGTGAGATTCCATCATTTTAACTTCAATTTAAATTACTTGCATCGAATCAGAGTTGTGTAAATATTTTTCAATTTTCGTATAAGGCGAGGACTTTTCGAAAGGAAACGCTCCCCTCCAAGTTCACAATCGGCTCAAGTTTGTTTCAATTAGCTAATTAAAACTTTCAAAATAACACGAATTCGCAATAAATCAGAGCATTGAACAATGAAACCTTTTGTTGAATACAATGAAGAAAGGATTAAAAAACACTCCAACAGTTTCTGGAAATTGCTGGATGCAGTGTTCGTAAATTTTATTTTATTTAGTGGAATAAATCATTATATTCAACAAAGGTTGTTTTTTTTTCAGAAAACTCTTCCAGTCTTTAAGCAAGGATTAAAACCTTCAAGGTCCTTGTCACATTTGTTGGTATGAAAAACTCAAATTTTTACTCCAATTTGTTTAAATAAGGGCACACAGCAACGACAGCACCCAGAATCCTTTGTTGCTTTCCAAATGGTTTTATAAAAAGAAAATTCCATTTTTGAAAAGTAAAATGGTTTGATTTTATTCATAAATTTATGCCAAACAAACGCTTTGAAGTGCTGCGGTAATTTGAAAATGGAGCAGATTTTGCAGAAAGAGTTTTTTGAAAAGGTGTACTCACCCTGATGTGGATCTGGGATCTACTTCGGGCCAGGAGAGCCTCCTTTTGCAAAACGCTAATGGCGGTCTTTCCTGCGGAGCCTGGTGCACTGGTGAGGTCCTTTGTCGAAACGATCCTGTACGAATCGGAGCCAAACATTCTAGTGCACGAGACTGTCGTCTGGTCGAGAGTCCTTGAATTGGACTTGGTGTTCCAGGTGGAGGGACGACCTTCGGAAAGCCTGAAATAAATTTAATAAAGAAATTATTTATGGATGCAATGATTTTGGTTGGTTACATAAACAAATTTCACAAGGGCAGATTAAAAGAAAATAAACAAAAAGAAAAAACAAAGAGAATAATTACGAAGTCTTTCAACGAATTCCAGGAAGTTTTGGTTGCTACAGAAATATTTTGAGATACCTATTCTTTTATTTTTGTTAGGCACAAAGAAGTAGAAACATTTTTGAGTTGAAGTAATTTTATTCTGTCCTCCGGGATTCATTTAACAAAAATGCTTAAAATGTTCTAAGTCAAATCTTTCCCTCTTAAATGTTTTGAAAATAACTAAGTGATACAGGATATCGAGGAATTTTAGAAATATTTTGCATTTCTATGCAGATTACAAACGTCCTGAAGGAATTCTTAACCGTTCAGTAGTTGAAATATTTCACTTTACGATAACGATTTTTTTCAAAGCATTTTGAATATCCGCACTTCTGTCACATGTCGTCCTGGAGCTTCCAGGAGAAGTTTGCAAGTGTATACATGTTTATATGCTGTGAGTGTGATTGTTGGTAACTGTAATAATAAACAAAGTATGCACAATAGTACATAGATGAGAGAATTTTATTGAAAATATTTCCTGGAAATCCAGAGCACCCTAACATCCTGTGCGCGAAGGCAAAATATTGACGTCACCTGCACTGATAGTTTGAAAACTTTTATCGCTATAACGCACAAATGTTTTAAATATACGTATGTAAAATTGCAAAAGAGGAAATGCTTTAAATCTCAGTCAGTTTAAACAATTTTACACAAAAAACGACATTTGGTGTAAAATTATATTTAACAAAAGTAACAATTTTCTAAAGAAATAGTAAATATGTGCGATTATATTTTGGAATCTTATCATAGCAATTGTATGCCAAAAATTTCCATGAATAACTGTAAATTGGTCAAAAGTGCTCAAGCAGAAGAACTGTTTTCAACCCTTCCAGTTAAAACAAAAGAGCAAAAATTACAGCTGGAAAACTTTTGAGCATTTGCCAAAATAAACACTCGACGTGGAAAAACTTGAAAGTCGCAATGATGAAGCACTTACCATGAATATGCGATGTATTAGCGCCTCCACCTGTTGCACCACCCCCACTCGATGCACTTGTTCCGGCAGCTGAAGTGCCTGATGCCGCACCCTTCTCCCCCTGTGCCTCACCGGAGTCCTGTCGGGACAGGGAGAAGCGCCGGGAAGTCAACCCCAGCCCAGCAACGCCACTTGTTACATACTGCTGCAGTGAACTGAAAAAACTCATTGTTTTGCTTTCTGGTCGTGGAATTAGTCTGTATTCAGTTCGCGAGTTCTTCCTTAATTCGGTTAATTGCCTTTAGTATTCCACTTGTGTTGGCTTTAATTAATTCCAACGGAACGAATTTTCCCACGTTTATGTTTTCCACTGGATACTCTTGAATTGTTCATCTTTCTTAATACCAGAGCAGCTGTTGAACTATTTCTGGATTGATGTACATTACAGCACGCCTGATTTTCGGGCGACCTTGATCTTCCATTTTATCTGAAAAAAGAGAGGGGATCGGTTAATAAAAATAGTGAAATAATACTACTTCTATCTATCATTCTGAAAGTTATCAACTCCTAGATTAAATAGTAATTCTCCCCCTACAAAATTTCCCTTCTCTATTCAAATCCTGTAAAAGCACATTTGGAATTTGATCATGCGACAGACAAGGGAATTGTCAACATCAAATTCAAGGAATACAATTTAGATTACTTCCACAGAGCTGAGAGCATCTTGTGTATAATTTGAAAACGGAAACTATACAGGACTCTTGAGGGCCAATTTTAATACCCTCTTTAAATAATAGTTGAAATTTTTCACCTACAAAGCAAGGATGGAATTTCAATTAGGATATCTTGCGAATAAATCCAATTTTGCTTCAGATATAAATTGTCGATCCTTTCAACATTATTTCACTTAGGACAGCAATCATTTAACTGAGAACAATAGATTATAAGGATGTTCCAGGAAATTTACGAAGAAATACTTAAAAAATGAATGCAATCAAATTGCAATTTGTAAAACTGAATAAATGAAAATTCAAGTGATTTGCACCAGTATCCTTTTATATTACAGTAACAACTCTAATTGATTTATTAGTCATTGCAGTAAGACGAGAAAACATCAACAACAATTAATAAATTCTGTTCATTCAAATAAAAAATTGTGATTAATGTCAATGGCGTATTCTCCAATTTGTATTGCCTTACAAATCTAATAAAACAAGTAACTCTGAACTTTTATCCGAGGACTGAGGACACAAACATTGAAATTATCTTCTCAAATGTAATTCATCCCCCTTTCTTTGGATGTCCGTTCATTTTCTTCCAGAAGTTTTACTAGGCTTATTCTACAAATTGCTTCAAATTTAGTGCCATAAATTTTAACAGTAATCTTCTACAAATTTTGGATTTAATAGTTTGTTATTCAATTGCACATCCTTACATTATTTTGTAGCTCATCCTGTCCTGCAATCCACTTAAATTTAAAGTTAATGTCCTTTAGGAGTCCAATGTAGTCGCGATTATTAATTTTGCGTAAATGAAATTGTGTTATTTGCGCATTAAATTGATGTCCTTTATCTTGTGTGAACATGAAATTAAACAATTGCGCAAATTGTTGATGGGATGATAATGACAAGAGTAATTTCGTGATGATTTCTTCTTTAGAATAATTTTATTTACAGAAACAGAACATCATTCATTTTTTATGTACACTAAATTAATTTTAATTAAATTATATTTGCTGAAAATTGTTATAAATCTGGCTATCAATAACTTATGTTTCAGTTGATTAATTCGCTTACAAGTATTGCATAAACACAAGTATTTAATATGTTTACCCATGATATAATCATTTCGTGGTGTTTACACCTGTATTGAAATGCTTAATTAAATCCAGAATCGGAATACGAATAAACGTCTTCATTTCCACTAATTATCATGGACCATACAAGCCAACCCTCATGAGAAACCACAAAGGAACTAATTAGATGTCCTTATTCTGGCTAAGATATGTCGCAAATTGCTCGTTTGAAATCCACCTACGCATTTCATCTCCTCTCAGAAAGCTTTCCCAATGGTCCTTATCTGTGGCGTGGAGAAATCTTTATTTCCTCCCACATTCGCTCACCGTTGGAATGTCCTCTTTATCCAAAAATTATTGTACTCTTTTGGTTGGGAATTATGCTTTTACCATCTCGCGACTTGCAGAAAGGAATTTCTACATTAACATTAGCGCACATGGGCTCACATAAAATTATTATCATTTTGATTGAGGTAAGAATTCTTTTCAGAATTAACAAAAGGATATTTTCACGTGATGTCTGGAAACATATGAATTGCGCACACCAGATTATTTAATACGCATTTTCTTCCTATTTTCAGGTAATGGCGGCTTTTTTGTTACTAATTCCTCAAGTGTTACATATTAAACTGACAGGGTCTGTGCATTCTCGTTCAGATGTTCTCAATTTCGTTAACAAACGTATCTGCAAAGGATTACAGTCGTAAATACACTGCAAATGACGTTGCTAACATTTTATGTGCGACCGTAAACAATTTAATTGGTTTTTCGTTCTACCGATTCGATCGAATTACGTAAATTACTACAGCCATATTATTTCAAAATAGGTTTATTAAAGAGGGAAATGGAAAACAAAAGAATACTGTTGAAGGAAAAACAAATTGTTAGACACAATATGGAGTTATAAAATCTTATCATGTAATTATATTGACTACTCAGAATTCAGATATTATAGAACATTACAAATCGGTTTAAGTTCAGTCCTTTTGTAATATAATTTCAATTCATATTTTTTCCATAAAATGTCCATGAAGTATTTTTCGCAGAGATTTTATCCTCCTCTCCTTCGAAGGAGTGGCCGGACGCGCGAATGTGCGATTTCGGTCGAAATATGTTTGTTGTAAAAACCGATTTATATCAATGCTATAAAAAAACGACAGTAGGTATTCAAAAACGAACATCACTTTTTTTGATTCAGGATCCTTTTTGCCGAACAGGGGCAAGAGGCCGAGGGGAGGATATTACAAGCAAAAAAATCATCAATTACCAGTTTATTGGACTGTAAAGAAATAAAACTCTTGAAAATTACAGACAAACATATCTTGAATGGCACTTTATTAAAAGCAATCAAGATAGCCGAACTGTCACCAAAATAAATACATTTTACGACAAAAGATACATCAATTCCTACACAGGAGCCAGCACCTCTTTACTTCTGCAAGGATGCTTCGCTTTAGTTTTTTTCACAATTTTCATTCTTACAGGTCGTGGCAATAAACACCCTAAAAAAAGGACGTGATCACAATGTTCAAGGCGATTGACTCCATGAAGGATGTGTCCCCGGACCAGGACCTGTTTCTGAGAGTGTGTAGAGACATAGAAAAAACACGAACTTTTTTCCACCACTATAGAACACTCGAAAATACTTACGGGTATCTTGGGACTGAAATAAGGACTTGGAAAAGCATTTCATGGTATTTTCCTTTTCCCTGAGTCCCAGTTCGAGGAACGACAGTTCATCTTATTTGGTACAGTCTCTTGTCAAATGTTCTGTGTCCTTGATTCTATACTCTTCACAGCTGTCTAGTGTCTATAGACTATAGCTTTTTAATATCCAGAACAGGCAAAACATCGAGGAAATGCATTTTTGCAAATACCAAATAAAACTGCACATTAAATTGTGCTTAAAGTAAAGCCAAAAAGTTAGATAATAAATTCCAGTTTTGTAAATGAAGTCCCTTGTATTTCGAAGCCATTTTTCATTTCTTGCAATAAAATCATCCACATTTATTCAATTGTGCAATATTTTTCAGGTCAATTTCCTGCATAGAAAGGAAAATTTCGAATAGTTCCTGTTAGAATGTGTGCCCTTGTCCAGTAAGAATAAATAATGGAACCAACTAGTTAACTTTTTTAAACATTTACTCGTTCAAACGAAGTTTCAGATTAAATTTGAAGATCAAACAAACAAATAAGGGTCCACAAAATGAAAGTAACAAAATTTTATCAAGGGTGAAAATAAGGAAGCAATGAAAATGCATTCAGTGACCCAAATAATTTTTTTTCTTTTGAGGAATGGTGCAGTGAATGTTTTTGAAAGTTAGAAAAAAAAAGAGACTCAGAAAAACCACAAAAACCATTTTGTGTTGGAGAAGTTTAAACAACAGGAAAAGGAAAATGTTTGTTTTTGCCCGTTTTCAAGTTATTTTGTGAGGCAGAGTGAAGGAGTTTAGATGTATTGTGCTTTTTCAAATGCGTTTTGCAAAATAAACATTTTGAAAATATGTAACAGCTAGAATTGAAGTTTTGTCCTTCTTTTTTACATCATGCTAGGTCCTCAACTGGAATGTGCTTGATAAAATGTTTTAGAAAAAATATAATTTTTTTACAGGTAAAAAGTATTTTACATTGTTTAGCAATGCCTGTGTGAAATAAAAATACCTGGGAAAGGATTTTTCTGTGCTAAGCATTAGCTTGAATGTCTCTCGAGAAACTGACTCACCAAACAACGATCTATTCATGGATCCCCATCCAGCATCTTTTGTAAAACTGTGATTTCCTACTACTTAACACTATCGATAAGCTCATACATCTATGTTAGTTTTTTTAGAGCTCAGCCGCTTCTCTTAGGTGAGTTGCATAATGCTCCGCAGCACAAAGGGTTGATGAAAGCATGTATTTTGTAAAATCCTTTTTTATACCCGAAATAATTAATGCAAAAAATCTTTGTTAGAAATTCATTGAAATCCTATTATTACCTGGATAACTAAAAAATCAGTAAGGTTTATATGTATTATAGATAGTAAGGCTTATTTCCCCAGCGAATAGTAAGTCCATTAACGAATATTACGCCATCATGCTTGTCATTAGCTCACCCTAATGCTCTAGATTATCTTTGCCCATTTTGCGCTACTTCTGCAAATATGATGTCATTGAATGAAAAATCGTGAGTATTACGTGATGTAAATTGATTTTGTCATACAATGTAGAAAATTCTAATAAGTGACATTGTTATTAAGGTAAATCTGATAACAGGTATCAACGTCAATTGCATGTGTTCCCTGGAAATGGACCGTAACTTGCAATTTGCATTACATGGGCTTCCTGATAAAAAATCAGTTTCGTAAATCATTTGATATCTTGCTGCAAGTCCTGACCTCACCAGGTAGGATTCCATTCTCTAATTAACTGAAATCGAATTGAGAGTTATTTCGTTCAGTTCGATCGATACGGTGCTTGCCAGAGCCTTTCAGGAGCATTCCTTTTGTGAATGTGCGATAATACGGGCAAGGGTTGTTCATTATTTTCCTTCTACGTCAATTATAGCCCGCGACTACATAGCCGCACCCTTGTTCGATTTTTGATCCACTATTGCAGGGGGTTGCAACCGTAAACGACTCCACTCCGATATCAGTTTGTAGTATTCGTATGTGAAATCACATGCTGCTACCACCGACATGGGGGCGTCAGCTATCCCATAAGGATGACCCACATTTCACCATTAAAAACAAAATATAAAAAGAGGGTTATTTTTGATAATTGTTCAAACACAAGTAATGCACACTGTTGCCATGAGGAGTTTGATTATCACCTTATCGGAGCTCAGATCCCTTTTCACCGAGTTTTAAGATAACTTTATTACAAGGATAAAACAGTCTCTGTAAAGTACCGGATTGTGAAAAATATTATCAAAACACAAACACTTAGGGAAACGTGATTTACGCTCTTTGCTGACGCGTTTAATTATCGCTGTAATGAACATATTTCCATAGCATAATCCCCAAAATCTTGCTAAATTCAGATAACGTTAAAACTGGGCACATATGAAAATGAGGCACTCAACTGAAGGGAGAAAAACTGTGAGCTTTTGTTTTGTATAACCCTTTCCCACGCAAATATAATCATAAGTACAATCCTGCACAGGATGAAATTTAGCTGTTTTTACTGTTGTTTACTCCTTTTCGTAATGGAATTATCATCAATCGCATATATTAGAATAGATTTTCAGTAGACGTAAAACATTTATCGTGAATATTGTGATAAAATGAAAATTCATTAAACCTGCAATGATTATATTTCTGTGGAAAATATGAAAAGCATTCTCGTATCCTTAAAACATATGTGGGTAGTGGGTACGCTTTCGTACATAATTCGACCACAGTAGAATGAACGCACCAACGAACAAGAGGCTTCTACCTCAGTTATCTCAGGATCTGAATACAACGAAAATAATTGCATTTAACCCTTCCTACACTTTGTCATGCCAGCTAAGTTTTAATGACGAATGTTATTTTGAAGAGCTGTTTGTGAAAGTCCAATTACGGTTACCAACTGCAGTACATTATTAAATCTATTTTAATCTAATATTAAAGTGATCATGTGACGTGTAAAAGATTTTTGGTGAAAATTGCAAAATCAAATATTTGTTCAAATCTTTAATAATTAAATTATATATAAAAAAAAGCAACTAACACAAAACACCGGTTATTCATTTTATTGCTCATGCAACTGTAAATTTATATAACACAAAATGTGAAACGAAATATTAAAATCAATTTTGATTTGCCAGGCTCAGAATTCCCATCACGAATGAATATGAAAAAGGATTTAATTGATCGATACGAAAGTCCAAATCAAAGGAAAACGTGGAAATTAATCTATGGTTTATTTATTCAATAACATTTGCAGGTATTTTCATTGCAAAATTTTTCCGTATAAATTTTTTCCGACAATTCTCAATATTATTATATTGAAGAGAAAAAATAAAAATTTGGAACCAAATTATTCGGAAATAAAGCAACAACACAATTGAGGAAAGTAAAGTTCTCAACAGTTGTTCTACAGTTACGTAGAAAATTAAGAAAATTTTTGTCATAACAACTCTCGGACGATTCTCCCAAACACAACTACATTTCAGAATAAGAAACCATTAACCTGGTTATTCAAAGGACTCCAGGGAGTTGAAAAGTTTTACTCACTTAAAACTGGAAAATATCTCTTTTACACTAGAATTGCAATTTAAATTAATGCAACGTTGTCACTACTACAGTCAGTTATAGTTAACATAGTTATAAAGTGTAGAGTCATCAAAACGACCAATAAAGAATTAATTATTTCCAGCGCGAAATTCTTCCCGGAATTTTCAAAGTTCTGCTATCAATTGAGTCCAGTTCTGAACTTCAATTTCAACTTTGTTGTACAGAATTAGTTCAGTTTCTTTATTAAATTTGTTATATTCAAAATTATTTCTGGTTACAATACTTTCAACAAAACGAAAACGTTTTAATAGTGTTCTTCCCTTAAAGTATTATATTAGGGTATGAAGGCTGCTTTGCACAATCCACATCGTTTTATAGCTGTTGTGTCGTAAGAGAGAATTGGCTTTCTCATCCTTTTGTATAAAGCTTTGGTTCACCTGAATAAAATATCCGATTTCCTAATGCGATGAAATTACCTGGAAGGTTACATTTGCAATGAGTATTAAATTTTATTGATTTTCGCCATCTCCCCGGCACATATTCCTTGAATCGTATTTCAGTACGGGGTTTCAAAAATGCTTGATCCCATCATCGACTGTTTTACAAATAAGTTCAAAATATGCGTAGGTATCTACAAAAGTAAAATATTGCAAGCTCCTTAGAAGATGTCTACAGTCGGTATACTGAATTTCAAGAATTCAACAAACTCGTAATAGGGATTGTGTTTCTGATGAACCATACCATCATTTATTTACATATTAAACCACACAATCAACATCATTTCGATCAAAAGTCACATTCGGGCAATGACAAATGCTTAAGTCAAAAAAGGATTACTCGTCGTCATCGTGAACATCAAGACGTTAGAAAATGACTCTAGAAATGATGCTTCCTTTTGAAAATCACCGCCGAAACGAGTCGTCATGGTTTCTTAATTTAATCCCCGTGTATGTACATCATCCTAGCAAAATTAAGATTTTGATTGCAAAATGGGTTTGATGGTGTTCGTTTTGAGTCTTACATATTTCAGAACAACAAACAGAAATTTTTGGAGGATCGAAGAAGTTCGACTCGTGTTTCTTATTAAAGAATTTTTTTTTGTTATGAAATGTCGTCTTCATTTGAAATACACTCAAACGAATTTTGTTAAATATTCGTGTCAAAATTACACTATACATATACCAGATACGTACATCGCAAAAACACACAAACAAATATGTCAGAAAGACAATATTTTTGTATGTTATGCAATGACAGCTTTAATAAAGTTGACACTTTAATCGTGCTTTCAAGGAGCCTGAGGCTGTATCCGCATGCTATGAACTGCCTTGCCTCAAATGTTAAGGTAGGGAAACGTGGCGTCGGTCGTTCATTCTGGAGGCGGTTTGGAAAATTCTATTAATATAACTGAATTGAAAACGAGCCAAGATAACGAAACGGATATGAACGAGAATAATATTCTATGTGGAGAAAGATTTCATTTCTTGGTTTAGGTAATCAAAAGTCCTTACTCATTCAAGTTCGAATATGATTTTTCTAATTACAAACAGTGACGATTCTTCGAATTTTGTGTGCTCATTCTTCCCCCAAGATAATCAGAAAACAAAACAGCTCAAGGCTGTCGCAATAGGTAACATTATGGTGAAATTCCTAAGTCACGTTCCCAGCGGAAATATGTTTCTCTGTGATCCTTCAACAAAAAAAGTTCTTTCTTTTTTGCTCTATAATTTTGTTTTTTTTCTTATCATGTGCTCTGACAATATTTAAAACTCATTCCAATCATGACAATTTTCAACACCGATCAACTATAACGAATTTCGCATTGTTCAGAAAATATTTTGAAATAAATTAAAATTTAACTTTAATTTTGTTTGTATCTAGGTATACCAAGGAAAAAACAACAAATTATGCTGAAATCAAAGAAAATGGACAATTTTACAAGACGTGCAACCTGAGACGTGGAAATCATTAATGCAAATATTTATTTAAGGATATCATGCTCTCTTCGAAGATGTCAAGCAGTTTCCTCAGAGACTCTCGTAGGAAATGATAATGTTATCGCATCGTCCCAGTGGTTTTCACAAAAACTTGGTGTTCATGACATGATGTCGGGAGAAATTGGAGTTGGACCAGCATCTTATTTTTCGTTTTTAGGGATGTCGTCGTGGGAGTGTTTTTGATAACAAACGAATAAATGTAGTGAAAGCAATTGAATTTAATATGACTTGATAATGTTGATGAAACTCTCAACTATTCTAAAGGTTGTTGTGAAATTATACGTATTATGTGAAATATCCTCGCCGAGCGAAGGCTTATTTCAAGTCACAATGAACATGAACAGAAATGGATTTTCCTTTTAAAACGCTCTTGAATATTTAAATCCCCTAAAGTACTTACACGATATACGATCATGTAGCAAATTTCCACATTGTGTTCTTTCCACACAAATCTCGCATCCTTTTCCCTGTTATCCTCTTACGTCTCATAAAAAATTAAACAAATATGTTATTATTCCGTTTGGTGCACTTCTCGCACTTACCCGAAACCTCCATCTTATCTTAAGCCGTTACATTCCCTCAGACTTTGTACAGCATCCGAGCGCATCTTCTGAGCTTCGCTCCAGACGTACAAGCGTTTTCTATCCTTGTTAAGTGGCCAAAGCACTTTCACAAAGGAATATACTGTAAGGATTCATCTTCTTTCAATGGTAACTTTTCTTTTCAAAGGAGCCAACTCATTCGCAAGGATACCCAGCAGGTTGTGTCTCATTTTCATTCACTTATTATTTTGCTACTTTCCACTTTTTCTATACTACTGGAAAAATTTCTCTTAAATAAAACGTTTTCACTTTAAATTTTTTTTAATTTTCCAATATGATTTCTAGAGGGTGAAAACCAGATAAACAGAACTTTTATAATAACTTATAAGAATATCAAACGAAAAGAGAATATATAATAGGTAGTTAGGTATATCGACATTTATTACTAATTTTTTGACACCTGTGTAATGAAGGATCTTTAAGTCCTTTAGTTTCCATTTTTCAATCTTCAATAAAAATAAAAGCAATAAAAAAGATTGTCTTAAAGAAGTTTAGAGCAATTATTGTTCCTCCTTCTCTATAATTTGTAAGTTTTTTTTAACATTGATTATATTTCTCCGGTGATTTTATTAATGAATTTTAATTATTAAATCAGAATTAGTTCCCCATTAACACTTTTCTGAAATTTCAATCACGCGATTTACTGGAACCTATTCAATAAATAAAATTTGTGGGGCAATTTAGGTCCTTCCTTCAGGATGATGTAGTTTTTTTTCACAGTTTCTACATATTTAATTTAATTATGTTTTCAATTATGAGAGTGATTTCGCTAATTTCCCCGATTCAGGGAATAATATCTTGCATAAAGAATAATTGCGAGACCGAATGAGATTCAGCATCCATTACAAAATTACTGAGTTTTGCAAACAATAAAACAGAATCCTCTTGAACTAGCTCGATGGTTGGAGTGCACAACCTAATTCAATAAGCAAATCCATGTATATAATGTCTACTTAAATAAATTACATTCCCTTGAACCACAACAAATGCAAAATTACATTACATGAGTTCGGAAAAACCTGAAAATGTCAGTAACAAATAAAACAAATAAGAATAAATAGGAAAATTCTATAGGAATGTGTAAACTGAATGCAAAAGTATTTCTGTCTTTGGTAAAATAATTTTACCAGAGTAGAAAGACAGAATGGGGGAAGTATTACTTGCTCCTGAGGAAGTCCTTTCTCAAGGGAGGCATTTTTCTTCAGCGTCAGGGAAGCATCCTGGCACTTTAGAACCTCAAAGATATTAAATTTATCCAAGTGCATCCTTTAGCGGTACAACATGCGCATTTTCATTGCAAAAATTGGAATTCTCAACAGCAAAGTGTTAAAATATTCGAAAAAAAGTTTTCAAGGATACGTTGAAGCTAATAACGTATGTATAACGAAAGTAGCGCAACGAAAAATAATTCCTGACTACAAAAATAATGTAGAACACTAAACTAATTATGGTAATTTACAAATAAAAAAATATACCTTTATAACTTTTATCGAGAATACAGGAGAGTTTTGTATTTTCATTTCAAATCCAATTACATTAAAAGAAATCTTCCTTTGTTTTTATTTCACATGATTCAGTTTAGGATATTTGAAGTTCTTTCACATCGATCTAATGATGTCTCAAAGTTCGACGAGTAAGACGATTAAAAGGAATGAAGCTGGATTAAATCAATTAAATGTAATGACATATAACAGATGCAACAGGAGAAGGACCAAAGCGAACTTCTCATTCACTCGTTCCCAAGTGTTCGCCTTGGTCCAACCGTGGCTTAACAAATGCAAAAGAAGCAAGTTACAACTGTAATGTTATCATAAAAGATGCATACTGTATATATTATTAGTTACAAGTCACGTAAACATATTTTGAACAGGATATCTAATTTTTCTTCTAAATATATTCAGGGGAGAACAAACTTTAAAGAGTACTCCTTAAGTTTCAGTAAGAAATGGTTTAAAATTCAAGGTTAATCGAATTCTATTTGTTTACATAAAGCGATTAAAGATCCCGGGAGTATCACTGAAACCTTCACAAGGACAATACACTCGGGGGTTGACCCTAATGCACATTTTAAACGAATGACCAGAACATTCATGTAAAGTCACATTTACGATTGTGAGTGATACGAGCAGGAGTCAGGTTCAGATGAAGTGTTCACCATGCTATCCGGCAGGACCCACCACTCATAAAAATGTGGACGTTGTGCACGAATGGTTATGTTATCTTCCACAGGGAGAATTTCATAAAATTGTTAAACTAATTCTAACAATATAATTTGCTGACCAGAACACTAATTTCGCCTATCTCAAATTGCGTCGCATAAAAAACGGAAAATCTGATTGTTTCCAACGTTCTCTGCCACTTCTGAGAACCGTCTTAAGTATCCGCATCACAGACGCGTTTAAGTTTTTGTTTTGAAAAAACAAAAAACAAATCGAAAAATGATACTACCCCAAATCATTCGATTCAATTGTCTTGAGACTCCTTCGCCTTCAAATGGCAGGAGAATTATGGAGGGTTGAGAGTTTGTGAGAACTTGAAAACATCGCAGTCGAATCGTCTTACAAGGCAGTGGGTCGGGACAAACCTGTTATTATCAATTTCATTCCTACTCAGTTCTATATCGATTTTCGTCCTTCATAGCAGGGTCGACTATGGATAAAAATCGCAAATATCGCACATTTTTTCAATATCTAATCGTATACGGCAATTTAACATTAAACATCGGATTAAATGTTACTGTACTAAAAGTGCACTTGTGGCTCACTTGGTTTCACAAGGACCCTTCAGGTGACATGGAGATACGCCAAGGAACACTTGTTGTCATGCAAACACAACACAATATCTCTCAATAATAGCAAACATTTATCTAGATACCTTGTCTTAATAGCAGCCCATATGCACCGTGCACAACGTGTATCCTTCAGCTGTCGAGTAGTTCCACTTCAGTTTGTTCGTTTTTTTATATCATTAAGCTCACATCCCCATTTCATATCACTCAATTGAGACTGAAGGATCCGACATGCAACAGATTGCACTTGTTCACTCACCTCGCCAACATTCAGATAATGTATGGCCCTTCAGACCTCAGGACTGATATCGAGACGTTTTTGCACTTTGCCAGATATAAAGTTTTAGCCAGTGATAAGGATTCCACCTGGTTTACTCCCCTCGGTAATGGAGTGAACACTATATTTTTTCTGCTGATAACCGTAACCGACCGTATCTCACTTTCTACTGAAGTCGTCTACGAAAGCTTCATCCCTTTTTGTAGCAACCGAGGCTGAAAACATGCGTTTTTTTCCTTTAGTTCTTGGAAAGCCTTCTTAGTCAAAAGCTTTTCGGGTTACACTACATGGGGCGAGATTCTCCTGTTGAGGAAGCCTCAATGAACCCGGATCCTGTTGCTTGAATGGAGTATGACTGGAAGGAAAAGCATTGTAAAAGCTCTTCCAGTGGAATAATAACTTGACACGTTTATAATCATACGAAAATGTCCAAAGTGCTTGCCTCCAAAACACCACCTTCACCCACACTGACCACTGTCCTACCACCACTCACCCTTACCCCCTCAGCGCTAGTCTAATGGATCTAAGACGATTCTGGTGCTTCCAGTTAAATGAAGCTTGAGACAGTCTAAATCTGAATCTGATTTCCACACTGCTTTCCGCTTTCATCTAATTCCAGCTTTATTTATCTATTTATTAATAAAAAAAAAAACGTTTTAATTGGTTGCACGCAGAACAGGACACAGTTGGGATTGCTGTAATCGAAAGCAACACACTCTCGGAATAAGTTTACCTTGGTTAAGAGTCCTTCACTTTGTCTGGTCTGGCATGGTTTTCTGGCATGAAAGGGTAAAGGAAAATTATATCAAAATAATTTTAGGCTTCATTACCTGCTCACTTCCGGATGGCATTGCACTGATTACATCAGGAACACATGATTTATAGCACGTTTAAATTGCACATCGTCTTCTTGAAGTCTCCCGCCACCTGCATATTTTGCCACTAAGGAAGGAATTAAGCGTCAGTTATTTTTCCACTGATACCAAGGAATTTGCATAATATTTTAAATTAAATCACAACATGGGACGCTGAATTTTGCTGTTTCATACAAATTTTCACTTAGTTTCTTGAGACGAGTGGAAGGAGCAAGCATGCACAAGACCCTGATTTTGCTCCTGGATTTTCAAGTCCCGCTTTGCTTGCCACATGTTTCCAGGTTGAATGTGAAACTTTTAATCTAATAAAAATTTATCAGAAGGCACACATTAATTTTCAAAGCATAAGAACTTTATTTTTAGTTTTTATTTTGTTAATTCACTAGGAAAACATTTTTGATCTGAATTTTTTGAACCTGCAAAGTTATGACGGGATTTGATGCGCTTTAATCAATTTTAATACACATTTTTTAAAGATTGAAATTGTTTAAAACTTCTTTAAAATATAATACAATATGTGAGCTTTCAAACGCAAAATCTTGTAATTGTATGTCAAATATTTATATCCTTCATTTCATCAAATAATTACTTCAAGTTTTATTGAAAATTTTATTTTGATTTTTTTTCAGAAAACATATTCAAATAACTCTGATCAACATTTTTTTTTTTTTGAAATTCCATCTAAAAGTTCAAAATAAGAATTGAAGAATAAACAATTTCTCGTGGCTAATGTAATAAAAATTGGGTCACATGTGCGTGCATTGTTAATAAGGGCCTTTTCCTCCATTGAAAGCTTTTTTGTATGTCAAACTTAAACAAATGCGAGACGCATGTTTCCCTTATGGTTTATTTAAAAAAAATGCTCGTAAATTGCGCAGTTTTGGCTGTCTCCGTTTTCGGGAATTTGATAGTCAGTTCCACGTGAACTGTTTGTAAGAATGTAGGTTGGCTGGTGTGATACCCCCACAAGCTTCTTAATACTTCGCACAAAGCTCATCAAACTGCAGTCAAAACTTGAGCGTTTTATTTCAGTTGCCAAAAACATTTCGATCGCATGTAGGAAGAAAAAGAACTTGCTCAATTAGTCATGAGAATACAACAATACACCATGTTGGATGAGTCCTTTTTCTTGATTTCCCTGAACAAAGTTCTAAACAGATGCACCCGATGAAATTCAATTTAGATTGAACTTTTCCCAAAAATTAGTTTGTTTAACATATAGTTAGGATTCAACTGTTGTGACTGAAAACATTAAAGAACTGTATACAAAACAATTAATGCTACTTCTATATGTATATAAAATAAATCTTTGTAATTGCTTTTGTAAAGTTATCCTATTTCATATATTTGTTTTATATAAAATTAGGAAATCTTTTGAAAACATGTTCATGTTTCTGAAAAAAAAACAGTCAACAATGTTTATGTTAAAGAATGTTTATGTTCTATGTTAAAGAAACAAGCAATTTTTGCGGCACAACCTTCGAATAGTGTTCATTTTTTCACTCCTCACTTATTGAAATTTTTATTGAATAAATGATTCTTTCGAAAACCAATTAGAATAAAAACCAATTAAATTTACCATAAGCTGCATGCTGTATTGATATTAAGTGGCTAACAAGAAAAAAATAAACATTGATGGATATAAAACAATTACATTGTATACTAAATTTGCTAATGATGTCCAAAAAATATCCTCTATACAATATACATTGAATCCTGAAATAAAGGCTGAAATGACTTGCAACAAAAACAGTAAAAAGAAGACCTTTATGTTTTCAAAAAAACAGCCTCATTAAAAGCAAATTTGATTCCTACAAATCATTAACAATTTCCCCCCTGGATCCTTCCTTCGTCATTAAACCAGTTCGAATAAAACAGGAAAATATTATCCTGGTTTTTGCGCTTATTAAGGGTTAGAGCATAGATAATTAGGAATGACAATTGTATAATAGGATCGCAGCTTAGGAATGTCCTATTGTGTACTGTGGGGCACTCGTCCTAGACAAACAATTCCACAGGATCGTCATTTCAGCAAATATCACCCAGGTTTGCAAACATTGTGCAACTGTTAGTCGAACGTAATATTTGACATGGAGATGGGGCAAGTGTCTATGATGTAAGTAAATATTCAACAATGATATTAATATCGTCTCGATCGGGAACATTCGTGAAAGTTTTGCACGTTCCACTGTATCCCTGAATTAAACAAGGATGACGATATGGTTATCCAATCATGTGGAAGTTGATTGCCACAAAACTTTGTTGAAGTGTTCCCATCTAGCACTTGTAGCGGAATCTTACGAAATTGTTCATCCTTGTTCCAACAAAGGCCAAATAGAAATCGAGGCATACCGGCAAAACTTTGTGGTGTTTGAGATTATGTGAAAATAATCTGAGGATACACAAGAATGGCAGACGTTTGTAAGGATATCGAAAGCGTATAGCATATCATATAGGTATAGACACGTCTTCGGAAATAATTATTATTAAGAGAGGATCAGAAGTTTGTTTAAGCAATTCAGGATATTAGAAATAGATCCAGTACATACAACTATTTTTGAATTTTGAAACTGTAATAACGAACCTACGCATTCAAACAATCCTACACAAACAAATTATCAATTTATTTAGATAAAATCTAATATTTGTTTAGAACCGAATGAAGTTCACTTTGAACAAACAAAGACATTACCTGCGAGCTGTTGTATGGCATAAAGGATAAATTTTATAGTTCATGATTATGCACAAAATAAACTGGTTTATGAGGGAATAATATTAAGTTTGCCCTTTCAATAAATGAATAAAGGACATCACCACATGGTATATAGACACAGTACACATACAAACGCAACACACATTGAAGGCTCTTAATTTAATTAAATCCGGTTAGAATGGCGATGAGCTTGCAACTTTAATATGAAAACATTAACGAATATTTACAATAAATATACCACAAATCCCAGAATTTCCACAACAAAATTCGGAATAATTAGAGTAGCAGCCTCGACATATCCTTCATATTACATTGTGAGACACTAATAGAGCAACAATTCGACTTCAGATAAATTTATCTCAGTATTACCTTGAAATAAAAACAATATTTTTTTATTACGAAATGGTCTGGCCTCCGGTTCTTTTGAAAACGTATCCTGCACAAGCACAATATATAAGTTCTCAAATATTTTACAAGCCAATAAAATGTGCAAATATTTTCCTTGCTGAGCACATACGTGGCATGTGAAACAATTTTTGTGTGTATTAAAATACCTGAAAGAAAAAGTACATGAATTTCAAAATGAACTCATATTTTATACAACATTGCCTCGAAAAATATTACCTCTACATTTCTTAAAGTTAGCAACTAAAACACGAATGGAAAGAACATTACTGTGGAAATTATTTTCTGTGGAACTCCAGCGAATGCAGTTAAATGCATACATCCGTAAGTGGCATTTTAAGGAAGTCATAATTTCACAGGAAGCAATAAAAATAACTGAAAATGTACAATCGTTAAAGATAGAAGAAGGTATTAGATTCTTTGGAAGGAAATTTTTGCTGATTGTAGAATGCAGAAAAACCAATTCACAGTTTCCAGAACTAATTTGCGTCCAACTATTGGCTCCTATTTTCATTTGGCAGGATCTAATTACACAGCAAAATCCCATTTAATATCAACTTGGATTTTACTATTCTTACATTAATCGCAAAACGAATTCTGTATAAATAAACAAAATCCCTGAAGGGCAAAAATTATTCTCAGTAAGCAAAGCGAAATTCCTGTTAATTCCAATGCGTCCATTTCGTCTTTAATTAAAAGCTAAAAACAAAAACTTGTTGCTCGTCCTCAATAAAATTGCTGGAGTTTTTGCATTGGCATTGTTGCTTTGGTAACTTGACGAGGAGGCCCTAGTTGTTATTTTTCCATAAAATGAATGTAAAACGTGACCTGGGGGATGAAAGCTTTTTGAAAATCCCACCTCTTGTTGCTGACGACAATGGATAGAGGGAGAGTTCCTAGATGAGTACTTAACTCGAATCAGTTTTAGTCAGTCAAAAAACCAGCATAGACTATCGTGTCAAGTTGTGCCAAAAGGCTGAACTGCCGTATCCACTATCTGATGAGTGATGAGGATGCGTAATCAAAAGTCAATTCATAGTGCTTGGATGGTTTCTGAACTGTATGTCTGTATTGTATATAATTATGTAGTGCACATTGGTTTTTCTATTCTAGATGTAGGGCATATTAGTTTTGAGTGAACGTTTGCAACGTCAAGAAATATGATGACAAAAAAATTACATATGAAAAAAAATGTTTCTTGAAAAATCTATTTTATATGAAATAAAATAAAATTTTATTATCCTCTTTGGATTTTCAAATAACTACTGTAACCTACGCTTTCACAAATTATTGTTTTAACTTGTCCTTGAATATTCTGGACAACTCTTTTGTATGTGGTCTCAACCCAACTGAACCGAATTCCTCATCTGGAATCGTTCTTGGTACCTGAGTCTTGAGCTCATTATTTAATCGCTTTATTATACCCAAGTACGCGGTAAAATTTATTGCTTTAGCGTCAGCCTTCATTCTAAAGCCCGGTCCAGACGCTCAGTTTTGAACAACGACTTGTCTGCGCAGATCAGATCGTTGCAGACAACTCGTTGCGTGTGGACTGGAAATCTGCGACGATTTGAAGTCTGCGCAGTTGCAACGATATCTGAGCTAAAGAGCATAGATATCCGTGAATCTGTGCGGACTTCCATGAACTTTGAACACAGATCACACAAAACAGAGCGAAATACGCAGATATGTCGTTGCCGTGTGGACGCTCTAAAAATCGCAACGATTTCATTCGGTCATAAAGCTGCGCAGACAAATCGTTGTTCAAAACTGAGCGTCTGGACCGGGCTTTACAAATAAACAGTTTTGAGGATTTACCGACATTTTACCGGAAAGACGGGTCGAATCGTTAGAACTATTACATATAATTTTGCTATTATACACATATATTAATTTCTGAAAATGTAAGCTAGAATTTGGAATTAAATCACTCTTTTTTCTTTTCTGTAATTTAATGTCTTTGTTATACCATTCTACTTCTTTCAACTTTCAATCGACGTATGGTGCTTGGGTTTTAGCTTTGAAATAGCAACAAAAATCTCCGAAATTTCATTTGGATCGAAACATCGAAACATCGAAAAACATCGATGTTGTACCATCCGATAAATCGCACCATCGATATTTTAATTCTTTCAACATCGATATATCGAACATCGATGTTTACCTTCCGATGTTCCAACCCTAACTTCCGCACTAATTTGCCATTACAACCAAGGTTTGCATAGGAGAGACTTTATGCCAATTTTAGGCACATTGTGAAAAACTGGAATCATAGTTTATAACTATTTCTTTATTCTGCGACTTTATTACTGATTTACCTACACATAACACAATTACACGAAAACTAAACAGACCAAAGGACAAAGGTTTTTGCTTAACTAAAATTTAGATTTCACGAGTGGGTAAATCTTTTAAAGATGACCAGACTAACAATATGTTTTCTTTTTTCAAATTGTTCAATTAAATGCTATTCCAAAATCAGTTGCAGTATTTGAATTCAAGGAACTTATTCATTTATAAATACTTCAGTAATTGAAACCAAAGTTTCCAACTTCATGCAGCTGAACATATTCCAAGTTAAATCTGCACATATGTGTGCACTATCAGAAACTATTTGTCGTACAGATAAAGCAAATTGTTCAAAGTTCCTTGGAAAGGAAACAAAGACGGTTTCGGAAATGATATTTTCCTCATAAATTGGCACAATTTTCCATTATACGAAATAAGACTGTATTTTAATGTCCCAAAAAGAGATGTGATCCTTTCTTTTATTATTCTGTTATTATTATCATTAGAACACCAATTACCAAAATATTCCGTCTGCAGTGAGTTATTTGCAGAACATGAACTGAACATGTCAAGGATATTTTTCCAGATGTTTTCCGGTTGGAGGCGCTCAAATTTCATGGTAGAGTGCAAGAATTGAAGATTTCATGCTACTAACAAAAGTAAATGCGGCAAGTTGAAGAAACTTCTGTCATGATTGGTGAAAAAGAAACAAATACAATTGAGGAATGCATATGCAGAAAACAGAAAACGTCTGCTTGCTCAAGTATTATGAAAGAACATGGAAAATGTGAGTACTTACAAATTACAATACAATGCACGAGAAGGACTCAGTACTGTCGGCTTCACCAGTCAGGAGTAATTTTAATTGGATTATTTTAGCAGAAACAACATTAACTGTGCTGTGCAAGAAAATTTTGCAGGAATATTGTTAATAAGATGAATGGAGTTGCAATATGGAAAGTTCTAATTGCACAAAATGTTGACGAGTGAATTTTGTTTCTGTTAATGTTGTTCTTTCGACGAGATAAATTTCAACAGAAATCTAAAAGTTTTGTTGTAACTTTTAATTGAGGAAGTTTGAAACACTTGTTTTTATTTGTTTACTATTATTAGTTTTTATTTAATATTCACCGAAGGTATGACACAATAAAATGAGGATGTTATTAACCTTTTCTGAAAATGCTACAATGAAAAATGTAAATGAATAGAAAGGGTTTTTTGAAAAACTATTTCAACCAGTGACTACCCAGAAAAATGGAGAGCTTATATGTCGTTTTTTCCATATTAATGCACTCCAAAATCGACAGCTTCAAGTTATGTAAAAAAAAAATAGCAACAAATATGAAAATATCATTTTTTTCAGAGCTATGAAAGCAAAAAAATAGTTTCAATATATTCAAATACGTTTTCCAAGGCGAAGACACCAAGAATTTATGAAAACGAAAATTCGACTGATGGCATAATGCATCCTGATCCAGCTGTGTCCTTTATGAAGTTATTGTGAACCCTGTGGAGTGCCTAGTGATGGAATTGACGTATGCATGAATTATTTATTATCAATGATGTTCAGTTCTGCATAAATTTTTTGACAGAAACTTTGTGTGATGCACAAATTTATGAACGAATTTGAAGCCAACCTTTAAATATGCACATTTTGGAAAATGCTAGCAATTTGAATGTATAACAAATCCTCATGCAATATACTATATATAGTATTTAAATAAATATTGATTATAAATTTTAAATTATTTTAATTTAAGGGTAAGCATTTGGTTTTTGATCCGAATTTGAATGAAAATTAATCTATGTATAAAAAATAACAACACGTTTTTATTATCGTGATTTCGTTATTGCACATTTAATTAAAATTGATTCGATGCTGTATAGCCGCCAAAACTTCAACCATAGGTAAACAATTACTCTAAGTACTGAGTATGAAAACCATTTGCTGAGGTCCTGCTTAATAGTGAAAGTAACTAGCTGGTTGCACGGGCAAGTAGAATTAAATTAGGCATTTATTTCACATATCGCATAAAATACATATTGATGTTCAAACACATCCCTTATTTTTACAAATTTATTTACATAATCAAACCACGCGTTCTGCGAATCTTTCAACCCTTTCCCTTTGACCACAACCGATAACATGAGCACGCACAAAATGCACAACGCGATTTCATAGCATTTTAAATTGCTTATTCAGGATTTTTAGTGAACAAATTTTCATTGATTTTATTGGTACTTTATTATAATTATTACTTTGGGTTGCAACAACGAACAACAATTACTGTCGATTGCTGGCAAATATCAAATATTCATGATCCCTCTACGTGTTTATTAAATAAAATGGTTTCGGTTAATAAAATTAATTAATATTAATTTTTCAAAAGCATCGAGCTAATTAATATAAATTGTATCCTTTTCTACGCTTATAGAAATAAATTTTACTTCATTTAACAAACTTACACAAACACAGATGTTCATTTGTTGTTATATGTATCTACTTTGCAATAATAAAATACAGTTTTTTTTATATCGGTTAAGTTAAACTTTTTCAATACCACAACGAAAAACAACCCTTGGTTTTTAACTTAACAAAGTTAAAGATTTATCTCCAATCATTTTAAGAAGCTGAACAACCGAAAGGGGTAAGTAAAAACTGAGAACTTGGGGTAAGCCTATTATAATCAGTGCTTTCAACTGGTTTGTTAAATAAATCCTTTTCAACTTCGACGTTAAGTTTCTTTCTGTCGTCAATGGTCCTACCAAGGACTTTCCACTCCATCTAAAAAAGTCAAGTCCTTCCACAATTTATCCATATAAAATAGAAAGTGTTAGTGTCGCCGATGTTCGATTATAAGACTTCAAGAGTAAAAGCTTCAGTAATTTTCCCAAAAATAAAGAAAACTTTTGCAGTTACGTATTAAAGATCTTGGTGATATTTTCACCAACGAGCGAATATCCTTATGCGATAGGACACAAATCCCCAAGGTAATTTACGATAACTTACAGGAAACTGCGCACTGAAACTGCATGCAAATCAATATCGATTTTAGTACTGTGAACTGATTCGATATAAACTATTTTAAATATCAGCGAATTTGCGATGAATTTTAAGGAATTCATTAGGATTCAAAAAAGAAAAAAACAAATCTACAATCAAATGAATTAGATTAAACAATAAAACGTTTAATAAATTAACTCATAGAATAGGGAAAATTCACAATGATTCACAAAATGTTAATTTACGATTGTTAAAAATCGTACATCGAAAACCAAAAACAATTAAGAAAAGCTGTTTTAATTAGTTAACAAAATTTCTTCCTATAACATCCTTAAACAAGAACAAAACAGATTAGTATTACCAGGAATCGTTTGAGCATTGTTGAAAATACAACTTTGAAGCTCATTTTGTTAGTCAAATCCGGAAATGAAAGCGTTGATAATAATTAATAGAATTTCTAAAGCCCTAATTATTACTGTTAATGTAGAAGTTTAAGTATTCTAAAGATAGCCAGGAATCTTTGTTACGCCGCAAAATTAATACGGAGTCCTTTTTTGTAGGGAAGTTTATTCATCAGAATTTCTTCAGCTCAAGAATAAGTTGTCTCCTTTGTACTGTTTCGAACAATTATTTTACAAAAATGTAAATGATTCAGTTGTATAAACTGCGAAATATGTCCTTTAAGCATGTAAATTAATTATCATACAGCATACTGTAAAATCCTAAAGCTCTTACAATTAGTCCAAATACTTGATGTGTAAAATTTCCATTTCATACATAATTTAAGGGTGTTCTAAATTATTATTTAAAATTTTCAGTGAGTCTTCTAATTTGCAAAAATTTCACAAACCAAAGAGAAGAAAAAAGTTTGGTTTCATCGCTCCGCAACAAAACTTGAACAGAAAAAAAGATAAAGGATGAAGTAATGAAAAACTTTGGATAGTTCTTGGCCTTTTTTAATTAATGTATCCAATTAAATAAATTATACCACATAAAATTTTCGAATCAACATAATACTTTGCAAAAAACTTTTATTATAATAAAAAAAAACTTTTCCATATCTGAATCATAAAAAGCAGAGAATACTTTCATGATTAATATTATCAGTTTATTGAATATCTTAGTTTTCATTTTCGAATTTAAGGACTCTCAAATCTCAAGTAAATTTCAGGGATACACTCTGTACCAGAAAACATGAAAACGGATTTTGAATCAACGAAAAAACCACATGCACTTGAGAAGAATAAAAGAAATTGTGTACTAAAGAGCATCAATTCAATTGTAGACAAAATAAAATCAAATGGACAAGGAATGATTAATGTGCGAATACGATTTGCATTTTCAGACACATTTAATAACCAAGTACGGCAGACAGGACGTCAGCGAGGTCCTTTTCCGATGAAATGGGTCTATCTTCAGTGGAATCACTTTGAAATATTCGTGAATTATTCAGAAGAAGAAAACGTAGAAAGGGAGAATGAAAAAAATAACACAAAATGATGTTATTCCCATTTTCTTTCATTTTTTCAACTTTAACGGGATCGTGATCCTTGTGAAAGGAAAACTTTTCTTTTGGCAATTTCAAAAATCTTGCCTTCAAATAAAACTCAAATTATTTAACTATAACAAAAGTTTATGTTGACGTTCTATTCCACAAACACATTTCATGTTCCCCCAGATTCGTTAATAATTTTAAGGACTAAAGCATTCGATGTACATTGCACAACTGCACACTGACACATAAATGTTTAGTGCAATGCTCGTATTTTTAATCCTTACCACCTGGATAAGTATAACCCTGAATTCATCACAATTAAGAACAACGTTACGGCAGACATAAAGCATATAAACTATTTAGTAAAACTTCTCCCGAGATTGTGCATTAAATAAAGTTTAATATAATCATATGATATGGCTTACAACAATTTCATCACTTTACGTTGCATGAAAACTTCGTCCTGCTGCATGTTGCCCATTAAAATCTAAGGATGGATTTTCTTGAATTTATTACAAGTCAAATGACGGTTAAAATACAATTAGTCTGAATAAAATATACATCCTTCCGTAGTTTATGTCAACATTAAATTTATGTTTGGAAAAAATTGCTCATGTAAAAGAATTTACGTTGGTTAGAATATCTTGGAAATGTTTCCTGTAGAATACATGTGCATGTGCACCTGCAGGTTGCGATTTCATAACAACAAAACTCAGGGGGTATTAGCAACATATCACTTGTTACATTTTATCGAAAACATTCAGATCATCACAGGATAAAAGGTGGCATACAAAGGACTTGCAAAATGATCACCGTATTGAAGGGTAGTCAAAATCAAAACCCTTTTCAGAAGAGTCGAAATTTCAGAATAATGGAGGAGTACTTTCCACGTCCTTGAAGCAGTTCGAAAGGTTTTACTTGCTGTTTTAAAAACTCAGGTCTTGTTCGTCATTTTAGGAGGGGAAATTTGACGAAAATAACAATTTTTGAAAAAACCCATGTTTCGTCAAATAAGCAATGTATAGAAGAAGTTCTCACAAAAATGTCAGTTCTTATATCCATTCGAAGTTGCTTATAGGAAAAGTCGTGGAAGCTTATAACTTCGTCATTTTACGCTTCCCCCACCTTTCCATTAAATAAGCCCTAGTTTTGGTAATTAATAAAGTTGTTTATAAGGGAATGTATTTTAAACATCCCTTTATTCAACTTCAATTATTATATAAATATATACTGAACTGAACGCCATTTTAATGTTCATAACTGAAACAATATTTACAATTAGTTAGCAGTACCTAATATAGGTTTACAAACTGAAGCTGAAGAAATTTAAGTAATTAAATTTTAATTGGATATGAAATATTGTGCATAACATTGCACAAAAAGTGCGTTGTTCTCATTTAATGCAGTGGAAGAATGGAAGCGAATTCAACGTGAACCAAAATTCGTATGGCATCGTCCATTTTGTGGCGTGTTTGTAAATTTATAAGTTCCGGAAATACAAAACCTCTGTACTGTACAAAACCAAATATTGAACTAATTTGTTTTTTGCGTTAAGTACATTTAAAGAATCAAAAGTATGTTAATTGCACTCAATGTATTAATTATAAATTGTGCGATACGAGATCTAATGGGAACTCCCCCAAACTGCGGTCGAGGGATGTTTCAAATCTCCTATTCCTGCTTGCCAAATACATATTTAGAAACATTGTCCAAGTCTCCAAATGACTAATGGCCTTTCACTGCTTTAAACGAAGATGAATTGGAAGTAACACACAAAAGAAATAATATCTATTACTATTAAACAAATTTTCAATTATTTTCAAATACTTAGAAATGAGTGATGAGTAACCAAACAACGAATAAAATTTCTTGGCTGTTTCGAATTTTTCAAAACCTTTTGCATTTCTACCACAGCACAAAAAACATTTGCTTTGATTGAAAGTAAATTTAATCTTTTTAGTCGTATAGATAGTTGATTCATGGATCAATTGTGTGCAGCAAATGCAAGCACTTGATAAACACTTAAGGAACAAAAGCATACTTCTTTGCGAAAATTGGTAGTTCCGAGCTCGCACTGCTCCTTTATCCAATTTCTCGTTCATACTAACAGAATTGAAATGATCTATAGAGTTTCAATGGGTACAATTTAAGGATCATCAATCCGAGAATCCGTTTGTGATTCCTTATGGCCTTAGGTTATGTGAATGTGGTGCAATCAATTCCAGCATTGATATCCGTCTGGGATACTAAAATTTGAACTCTCCAAATCACCAGCTGTTACTGAAACGCTACTTTTTTCAATACGTAAATCAAAGATAATATAAAAGGATTTTATATCGACAAATGAATAAATGACATAATCCTTTTAATTGAAATTTCTAAAATACAATGTCTTTTTATTAAGGCAAATAAATCACACGTACTTCTAAATATAGTTTCTAAATAACACCCACAACAACTCTGCGATAAAACTGTTTCAATATTTAATTTTCAAAGTGTTTCATTTGTTGAAAATTAAGACGGATCATGAGAACTCAAAATCCAGTGGACTTAAGAAAAATACTTCTATTGTTCTTGAAAGCTATTTTTAACAAGCACAAAAGCGAACGAATAAAAAGCATTCCACCCATTAAGATAAAAGCATTTCTCCTGATTAACTAAATCGATCGGCAAAATTTCTCAAGACAAACGCAAGAAGTTTAGAAATTTCTGAACTGGATAATAAAAATGCGTACGCTATTTTTATACAAAAAACTAAAGGGTGGGCCATCTAAAAGAATCTTTTTGAAATCGCTATTAAAAGAAAACGTAATGATACTTTTCGATAGTGTTTTTTTCATTTTGGCCTTACAGAAGCTCAATCTATCAATCCGATTGTTCAGAACTCTCTCAATTGTTTGTGGCTCTATGTCAGCAATGGCATCTTCAATATTCTGTTTAAGATGCTCAATCGGGTCTAGATCGTTGACCGAGGATTGCTCTTTAACGGCACCCAAAAAAAAAACGTCTAACGGCGTCAAATTGCGCAGCTCCTTGCTGGCCAATTGAAATCGCCACAACAGCTGAATATACGTTTTCGAACTTTGAGCGCCATAGGACGATTGATTTGCGGCTGGTGTGGCCCGTCGCACCATTTTGTTGGACCCACATGTTTTCCAAATCAATTTTCGGCTAAAAAAATCAGTTATCATGGGCGGTTATCTAGTACTAAAAAATTGGGTTGTTAGGTTGTGCGCTTTTGTAAGGTCAGCTAGGCGTCATTTTAACGAAGTCATATTCCATCTATAATCGGATGATTCAAGTTTCAAAATAAAATAAAAATTAGCGAAAAATATCTTACCATTTTCTTTTAATAGCAATTTCAAAAGATTCTTTAAGATGGCCCACCCTTTATACTAATACTAATAACAAAATTGTTTTCACAGTACTTCGTGAAGGCGGCTAGAAGCCTTAAAATGTTCTTCATAAAAGGAAAATTTAGTTTAACGAACTGGAAAAATGAATCGTTAGCTTCGGAAAGTGGGATTTAAGTTTATTTTCAACCACTAGAAAAGTATTTCAATTTGAAAAGTATTTTTGGTCGCATAAATTTAATGGCGAAAACCGAATGAAAATCGACTACGATGAGAAACTTTTCCTGTCAGCTCTAAATTTATGGAAAGGAAACCTTTGCGTATTTTAACATCTGAGTCCACGTGTGTTGATGATTACCGGTTATTTATGTTCGCACTCCCACAGGAAAAGTTCCGCTATAAACAACTCACAACGGGAAATATTATTATTCTTAACGGTTTTCAAATAATCCAGTGGCGTTGGTTACTGCTCGGGAAACAGTATTTTAACAATAAAATTCTTGGACGCTTTATGGCAATTTCAAAAGGTACTTTATAAAAACATTGCTATAATATAAACGAAGAGTTTGTATCAGTTTAAAGTTGATACCTTCATACATCAATATCTTTAAAATGTATGTCTTTAACATTCAGCAACTTCCAAAATCGGAGAATACAAAGAGTAGAAAGGACAAGGTAAACTGTACACCACTTTAGTGTCCTTGAAACTAAAAGGATTCATGCCAAAAGAAACTTGATTTTGGTCCTCGAACTTCCATTCGTTTTAATTCACTTGCCAAAGTAACATATATGCCACTTTGCATCCATTAATTATTTCAACATTCAAAGTGGCATAGATTATTGAAAACTGCGAGTGTTTTAATGGAAGGATTCTCCCAGAAAATATGAAAACAAAAGCCAAAATCCTTTGATCCGTAAAAATATTCTCATCATCGCCACTGAACACAAAATCCATCGAGCCCTCCCACGAGGAGCAATCAATTTTTCTACACTTTTACCGACGTAATTCTGGAGTATTTTCCTGCTCCGATTGCAGGCTCACGGGATACAAAACTCAACTCAGAAAAATATCCATTTTTCCGGGTAACAATTAAAGTTCATGTCGTTTATTTCATGATTAAATTTGTGAAACTCTATGTGAACGAATTAAAGACAAAAAAATAAAAACGACATTTCTGTTAAGTTACCAAATATTATTTACCCTGACACGTGATAAATGGAAAATTATTGTTCTGATCGGGAAAGTTGAATTTAAATGAATTTTACAGTCAAAATATAATACGTGCTTTTATTAATAAGAACTATGCAAAGTGATTTAATTGTGATGAAATATTGAGCACGATGAAACTCAATTTATTGCATTGGTTTCAAAATTAAGGACTTAAGACACAACTGCAACTTTTAATAATTGCATTTTATGTTTTCAGTAGAAACTGAAACATTTCAGCCTCATAATTTGAATAGTCGTCGGATTTGGTCCGAGTTGATAGTAACAGAAATATATCCTAAAGGTGCATTGTCACTGGTGCGGCTGAACGATAATTGTATAGCATTATGTTTTCATTTTTCAATGGAGTCATTGCCACTGAACGACTGCGTTTTAGTACGATAGCCCACGACCAAAATTTTTGTCTCATCGCAATACGGCCAAAACCATATAAAATCGATAGATTTGAGTATTCTGAAGTCAAAACGTTTATTTTCAGACATATTTTCCGTGTATGCGTCCGACCTGACAAATACACTAGAATTTGACAGCAGAAGAAATGTGCTCACATTATAAGTTTCGAACTTTTTTAACCGCTACTTTCCGCCTAGTCGATTGAGAATCGTCAAATCAATCTATTTTATATAGTTTTGGCCGTATCGCGATGATACATGGTTTTGGTCGTGGGCTCTCGTACTATGTAGAGTCGTTGACGACGATCGTAGGGGTCTGCTGCTACAGCAGTCGTAGTCGCAGTTGTTGTCCGATTTTTGATTTTTGAGCTGTTGGAAAGTCTGAAGAACTTGAAAATATTCCTTCACCAGCTTACAAATGAATGTTTATTAAAATTTTGAAGTGCCCCTCTTCTGTTCTGTTCATAATGGTAGGTACTATGGTGCTAAGGTGGGGTATAGTTATCATTTCCCAAATTTCTTCATCTTCTAGATTTTCAATTATATTAACAAATAACTCAATAGTCTTTTCTTTAAACTCATAATTCAGTACTTCCCTTGGTAACAGTCAAAAAGCGACTGAGCGAATATCTATAATATTTTATATAATCGTTCAACGAACGATATTATTGTTCCAGCCGCGCCCAGTGTCAATGACAACTTCAGCGATCATTGTTCAACAATTTTATCGTTCACCGATTATCGTGCAACGATTATTGTTCGGTCAAACTACTGACAATGCGCCTTAAGATAAATATTAAAAATAGTTTTTATTGATTTATGAACACTTCTGCGTTTTATTACGAATATTCTTCAAATATCACTTCCAACATAACAATACTGCATAAACTTGTCTCCTGTTAATCCAAATCCATTTTCTACACAATTCTCCAAAGGGTTCAGTTAGCAACCGAAATTTTAGGCCACAAAAAAAACCATAAAATACGATTTCGTATACGTAAAATCAAAAGTTCAAATTTTTCCCCAATCCTTTGTCAAATAACCTCTTGTAGCAATCGGATATGAACATTGAGGAACAGGCCCTGATGGAATTTCGTCCTTTTGAACACTCATCAGGAACAAAATGTACAAACGTATGCGAAAGGAGGAAAAAAAAAATCGTTCCAAGATAAGACTGACTAGATTAGGGCTCCGTAATGCCATTTCGTTGACAAATTGGAAGATAAGATTTTTTCCCAACGATTTCACCCTGACTTTGATATGGCTTTCCTGGAGTAAATACGATTATTTAAGTCATATCAAGGAAAAGTTGTTTCGCATTATGTGTATGACATCGTCCTGTGTACCGAGACAAATAACGTACTTAAGCCAATCGAATATTTCTGTCAACATGCCCAATAAAAATAAATGAATAACACCAAGGGAAGGGGTTAGCGCATGAAGTATTCACGAGTAAGTGAAAAATATTTGTGTAAAGCACTGATAATGGTGATCTCAGACCTCTGATTGTGAATAGATCGTACCTAGTCCTTTTTAAACGTTGCTTGTCAATAAGTTTTGATTAATAGGATTCAGTAATATTCAATCAAAAAGATATGCCTTATGATGACTATTGAGCAACTCAATATATTGCTATTGTCTGTAGGTACTTACAGTTACATTGAACAAATAAATTTTAGATGCAAAAACCAATGTAAAAATACTTCTCATCCTCTTAAAATTCCAGCGTTTCTTTCCCTGCAATAACTTCATATTCGTTCGGTGAAGACTTTCTACACATTATCCAGAACACCTTCGAGTGAACTACATTCGTCCCATATCCCTCTATGTCCTTGGTTTCTATATTTTATATGTGTCTAGATCCTGTACTGACACGGTTTCTTCATAAAATCCCAATTGAATTTCTCGTCACGCACGGCTACAACATTGAGATTCTGTCGTTTGTGTTCATCAATCAACTGCACAAAAATCCCAAAATTTTCCAGGGTAGTTAAGTAACCACTACACTCCGTAAATAGTCACGTAGGACCCGAGTGCGAATTGCGATCGCCGACGAAACTCATTAAACGCCTCTGAATCTAATCCCTAAATTCTTGAAGCTACTTACTCCCCCACGAACATCATTCGAATATTGTATGCGTTCAAATTGTTCAAGGGTGGCAATTTGATAAAATCCTCCCAATCCGAATAAAAAAAAATCGCTTCGGTCTCATTACGGCGATATTATTTAGCATACGAAATATTGGTTGTGGCGGAAACAGAGGCTTAAGCATAAGTACTTAGCGTCAAATTTCATTAGGGGAAGTAAAACATTTGGGGTTGTTCCCATTTAATTTACGAGATTGTTTTGCCATGGCATCCTCCACCGAAATTCGTACATGTATCCCACATATTTTGCAGGAGCTTCTCCACCGAAGATCTCAAAAATAACTTTGATGTGGTCCTGGATTTTTTTTTTATTTCGCATTAGAAATGAAATGAATGTTGGTGAAATTCGCGCTTTGCGGTGCCATGGACCAGCGAATGATGCGAATGATGCGAAGCATGCAGGACCATATAAATTACCAAAAAAAACTGGAAACAAATTAAACGAAATTTCTGTTTGGGGTAAATTCAAGTGTACGGTTGGCTGCTTTATCGGGAAAAACCCATTACAACATTTGGAAAAAACAGAGGGAAACTTAAAAATCCCCCAAAACGTGTAAGGAATGATTTCGATCCTTTACACCCAGCGCCTCAGCATGATTAGCTCAATAAAGTACCACACAAGAATTTCAAATACGCTCACAAACAGGACTTATTCAACATTCAAAAGCATAACACCGAGGATACACAAACAAACATCAAAGTGTACAAAGTACAAAATTGGAAAAAGTTTATTCAGAATCATTCATTTTGAGAAATTGTTAATTTAAAAATCGAAAAATTGACTTGTAAAAATATTGTACAAAGGAGAGTGGTTCCTTGAGGGAAACTAAAATGTGGGCGAAGGTAATCCACTCTAATGAATTATAAACAAATAGATGCCGCTGTTTTTTTATCATTTTAAATTGATTACTAAAAACATTTTAAGCGATAGCAAAACTGTCACGAAAAGTTTAAGGATACTTCTGAAAGTCGTTTATACCTAAAAAGAAAATTGTTGCCAAAACTTAAAGAGGAAAACGAAGATGCTTAAGATAGCATTTTTCCAGATCCTTCGAATAAATAAGATTTCCATAAAAAGTTGTGATCAAAAACTTCCTGAAAAATTATATATAACCTGTTTTTACGCTGCTTAATTAATCTTCGCAATCCTTTTATCTCAGCGAAAAGTTTGGATTTCATCAATCCCTAAAAAAATATATATATACGATATATATATATATATATATATATATATATATATATATATATATATTATATATACATACATAAAACTAAGTATCCTGATTCTGCAATGTCATCCGAAGCGTTGCTGGCCTTCTGAAAAGACTCAAAAATAACTGAATCGGTACGGACTGTGGAGAAAGGGTTATTCTGGTTGGTTCGGCTACAAAAACAACCAGCAAGCAGAACCACCATGACAAAAAGCTTCTTGAGATTGAAGTCGAAGCTGAAGTCAATAAACTGTGGGCGTTGAAGGAGCAGTAACGGCGACGTTGATGAATTTATTGGCGAACTGTTGCATGGAATGCAGGACGAAGAGTTGGCGGTATAAAGGACGAATTGAAATGGTATAGATCAGGCCTCAGAGAACGTTGCTCTGAAATTTGTGATTTAAGCCAACAGAGATTAGAGCCACGTCCATTAAAGAGAGACCAAGAAGAATTAATGACAATACGTGACTGTGTAACTTTTACAGATGTTGCTTGCGTTGCTATTGTTACAAAATCCTGTCTGATGAAGTGTGGATGGTCAAAAAATATATTTATTATTATGTGGACACACAATTTAAATCTACTACTGACAATGGCTAAAAAAAACTATGAAAAAGAACATAAAATCGTATTTTCATTGGGCATTGCACAATGAACGAAAATTCACACAAAATTGGATTTTTTGCTCATTGAATTGTGTCCGTAAAGCTACTCAAAAACGTGGTAAATCATTTATAAATTTCATTAACTCACCCTCAGAACAATCCAACAATGGAAAGTACCTGCACAGTAGGAGCACATGGACGACGCACTTGCACAACAGATCCTAGAATATAAGGACATCAGATGTTTCACTTCCAGTACGTGCAGATAAATTGCAATTCACGACTTTGAACATCGATTTGTTCTTGTTGAAGCAAAATGAAAGGCTTCTGTCTGATGTGGAGAGTATTTGAGGATGCTTCTGCTTTATTGTATACTGTTGAGAGATGCCAACATTATTATCCCAACAGCTTTTCAAACCGAAAATTCGCTTTCGGGTCCTCTCAGAAAATCGGATAATGATGGTCCTTTGTTGCCCTTCAACAGTGCTGATGTAGTTCGGCTCCCTGGAGATGTGCCTGCAAGTGAACATTAGAAATGTTGTAATTAAACATAATATTGCTCTGACATGTTGCATTGATTTCAGAACCGTTGTACTACGCAGATAATTACTTCATGTGAATATTGTAATATCATTGAACTGGATTTCGGAATAGAAGTGTGTCAAACAGGACGTTGCAAATTGAAAGGACTTCAGAGTTCAGTTGGCGTCTAAAAACTTGTAAGAAATTCATCACACAAATATTATGAAGTGTGTATCTGTATGTATTTGCAAAAATTATTGTAAAGCAGGTAATGTCAATGGAAATTCCTTTCTGGATCAAATTATGTGCCAAGAGACACAATCAAAACGCCGGCGATTGATAAATCCAGGGCTTTGCCTTCCCCAGAACAAAATAATTTAATATCATGCTTAAAATTTGCGACAATAAAGTAATTTATGAATTTTTCTCACGTCTTTCTGAAATTTAAATAGACAGGTGCGTGGGACGTACAAGAAAAGTCCTTTTTGCCACTGAGAAACGCTTAATAAATTTCCTGAAATTGGAAGTTTGAAAATTATTCACATGAGTAGCGTTAATATCCGCTGTGAAGTAAGTTCAAGGCAATAATTTCGCAGTCCTTCAGGCAAGTCATCGTAATTCAATAACTTTGAAGGGATCCTTCAGCCCAACCTGAAATAAATAATTTAATAAGTGTTAAGGGGCAACTTTTTTTATTTATTATTTCAATGTTTAGGGTAAAACCTTCAGTTCGTGGGCGTGAGAATTAGTTGAAAATAAATATGCTTACAATAATTTTATTTGTGAAAGAGAAAAACATTTTCAAAATGGCAAATGATTTGAATGCAAATTAGTTTCATTGTGGAGGAACATTTAAATCAGATCGATTAATTCTTGAAGGAAACCGAAAATGTTGTCGATATTCAAATTAGAATTTAAATCATGTTTTTGTCGCCTCTCTCATCAGAATATGCTATTATTACAATTCTCATTTCATTTTGCAATGTTCGTCCATTTGCATTGAAAAACAATTTACCCAAAGCAGATTGTGGGTGACTGCAACAAAGTGGTGATATTTCCCAATACATTGTTGCAACACCAGCAGTAAATTTGCATATTGGAAGCAATCTGAAAGGACACTGCTTGCTGCTATTAATTCAGTGCGAGCGAACGGGTGAAATAATCGATTCATGTTCACCCCTGAATTGTTGTTGCGTTGCGTCCAAGTAAAAAAATTAATTTGAGCAATTTTTAACACTGACTATCGTTTTGAAATTTAGTAATTATACTTGAGAACTTGCATTCATTTTCAAAATTTCGGTAGGTGTTTCTAATCACTGATTATAATAAAAATAAACTTCTACTTCGTCCCAGTAATTGTTGCTATTTCCATTCTTCCGTTGCAATTTCGATCTCGTCATAGCTACGCCATTTCAAAACCAACAGAAATTACAGTAGGTATGTATGTATCTTGTATATGCTTTAAAACTTATTTTGAAAGCATAAAATATATGTCATCTTTTCGTTAGGGGAATCATCCCCCTCAGTACTACCCCGCGTTTAAGTGCTCCTTTTAATCAAATACCATGTGAACTTCCTCGAATTGTACAAGTCCTATTTCAGGTGATTACAGAACGTTAGTCAGACTGAATATCAGATCGCTTAATAAATTGCAACTGAATTATCCTTACTGAATAAATAAATCATAAGAAAATGTGCATAAATCTTATGAGAAAATTTTCGAACTTTCTCAATTTATAATTCATTTTATTTATCAAAGCAAAAGTAAAATTTAACGTTGCATGAATAAAATGGTTGCCATTAAAATTTTGTTTTTCGAACTGCATAATTTACAATTGTAAATTATTTGTAAAATTTTATCATGGCTGAAAGAATAAATTTAAATTGTTTACACAAGATTTGATTTGATTTTCGGCAAGGCAAATTTTCAAGAGTTGAAATTTTATTAAAATAATTGAAATCGGTTATTGGCATAACGGTTTTGCAACAACTCGCGCCGCCAAGTATGCAATTATGCATACAAGTAATTTTTTTCTTTCGGGAATTATATCCACTTTACAAATTGTCACTAAGTTGTAAAACTGCACTTGCCTTTTAAAGTTCCAGCGGGAGGAGCAGAGGACCGGCATAGTGCATCTATATTCGAAGTTGAAATCTTCCTTTTATGCAGTTACAACAAGTTGAGCACTTACATGGAAAGTTGTTATTGAAATGTTGTAATTCACTTAGCAAGTACTCCTTACAAACGGAAAACTTTCTTCGTGGACGCACAGTTTTGAATATATCTGCGCGAGTATCTGCAAACTACGAAGGATTAAGAACTTCTTGTACCCCGAAAATATTTGCATGAATAAAACAATCTTATGTTAGACATTGAAAACTTGTTTGAAACTAAGCACAAACATTAAACTAACGGGCCTGAATTCAGAAAATTTATTTTGATTGAACCTAGAACCTCCTATATCACAAACAAATAATGACTGTGTCAATATTACTAATTAGTAATTAATTACTTTTTTAATTTTTTTCGATAACAATTTTCCAATCAACTGAAAATTGTTTTAATTGTACTGTGTAAAGTTATTGTATTATCAGTAGCTATCTTTTCATAGCATATTATAGGCCTCCCCATTATTGTACTTGAACCAGAGCAAGCCAAAAAAATTTGTGAAAAAAGTATTTTCAAAATTTTTCAATTGAAAAAAGTGTGATTTATTCATCGGTATAAAAAGGTGATGGTGAATATCACATTGGCACTACAGCTTTTGCTCTATTTTATAGGTCCAAAAGATTTTCTAGCATATTTTGCATAAAAAAATTCTCATGTCTTCTCAAAACGTCGGTCATTCTTGTAAGATTGAAACACTTGATGTCGTGTAGGTTAAAACACTATTTGACGTCTTACTTTACACAATGATAAGTGAACAACTAAAAGACAAATAATCAAACAAAACTAATAAGTGGATAAACAAATGAATTTTAAAAAAGACCAACCAAAAGACCAAAAAATTGGCGTTTTTATGAAAAAGACTTTAACCGTTTTCTATTACCTACTATATGGTCTGTTATAACCTACACGACAAATTTTTGACGGTGAATTCACATGACCGAAAATATCACATGTTTGGAAAATAGACCATAACTTTTTTATTTTTGAAGCAATTCAATTACCTTTTCCGACAAAAAGATAACCAAGAATGTTACCTTTCCAACTGTATATAAAACTCTGTGTTATATTTATCCAGTCAAAAGTTGCACGTCAACATACACGACACTCCTCTATATACCTACAAGGTAGGTCCTACATAGTTAAATACCGTTATCTTGATTTTATGCTTTCCAAAAAATTCTGGAAATTCCGAAAATACTTTTTACTGAATATACAATTACAAATTCAAGGAAAACCTTATTATAACGGAAAACATAGACTTATACCTTAATATAATATACAAATATATTCTGTATTTCTTTTTTTTAAACCAATACCTACAGATACCTCAATAGTCCATGTTTCCGAGGCATCTTCTGTCGTGTAGAAATCCCAAACTAAAAATACAACCTATCACGGCATTCGTAATTTTCCACAATGCAAAAAGGGATCCCTCCATCCATTGTGAAGATGCTTCCTGAACTACCTTTCAGCAGAACCCATCCCTAAATATCCTTTCCTTATGCCACTACGTTAACCTGTTTACTCCCAGTTTATCGAAGATGAGAGCTTTTCCGATCGATATATTCGGAGGACGCTTGCGCTATCAATTTCCACCTGTGAAGTTTATTTAAGGGCTTCAGCTAATGTAAAATTAATTTGTTTTTGACCATTTCATTTTGGAACTCATCATAACCACTTCCAAACGCTGACTTAATTAGGATACTCATCCTTATCGAATATCGCCTTTGATTTGTCTGCAAAAATAAATCTGATAATATAAGTGTACTATTGAATGAAAAACTAAACTGATCCTGTTCAGGGGTTGCAACATGATGAGGTCAAAGGAGACATAAAAGTCGTACCAAATTTACGACAGTCGTTGCGATACCAATTTATTTATATAAAATTCAACACCTCAGACTAGACAAACTCGGCGAGTAACGTCGTATCTCCTGATTATAGTTGAACTATCGAAATTTCCGTCCAGCTTTAAAATGCCCGAAGACATGCGACCGTTTGAAGTGAGGTTCCTCAACCTACTGGGGGAAGTCCCGAAAAGGATAGAAGCAGTTAGTAATGGGTGGAGGTGAGAAGTTATTAAATAAATATAAGAAGGATAGTAGAAAAGATTTGGCGGCGTCCTGTCTTGACCCTATTTTGAGCAGAATAAAAGGACATTTCCAGACACTGCTTTCATTTTAGTTGCTTCCTTTAAAATTTCAGACACATACGAACGTCTCATAAACTGCATGCTTTAGAGTTTAGATGAGTATTGACCTGAACATACCTAAGGATATATCTATATGTAAATACTCTCCAAAAGGATAACAGACTTCAGAAAAATATCGAACTGATATTGCGAGACATTTTTAAAGGACTAGCACACTTTACAAGACTTTATCTTGAAATTCTCAACATTTTTCGCTTGCATTCTGTACCGTTATTTCACTGTTGAATTCTGTTGAATATAAGCAAGAAATCTCAACAAGAAATTTAAGTTCCGCCAAATAGTCACAGATATTCTCTCTTTTAGTATAAACTAGTTTGAACAGAACTTTTCTTAAGTGGATTAAGATTAACTTTCACAAGGATTCGATTTAAGTTGTTCCACTTCCACGAGAGTGGAACTAAAATTACAAAAAAATGAATAATATGATATCTCATTTTTTGTGTTATCGTCTTTTGAAAGCTGTTTCATTTTTTAATGTGGTCCTAACAAATTTCTAAAACATTGATCCCTGTGAAAATAAAGTGTTCTTGCTTAGTTGACCCGAATGCAATTTTCTCATGAGATCATGTTTCCTCGGAGGAACTGCAATAAAGTAGTCCTGTCACGTGCCCCACGTACGAAGCTCAAAAGGACACCAAAGTAACTGACATTTTCCCCATAGGAAGTGAAAATGAATAAAAATTGAGTGTCATATGGTAAAACCGTCTTTTCGTGAATCGTGTTGGTGTTGGCAAACGTTGCGTTTGCAAGGATTAAACAATCACAAATTTCAAACTTGAGTACTGCATAAATGTGTTGAAGTATCAGATTATAGCCCAGTGCCAATTGCGGTCTGATCCTTGCTCTCCATAATTGAGGAATAGTTTACCATTGGGAAGAACACAATTTATTAAAAACTCATCTTCCCTGAATGTTGATCCATGAACCGGAGTCCTGTGGGCACAACAACACTATATAAAATGTTAAGTAGGTTAAGCAGCGCACAGTTCCTTGTAGCAAATCCTTCCATAAATCTTCTAGAAATAGAGATTGATTGTCGGGAAAATAAATATTTTTTTGCCCAGGGGTACTAGATAAGAAATTGCTCTCTTCTGACCTGTTGTAGACATCTAACGGTCTATTGAGATGTATGTGCTCGTCCTTCGTCCAACGCAGGCATCTTGGAATATAGGAAGAGATAGATTGAATGCATTCACGTTCGCATTTAATTTGGGCAAAAAATGAAAAAAATTCGACTTATTCAACTAGTCTTCTGCAAATAAGGAAACTGAGTGCTTTTCTCAAATGTTTGAACATGAATTGTTTCCGACGAAAACTGATATTATTATTAGACTGCAGTTGCTAAAAGAAACTTTGAAGATTCTCGCCCAGTTGCGGATCGTGTTAAGTTTTTTATATAGTTTTATTTTTTTGAAATAATTCTAAAACAAAATTAAAGCATTTATTTCATTTGTTTTGCTGGTCGTTTTGTTCCTCCAAAATACGTCAATTCACGAGTGATTTCACATTTCTTCTATATTTATTTTGAAATTGTATAGCAGGAAGTAAAACCTCGGCGATCCTTCAACCGAATTTCGTTAGAGTCCATGGCATGTTTACACGCTCATCGTGCTTCACATGCACGTCACGTCCTTTGATGCGATGGATTTTTCCGTTGGTCCTCGGTGGCAGTCGCTTTTTCCGATGCAAAATTCTAACGTTGATTCATGTTGGACCAAAGCAATTTGAGAAGGTTTTTCTCATGAATATGCGGCTGGAATTCAATTGACCTAAATGGGTTTTTGCATAGAGTTGGACAACATTCACACCGCACCTTCCTATTTGATGTGGTTGATTTGTGTTTAATTGATTGATTATGGTAAAACACTTTTACATATATATTATAATATTGCTGTTCTTTTTATGCACTCCAAGTCCAACTGCTACTTGAGACTATATTAGAATTTTATATTTAACGAAGATAAAATTCTTATTTAAAGTTGTTTTGTATTCAGCTATATTTTTCTCAAAAGTTTTTAAGAAGAAAACTATAAATAATTTGGTAACAATAATTAACACCTATAATGCAACTATATCATTATCAATTACGCAGATTGGTTGCAATTTCACTATACCTAGGTTTCAACAGTAACGGATTTCCTCCTACAGTGAAACTATGCCATCCAACACATCTGACGAGAACGACGACGGATTGATGGATGTAGGTGAAATTAAAATAAATTTCAGATTAATTATGTGGCTATTCCTGCAATTAGTAATTAGAGAAATCTTAATATATAAAAGAGGATGTGGTTTTTTTGTTCCCTATACACTCCTAAAGCACTTAACCCAATTTAATGAAATTTTCAGGGATAATGTAACACAGTCTCGGGATGGATCGTGTGAAATTTTGTGGAGATCGATACACCCAAAGGGGTAAAAAAGGGATGAAAATATCTATAAAAAACCGCCATTTTTGAAGTAAAAAATCAAAATGAAAAGTAATAGAGTGAAAGTGTGCCAGAAACATTACTAAACTAGGTTGGATAGAAAACTGAATTTTCTGAACACTTACCAACTTATCATGACTAAATAATATTTCACTCTTAGATGGCGCAGGTGAAAAATGTGATAAATGTGGATAAACTTCTTGATTTTTGACATTTGACGGACTTTATACTTTGGTTTGGGGGAAAAATGCCATTTTATGAAGAAATCATTCGTCAGTTATGAAAGAGTGTAAACAAGAAGGAAATAAGAACAGGAATGTTCACTAAATTTCAAACAAAGCTGATATGTTCGTTAATGTTTGATAATTTCTAATTTTAAATAATAAAAGTTGTGTTGTTTTTCTTGTGAAGTTACTAGTCAAGTTGCTGTGATAAAATAAAATATTTGTTGGAAACAGTTGTATTTACACAATAAGAGAGATAAAATGGCCCAATCGAAAAGCCTTAAATCAATTTTCACGTACCAATCATGGGTTCACGCAATTTCTGGGGCAACAGTAAGTATTTAAGGCAAATTCAACAAGAATTGTTTACATTACAATGTTCAAAGGCCAACATTTAGATTAACATTGATTTAACAAATTTTTATAATTAGATTCCCAACTCAGCCGTCTCTTTAATTACTTGCACGTGATATTGATAATTCAAATTTTTCTAGGGTGGCGTAATTGCCATGACCGTTTTCTATCCGCTCGATACTATCAGATTTCGACTACAATGCAAGTTTAGGTAAAAATGATCAATCACGTGCTAATATAACCATATTTTTAGTGGAGGATCCAGCTCGACGAAAGGCCCAAAACACATTTAAACTTCTACTTCAATTAGCCAAAGAAGAAGGGATCACCTCCCTTTACAGAGGATTGATTCCAGTATTAGAAAGTCTATGCATTTCTAATTTCGTTTATTTTTATACATTCCATAGTTTAAAAGCCTTAAGTGGCACTGAAGCAAATCAAACAGCGTTCAAAGATCTCCTTGTTGGAGTTGCTGCTGGCATAGTTAATGTGTTGTCAACGACCCCTTTCTGGGTAGTAAATACTCGACTAAAGATGAAAGGTGTATCTGGGGTGGTTAACGACTGCAACAAGAATTACAATACACTAATTAAAGGCATATTACATGTTGGAAAAACCGAAGGATTGAAAGGCTTATGGGCGGGAACTGTACCTTCTCTCCTGCTTGTTTGCAATCCAGCCTTACAATTCATGATGTATGAAGCAATTAAACGAAAACTAACAGAAGTGTACGGCGAAGTGCCTGCAATTACATATTTCGCTGTAGGAGCAGTTGCTAAAGCATTTGCAACAATAATAACGTATCCTTTGCAACTAGTCCAGACCAAGCAGAGACATGGACACCACGACAAAAATATGAACTCGGGAACAACTGCTGGAACTCTACAATTGTTATTACGTATAATTCGGACGCAAGGCTTTAAGGGACTATATCGCGGGCTCGAAGCCAAACTTCTGCAAACTATCTTAACCGCAGCCTTGATGTTCTCTCTTTATGAAAAGATTGCAAAGTACGTGGGAATGATACTAATGAAACAACCAAGGGTAAGGATCTAGGTGCAGAAAATGTGTAGTCAAGTGGATATGTAGGGGATTTAGTTAACTATAATTTATTATACGTAGATGCTAAAAAAGCAATTCAAAATCAGTTAATGGTTTATTTAAGCTTCGGTTTGGCTCTCATAAAATGGGATATTAGTTTTTTTTCTCTGCACTCAAACTCTTGGGAAGTTAAAATATTGGTCTAAAAATTAGCATTTAATTGTCATGTATGTGAAACATTTTTTACATTTTTAAATATGCAATAAACGGAGTTCTTACCTGATACAAAAGTTTGTTTTGTTTTAAAACTTAAGCTTCCACTGTGAAATTGGGCATTAACATTATAAGTACTTATCTTAATGAAACCATTTACTGCAAACGCTGATTTTAATATAATCAATGTATATTGAACAATTTTCCACATTAACAATAAAAATAAATGTACAAAAATGAGAAACGAACTCTTGGATATGACCCAAAATGAATGACATTATGAAGAAGAAGATACTACGCAGCAGACATTTCCGCTTTAACCTCAAAATAGTTGTAAACACTCAAACAGTCAACGATTTAATAACGATATCAAACGAGATGATGGCAGATTCTGCGGCGAAGAAACCGAAGTTAAACTACTCAAAACCAAATTATCACATGTTTAAAAATAAAAGGAATAATTTAGAAAGTGGACAAAAAGGTTTTCTAGCTACATGCAATTTTCAAGAGAAGAATTGTGTGCGGGAGTGTTACAATTTACTGAACCATTTTGCTGATGAACTATATGGACGACCAGAAGAGAAGCCTGCAACTGACGAGGAAAGTACCCAAGACGATATAGCAGATGCACTACAAAAAGAAATCATTGCAACTAAAAAAGTTGGGGGCAACAAGGACAAGTTTAGATTTCAGAATGTTGACACTGGTGCGAATAACTGTATATTCATAAAAACAACATTAGAAAATCCAGTAGAACTTGGCGCTTACATTGCTAATAACATTGCTGAGAATAAATCTCGCAAAACCAGGTATCTTTTGCGATTAATTCCAATTGATGTTGTTTGCCGTGCTAACATAAAAGACATTGTGAAAATTGCGGAACCTTTATTTGCGAAACACTTTTCTGAGGATCCCAAAACATTTTCAATTGTTTTTAATAAACGATTTAATAACGATATCAAACGAGATGATGTAATTAAGGACCTTGCTGAGCTGGTGGCATCCAAAAATGATAAAAACAAAGTCGACCTGAAGAATGCTGAGATGACTGTCGTGGTGGAAGTCATCAAGGGATTGTGCTGCTTGAGTGTTGTCCCGAATTATTTGAAACTCAAGAAGTATAACTTAAGCGAACTGGCGAACAGCGATGAGAAGACACCTGAAGCGAAAACAGAGGACGTGCAGCGAACAGAAGAGGAGACCGAAGATCCAGTAAAAGAATAGACATTGCCTTTCATCTTTTATAATATTCTACCAACAAAATAAATATGCAGCAGTCGAAACTGCAATGAATTCATTTGTCCAATCTTTATTTCAATTACATTAAACTAGTTTTTCAAATAAATATATGTACTAAATACTGTGAAAAAGTTGTTTCATTAAAAAACGAATATACAATAATTATTGCAAATAATCACTAAATTAAAAGTTTTTAAACTAAAATGAAAGCAGAGGAAAATAAAATAAAATCGTTAAATCAATGTAAACATGTTGCAGAAATTAATTTATGGTTTTTATTGATTACAGCTGAACCCTTTCAAGTTACATCCCCCTGGGTCTGCTTAAACCTTCCACCTGGAAAGAGAAGAAAATTGTCTCGTTTTATTCTCAATTATTAAAATCATCAGCTGTGCGCCGGTAAATTTTTAGTCAGCACTGCAGGACACAAATGTGCCGTCCACAATATAATTCGGTGTACATGTAATTTTATCATCATTAGAAAGTCAAAGACTAAACAAATATAATTATTTACAAAAATGTTTTTAAGCACAAAAAATAGTATCAAAATTGTATTTCTTTGCATAAATGATTTCTTTAATTATATAAATGTAAAACAAATAAAAAGGCTACTCACAGTTGATAGAGCTAAGTAAAGAGGTAAATCACTCTTACATCCAGTCACAAATCTAGAAGTAAATAGAGACAATGCTCAATTTATGTATTTACTTAGTTGCCAAAAACGACATTCAATTTATTTCTACAAATGCTTTTATATAATCAGTTAATTATTGTACACTAATCAAGGTTCAATCATAGGTGTCCCAAGGTACGAAAAACAGTCATCATTTAAAAAGCAATATTCTTGAATTATTGAACTTTATATCAACCAAAAAAAAAAGCGAAATATTAAAATGTACTCACCATTCACACTTTTCTCGTTACATGCTTTAGAATTTGCACCTGAAATATGAAAACTATGGTTAAAAACATCGAAAAGAATTAACCGAGATATCTCGATATATTTAAGAACATCAGTTATGTTTTTTTAATCAAAGAAATTTCGTTAGTCTAACATGTGTAATTTCAATAAATCATCATTAGAAGATGCTAAATTAAGCTTCAACAATTGAACATCACTTGCCTTATTATAAATCGAATTGTAGAAAAACACAAACTGATAAGGTACTCTCGTCGATACTAGAAGAAAAAACAAACCGTTAGCAATTCATTTTTCTCAAGAATTTTCAAGACTTACGTATCAAAGATTAAAACTATGTCCTTAAAATGCGTATCTGGTGCGTATGTCTTCAAGTTTCTTGGCGACTTCATTTGGTGTTCGGCCAAGATCGCCAGCAATACTTTTCTGTTTGGCTGGATCCATGGATGTGAACTGCTCACAGAGATCGCCATCCATGACATTCTTTACAGGATAATAGGCGCTCCTGTAACTAAGATGATCTCGGCCACAGAGCGGAGGATTTTCATTTCGCATATGCATTTCCAAGTGTTGAAAGAAATCGAAATCTTCCCTGCTCGTGAATGGAACAAGGACACCAACAGTCCCACTCAGAGTTGCATACAGCAGGGATTCAGATCCACCAGGTATCAAAGTAGCTTTCTGCAAAGATTTCACAATTTCCCCGACATGGAATGTGCATATGTTCTCCGATTTTTGCGATGCTCCACTCAACAGTCCTCTGTCCCATAAGGACTTCGTTCCTGTGGGATCTTCGTCCACGTCATCAGTGACGGAATGTGGCAACCGAAGGATCGAAACGTTCCCAAACTTATCAGCTGTGGCAATAGTGTCGTAATCAAGTAATGTAACCGCAGTTATCCACCGGGGATGAGTGTCGTCAGCGAAGATTATAATTTGATTTTCGGCTCTTTTATACCGGACGAAGAAAACCGATTCCTGGACATCGGAAACATAAATTCGATGCCCCATGGTCTGGAGGTTAACAATTTGATTGGGAATATGCTTGTTCTCGCATTTGCGCAACAATTTCTTTTTTCCAAGATCATAAATTCGCAATATGCGACCGATTCCAGCTAAGAGTCTCCCTTGGAAACCGCACAAGGCTCCTGGAACATCATCAGTCTCTGTTCGATGTAAGAATTCAAGATTCGAGCACATTGGATCAATCTAAAGGCGCAATTCGGGAGTAAATGAGTAACATTAATGCCTGGTAAAACAAAGCACAAACTCACCCTGTAAATATCGATAGCTCCTCCATTGGTTAACCTCGGGTTCAGCTGCATGTCTTTCGCGACGCCCACAGCCAAATAGTGGCGTCCATCAGCTGCTGCAGAAAACTTCAGAATAGCCATCGACATTATAGCGTCGTTTTGCTGGAGCTGAATCTTGCTGATGGTGTGCCCGTGGATCGGGTCCATTATTCTCAGCTGAGACGCCCACATTCCAAGACCTGCTTTCGGCGCAGAGAATATATCTTCAGGCAGTACCTCATTTAAGAATGCATCTGCCATTTCGTTCGCCAGTTCCTTTTCATTTTTGGCAGCCTCCCGCACATCGTCCGTGATTTGTTTCTTGCGAATGATTTTTGTTTCGTCTCCCATTTCGTTTGTGATTTCTTTTTCGAAGTTTTCAGCTGCTTCTCGCATCTCATCTGCCATTTGCTTTTTCCGGGCATTTTTCGTTTCCTCGGCGTAAGTGTTGTGATCTGTTTCTGATATAATCATGCGTCCAGTATCCGAATGTACCAGGAATTTTCGAGGTGTGTATTCCAACGGGAATGATATTTGATTGAACACAGCTCCTAACTTCTCTAGCGCCAAAATTCTCAAGGTATTCGTTGATATAGCCACGATACCCTCATTACACTGTTCGCTGGAAAACCCTGAAGCATATTCCAAAGTCGCGTACGAGAGCGGAGTTAAATGGAATCGGTTTTGATAATAGTAAGACAACCAAGTTCGGCTGGACATTGCCAGGACGGCTTCCCCGCCCTGCATTTTAATGCGGAATAGTTTCACGGGTCTAGAACCCAAATATCTGGTTCTTGTGTCCGCCAAATCACCAGAAACAGGATCCAACACTGTTCTCAACAGCACACCGTTACTTAAACCAATATTCAAATATATCGATCCTCCCTTCTGAATGTTTCCCTCTTCCGTAGCTTCAACGTTCCCCATTTCAACTAGGCAAAGAGATTCTGCTGGTGATGGTAAAGCTTGCATGGATCGAGGTGTTAGACAATCTGAAGGATCCAGTGAAATGATGCGAACTGTGTTGTCTGCAAGCCCAACAGCAAGGAACCAGGATCGTTGCTCACCTGGTGGCACCGTTCCCAAAGCCATGCACATTACTTCTGCTGGCATTTCTTTCCTTTCCGTATACTCATTCAATTCGCCAGTCTGAAAAATAATTCCAGAAATCAATTATGGTTTCGCTAATTAAGCAAATGAAACACTTACAGGATCCATTTCGAAATAGACCAATTCCCTGCCCGACAGCGCAATAACAACTTGTCTCTGATTTACGGCACATTTCACGATGGACTTCTTTCCAGGGGCCTTCCATTCGTTCACACGTTTATCGGCTCGTATATGACGAATGCCGTCTGGGTAAACTTGTACCAAGGCATCATCGCCCAGAGAAGAGCAACTCAGTGTGGGTGTTGTTCCCCAAAAGCCACTGTCCGTTACCTCTTCGACTGTCTCACCGATGCTGAGAACCAACGTAGCGTTGGGGAAGGAAACAATAATGTAGGCATCGAATTCATCTGAAAGTAGACAAAGAAAACGAGAACAATTAGTTCAATGCGAAATTCAGTTAGTTTTTGGTGTTTTTTTGAAGTGGTCAGATATCATAGGTTGTAATCAAAGTATTTCAGCTGAAACACGGTTGATAATAAAACATCATTGTAAATCCTTGGTTTTGTGTTCTTCCATTCAGGATCTCCTTTAATTTTGTGATCTTAAATACGAATTGCGAGCGAACGATTTTCTTACCTATTCAGCTGTAAAATTATTTCATCCAATCAATCCAAAGATTTTCCATGAATCGTCTGAAATAAAAAAAACTGGTGTTTGATACAATTCCATCAAATCCACCAGTTGTTATTAAACTGATACTACTTTGGTTTTTTTTTTTTTAAATATATTGTGATTTTGATGATTGATTAATGGTTGAATTACGCGGAATCAGAATCTACATTACTAATTCTCATAAATTCAGCAATATATTTTCTTGTGTAAAAATATTTCTAAACTAACCGTCAATTCTCTTCTTGACTGTCCACACAGCATTTGGGCTTCCAGGAAGTTCCGAGACGGCCATTTCTGACACCTCCAGACCATGACGTAGGACTCGAAGTGATGATCGAGGTCCACGGCCGCACAATAAATACAATTGTGGGGTGTCTTCGTTTGCGAGATCCGCACAAAAGCAGCTTATGATCGGTGCAAAGGATGGCATTTCGTCTACCATTACTAAGTTTTTTAGAGGACGAGGAGCAAAGAAGAATGTGTCTCCCTCCTCTAATGGCATAGCCGAACTGAATTCAGGTTCATCATCATCGTCTCCCAAATGTGCGATTTGATACAAATAACTGTAAAACAAGTGTAATTTAGAAACTATCATTGAACTTCAATATTATTAACATACTGATTTCCAAATTCAGAGGCAACAAATAGAAATCCAGTCTTGAGAACGCACATCGCAGCCGCAGGTGGAACTGTATCGAAGTACTTCAACTTAATTTCAGTAACCACAACATCTTTGTCCGTCTCGAGGGTGACTTTGAAAATATCTCCTTGTTCAGTTTGCACCAGGAAAAAGTACATACTTTTTGTGCGATGAGTTGCCGAACAAATGAAAATCATTCCTCTTTCGGGATCATCCAAATCGTTCCGCCTACGTGGAATTGGACATCTGATGTCATGTTGATCTCCAAGGTTTTTATATGTTAAATAATTCTCGGAACAAATCAGCACTCCAGAAGGACCGTCATCTCCTCCAGGAACTGATATTAGAAAGTTTGCATGCTCCTCGAGAGGCTCTGAATATTTTCTGACGACATGATTTAAACCCAAATCCAATTCGTAAAATGTTAAAGTTTGTTGAGTTTTTTGTGCAGCTTCGCCTAGAAAAGAGATCTTTTATTAGATCTGCACTAATCACAATAATATTTAAATATGATTTCTTTTAATGTCGATCGCCAATCAGTGTGAAAGTTCAGATTGCACAAGAACTCCAATGGTTCGGTAGATCGATTTTTTAATCTAGCACCAACGAAAAGGCCGATAAATCAGAAGCGACAACTTAATAGCCATGAAATAAGTGCTTTAACGTGTTCAATAAACTAATGCTTACCAGTTGGATCATTATCGGCTTCTTCGTAATCGATTTCGAGGCAAGCGAACATGGGATTCTCGAATGCAACGTCCACCCCAACCATATGGTAAGTGAGGGTGTTTGGTTTGTGAGCCTCCAGTGGAGACGAAATAGTCAAATGAGCCTCGGGATCTCTGTTGAAGATGTAGGCCAACTTTTGCTTTTCTATTGCACCTATCATGACTGCTCGTCCCTTTGGATCGATAGCGAAATACTGGCCTGGAACGATCCTCCGACATCCTGACTTTCCAAAGGTCTCTTGATGAACTTTTTCAAGAATATTTTTGGTTGGATTGTATTCTAGGATCACGATACGTCCTGAATCTGATCCAACAACAGCGTAATCTGTAAGAAAAGCATTTTTTTAAGAACGAAACAAACGCATTAATTTTATTCAGCAATCAAATATTGTTTTCCAGAGTTTCAGTTCAGCAAGACATGTAGAGTCTTACCAAATGCGACGCCGGAAGTTTATTGTCTGGCATTTTTGATAATCATCACTCTCGTATAAGTAATGAGATAATTTTAAAATGCCCAGAATCCAGAATATCAAGATCAACTCACCTTTGGTTCCACCAGTCAAACGGAATGACATCAAAGCTCTGATACAACCGAAAATCTCAACAGTTAGCAACGTGTGAACTTTTCCCGTGTTGGGATCTGGACGTAGAAGCTCCAAACTCTTCCCACGCGATATTAGCACCTCTTGGGACTTTGTACCAGAGAAGCTTCCGTGCACGGCATGGGTTATGCCGGTGGCACGTTGCAAGGTTAAGTTATACAGATACATGTTTTAAATCATTCTAGAAACAAAAGAGAACTTGTTACAACACTGCGACTTGTGGCAATTTTATTTGTACTGTTTTGGAAAACCATGACCACAGTAAAAATTCGGTGCGGTCTAACGATGCTAGTAAACAGGAATTTAATTTAGCACGAATAAAAACGACCAAGACGCAAACAGATTTTACGACCCTGGAGATACGTCGTGCAAGAAAAATGTCCACTATTTTTAAGCAAAACTGTTACAAATCATTCTTACCTTACTTTTCAAAGAAAGCGATTGCATAAAAGTGTGATGCTTCCAGATTTCGATTTAAGTTGCCACCGGGTACAAGATGACCACCATCACGGAGTGAACTCGCCAAAGAAAGAGACACAGCTCCGGAGAGCAGTACGGAAAGAAAGTGCTGAAAATTCAGCAATCAGCAGACTTCACTTTGACGTTTAATTACAGCGGCTTTTATAATAAACTTGATAAAAATAAATTTTTTTTAAATTATTTAATTATGTTATTTATTTGAAATTATTTTAGACCATTTTTATAAATAAACAGCGTTAGCAGTGATATTTGATAGGGAAGAAGAAACCTTCAAGAAATTTTTGTTCTTTCGAAAAAAATTCAAAGTCCGATTGCAGTTTAAGTCCTTATCATTAGAAAAATGTCAAAAATAGTAATAACCCAGTTTTCAATCAATTTTGATTCTCCTTGTTTATAGGGAATATACAAAACAGAACGTATTCAGAACACTTAAAATGCCGAAATAAGCATAATGTGGCATTACAATATTATAAACCTGCCGCCATTTTTCGAAAGTCATAGTCGGCTCTCGGTGTATGTGACTTGTGTCCGTATTCATTCAAGCCCGTCTTCGAAATACATGTGGTTCGGAAAAACGAGGTTTAGTTGACAAATATTCCGTAAATAGATCAAATTTAGGCGCGAATTATGTTTATACAATTAAGTGTTAAATTGTATAAGTAAATGAATATCGTTCAAAGTGAAAAGAAGTTAACAATCAGTCTCAGATCTTGATGAAAACTATGCCAGTGTCAGTGGTGTGTGATGCGGCAACCGTAAATGCTGCTATACGTGAATCTATAGCAAATTCCTCTAGTAGCTGCTCGGGAATAGGTGATGATTCCCAGAATCTTCAAAACAATTTAATTGCGACAACGAAACGTGTTTTATTATCAAAAATAGAGTATGAGGAAGTTAATAAATTTAACCCCTTGAGTGTCTTTGACACGACGGTAAAATCGAAGTGCATTTCCCTCAAACCACTCAGTAGCGGGAGACCGAATCAGTCGAGCAATGGCGACAAAGACTCACACCAAAATGCTTCTTCTACACTAAATTCGATAACTGGTGAGTAAAAATTTAATTCTTTTGACATATATTGAAATTCGATTTCGATTTACTCCCACTCTGTGTTGAAATGTAGTTGGCTCAATTGAGTCTTTGCTGTCTTTGCTATCTTCGCACTTGTGCCCGCAGGGGAGGGTGAAGCTGTGGAGGACGGCTACAATTTCTACAATGCATTTTTTGCTTCGTACTTTTTAATTTCAATACACGAGGAAGGCTAAACAGACCTGTGGAAATAATTCACTGTAAAGTTTTTAATCGTTGATGGAGACATTTTTAGAGTAACCATTTAGTATGAATTTTAGGAGAGAAATTTTTTAAACCAAAAAATCAGGAAGCAGAATATTCAAGCGCACAATGTCACATCAAAAGTGATTTTTTTTTTATTGATCAAGCGAAAAGTAAGCCATGAAAATATCCTTGTTTAACACCGGAAATTAAAGTATTTATAGAGTAATGAAACTCATGGAATTGCACCGAATAATTTTTCGTTTAATAATTCACGTGCTAATAACCTCAACCAACGAATGACGTGAGATTTGAATCTTTCTGCTGCAGCCGCGCATGTTGCACAACAGACAACACAACTTTCCGATTGATTAAGAACATTTTTTTCTTCATGGCCCAGAGTTGGTCTTGTTACTGCATTTTATCTAATCTGCAACTTAATCCAATTTACGTAGATTTGCTCGCAAGGTCATTGGAGCAGGCAGACGGGGCGTGGTGATCGGACTAGTTAGGAACATCCATATGTATTCGCTTTCTGCTTAGAATAAACAAATTTTAAGTACGGAACTAATAACGAAATAGTTTCATTTATTATTCGGTAATGACCAAATTTCTGTAGTTTATTTCCGGTCACATGCCTGAAAATCTATAAAAATCGATTACACCTACTTTAACAAACTAAATAGCATTGAAAATTTGATAGAATTCTACAACAAAATTCATGAGTATTTTCCTAATTTTAAAAGAAGGCTGTGTCACATTTAAATTATTTTTGAAAAGATTTATTTCTATTGTCACTACGTCTTTATGTCGATTTCAATTATCCTTTTACAACTTAAAAATTATTTAGTTCTTTATAATAATTTCTTCAGAAATTATAAAAATGACTATTAAGAGTAAGTTTGAAAGAAGTTTACATTTTTAAACGTTTTTTGTTTATACTGATAAGTTCAATTTTTAATATTTCGGGCAATTATATTGATTCAACATTTATGATTGCCGAAAATCTGATCAATGGTTTTTCTGGAGATCTCTAAAATATTATTTTTTTAATTCAAAAATTATATAATTACAAATACATTGCAGCCCACCATCAAGAAAAAAAGGATGCCAACCAATTACCGCAACCAAAGCGAATATTATTTGCTAAGGAAAACGTCCAAATTGGCTGGAAGTCGTCAGGACGAAAATGGCAAGTGGGAGCCGGGATGACAAATCTCGGTAACACATGCTATTTAAATTCAATACTTCAAGCTCTTTTCCACGTACCCTCAATGGCGAATTGGCTCCTGTCTGATACTGCGCACAGGGAAAGGTGTGAAAATGAGAACACAATCCCGGGTGGATGCATCAATTGTGCGATGGCGAAGACATTGATTGCCTCCCAAACAAGCCAAGGTCCCATCAAGCCGATTTTAATTTACAACAAATTAAAATATTTTAGTAAGCTGTTGGTATTGGGTCGTCAGGAGGACGCTCATGAATTTTTCAAACATTTGGTTGAGGCAATGGAGAAACAATACTTAGAACGTTTCCGGCATTTTAGAGAATTGGATCGGTATAGCATGGAAACGACACCAATTAATCAAATTCTAGGGGGCTACTTAAAATCTACAGTGCGATGCTTGACTTGTGGATACTGTTCAGTTACCTTCCAGCATTTTCAAGATATTTTGCTCGATATAAGAAGGGCAAACACCATTGAGGAAGCTCTGGATTTATACTTCGGTCGTGAAAGACTGGAGGACATGGGATACAAATGTGAATCGTGCATGAAGAAGGTGAGTGTTCGCATTTGTATTGAGTAGATATTAAATTCATTATTTAGAAAACTTACGTTTCGCCTTAGAATTTAAATAAACTTGATTCGCAGGTCTCAGCTACAAAGCAGTTCTCCCTTGAAAGAGCCCCGATTTCTCTGTGCATTCAACTTAAGCGCTTCTCAATGTTGGGCACAAAAATTAGCAAGCATGTCGCTATTCGAACACATCTTGATTTAACACCGTATGCGTCCAGAAAAAACAATGAACCACTTAAGTATCGTCTTGTTGCTATGGTGACCCATTTGGGAGTATCCGCAAACGGCGGACATTACACAGCAATTGGATGCACTGATGCCGGTGGATACTACCAGTTTGACGATTCGTCCGTTCGTTCGATCTCTGTCCAGAATGTGTTGAACACTAATGCATATATAATTTTTTACGAATTGGACGACCCACAACAAAACTTACGCCAGTCTAGTACACTAGTTAGCAGTACTAATAATGAACAAACAAAAGTAAATGGACAGTTGCATTTCCATGATAACGGTACACATAGACAAAGTTCCAGTGGTAATGGAAACTATTTAAATGGATCTGTAATAGCTTCCAGTAGTACGAAAGGCATTAGTAAGCTTGAGATATCCAATACTACCACAATAATTGGACCACAATTGCCAGATAAATTTGTTTTGAAAAACAACCAAAATGCTGGCGAGAATGACCAGAAGAACAGTGAAAATCAGAGAGGTCCACAAAATGGTCCATCGACGAACGGTAACACATTTGGAAAACTAGTCAATTCATCCAACGCAAGCAAACTGAAATTGAATAATGAAAATATTAGTAAAACCACAACATTCACATCGAGTACAACAAATTTTCCAAAACAAAAAGAAAATCAACAGCAAAGTAACAAGCTGACTTTTCAGTTTAAAAACAATGTTAACGCAAATAATTCGAATGTGTTCAATGGTGGCGGAAAGTTTCAGGAATCGAATGGTCCTAAATATCAAACGAATATTTCAACCAAAAATCAAGCAAATGGACACGACGTAGGTACCATTGCTCCAAGTAATCAGAGCAAGTCGTCATTGCCCAGTATGCCGCGACTGGAATCACCGGCTCCAAAAGACAAAAATTTATTCATTCAAAACGATTCGCCGGCGGCCGAAAATAGTTCAAATCGAAACAAAAAACCAATTATAAATGGACTAGCGAGACCAGATAAAACATCAACAATCAAAAGTTTAGTACCTTATGACTCTGATGACGAATCGAATGATTCAGCTGCCTGTAACAATGCGAGGATTGATACTAAATTTGAAAACAATGGGACTAGATCGAAGGTAAAACAGAATTGTTCGAATCGAAGCACCGATAGCAATGACGATGATTCAACACACTCATCAAAATCTAACCGACCATCGAAACAGGAAGTTAAACTTTCACCGCAAGTGGTGAAGAGTAAAATCGGACTGTGGCAAGTCACCACTGCCAACCACAAAGCGAATGGCCTCAGCAATGGTTCGGCAGAGAAGAAGAACCCTTTCGTTACTGCCAGCACATCTACAGCACCTGAAAGCTCATCTCACTCCAATCACCACCAAAAATTGAATGATAAAAAAACCAATGGCCTCAAATGGACTGACGATAATAATAAAAATGGTGAATCTAAGGAAACTGTTAACCAATTGCTGAAACTTTCTCACAAGGGATATGGAGCACCCGTTCTGAGTTGGAACGGCCACAAGACTGATATGGAAAAAGAGGTGAGAAATACAAGCTACATCCGATACCGGTAGAATTGAATCCTTTTAACAAATCAATATATATTTTTGGAAATTTGTTCTCATACCACAATTCCTTTTTTATTCTGATAATTTTGATGAAAATAAACTTTCTATTTGTTCTCTAAAAGTTATAAGATTTTTCAATTAAATTAAATAAAATACCGGAATAAACATATTCATTTTTTAGTATTCCAATTGTTTTGTAATAAAAAGAACACTTTAATTTTGTGTTTTGTGTTATGATGTTTTAGAAATCTTAAGTATCTGTAAAAAGGTTTAGGGAATTTCGTAAAGCAAATGCATTTCTATATTACAGATTTCTGAAGAAGTACGTCTAGAACGTAAACGAGAATTACGAGATGATGAGGAGAACGAAATGGATCGTGGACGACAAAAGAAGGTGAAAACCCATGGTCCAGCAGGACGAGACAATCCTGGCTATAATCCATTCCAAGAGTACCAAAATCAACATTCGAATCGCCGATGGATTAGTAATGGACACTCAAATAATCGGCCCTATTCCCATAGTTATGCTTATCGCCAAAATTCAATGCACCGTTATAAAAATAATTTCCGAAGGAATCGATTCCATCAGAAACCATATCATCAACGAAATGGTGACCATGGATTCCATCATAGACGAAATTCTTAACCTCATTTATGATTGCAAGAACATTGTGTAAATAATATAAATAAGAATGTGAGACTTTAATATTTTACATCGTACTAGACTAACTTGCAGAGCATTAAATCTACAATTAAGCATTGTAGCAATATTGTTAACGAGGAATTTTCAGGCACTAACTGACGCCACTAGTGGATGGCTGTGCCACACTTGCCTATTTTTACTGGCAGCTAGCGAAGTAGCCAAGACAGACAGTAGCAGCTACCAACAGTTGTGCGCTAGTTAGATCTCTCCAGCTTCGAGAGTTGTATATGTTTAACTTTTCGAGCTACGACCATGCGCTAGTGAGCCATGTGACCGACCAGCGGCTAGCAAGTAGCAATTTGTCGCCCAGTGTGCGTCACGCTCTCTGTGCTTCGTTTGTTTTTATTGGCGTTGTATTTAAAATGAGTATAGAAATGAGGATAGTCTACTACTAAATAACCGCTACCGAAATTTGTGTGTGACTGGTTTTAGCAGCAGGTAGTTCACTAGTACCTACTAAGTAGCGGCTAGCAAGTAACCAAGTGTGACGCAGCCATAACATTTGATCTATTGAAAGAATAGCTTAAGTTTCAAAAATGTTTTATTTAACTCAGTTACAATGAGAAATTGAATTATATTCTGGAAGTTGACTAATTTTCAATATGCTTCATTTTATTTAATTTCGATCTAGATTTTAATTTTGTAAAGTTCTGCTTGTTGGCTTAGTATGCATGAACTTCCAGGATTAGATTCATTATTCTATGTGGGGTTTCCGACCATGCTAGACGATAATAAGTTGCACGGTCGCAAAACATGCCTCATTCAAATATAATTACGCAAATTAATTAAAACGAATTGATGAAATTTTTAAGATATTGCAATAATCGATTTAGTGGTATATTTCGCGTATAGATAAAGTATTGAAGTTGTTTACGTATTGTATATTATTAATTTTAACTATATTTTTAATTTAAGCCAATTATACATATTATTAATAGATTTCAAATTAAAATATTATTTTATCGACATTACCTTTGAATATTAAAATTGTTTATATTTTAATGTTGCTGTGTAGTATTTATACATAAGGAATATACACTTGCAACTGTTCAGTTATATAATTAATAATTATAATACAATTCTGTTTGACTTTACAACAAAAATAATAGAATTTTGTTCACTGAACAATGGTCCGTAACATTCTAGGTTTTAATTATTAAATTTAATCGAACTTTTTTTAAGCAACTATTTGAAGTAAATATTTTTGAGAAAACTCAATTTAGGCTTTGTTTTCAAACAAATGGTTGGAACAGGTCATTAAAAGGAAAGGCAAGTAGGAGGCGGAGGTTCTTGTAGTGTACGATGTGGTCGAAGGGACCGAGGGTCCAAGAGCCCAAGGGCCTTGTAGTGTGCGTCCTGCTTAAGGGTCGACATGAACACATCTATTTACTGTTTGCATTTCCAAGTTCCAAAACTGAATATCAGAGTTCGGCAATAATATATACTACATAATAAAGTTGAAGAGTTTGTTTGATTTGTTTGAACGCGCTAATCTCTGAAACTACCAGTCGGATTTAAAAAATTCTTTTTGTTTTTGATAGCCCAATTCTTGAGGAAGGTTGTAGACTATATTTAACATCACGCTACGACCCTTAGGAGCCGAGCAAAAAGAAAAACCTATATATAAAACAGTAAGAAACTGACTGACAGACAACGCCGAACAAACACCTGTATCTAGAAAGCTAGACGTTTGCACAGGGGTTCCTTTTATAATGTAGCCAACCACCTTATGGAAATCGTCCATTTTTGAAGTAAAAATTTGAAAAAAGTTGGTATTTGGTATTTTGGTTAGAAAAACAGCTGAATAAGAACTTCCAATTTCTATCCTATTTCTAATTCAAGCCCTCAAAACCACCCTTGACTGAGAAAAACTAACCAACTGTTATTGTAACCCGACCTATACGGGAAACGGTTGCAATAAACGTCGCATTTGGAGGTAGTTGTAATTATTCAAAACGTAATGATGGAGGTACATTCTATTACATTTTTACCGCATGACGCCCGGATGGAACCGCATATACCAATTATTACCAAGCACAATTGGCAATTTAAAAATGCAACTGTCAAAATTCACCCGAGTGAATTTGGTTCATCGGCGTGTGTGGATTGTGGATGCTTTGACAGCTGATATGAGACAAATTAGGAATGTTTGTAAATAAATAAGTTTGTGATAAGACAGTGAAAAAATTTTACATTATTTAATAACGTATGCAAGTTTTGTTTTAAGTAAAATTGAATGCAAACTCGATGTACTCGCTGTGATCAAATCAGGAAGAATAGGAATTTTTACAGAGGTCTTCACGTAACGCGATAATTATGGAAGACGCACCATTGAATTTGGTAGTAATCGTGCACACAGCACACCCACCCCAGTAGAATAAAGTTTTATTTAAATCAGAATATTTTAGGCACATTTCTACGAACGCAAAGCGAAGAAATTCCTCAAGCATCGACGATTTAATGAAGCAGAAGACTGCTATAATATTGCTTTGTACCACATCGAAGAAGGATTTAAGACTGTTCGCGCACCCGCTGCAATTCAGGTCTTTATAGTCCAGGAAGAGGAATATAAAAGGCAGATTGAGCTAATACAATACAAGAAAACTTACTACAAAAACACAAAGCAAACTGATGACAAGGATTTGCATCAACCAGAACAATTGGAACACGGTGCTCAGTGTGGTGGTGACTCTGATCCTGACATTAAGAACGCTTGTGAAGCCGAGAGCCTATCAAAAATTAGTATATGCGATGATAAAACTTACGAAGATGAAAGGAAATTTCTAAATCTTGATTTGAAAATAACTGAAATACCAAATCTTGCTCCGCTGGAACTTCCAAATTTTGATTTTCAAATATTTGAACAGAGTTCTTCTGGAATTTCCTCTTTTAAAAGGAACTGAGTGTAATATTAGTTTTAATTTTAATTATTGCTGTGTTATTGTTTAGGAAAATTATAGAATTTAGTAAGAGCAGTTTCCTTCAAACTTCTTGAATGTATATTTTATGTACAAAACTAGTTCAATATGATTTAGCATTACAAAACGCTTTTAAGAAATTATTTTATATTTTCTGTCTACATAAAAACAAAAGTGTAATAAAAATATATTAAATTAAAAAATTAAATAATCGATATAAAACAATGTTTTTTGTGAGAGTAAATAGGCGAAAAACAAAACTCGATGACGCTCCATCGAATCTTGATAACAGATCAACGATCAAATGACACTAGAAGAAATACTTTTCAGTGGCCTCTGATTTCGTATATGGGAACTATAACTATATATTATTACTTCAAGGCAAAAAAGGGCTATTTAGTGTTTTGGTCGCCAAACCAAACAGTTGTCGAAATGTCAAATGTCAAATTTTGACGTCACACTTCCACGGCCTATGGTAAAGTTTTTGAACGCGCTCTAAATTCCAATTCCCATTTGTGGAACGTGGATTGTAGTATCGTCCGGTGAGTCAGGTTCTCTTTGTAAAACACGTAGAACGTCAATTTCTATAAAAGTCCAAAGGCGAACAGTTATCAGAATAGTGGTTCGTTTGAACGGCATTTTAATTTAGAACACCCAAAAATTGTGAAAAGATCAAACTATTCGCAATGAGCTTAGTTTGGACTCTGATTGCATCATTTTTGTATGCAGAAATAGCAGTCGTTTTGCTATTAGTTTTACCGCTAGCGACTCCGCAAAGATGGCAAAAGTTGTTCAAGTCACGGTTTCTAGATCTTCTAGGGCGGCAAGCGGGCCGTTATTTTTACCTGTTACTTGGAGTTCTTGTGTTATTTTTATTGGAAGCGATTCGTGAAATGCGCAAATATTCGCATTCACACGATCCATCACAAGAGGCACACTTACAGACGGAAATGCAACACAGCATGAGACTCTTCAGAGCGCAGAGGAATTTCTACATATCTGGATTCTCAATTTTCTTAACACTTGTGATCCGTCGTCTTGTGATGCTAATTTCAGCTCATGCCACATTATTGGCCCAGTCTGAGGCCTCCATGAAACAGGCCGAGAGCGCCAGCAAGGCAGCGAGGTCTTTCCTCGCCGGCGATAAGGGGGATGCTAAGGAAGACCACCAACACAAAGCTGAGGTAAGAGAGGACATGCAATTGTGAAATATATTTCTGAAAAAAATTGCAATATTTTTAGATCAAAGAACTCAAAGAGAAGATTCAATCGTTGACATCTGAATTGAATCGGGAGAAGAAGGACAAAGAGGCCCTCAAATCTCAGGCTGAAAACCTGAACAAGGAATACGACAGGATGACCGAAGAATACAGCAAATTGCAGAACAAAATGAACTCTTCTGTCGGGGGCGTTAAGCAGGAATAAGTAACTAGTAATACCCGGTGATGGTTAGATCAAGCTCTTCTAACCTTGTTCTCGTTAATATTAGCGCAGCTATATGTGCATCCATTAATCTTAGTGTTCTATTATGTCGAATGGAAATCACCTAAAAAAATTTTTTTATTAATTTAAGGAGTCACAATAAATTTATTCTTGGAGAGAAATTAAGAAGTGTTTCTTATTACCACGTCAGCTGCAAGATGTGAATCACCACGTTCTGTTGCGATCTAAATTACATCAATTGTAGATATTATTAAGTAATAAAGGATAATTAGATTTCACAAAGCCATGGCAATCATGACTGCTTGATAAGATGGCCTTTAATCAGAAAACGTTATCAGAAGTGTTAAGTACTGCTAGAATGTACGAAAAATCGTTGCGGTCGCTTTGTTTTGAAGAAGTTCAAAAATGTGGTCTAAGATTTATTAAAAATTAAAATTTAATGTCGTTTGGGAACTTTAATTTATTTATTCTACGTCCACCAGAAACTTACAGAAAAACTTGTACTCAAAGACTTCACAAAATGCCACCACTTTGGAGGAATATAAATGCATTCCTTTTCTTGAAGCAGAACATGATAAAATTTCACGTTCCTGGCAAGAGGATATTCCTCGAAATTAATGTTTTCGACATCTAACTGCGACGTGTTCTTCAGCAGAGGATCATCGTGGAGGTACAAGAAGTCGGAATCATCGCAAGACGCTAATATTATTTTTTTACTTCCAATTACCTGGCATAAAATGTTATGCTTGCTGTCGTTATGCATTGGCGTCAGAGTACCGCAAGGACCGAACCAGGCTTTAATGTTCACAGAGTCTACATCATCTTCACCCAGACAGCAGTAGTCTGGCACACGGATATCCTCTTTTAGCTGCGGGATTTGATCAAAGAGATCATGCTGCGCCAGGTACATTATAGGATTTTCTTGATTGTTCTTTGCTTTGCAGCCGAATTGCTTTATGAGGAAATCCTTTATAGACATCAGCGATTGTGACCATTCTTCTGATGCATAATGTTTGCCTATCTCTACAGGAACTGTTCTATTTCCAGCGACTTTCATTATGTAATTCAAGTTCCTCCATTTATCGAGTGCTGGCCAATGATTTATGGTGTTTTTTAACAACACTGGTTTCTTAAGATCAAAGTATTCTTTAAAGACCATAACTGGAGGACAATCTAAAACTGGTATATCACAGTTCACATCTTTGTGTTCAAGTGCTTGAATTGGGGGCAGATGAATTTCTTCGCTTCCTTGAAATGCAATTCTATTCGTAAACTTGTTGATATTCTTTAATTGAAAGTCTTACCCAAGGATTTATCGAAGAAATTTAGCATGTTTGAAACAAATTCCTCATTTCTGTTATAGAGATTTTCCGTGCAACCAACTAAAATTGCCTTGTCCAATAATTCGGAGCACTCTATCAAGCACTTCTTGTCTTGGTCTCTAAGGAGTGAAAATATTATCTGAACTATAAATTTAGTAACTTATGAATTATCAACACTCATTACTTACTTTGAAGTAGATTGCTGCAGCATGTATTTTTCTAGTACTAACGAGAACTTTGCTAAAATGACCGGTGTTTATCTGTTCCCAGGATTTATCTACCAAACTGGAAATCAGGTAGAACTCTTCTTCGTAATCATTTGGCGATATATTGGTTTTATCTGTATAATTTATTGTGATATTCTCAATTACATTTGTTGCTAATTTAAAAATGTATTTTGTTTCACATTTTCCATCGGTTAAATAATTTAAATCTTCCATTTTTGGCAACAATTCTGCCACTTTGATTACTTCGTTTATTGCCATTTGTTGTTCTGTCACTTGGCTTCTTCTTGCCTGCAATCATGAAAAAAAAACTTCATCAGGGGCATTTTGGGAAATTATTTGTGCTGGGTGGCTGGGTTTATTTATAATCTGGTGGCGATCATCACAGATGTCGCTAGTCAACAGTGAGTGGAATTCTCCCCACGACAAGAACGCCACGAGACGGCAACAATAGAAATGACGCTTTGGACACTGTCTTCTTCGTGGTAAACACGCATCGCATGAGACAAACAATCTTCAACAATCGTCCAACATCGTTTAGTTAAAACTTGTAACTAATACTTATGTAAAAAAGAGTGCTAATCGTGATATTTCATTTGTATTTACTACAAATTTTAATTAACGATCTACAATCCGTTATAATTTTTAAAATTCTTATACAGGACGGGAACGGATTCATTTTCCTTATAGCCCAGTCAATAAAGGTTTAATGCTGTTTTTTAAAGTATGATTTTTAAATATAATTTTAAGTGCTTTCGCGAGTTTGTTTCTGTGACAAAACTTATGAATTCTTTAAATAGTTTCTTCCTGATATTCGTTCAGTTCGGCCTTTCGACGGCCGCCATCTTTGAAATTATATCCGTATTGTCAGGGAACTTGGTATTGTGTTCCATTAAATTTACATACCCCCAAAACCTATGATTTGATAATCGTTTTTGTACAAAAATGTTGAATTTTATTTACTGAATGTTTATATTTTGAATTTTTTTCGTTAACTATTGTTATAAGTACACTGACTTTTTTTACACGATATTAAAACTATAGAAATAGAAGGAAACTTCGGCAGTTTTAAGATGGTAAACGTGAATGGATTTACATGGTTTTTTTTTTTATTGAGAATAAATGAATGGGGATCTTTCCGGTGGGGTAAATTTTTTGTACGCTTTTGGGGTTGTTGGAATGGGGCTGGTAACCATCTCTCTTGGGGTTGTTCACTTTGAAGAGCCTAGGGTCATCCACTGCTGAGCAACTAAAGAAATCGAAGATGCCTGCAATCATAAAAAATCGCGTAAGCCTTCAAAGAAAAATGGCCACCATTTCTTAACTAAGAACAATTAAAATTTACAAAAATTATTTTTGAGCTACCAATACATTAGGGAAGACACCCACAAAATAAAATTTTCTTCTGAGATGTACGAGCGATCAGTGCTGGACCACTTGACGTGGATCATGAAAACACCATTTATCCAAAAGAATTCAAGAATTCCATTAATATAAAAAAACACAATCCAAAACTCCGTAATTTGTTAAACAGTTAAACACATAATCGCTCCCATCTAAAAAAAACTTATTCAGTCGCTAACGCGTATTTCTATAATATAAACATTTTTTTGCGTGCGTCGTTAAATTCAATTTACAAAAAACGTACTTCACACAAAGCACATCCGAAAGCACGAGTCAGAGTCAGTATTTTTTTTTTCATTATTTTCAAATTAATTGCAGTTTGTAAATCTATTTATTTTCTAATATTTAACTAACTATGAATTAATTTTATGCGAAATTATATAGAAACAGATAAATCGAATCAATCAACAGAGACTGAAATGTCCGGTACTTTGTTTTTTCGTGATAAACATCACGTTGCTTGTTATTTCAATGTGACTTTGTGGGTGTTATGCGGTAACAATTGAATAAATTGTTGCAATTCTTGCTCTCTTACAACTATAAAAATTTCACGATAATTATAAAATTGTACGTAGAGAAAACTGTTGAAGGTGATAAGTAATTAAAGTTCAGCACATGTTTCGACGGATTAGAAACTGTACCTAACGTCGTAAAAAAAATTAATTCATAGCAAGAAATTGCGATTGCCGCATTTCTGAAAAATACCTTCCGATTAATTTCCAGAGATCAACCAACGTCTGTAATGATCATCGGTGGCGAATGTACAACTCTTTCCATAGAGGGTCAACGACAACGGTCACTGTTTAGCGCTATTTCCATTCGATTATAGCTGATCTATTTTGTGTCGTTTTCCACCGATTTTCCTGGAGTTTTGTTACAGTCTGTCAGATTTCGCAGAGGCAATCTCTTGCACTCATTCTGCAGATGCATACCAAGCAAACGAGGCAATAGTTTATGCATTTAGCAGTCAGTCAACCGTTTGCAATTAGATTCTCTGCAACAAATGAGGTGCTGTGGCAAACATGACACAGTTGGACAATTTGTATAGTCAGAAAATAGCGCTTTCACCAGTACAACAATCTTGGAGTGGCACTTCCTCTGGATGCTGATAGTTTAGTTCGCCACAAGAAGCGGCAACTGTGGATGGCCGATGATTGATCGCTGTGCTGTGAATGAATCTTGAATTGCATCCCGGGCAATTCACCCTGGATTTTCTGAATGAGATTGCATTGAGCATGAAATTTCTTTCCGGCCTCTTGGGGTTAATCAATGGAACATTGTTCACGAGCGATTCCACTGTTTGTACCAACCGGACGCACGTGTTCAAGTTGATCGTATGCTTTGTACTGGCCACTGCGGTTGGTGATCAGCCATTTAACTTTATGACGGGAAGAATCAAATTGGGAGCAGCAAGTGGAAGGAATGATCGCGACCGTATGATTCTTCCTTGACACGATATGTCTATTAGCATGATTATTTTCAAGATTAAGGTATGATTAAAAGATCAAAGTTGATAAGATTTTTCACTAGTCGTACCAGTCCGCGGAATTTGAATTAGGCGCATGCCCATTGCCCAGTTTTTTCCTTATAACGGGGCTTTCAATTCTTTCTCACAATCCTCAAAAATATTCGTTATGTTGCCCATTAACATTTAATTTAGTTTAATTTTTTGCAGTGTTCTTTTTTTAACCAGATTCAGTTTCTAATGAAATTTAAATAGACGCATAAAAGATGCAATGATCTAAAGAGCTTCATCATGTTCAATTGTGCAAAATAAAAGTAATCCCATGGGAAACAATATTTGGTACTGGTCCTAGCTTTGATAATCTCTAAAGATAGATCTTTTGTAAAATGTGGAAAAAATAAGAGACGCAAATGACAATCGAATTAAATTGCATGGGACCTCAAATGGAAACACACCTAGGAACGGTTGTACCTGAATGCTGAATGCGATCCAAAGGGGTGTGGAAGAAAGTTGCAGATTAGAAGCTCACTTTATGCTTCAACTGGATGAATTAATGCTTCTGGCGTAACTAATTTTATAGTAGCACCTCTGAAGACTGAAGAGTGTGTGCTTTCTGGGCGGCCGGCGGCGGATGCTGCAAGATCGATTGATATTCATCGGACTCTGAAATAATGTCGCACCTAATGTTAGTCTGATCAGGTAGCTCAACATTTTATGGTGACATTTACGAGACTAGCTTTCCAACGTTGTGTTGTTCCTGAATGCTTCTAAGTTTTTCCACTCAAACAACTTAATTGGCCTCACATATGTTTGTCCGCAGTGATAGAGCGCTACTGAACTGATTTACTGCCACCAGGCAACTGTTCTTAATGAGCCATTGACGAAATCATGCCAGAAATTAAAATGAATTTTTACCGAACTTTCAGGCTCAACGTTGGTTCGCCTGTAATTTTCTATTAGTTGGGAGCAGTTGACATCGGATATCGACCTATGTTGTTCGACAGGTTTAAATGAAAAGAAGAAAAAACAGTGAATTTATTGCGCCCTCCAGTTCATGAAGGTTTTAAAAAAATCGTTAAGGCCAACTTTTCCAGAATGTACACGGTTTACAGCAATAAACAACAATACACTTTAAAAAAATCTTTGGATATTAAATATAATTATATTATGAATTAATTTTAAATGGGCTTTTAAGTATGTTTAATGCTTGTTCACTTAACATGCTTAAAATACTTTAAAAACAATAAACTTTGTATAGAGTAAACGCATTAAAGCAAGTAAAGCAAAGCCTTGACATAATTCATTCGAGGTTATTTTGATGGTCAGGATATTTCTAAACCTTTTTAATAAACATGCAAGGATTGAAAGAGTTTCTTAATATTCTACAATAAAGTTTCGTAATATCTAAGAAAGTATATTTTGAATCAAAGATCTTTCCTTGATAGCCATTGAAAAATCGTAATTTTTTATGAACCACTTAAGTTTAACCTTAGTTACTTTAGAAAAGTTGGAGTAATTGAATAAAGAAGTGATTATTGTTGCGAGATCAACTAATTCAATGATGATGCTACAAAAATCACTATTGAAATTTTTATAATATGAAATATACAAAACTGGGTTCTGATATAAATTGAGATGAGCGAGCAGATGATCGTAATGATCTGCTGTAATTCGAGTTCTTGGATCTCATCCGTGTCAGAGGTTGGAGTGTGCAATGTTTTTACCCAACTGTCGATGGTATTGAATTACGCAACAGGTTGAATTACGCAGGTCCAGCGCGTACAGCAGCCACTTGATCTGCACGATCTCAAATTAAAAATCAGTAGTAAATTAGTTAAATTTATTTAATTACGGCATCCGGTCTTTGTATCGCGCCGTAAACAACTCGATCGATGGACGAAAATCGATCTGCTTTTACGCAATAAGCGATCGAGCGATGGAGTGATCGTGACGAAGACGAAATCGGTCGCAGCTGTGCGCGGCGTTTATGCGCCGCCAGCCTTGACTCCGAGGTGGTTGCAGTTGGACTGTTGTTGTGCATTCGCGAATGTCTATCGCGAGAGCAAAAGCGTAACAAGTGCAAAGGGGTAGGATGGCGATGGCGTAGTGATTTTCATCTGATAAGCCGAACTGGAGTGGACTTCCCAGAGCGTTTCAAATGGCTTCAGGTGCAGGAGAGCATGACCTATTCGGGGGACTCCCTAGTTGAGGAAGTCGAGCACTGTAATTGATGCATTGTTCAGTCGCTTGAGCGGTACAGAGCGCGGGAAGCGTTGCGAGTAGTGCACAGGCAGCTTCGGTCAGTTAACGAAACGAGGTGCGGTCACTTCCGCTCGATGCATCAAAGTCGGCTAATATGCAGCGATTGCATGTTGATGCACAAAGACGCTGGGGAAGTCCGACGCTCTGGGGTGATATCATCGGTGCAATTTGGTTGCATAGGGAAAATGTTACAATAAATCTCGCCCCCTTGCCGGAATTCAACTGAACCCGAAATAGCCCACAACAGCTGAGTGCCATGTTTTGTGAGTGAATCTTCCTCAAGCAGCTGAAGACTATTTTCTCACCGGTAAGATCGGTGCGATCGGCGCTTTTCACTTTAATGGGGGCCCCACTGTAACAAAGCAGACGCAGCCGCTGCCTGGTTGACGTTTTGTTTTTCCTCCTCGCCCGATGGAATGGAGGCCGCTCGATATGAAAGGCAACTTGAACACTTGGGCAGGATCTTGAGGAAATCAAAGATGAACACGTGTGAAAAACTTTTTTTTTAACGTTATTTTTTCGGGGCATATTCGGGACGAGACGAGAATAAACTGCACACCCGTGCGGTTTACAAATTGAACGCGCAACCCATATGCGCTTGCAGCGAGCTGCTCATAGTTATGCAGATGAAGCGATTAGAACCAGAATTCTTCCGAGAAGAATCGCTCCAGCTACGTTCAGACGGATGCAGCGACATATTTTGTCGGTGGAAGAGTGCAACGAAACAAGCCTTTGCCGAAAATACTGTCAGATTTGATGACTCTAGTAGCTAAGATAATCGGGAAGATGATTCCACTCAATAAAATGGAAACACAGAGGATGTTAACCTTTGCAGCTTTATTGATACCAATTTCCATTAAAATGTTTTAATTCAACACGAAGACCAACAATTATTTGAAATTTTCATTGTTCAAATAAACAAAGAACTATTAAAGCTGCAAGAATGAAGTGAATTGCAATTTTCTCTGGAAATAACAAATGAAAATAAATGTAACAATTAACTTTAAATATATGCATTAAATCTCAGCAATAATTTACAAGTTTATTGTTGAACAAATTCTTGAAAATCCATTCAATTTTAGCGCAACTGCAATCTTCCAAAACCCTCCTAAGACACCCCATAATTCTTCCCTTTGCTGCAACATTTCTCGAATAAATCGTAAATAAAGACATAAATAATTCGCAGAAGAAGTAACGCACAGTTGTCTGCGAATGTCCACTATGCTAATTTATGTCCAGCTTTCTTCTTCCACCCACGCATTGTTCCGCAGAATGTTCGACCCCAAGAAAATCCAGATAAATTCGTTGTCCTCCTCCGTTGCAGAACAATATTTAATTAACGCTGATTAAGACCATCTCAAAATGACTTTCTACTTATCTGACTGCATCTATTTTTACTTGTCGCTGCATCTTGCATTTATTGCAAGATTTTCCTTCTCATTTGTAGATAATTGGTCACGATGCATTCAACCCTCCCCGTCTCTCCCTCCCCATTTTTGCCATGGTCTCCTGAATTTCCGAGTGTAAATTTGCCCCCGGTTGATACTATTCCTTGTCTGCCACCTGCAAGTGCAATATTTTTAGTAAGCGCATCTGCATTGAAGTTTTTACGTGCCACACGCATAATTTCTGTGCCAAATTGCATCAACTGCAAATCTTGAAAACATTTTTGCATCATTACCAATTTGGCTGCTTGTTTGCATCCTTTTAATAAGCGAAATGTTACTGTTTAAAATTGTTTACGTTCCTAAACACTGTGCGATGTGATTTTGCCAAATATTCACGATGTCTGCTGCTGTTGTGGATGCGAGGATTCTTGCTAATTCAAAGTGCTCTTTACGGTGAAGGGATAATTTGTAATAACGGTTTTTATGATCTAATTGCCCGAATAGTTTGTAAAATAAATTCGAGACTAATTGTATAATTCGAGGTTGATGATGTTCAAAGGTGATTTGATTTGTGCAAACACTTTCCTTAATTTGTAATATACTTGTCATAATAAATGCTATTATTTTTCCCACGGCTAGAAATGTCGCTGGTTTTGGGGGAGGCGAGTTAGTAAATAAAACATATTACATTGTAAATACCCCAAACTAGAACCGACACTGAAACAAATCTAGATGAGTACAGGAGATGCAAATAATAGATACCAATGCCCAACGGCCAAGGACATTCCAAATTTAAAGAAAATTCATTCTTTCCAAATCTCTCTTTCTGGACCCAGAAAATAGGAAGCAACCAGTAAATTCTAAGAATATTAGTTATTCCATAAAATTTGCAAAACTTAGAAAATTATAGCTTCTGATCGATTTCGAGTATTATTAGTTGTTACAAATATTTTGCTGGGCATCACGTCATCAAATTGAAATTGTTCAAGAGTTCTGCTTACATCGTTGTTACATTTTCGTGATTCACCGAAGTCTCCGCACCCTGAGATGCGGCCGCGATCCCCTGAGCTATGAGATGTGCATCATGTTTGCTCATACAACTGCTCGACAGTTAATTACAATAGGTGTCCGTGAATATCGCCCACCTTCACCACATCCACAATATATTTAATTACTACCACGTAGTTTGTCGGTGTCGTCAATCGTCACGAAAGTGGCCAATGGTGTAATTTTTCAAATAGACCGTCCCATTTGGATGTCTTCGATGGTCTCGCCCAGTGCAGTCTACGCGGTCCGCGAATTTAATTTATTATCCTCGGCTGGTGCACGTATAGACAACGTTTCCTGACGGTTACGTGATGGGGGCTCCTAATTTGTTTCTATTGGTGATAGTTGGTGACAACTCGACGCATTCGATTTATAAGCAATACAAATGCGGTGACAGATCTTTGTTTATGCACTTAACACTCCCGCTTGACTGCTATTTTTACCATTTCGCGGTGGACTTGTTATAAATAGTCGCATGGAGGATATTGCGAATGCTAATTAGATGAGCCCTTTGTGTGGTCACCGATTTTGGAATAATTATAGCTTCTTCCCAAGAAATTATCACTTTTCCTTATTAGGTTTTGCTGTTTGTGATCGCAAGGAAAATCAGAACTTCGACAAATGATGATCGTCGTGTTGGTGTTGCTAATGAGCTGTGCGTTTACGTATGCAGAAGAGGCGTTCTTGCGAATTGTGTAAAACCTGTTGAGGCTTAATTACCACAGGAGGTAACAGCCGGGAAATGCACACCCACATCGCGAACTATTGCATCAAGAGTACTTTCATTTCGACCGCGCCAAATCATGGACGCCATCCGGCTGGGCTCACCTGGATGTTTTCACTTTGATCACGAACCTGCACATTGTGCAGAAACCTGGCGGTCAAGCGAATTCCTTATGCCTCCTTATCCATTTTATCTGAAATCACGGCGCAGAGCTGGCAGGCACAAAAAAAAACGCAAACACAAACTCTGAATTTTCCTTGTTCGCTGATGGGGCTCCATCCAGGAAACGGGAGCGAGGCTACCCCGCATAAATGTCCGCAAGTGCATTGGCTGCCTCACTGAAACTTTATGTAGTGCACGTGCTGAGATCGGTCTGTGTTCCATCGTCGGTGAACCCCCAACGAAGCGCCGTGTCCAGATTCGAATCTTCCCGCCGGATTATTGCGAACCTTATCTGCCCCATGTTAAATTCACAAAATTCAAAGTCATAAATTGCTGGTGCGTTTTGTTATCCCCCCGCGAATTGTGTTAAATGTCATGGGGCTCGCCTTCCACGGTCCCAGCATCACTCAAGATAATTTCGTCCTGATAAACGAATGACAGCAACGAGAGCATGTGCGTAAGATGAACACAGATTGGAAGATTGGATGCTGTCGGCATGAATTAAATTCGGCATTATCTGCACGAATTTCGTTTAGGGTTGGTATAAAGGTCACGAAAAGGCAGCGCCCTCGCATGTGTCTTCATCATGTATCTTTCATACATAATTATAAACAAAAGTTATGTGGATCGAGTTTGATAGGATCTCTGGTAGGATCAAGATTTATTGACAATGGTTTTTGTCTATCTACTTGTTTAATGGAATTGACGGAAATATTAAAGGACATTACATAACGCGTGAACTCAATGATCCTGAAATGATTGTGAGTGTCGATCATAATTTCCAGAAGCCAACTATTCGAGTGCTACAACGCAAAAACTTTATAAATAATAGTAGCAATTTAAATCCACAATAACATGATTGGACCTGATTAATTCACTGCTTTGTCATGACAGAACATAGAGTCATAAAACGCGTGATCATGACCGTGACCTCCAAATGTTTCTACATGATCACATCACAAACGCTTAAGCAATTACAGTATAAAAAAAATATCAAGCTTACTTTATAAAAAAACAAACAGAAACAGAATGACCTTTGAACAATACATTAACCATCGCATCAAACCAAGACGTTTGCTCTAATGATGAATATCATTTTGCATAATTATCTCATAAGCCTTCCGAATCGCCCCGCGCCGTCTCGAAGTCGCAAAAGTTTTGAGAAAGGTGCGATGTTATATTCAACTTTTTAAAAGAATGTACATTGTACATATTGCATTTTACTGGAAATATATTATGTTGTTAAGTTTGAAGTATTTTTTCACTTGTTGTATGAATTTTTTGAGCATGTAAGTTGGGAACTGAAATGGAAGGAACGAGGAGCTTGATACAGATGGATTGTGGATATTGGATAGTATATGTTTTTTCTAAAAATTCTAAAAAAAAAATCATTTCTATGGAATTTATTTGGAGAAGTTTTCGTTATCTTTTGCAGATCCCTTCTACCCCTTTTATTAATCATTAACGCTGGAACTTTTTTCTTTACGTCTGAAGTTTCTCAAATACAAAAATTTTTCGAATAACTATGTTCTTAATTTAAACGCTTATCCTTTCTTACGATATTACATTCATCCATAACTTTCGCTTAGGTACTTGCATTATAGCATCCAATTAAATTTATGTAAATTAAAATTTGGTTTTCTGCAATGATATCCTTTTCCACTTGAAAGGTTTTCAATTTAAAATCAAAATTTAAGATCCCTAAAGACCAAAATTGAATTAACGAGAAAAAAAATATTTTCCACCAAAAAGGATCATATGATTTGGCGTCGAAAACTTATCATCTTTGAACCAATTAGCGATTGCAGACCATTAGCCGTGCTCAGTCAACTGGGACTTTCAGCCCATCGGTTATCTCTGTTGGATACAGTTCATTAGGCAGAGCCAGTAAGTAGGTGTGCAAATGCTGATCTCAGCAGAAGTTACCATATGGGCACGTACTTGTGTCACAGGCGGCCCAAAGTGCCCCCAACGGGTCCCTGCAGCACGTGGTGGTGCTCGAGTAACCAAATCGGATGACCTCCAGCTCCCGCACAAGGTACACTCGCGTCCGCCACCGCCCAATATGCTCGGGTGTTTTGTCACAAGAGTCACCACATGGTGGCCAGGGACCGCACCAATCCCCCTCACGGTCTGTCAGTTGTTTGATTGCAAAATGTCACATATGGCTCTATAAGGAGCACTTAGTGCCGGGCGGTATATCTGAATGCGACTAGTCGCGTATGGGTTGCATTACCTAAATCGCAAATCCAGTCACATTTGCCGGGGAATTCAAATCTCGGCATTGATACCACATGGCTTCCATCGGTTCCGTTCTGGCTGCTATGCAAATTCCGCTTTTATATCATTTGGCAAGAACACAAAACACTCGGCGTGGCGGTCATATGGTTTAATTTTATGTTGACAGAGTCGAGCGGTGGCTGATTGGCGCTGCACCGGAGCCCACGAAAGCCATTTTTTACCTTTTTTGTGCCGTTGTAAAATGCCTTAAAAGCCGTGATGTGTTTGCATTCCCTTAACCATGTCGACATACTCGTAAGTCGTACTGTAGAATCGTCCCAAAATATTTCCTACATTTTTCGAATTTTCCACATTGAATTCCATTTTAGGAAAAAATTACATCGTGGCTGCATTCGTGAGGCAAACACGCGACACCCGTTGGGCGGGGGTATAATTAAAAGTGAAAAGAAAATGCATTTTCCATATTACGCGCAATCATTAATACCTTCAATTTGACACGAAAGGATCATTAGGAGTTAATGCACGCGTCGATAAAACCATAATTGAAGTTTGCTGACACGGAACTGATTAATTACATTTAAGTTGATACTTAATTATTTCACAATTTTAAAGTACAGTTTTCATCATTTTGTTTATACGGCCCAGGATTTTTTAAGTAATGTTTCGTAATTTTTATACAAGCGTTATACTTGCTTCATCTTTTTACAATTTTTAGAGGAATAATAGGGCCAGAAAGATCATGCGTTGATAACAACCCCTTTCATAATTATAACTGTTTTTCATTTAATTCAAAACTGCATTGTGACCTGACATGCGTTTGTGGTGCACAGCATTAAATCACATTTCGCATAGTCTTCAACTTCACTCACATTTGTTTGTTTTGTGACTTTGTTTTCGCTAATCAGAAATATGTAGAACGAAATGTACTAAACAAATGAACATTTGTGGAGAGACTATATAGTTGAAAATCTGGAAGAAGTTTTACATTCCAATTCATGTGGAGAGAAATTTCAAAATTCCTACACATTTGTGAAGACGGAAAAATAAAGTGGAAAGAAATAAACTCCATTTTCGTAGAGTTTCAAAGTAGTTCCGAAAGAACATAAGTCACTCGGTGAAGTACCGAAGACGATGAGAACCGTTATCATGGGAAAAATTGTTTTGTACAATTGACTCAAATATGAGAAATTGTCGCTGAAGCAATTTGTCTCGGCTAATGGCTGGCGCCTATGGCATTTGCAGTATTATTTATGTAAGCAGTCTTCCCGTCCCGTCAGTGTGCACTATCCGCTATACCGGGAAATATTTCTTTGAATTTTGATTGCTCCATTGTTCGGAGCGGTTCCGTACAAATTCCGCCTGTTGTCTCTGTGCGCCTCTTGCTTGGTCGTCATGATTCCAGTACAGTTCATTAGACCACCTGAGCGAAGAAACCTCACACAGAGCATGATCCGCCGATGGCTAGGAGGAACTCCTTAAATGGATTTCACAAGCCGAACTTGCTGGTCTCCACAATACGATCCACAATTCTGATCGGGAACGTGCTCGAGCCCACAAGATATACCCTGAGCCCCCAATTTAGGCAAACGAGTCTTATTTATGTCGACTTCCCAGATCGGTTATACGCATCATAATGTCTGGCGCCATTCGGAGGTGTTTATGCTGTCCGTGATTTACATTTCTTATGTTAATTCCAAATCGTTGGGGAATTTTAGTGGTGTTGACGCAGGTGGTGCAGGACAGGTTCCACTTTTCAGCCGCGTATCTCGTCCACTTATGCCGGCATTTGTCATCGTGATCTTCGGCGTTGTTTTCACTGAATTTCAAAAGTCCCGGCTTGGGTGCGACCTTTACTGACTGTAGCTCCTCGGTATTTTTTTGAGAAGGTTACTGCTTGTTTTGTAATCGCGAAAAATACAAATGACTTGATAAAATGATCTGATAGTTTTGCATACAAATTTAACGTGGGGCGTTGACTTACCTTCGAATTTTTCTCATCCGCATATATTGCTTTCAAGTGCGTGTTTCAACTCCAAAAAGAATTTTTGCAAATTTATTCACAATGATTTTTTGGGTAAGACTTCTGTAAATTTTTGTTTTTACATTGAACCGGATTGGGATCAAGTGTATGTCAGCGTCCATCTTGAATTCAGAGCACCGTCTCTGTGCACTAGTTATGCTAATTAACACATGTGTGTACGCGCGGGTAAACACTGAATAATTCAAGTGTCCTCCTTAGCTGCTATGATGACAAGAAACAAAGATTCTTTGTAAGGACACGAACTAAATAGATTCAAATCTATTTAAATTACCTAGATATAGTTTTTCTTTATTTTTAAACCTTTAAATGTCACAGCCATGTTCAGTGGGCTTATCGCTCATCTTCCGGAAATTCGTCTAGGATATTATACATATGGAATCCTTATGTTTGTCCTCATATACAATGTTCATCGAGAGGCGCAATCGCGACAAATATTGATGCCATAATGTCTGCCCCAGTTTCCCTCGATTGGATCCCCTACAACAGGGGAGAGTTGGGGCAACGCCCCAAAACGTATCCATGGGAACAAGAGTAGAAATTCCTGTACTCCGCCATTTTGTTTGTGCGCATTGGGCCTTTTTGGAGATACTTTTTTTTATGCAAATTAAACAGAGACGATGAAGGTTATTGATTTTCCCTCAAGGGTAAAAGTATTTTTGCCAAGTTTTCACAGACGACAAGAATTATTGTAGTTTTCTCGAACGCGTTAAATTTTTGAGCTTCAACTATCTCCACATTAAAACTTAACGAACTTTATTGTTTAGGGAAAGCCGAACGTAACAACAGATTCACAAATTACAATATGGTATTTAGGTACTGTATGATTTCGTCTAAAAAGAGTTTGATTGTACCTACACATAAGCTTAAAAATTCTTCTTCCTTGGTTCCGTCATGAATCGAAGTTCATCTTGTCGTTGAAATATGTATTTCCTGTAAATTGTAATCCCACAGTTCCACACGTGCACATTTCCAGTGATTCTTACAGCGAGGATAAGACCAACATCGCAATAACACGTGCATGTGAAGAAGCCAAAATCCCATAAAATGTCCTTTTGCACGTGTTCAATCATTATCCCTTTTGTTAGCCCTATGACATCCTTCAGATGAAACCCTACCCGATTAATGTACGTATTTCCGAGACGGTGCTAAAGTATTATAGATTTCCCTTAATTCCGGTCACGTGAATTGCTCAAATGAATCTAGTATGTAGCCTTCGAAGGTAGTAGACAGAGAGAGAGAGTCCTTTTGTCGTAGGCGTTAAAAAGAAGTGTAATTTCAGCAGTGACATTGGAACCGGAACTTCCTCCAAATGCACACTGCATGTTAAATATCAGCCGGATATGTTACTGTACGGAGGCACTATCGATTATCCCATTCCATTGAGCCCTACCGTGACTTGATGGAGTCCTTTTAAGTTGATGTTTCACAGGATGTTGTGGGATACACCTCGTTGCTGGGTTACCCGAGAGGAGCAGATCAATAAGTCAGAGTCAGATTGAAACGGCAAATAAATGGGAAAATGTATAGCAGTGAAATATTATTTGGTTCTCCACTGCGAAACACCTGCAAAATGGTTCTTCAAGGATGCGTATAATCAGGGATGAACATGGAAGGTTGCCATGCCAAAAAGTTAAGTGAACTGGTTTTATGTCGATCAGTTATGATTTTTTCCAATAAATCAGAGTTCTTGTAACGATTTTTTGAAATTATTTTCTACATATTGGAGCACTAAATTGACTCTTCTCTTTAGTAATTGAACAAAAAAATCAGCAATTGTTCGTGAACAAATTGGTCGTTTGTTCACAAACCAAAATTTGGTACTCCAGAAAAATCACAATTGATTCCCTGATATTCAAGCGATATTGATTGAATCCTGACAATTTGCACTTTTAAACAAAAGCACCCTTCAGCGGTCGCCACCACATTGGCTTCCGGCGCAAACTTGAGCACGTTTTTGTGAGCTCGACCACTTGAGAGTTGCTGAATCGCTGGGAATTCGAACATAGGAAACTGATTCGAACTTAATCAAACACATGGAGTGCAAGTGTTCAAATATGTGCAGAAGGACTTCGACGGGGAGAATTCGGCCACGTGTTCAAAATTGAACTTGCAATGCATTTATGAGTTTAATCAAATTCCTGTCTGATTGTAATCCAGCAGGGTGAGCATTCCCATTTCGTATAGAACACTCGATGACATCTGGTTTGTGTGTTTTTCAAAATTAAAAGTAACGTAAGACGTAACGTAAAAATTTAAAAACAAAATTTATGTAGCCTGATGCAATATCCTTATTGTTTTGCAGAATATGAGGTCATATTTGTAATTTTACCGTTAAAAAACTATAGTGAATCGTATGACAAGATATTAATTCATTAAACTAAAAGTGCTGGAAGTAAACAACAATATGAACAGATGTACGACATTAAAATACTCAAAATTCCCAACACGGCTGAAATCAATCCGAAACCATTCAATCTAAATGCTGAAAGTCCTTCCATCGACGTGATCCTCCATTAGTTCATCCCCCGCTCTGACAATATTTCACATAATTCTTTCATGAAGGATTTTAACCCCAAAGCAAAGCCATTCGCCCTAAAGTCGCAACCAACGAAAACCTACTGAAATACCACCTAAGTGGAGAAATGGTAATATTTCCACCCCTGGGGGAGTTGCGTCATGAATATATGAACCTCGTTAACTTCGACACACCCCAACATTTGTGGAGATACCAGACAGGGACGAAATAGTGGGTGGCAAGCAAAAGGACATTTAGTCCTTGAGAATGTGCAGAAACTGATTACGACTCTGTAGTTGACTTGCACGTGTTCAATTTTGGCCCAAAATGAATGAAACTTTTATTGGAATTCTTGAGGGTCTTCTTTATTTTGTCTACTTTCGCTTTTTGTGAAATTGTGGGTGTGAGAAGGAGTCCTTCGTTTATTAAGGAACGTAATTAAATTGCTATAGGGAACGAATTCTGGAAATTAGGAAGCATTTTAGATTTCTTATCATACCGTTCCAAGGATTCCAGAAATAGCAGAACTTTGTCCTTCTTGGACAGGTTTTACTTTAAATAAGATTCCATTTAATTGCTATGAGTTATTACTCGTTTTATTTTAGATAACGGAAGAAGCCACTAAAGTTACTATCAGGCACCTGCCATTTGATGTCGGTTCATTTTCGTATTTTTCGAACATCAGTAAATTTTTTACAAAAATTTTCTTCTCAAAAATTTTCTTGGGTGCGATTCACGGTTCGAAGCAAGTGAATAAATTGTGTGCAGCTGGCGTCTGTCTATTAATATCAGAAGTGAAAGAAAATTTGCACATTTCCCTTAAAGTGAGCAAGGACCTTCAGTGGTAAAAGAGCCAGCCAAAACATCGAAGAAAAACATCGTCTACTTGTAGACGATCTGAAACAAGATCATCCAATTACTGCATCCTCTCAATGTGGACCAGAATATGCCGTAGTACTGAGATAATTTGGAAAAAAACAACAACAATGATGCATTCAGAAATCAGATGCTTTAATTAATGATAATTTGGCGGGCAGGTGGGATCACTCGATTCGGCGAGGTACATTTCAATATCCCAGGAGCATGACGAGCTCTATTATCGTTGAACGAATAGAGGCGACAAATGATTTATAGGGACAAATGTTTGGCGCATTTCATTAGAGGAATTTTAAGAATTTCTTTGCTATCGCTTTTTGTTCGTATTTTCAGGTCTGATCGTGTAGAAATAGACTTGCGCCATTGCTGTTGATTGCTGAACGACATGTGATTGGTATTTAAAAGACATCCTTGGCAGGCTGTGCTCCACGAGGAGACTATGATAAGAAATAGTTTTATAATTTATTTTCGATGCGTGTTTTCAGCTGTTTAGCGGATCATCGGATGTGGAGAATGTCTTTGAGACATTTTCACAAGTACACAAAATCAAAGTTGTTGAAAACTTGGTGCAACGGTAGATAACCTTTTGAATCAGACATTTTTCCTGCATTCCCGTGTAACCATTTCCCTCCCCGTCACGGTTCACCTAAAACACACAGAATTTCTGTCGCATCCATCACTAAACAAGATGAACTGGGTTAATTAAAAAGTCATTGAAGTATATCAGTTGCATCGTAAAGTAGCAATAATATTCTGACTTAAGTGCACTCACTTAAAAATTTTGACAATGATCCACAAAGCTCATTGGGGCTGATGTGATGTTTTAAGCACCACAACATAAGGACGAGACCGTAGTCATTGGGATGCTGCGATAGACCGACACATGTGGTGCTAAAAACATTCAGAGTCTGCCACCGGGAGAGACACTTCGAAGATGCTCAACGGATGCCGTGCAGGGATCCCGGGCCAAAATCATTCCGTTGAGAGCATATGCAATTGCAGAGTCCACATTGAACTCTTATTTATAGTCCTGGAACATGTGTCTTACATTTGTTGACAAAATTAGTTGATCTCTCCTGGACTTATTTTCGTATTGAAATCTAAACAAAATGTCAATTTATAAGTTCGATGATTATTGGAAAATATTGAAAAAGAACATAAAAGAGAGAATTTTTGTTTTAATTTTATGGCATGAACAATGCTGTTTTCATGCAGTTATCGATTTTAAATAATTAAAAATCAAAAAGAACAAAATCAAAGAATCAAATTAAGTTTGTCCTGGGAGAATTTCATTTTGAATCAGAAAACTCCGGATTGCGTCGACCAACTGTTCTGAAAATATCTCTTTTGTATTCACTAACGACAACTTCCGCAAATAATCCCATTGGAAATGAAAAATTCATCACTTAATCCCAATCAAATTTGGTGCACGATCAAATGTTTGCCCGATGTAATCCCAAATGTTCCACTGTTCAACAAATGTCTCATTTCGTTGAGTACACGACATTTGTTCCGTTATTTACGTAAATTACTCGAGTGCGTCCTGAAGGTATACAACATTTGGCTGATTGTGCGCCATATGATGACATATTGGACCAATGCAGCGAACCGTTACCGTGTGGAAACACGATCGATGACGACAATGAGGCGCTTGTTTAATTAACTTAATTAAGGAAGGATAACAAGTGTTTCACCGGTCGAATATGAGCGCCTCCCCGCCACCCCATTGCAGCAAACAAATATCCGTGACCAAATAAAAGTGTAATCTGAGCTTTTTATATCGGATTAGGCGTCATGTTTATTTCGCCGTTGTTAGGGATATAAATGGAATAATCATGCTTTGCAACAATGATGAGCAGCTGAAATGGGTCTAATATTCAAGGACCTTGTCTAGGGTTTCTCTCAACCCTTGTTCAAATGAATCTGCCATGTGTACGCTCACTGATCACAACCCCTCGATAGGTTAAACTACTTGTTATGATTATTTGTCATGTGTTCCTTTTGTATGTCCTTTTTGGATGGGAAAGTCCTTCGCGTCAATGGAACCGTTGGCGTTTCACTGCCATAAGGTCGACTAATCTCTCAGTTGTGAATTAATTTCGCCAAGACGATGAATTCGTTGTGGACCCTCCGTGATGGGATTTAGTGACAAATGTTCACAAAATAATAGAGATAACATTGTTAAGTACTCAACAAGGTACCATGAATTTTAAAGTGTTATATGCCCAGCACTTGTTTTGCTTGTTTATCCCTTCAGTGGATGACTGTTGTAAACAAGCAAAATTTATAGCCAACATTTTCAAAAACAGCATTTCCGTTCATTTATTTTACGGAATGCAGTTTTCGTTGCCAAACTGCAAAATTAAATTAAATTGAATATTACACATTTTGATTTCTCTTCTTCGAAATCGTTTTCAACAATAAAAGGAGTTGTAAAAAATGAAAACGATGTTTTTTTTTGCACAAAAAATACGTCAACTTTGAAGTCGAAGTTTCAGTAGAAGTTCAAGTTTTAGGAGAAAATCAGTAAACATTTCATATTTATTCTATTTCAGCAATATCTTCACAGTTAAATTTTCTGCACGTGTGCATATCCTTTTTTACTTTATAGACTATATTACAATTAGTGCCAAAGCGATAGACTCCCTCAAAACTCGCAGCGTGCAAACTATTAATTTCGTAGACCATTGTAGAACAACGTTCTAAGTGCAATAACATAAAAGTTGGGCCGAAGGGTGGCTCCAATCGCTATAATATTAATAAAGGAGCCCCTCCGAGTGCAGGAAGGAAGGAGCGTGATCGCCAGCCACGTGCCAGTGGTGAATAATACATTCGGGACGAGGTCGAAGTTGTCGTTTTCCGACTCCAGCTGCCTCATTAAATTTTTGCCGATTAAACCTGGTCGCGTTTCGTGCACGTGTCAAATTGGGGTGAACAAATGATCAAACATCTTTGAACTCTATCGATCTGAGAAATTGCACGAAAGTAAACAGAACTCCCAGCGTATAACATTTTATGAACGACAACGATAAGTGCACCTAAGGCAACAGCAACGATGACATTCTGGTTGTACATTTGAATTTTTCACTGGACTTAATGGACACGTGCAAGGACGGTGGCCGAGGATGAAATACTGTTCATCATTAGAGCTCTTTAGAATGGAAGACAATATATAATTATGTTTCAGAACTTTGTTCAACATAAAGCAACAAGCGCAACTTTGTGGCCACTCAACAAAAAATTGCCGACTCAACTGTAAACAATTTTAAAGGGCATTTTCTATTATATATTTTAGAATCCAAACATTTTTTTCCAACTTTTCATTTCACACTTTTGAGACTTATCAAGATTACTAAAGAATTTAAAAATATTTCATATTGAAAGACAACTTCCTTTGCTTTTTGTTTTTATAACAGACGATATTAATTGTGAAAAGATGAGATCCACGGTTGTTGAAAGATTTGCAATCATTACATTTTATATAAATTCAGTTTAAATTAAAAGCAGTTAAATGATTAACACGGGGGATGAGCCACGATGGTATTTTAGATTCTTCAAATGATACAAAAAATCTTAAACTTTGCGATCGCTGATCAGAGCGAATCACGAATGTGACTAATTTCAGATAAAGTTAGATAAAACTCATTCAACATTTGCCACAATAAATCTCTACGGGAAAATTTGTCTGTTGTGATACGGTCCTGAATGATTTATAATATGTATTATGCGGCAGGAAATGTGGGATGCAGTAGCAATAAAATGAAATTTTGATGACTTTTATCGTTCTAATTGGGTGACATGAATACCCAAAAATAATTTTATTACACGTATTATTCTTTTTCTCTCAATGTTTTAAAACGTTTTATTCAAATCATTAAAAGCGTCAACTTGCATCACCTCCGTTGATTGAAGTTTTCATTGGTTTAATAGTCACTAAAATAATCCATTTGAAATGCAGTTCCATTTTTGAATTTAAATAAATAATCCCTCAGAGACCGTTTGACTTCAAATAGATTTTAAAGTGTGAAATTTATGGAAATGGCAGTTTGCAAGGAGGTGATTTGTTATTTGCACCCCGATTTACTTGATCGCCAGATGCCACAGATTGCTTTCCAAAATTAATTATTCACATATGTCTCTTGAGTGTCGGGGATGGCCAATCACTATTCAGAAATTAGCCGGAAACTTGAAGACATCAAACGGTATCTAGCTTGACAGTGGACGTTCATAAATATCAGGATTTCCTAAAAAAACAACAGAAGAAACGGAAAGTAACCAGTTGTCAGATAAAAGTTGAGGAATAAAAATAAACAGAGCAGCACAGGGTGACACTGCGGCTGTCTCGTCTCGCGCAATGAGTGTGAAAATTATTTTAGCTGGCACCTGCATCGGAAATACTTTACGAGTGATCGCTGCGACACGTGTCCTGTATAACAGACCCAATTTTAAAGGAAACGCAGTAAAACACCTGTTTTGTTAATTTATATCATTATTTTTTTACGCACATTTTTAATAGAAACGAAAGAAATAACAGTTTGTTTTCTTAACTCAAAACAGGAACACGTGCGAAAGACGTCATCATCAAAATGCTTGATCCTTTTCGTTTTCCTATATTCGAATATGAATTTCCGTATTAATTTTTCTAATAGAATTGAATTTACAATAGCATCAAGATCAGCCATTTAGACTAGAAAATAATACTATAATGGAAAAAACAATTAATAATGCGTAAAATTTCGTTCGCTAAAATTATGAAAATGATTTCAAAATTTCGTAAATAGCCACAGTAATACAATGCTCTTTCGTTTTTAAAAGAGAATAATTGAAATAGTGACAAATCATGGACAATTAATTTTTGTTTAGAGTCCCCAAAGTGACAGTGATGTTAATTTGAGGCCAATCCGGAGGTGACAGATTGCTTTAATTTCCCACCAAATGATCTGAGATTATTCGCCGCCATTTTGAATAGACTTGTCGAATAAGAAGTAAACAATTTTAAAGAGGTACCTAAACGAAACCCAATTCTTTTCGGGCGTGAAGGTTTATTGTTTCTCCACTCACGCATTGTCCGGCCATTGAGGAACGTATGCGCATGCCCTTCAGAGTCGAAGCCTTTCTCCAATTAAGCGGCACCTGAATGTGAAACTGTGAAAGGTTTCCTTTCTGACATTATCTTCTATTGTATCTTCACAATTGACGTTGTTAACCTGAGTTGTTTGTCGCGGTTCCTCTGTCGGAAATCTTGAATGGATAAGAAATTCATTTGACCTATCTGCTCATGTTGTTTTGTTGTTTGATGATAAAATCATTCAGATTTTTTTGTAGAACATTTTTACTAAATAATAAAAATAAATAGGGGATTTGAAAAAGCAATATTGGAAAACTGAAAACAATATGAAAATCTTTTTGTAAATTGGAGAATTTTCAAATTGATTAATTATTATATTTAACCTCTTGAAGGGGAATTATTCCGAACATTTGGAAAATATATTGAAATATTAATTGCCATCAGAAGATTTGCGATTAGTAGGAAATCGTGGCATTAATGATTTATTGAGCACTTAGGCGAACGTTGATAACAAACTTCGGCAGTTTCTCCTTCGAATCGCAGATGCAGTCACAGCTGAAAGTGTTTACCGATAATGGAGGTATCTATTACTTCTTAATTATTATTATGAGTATATTTCAATCAGATAGTGAAGTGATAGCTCAGTGCGAGTGCACCGAACCAGTACGAACACCTGTGAACATTGTTGTCTTATCGCAAAATATATTTTTTCCTTTTGTCGCAATTGTATCCGTCAAAAAGTCTAGTATCAATCCAAAGAAATCAATGATTTATCCTTTGGCAATCTGAAGAGCGAAGTTAAGACCTGGAACAGGTGTAATTACGTCTTTGGCTAGAATTATTTTGGGACTTGGCACATGATGGCTTAGTTTAAACAAGCTTCTACCGATAGTTTGGACAGTTGATTAGGGGAACAACTGCAAGTTTTTCCGTTATGAGATAAGTGACTGTCAAGCGTGCAATTTGTTACTGAAATTTTTCACTTTATTTTATGTTTTTTTCCTTCACAAGAAATTCCACGATTGACATTTGGCAACAAGTGTGGCATGATTAATATCAGTTTAGCGTATTATTTCGTATATTCGGAAAAAAACATTTCATAATGAACACCTGTTCGGTTATAAATTTAAGTGGATCAGTGCCATCAGTTGAAGATGTCGAATCTGGAAATAAACTTATTGTAATAACAAAGATTATTACTTCGTCCATTATTTTCGCACGTTTCAACCTTCTAATTGAATGTTTTGTAATTGCATTTAAATTAGTTGTTAGCATAGCGTCATTCAGAAGGGTGTTCGTTGTGATTCCATCATGCAAAGCTATATCTCTGGTTGCGTTCCTTTATGCGGTCCAGCTGCATTTGCTTTGGATCCAGACTGAGACGTCTATTGTTTCTGGTTCACAATAATAATGCGATTCGCTGTGCTCGGTAGGTGAGCGAGTTTGTGGTTCGTTAACATCCGCAGACTATACCTTGGGGCGTCCAATGGTCAGCTCGAGTGTGTGAATACCCATTTGCTTGGGCAATAAAAACGCTCACGGTATGAGATGGCGGTATGACGAATTTCTGTTTATGTTTACAATTGTTGTCGGCATTTGCCAGTAGACGCAACTAAACATTCAGGTGGGCGTAAATAATTTCTCCATTCAGTTAATTACTTTTTATTAATGCATGGAGGTCCGACATTTAAATGCGGTCTGTAGCAAATCAGTTTGTAACTTGACCAAAGCAACACTTCCATTTCAAGAATGCTGAACGAATTGAAAGTGATTGAAAACTCTCTCGTCTTTCAATCTTTCATGTTGGCAATTTGTGCAGTTGATAGGAATCTTGCTTTGCCAACAAATTATTTTCGTATCATATGAAATTACAAATAACTCATAAAATTTGACTTTCACTGTACTAATTTCCCGGAGGATTTTAATAGCAATTAGTTTGTGACCTTATGTTACTCCTATCCAGCCGATCAAAGAAACGCTAATGGAACGAATAGGGAGGATGGAAAGGGATATCTCTATTTGAAACTCTCCTCCCAGGAATAGTCGTCCATGTGTCGTTTAATTTGCCTAAAAGCCACCACAGTAATGATTCTCTCTCTCCCTTGGCTGGAAATCTACCCGCCAAGAAGTCACTTGCCTTCGATAACCACCCTTCTGTCGTCGCTACCACCAAATACGAAAACTACCAATATATAATGCCATAAGGATCTACCGAATAACTGTGGGGGTTGAATGTTTGGCTTGCTCCTCCGTAAACATGTTTACGCTTTCATTTGTTTGGTGATAGAACTGTTCTTGGGTTGTCATTCCATTTGGTGGAGGGCAGTTAAAAATGCGCCACCCCCTTAAAAACATTGATAACAACTGACTAAGTCACAAGAGGGTGGCTATGGTGTCATCCCATAAAGGTTTTCTCCGCACGATCAATCTTGATTAGTTCTGATTTTATTGCTTCGTGGCAAAATACTCTTGATGATGTTCAAGAAAATCTCAGCTGCTGCAATTTTGGTCCTTTTCAAGGGTGATTTCCTTGTATAATATAAAAAAACAGTGATTGATATCAACGTTTTACTTTTTGAATTATTTTAGAAGGAATGTTGATTATCTTGACTTCTTGATAGAAATTAGTTAACATTATGGTAAAATTTTCAGAAACGTATAGTATGTTCGCCATTTTTGTTTTTAGGTACTAAATACTGGTATTCGAATTCAAATTAAAACCCCATACTTCCAAGCTTTTTTGGACAGGATTTCTTGAAATGTTTGCGCTTTACTTAACAGCGGCGCGGAGTCGGGAGTTGGAACGGCTCAATTTACCAGTGCTCAACTGCTCAACATTCACGAGTCACTCCCGAACGCGAAACGAGGAAGTGTCTTGATATTTGATAGGCGACCTTTCATTCCACAGAAACACTTCAAATTGTTTACACATCCAGAAGTGATATAATGATATATCTAAGCCTTGAATTTATCTTCTGCCAACAAAAGCTATTTCCAGCAAAACTTTAAACGGAGAATAAGCTTAACTCACAATTCATGCAAAAACAGCGAAAAATTGTTGAAGTGGCTTATAACGTTAGCAATGCTGTGGAAACCACAACGTCACCTGGCTGAAGTTTCAGTCTAGTTCCCATGCTTGAAACCCTATCTTTGCCCCATGGGGGTGAGTTTCACTCGTCTCAGTTCCAGCTAATACTTGGATTGCATTACGCATGGCCTACAGCATTTGATTTACATAACTATTTTAATTTATTTTTTTTTTCGTTGGGGATGGTGAATCAGGTGTAAAATAAAACGATCGCATGTGGGTAGCGATTGAAAGTCAAGCTTATATGGGTCGAGAGTTACACGTTCGTCGTTTCAATGCCTTCTGCTTCTGGATGTGAATAGAAACTAATTTGTTTAAATCAATAACTAGTCATACATACATAATATTCTACAATAGAAGTTTACAAATCCAATACTATACTCAATATTACATAATCAAGCTTCAAAGAATACGTGCAAAAAGTGGAGAAAAATTCTGAAAATTAATAGATACAACAAATCACATGGTTGTTATTTTACTTACGTGCCTAATGTTTATATTCCATTCCGTAGTCATGGGAATACACAATTTTTATACCTACCTATGATAAATGTTTGATATGTTATAATTGTTTATATTTGTTTGCTTAATTTTACTAGTATAGTTCACAGTTGATTACGTATAACTGATAAGAAAGAAATAAAAGTAAACATTTTAAAATGTTTAATGCATAAAGACTTTGTAAAAGGATATGAAAAATGCAAACAAAACCTGGAAGGTAAACATTTTTTTTTCTTCAACAAAGAAATTCTTATAATAATTCCGAGAAGTTTGGAAATGGTTACCCAGAACGGTTTACGTTCTGAGAAAAGTATCACTCTGCAGTAATGTTTTGATTACGATGGGAAAAAGCATTACAAATTACTAAAATCAATATTTGTTTAATTACAAGTGGCTGCAACACACATTGAGGTCATGCATACACACCATACAGATATCGCGAAGATCTGTAAAATCTTTCACGGCGCACTACGCAAGGCAACTGATAAGGAAGAAATAAGCAAACATTAGACATGATTACAACAAAACATTCCGCTGTCTTCATAATATTATTATCAGTGTTTAAATCAAAGTCGATAAGAATTTCGTGTTGAAGAGTTAAAGCAAGTGCACGATATTGGTGCAGGTGCACTAACAACATAGTGGGAAGGCGAGGAGCAATGGAGTGCGAAGTCAGAAGTGACTCAGAAAGTGAAAAGTGCGTAAAAATTATCATGCAATTACTGATAATTGTAGTGCGGAACCTCTTTTAGTTTCCTAATAAGATTGGGGAGCAGGTGAGTAAGTGTCACTTGACCTTATGAGGAAAAATTTTGTTTCACGCAGTCTGTCACTTCAAGAGCGATATCTTGCATAGTATTATTATTTAGCATTTTGATGAATTAATAAACAATATAATAATATATTTTCGAATTAGAATTGACATATCAATAGCATGTAAATGGAATAAAATTTCTTTTTTAGTTGTTGCCAGTGAAAGACATCTACTTCATCTCATCTATAATGACAGGCATCGGTTTCTTATCAGATTTATTCAACAATTTTCCGCGTATTTTGTTCCTATTTCACAATTACCTTTAATTACACTGCATTTGAGATTTATAGAATATTTTATGGAGTTCATGTAACCAACATGTAACACAATCTTGCATCTAATTTATATCCACAAAGTGTGATTATCATAAATCTTATCTCAAATTGGCCAAAAAAGAGAATAGAAAATAACGGTAAAAATTCCTAGGTATATCTGTCAGCGTTGAGCAGGTGATTGCCTCTCAGCGAAATTCAGTTGTCAGGACAACCTGAAAGACAGCTTAATTAATGCCCTTCCCAGTCCTACTAATTGCATTGAACTCCCGTCTCCAATAATTCAAATCTGAGACGCGGCCAGGCACAATGAGACACCGCGATTATTATTCGCGGAATTAATCCGTGTCTAATACTCGCGACGAAGTGACCTAGAAAAAGGAAGAGGACTGACAAAACCTTCTCAGGCACAATTATCACCATAGCTAGGTGAGAATTATCGTCGGTTTTAATTAGATTCAAACAAGCAATTACAGACTGCAGAGTCCGAAGAGAGTAAGAGAGTTAGAAGATCCCCGCGGGAGAGAAACTCTGGGAATTTTGCTACAAGGGATGGAATCGGAAGTTGCGTGTCACCGCAATAACTGATCACTTCTCGAACTACGTAACCGTGCAAATTTGTTTTTCTATCCCGTTGATTTTCTAGGACTATGGGAACGGGAAGCGCGGAAAATTACATACGGCGATGGTTTTCACGGGGGTTTATGTTTTTCTCACACTTGGGATTCGGCACTGATCGAACTCCACGGTTACGGGATCTTTGTTTGAAGGTGCGCTCGAATACCTTTCATCCGCAAGACGGTAAAGTTCGTCAGAGTGTTGCGGTTACTCGTCAGTGTACAAAAAAAACAAAACCTTAAAAAACGGTAGAGAAAGCAACAGAAATCCGCTACTGTAAGCGCTGAAACCCCAGCGGTTTCGCAGCACAGTTTCGTTGAGCAGGTGTAATTATTATCAGTCCGCGGCGGCTGAGCGCAACGCAATAGCGTTCGTGTGAGTAACAGAAGCCAACAAAGTAGCGGTGTAAAAAAAAACAGCAAATCGGCACAGCTAATCATCGAACCGCGATCAGGTGCTAAGCGGCGACCCAGTTCCCGGCCAGGTGAACACATTATATTGTTCATATGCTCCACAGGCCGTCGATCATTTGGCCGCACTGCATGCAATTGTAACTAACCAAATGGGAGTTATTTCACTCTAGCCCCAGCAGGTGAGGTGATAGCGAATTTTCGTGGTGGACCCGCACATATTGCCAAGCGAACAAGTCGGAATCTGCTCCCAAAACCCTTTCATTATAGGTACATACGCCGCGGCAAAGCTCTCAACCTGGCGCTTTTCGCTGTCGCGCCCACCAAGATCGCGATGATAAAGTACTTTCACAAATCTCAGCACAAATCTGGATGGTTATCGCGAACACTGTGACGGAATTTGCGGCTGTAAACCGCCAATGAACGCGGCCTGAATGCGCCCAGATGTTAGATAATCGACACCTGAGGATTAATGCCTTTTGCAGTTGACGTGCGATGCCCAAAAGCGAACTCCTCCGTCGGGCTCCATTCCACTTAATCGGGCGGTGATACCGCACCGCGATGGTCTTCTACGTTCATGACCGCTTAAGGAGATATGACAGGTTTGGATAGAAAGTGCCGTAATTAGTGGGCTTGATTGGGGTCTCGGAGCCCCTCGCTGGTCCCAAAGCAGCTCGTAGATGTTGCGGAGATGACAGGAAATCATCTCAGTGCTTGTAACGGTTTTTTTCAAAGTAATTTTTACCTCTTTAGATTGAGGATAAAGTAATCTGTGTTTCCTTGGGGGACAACCGCGGCCCATAAACGGACGGAAGTGACACCGAATTGGGTTTGGGCACAAAGCATAAATTTGTAATCATAATTACATTCAATCAAAGTTTCTTTGGCTAATCTTCCGATTTTGGGATAAAACCAAAACACGCTGAAGAAAAATTTTAATGGTAGAGAAAATGTTGTAATGCACAATTGTTTAAATGGAGAAACTCAAAATTACGTTTTTAGCCATGAAAATATCCGCAATTGACGTCCTACTTCAGAAAATGGCGGTGTGTTGAGTAAAAGTGAATTTGTAGACGCGCAGCTGCAACACCAAATCTGCGCTCATAATACCGAAAAAAAATTTCTAGGAAAATATAACAAATGTTATTTTTATTTGCATATAGTAAAAATACACATATAAAAATGAAATTTAATTTTCGAATTGGGGGGTGGCAACAACTCTGCAGAGCAAAAATATGAGACGAAGCAAAAATCCAATAACAACTGGTGAGAAAAAGAACAAAGTGCCACAAATAAAACGAAATTAAAAATTTAATTAAGATTATTGTTTACTGCGGAGAGCTGAATATTGATTTTGGAGCCGGTCTCGGGGGTCAGTCGTCGTGTCAGCATCCCTCGCATTTCCTGTGGTGCATTGGAGCCGCGAGGAGAACAGCAAGCATCTGAACAAACATTGAGAAGTATCAGCAGATTAATGAGATCTTGAGCCACGTAAACAAGTGTGCACTATCAATGAATGGGAGCGGCTCGAGTCAACAGGGGTGCTGATTTTGGCCCGGGAATTCGGTTCAGGACTCCCCATTCTCCAAGTTAATAAATATCCCAAGGCATTGATTGGAGCCTAATGGTCGCCATATTCTTCCCGTCCAGTTTGGCTACAAGCATCTAAATTTGTCTTGTGGCTTGTTTATGTTTATTCAAATTATTTGGCTGCACGAACAAAGTTTTTGAATTTAAAATGAGAGCTGTTCGCGCAACTGCACAGGGCCAACAAGGAAGTGAAAACCAACCACTTTGGCTAATGAAAAACTCCTTGACGTTTCATTTACTGTACGGAATCAAAATTTGTTTATTGTCGCATCGGCAAATGGAAACACTTCACCAAAAGAATCCAAACAAACAGATATTGAACGGACAACGAAAGAAAACAACCTTCGGCAATGTTGACACAGATCGCGCCACCTACTTGCGATCCACTTAGCCAGTCGGGATCGGTCTTAGTGCATTAAAATTATTATTGGCGCTAATCTGTTGAAAATTGAACATTTCAGTTAATGGATTTTAGAGGATTCGACTTAAGTGATGTTTATGAATTATACAAATATGAAATGAACATTGTTTTCATTGTTAAAGGACATGTTTCAAAATGTATGGAGTCCCGGAAAGGTCTATGTATAACTGTATACCGACATTGTACACAATACTCAAAAATAGGGAAGCGTAACGGAAACGTAAAACCTATTTCAATTTTCCATTTACTTATAGCTGGATGTGTCTAGTAGTACAAAACATGAATTTACACAAAAAAATTGCAGCATGCATGGCGGTAGATAGTACGTAGATATAATTTGACAGCTACTGTGACGTCATACTCTGTAAATGTGAAGATTTTTTTTAGATTATTTGAATTAATTTGAGTTGAATGAAGAAGTGGATATGGTATACGAATATACAGAATGGTAGAACTCTGTGCACGCATGCCCAGTTCTCCATTCAACTCAAATTAATTCAAATAATATAAAAAATCTTAACATGTACAGGGTATGACGTCATATCAGCTGTCAAATTTTATCTATAAACTGTCATTGTTTTTAACACCGATTAATTAAAGTGGTGATACGCCATGTTAAATGTCGAAGAAAATAATTTATAATAATTTATGATTACCATTGCAGTATATATTTAATCTAATTATTATTATCGGTATTTTTTTGCAAAAAAATTCATGAATTCCACGAATTTTTCAAATTTTTTTGTATTATTAAAATATTAATTATATATTTATATTTTTTAAATTGCAGTTCCGTTGACCGTTCTATAGACCACAATCATGGGAGAAATGCGATAAATTTTGCGTAGAAGATCACCATTAAACTTCCTACTTTCACAATTCTGATTATTTTATTCATCGACTGCCACTCTAAAAGATCAGTGCACTTTCAACCCATTTATATCAGTTCAAAGCTAAAACCAGAACCTTTCAATCACGAATTCCTGACGCATTCCATTGGATTCGAGAATAGCAATTAAAATGCCATCTCGCTACCAGAACTGATTTCTGCCAATAAAGTCCAACCGCAGGTATGTATTCCAGCATAAATCAATCAATGGACTCCTTCATTGGTGGTGGGGAAAGGAATGGAAAACTGTACTCCTTTTACTTGCTGTTATTTAGCCGCATTCTGCCAATCTCGTCCTATTAGCCACGCACACCTTTTGCGCCATAACAAATCTGTGCAGAAAAGCTCATTAAAGCCACACTTGATTCGATTAGCATCACTTTTCACCTCAATTATATAATAATTACTCATTTGACATGAACGTACTGAGACCCGGTGTATATTTTCCACCCACACCTGAAGTGCGGTTTTGTGACCCCAAGAAGGCGTAAATCGAGGCCCATAAGTCAGATTTGCAGTTAGAAATTATTCATGGAATGGAAATGGTGGTAAGCATGCGCAGGTGGCTCAAGTCTGGAGAGGAATATTTTCTTGACATTGTTCATCGAATTTTATGGCAGCTCCCACTTCGGGTGGTATTTCTCCAACAAGTAATGTTATTAATTGTCGATGAGTTTCTACTGTAGGTACTTGTGGAATCTAGCTGGATCAACATCCGCCAGTTAATCGCTATGACTTCAAAACTTTATGACTTTTTGGGTTATCGAAGTCTGAGCTTGGAATCCATTACAATTAGTGAAGAGCCACTGAAAATAATCATAGTGCACAGAGGAGCCATTTTCATTGTGAGGAGGCGCAAGTACTTTTCGTGAAATTATCAAGTACAAATGAAAGTTGAAAATTGCCAGTCGGAATCTATAATTTAAAGGAATCAAAACTTGCTGTCACTGTGCAACATGGATATCTACAGTGATTCTCGGAAAATTAATCAAAACTGCCAATTACATAATTTGCACGAGTGGAGAAATTACTAAAAAAATTAATAAAAAAGTCGTTGAAGGAGGTCACAACAAAATTGATAATACAACTGAGAGGAGTATATCAATTACCATGTAATAAAACAGGTATCTTTGAGTGATGGTATTCCCCGGAGGCAGCGTGTTTTTCCATATGAATCTGATAGTAAAAAAAACACCCGGTTTAATTCATTCAATGACGGTAAAAAACATGTACCTATCAAATTTTTGCATAAACGTCTAAAATAATCGTTGATATTAAACGGCTTTGAAAATTTAAGTTTAAGTTGTTTTCAATACAATCCTCATCAATTGTATTGATTTGATTTTAATTTAATTTTAAGGGCAAATTGAGTTCAATATGCAATAAATAATTTATTAATATAAAAGTCACTTTCAAAAATATTTAAGTACATCCCTGAATTGGGGATGCAACTAGTCACGTTGGCAAATGGCTCTTCTATTAGGACACGTTTTTCCAATTTAAAGCCCTTCCTATTTACATTCCAACCATGTGCACTATGAATTATACATAATTCACTCTTGTTGAAGTAAATCCACCCTGTGCACCATTTTCCCTCCGTACTACATAAGAAAATTCTGTTGGAAAATCGTACGGGGGCGAACGGGAGATAAAGAAACTTTTCCGACAGTTGTTCTTGTTCGGTTGAGCCTCATGAGAAATCAAGTCATCGACTTGGAGTGGAACAACAAATTATTTTATGGATGTGAAAATTTGGAAGGGTTTGTAAGACAGAAAAAAATATGATCAATTACTTATGTATACCTATGCAAGAGAGTTATTTTAAATGTAACTTCATTGCATTGCTTTGAAGAAAAAACTGATAAAGAAAAACAATGATTTATGCAACAACAAATAACACTGCAATTACTACACATTAAGAGATGAACATGAAACATTTGCATTTACCTGAGGAGAAATTAATGTGAATTATTGTCATTGTCCTCGTCGACAGTGCGCCGTAAATCTCGATCTTGGTTGCTGTTCTGTACAACCTTCATTTTGCTGTGGCGACTAAAACTGATCTTGCAAAACCCGTGCCAGTGGCCGCGTAGGTTGCCTGTGCAATATGTCTGCTGAATTTCTCTTAAATCAATCAATATTTCCACATCAATGGTCATTTGCGACAAGTTTTAAAATTGTTTAATTCATTATTTTTCTTGTTTTTAAAAGCACAGTAAAAAGAATTACAAACAAGTGAAGAGAAAAAAGTTTCCTGTCTGAACGATGCAGCTGCATTGAGAGGAGAAATGATAAAAGCCCACCAGCAATATAATGATAATTTTCAACCGTGACCAATGCCACGCTTTAGCCTTCAAGTCGTTAACTTAGTCGCGATTAAAACAATGACAGCTATCAGCGGGCAAATCGCATTCAATAAGCGGTGGCGCTTATAAGTCATCGACATTTAGCTGCAGACTTTAAGTTCTTCATTCAGCCGATCAAAGAGACTCGAGTACACTCAGATCTGGTTAGACGTTTAATGGTTTGGTGCAAGTGGACGGAGCATGAGCACTGCATTGGGGGCTGCTGCTGTTGGGAGTGCAGCAGCTCAAGAAAATGCCAAGTGCAGTTCATTTTTCAATGTCATTTAATACTAAGCGGCTGCCAACCTTTCAGTAATTCAATAAACGCGCGCAATAAAGTCTGCAGTGTTCTATCGACTAGACTCGGCTTGGGAGGTTTAGCATCCGTCCGGTTTGAATATGGGCTGATCTAATGATCCAGAGTCATCAATTGTGGAGCAATATGTGGTAATGACATGATCTTTCTATCAATTAAATAAGACCACTGCACCTACAGAATTTGAACCCTCTACAGAAAAAGGTTGGACAACGGATGAAAAACCTTCTGGCAACCGGTCCCCGGCTATTGACACTGAATTGTCACCTATCTGCGCAGATCTTCCAGTGGTCGCGATCACGGCACTGCGCAGCACCTACGATCATCATCATCACCATCATCCGCGATCACGCTTCAAGGCACTTGGCCAAGTCCCCATCGGACGTGGTTGAAATCCCAACAAGTGTGGTCCAAGCACTGTTGTTGTTGTTTCAACAAAGAATTCCTTTCTTCTCTCCACAAACTCAATCTGCGTCAATTCCTGTCTAATTCAAACCTTATCTGCTTACAGCGATCCCAGATGTGAGTAAGCCGTACCTTAACTGGATACAAAAACCTCAAAGTACCTCAGGTGTTTAAAGGAGATACACTTGGCCGGCAAAAGAGGAGTAAAGAAAAATTCCGAGAATCAGTTTGATCCCGATCGAAAGGTATACACGTGTATATACATCTTTCATTTTGTCGGATCGTCTTTAAAGTAAACTGGGATAGATGGTTTTACTGTTAATGGAAATTGCTGGGTGCAACCAGGATGACCACACCTGAGATTTTAAATGGTGAGACGACAGTCAGTAGGTAGATGGGCCTTACAAACGTGCCGTGCATGAGATCACAAGACTGAGCTGTGATCTTCAATGAAATAGAAGGGAGAGTAGATTGCGGGGAAATAAATAACTTTGAAACTAGCCTCCATCAGATTGAGTCATTGAGACACAAAATCTCACCTGCAGCCAAGCCCCAAGCTTTATTATTAATTAAAACGACAAATAAGAGCTTGAGTCAATATGTAGACAGGTGTGCAAATGAAAGCAAACCGAAACAAAGTGCGCAGCGCAAGTCACTTTGGGATCTCGAGTGGGTTTTCAAGTTCTCGCCTCGATCATTTTTATCTGCTAAATCTGGACATTGTGACTTCCAACTGGGGCTGGAGAGGTTGACTGAGATCAGTTAGCGATTATCTTATACCTTTGATCATCTGAGCTTTCTTTTCTTTAGAGTATGAAACGCCTACACACGGTAAATTTGCTTTCTATTTTGCAAATGCGCTGCTTGATTGACGCGACCCAAAATTTATCGTTTTGGCAATTCGTAATGAACAAAAAATAAAACAAACAAACCAAATTTGTATCTTAAAGATTCAAATAATTTCGTATTGTTGTCCTTGTTTCAAAAAAACCAAATAATTTACAGTCATTTTGAATATGTTTTCATCCTCCATTCTTTAATAAGACAAACTGATCCTTGTTTGCATTTGCAGCAATTTAGGTGAACAATGACAAAATGGCTTCCGTGACGAAATTGAATTCGAATTTCACTTGCACATGATTTAGTTTTAAAAATGAAATACAATATAAGTAAATTTTACACAAAATGTAATGAAAGCAACGTGACAACGACAATCATCAAATGTGCAAAAATGTCATTTTGATTGTCAGTCAGCTCTGACCTCACCCACCTCGCCCACCCGCCACCCAGTGATCGCATCGCCGCAGATCGTGTGCAATGACATACATAACGCAATATACAACGTGAAATTTTTGTCACGGACTTTCGGGTTCAAACACCTGCGGTGCACCAAGCGCGATCGGCGATATCAACCTCATACCTCCAAGAGGACAAAATGAAATAAACAAAACTAAATCAATGAAACAAAAAAATAAATCGCGCAACTTGGCGCTGAAATTATTAAACTGAGTCACCTGACGTCAGCAGCGCCGCGATCGACGTTTTTGCGTTGGGATCGCGATGATTTTGTTTTTTGACTTTAGCCTTTCACAGTCGAAATGGCCGAGTTTCCGTCAACTCTCCTCCACTTACGAAATCTGCATCTCTACATTATATCACCGGCAAATTTTAATTAATTAATTTCCCGTGACCCAATCAGCACAGTATTGTGTCGACGATCTGACGAATACACGATCGATTTCGATTTTTTGGCAATTTCCGGTCGTGATTAACGATCTGTTTCCATTCGCGGGTGGATCTCGGTGCGGTTCTTCAGTCCGTGCAAAACTTTCACTTGCCAATTTCTCTTGTTAATTGAACAATCACGTCTCACACTCGAAATGCTCACTAAAATTACATGAGTGGCACAGTTAAATGCAAATGAAAATTATGAGAACGAACTGAAGTCGCTCACAATGCGATGGGGGAAAAAATTGTTTGAAATTAGAATTGGTAATGAGGATCCGAGTCTGAATGCTTCATAGATCAGAGTTCAGGGGTCAATGTTTGCAAAACACTTGAAAGTTAAGATCGACTTGTAACAGGATTTTGCATCTATAATTAAAGTATTTTATTATTTTTCTAATAATTGTCTGTCTATCCGCAAAGTGTTGCAACTTTGGGGGCAAAAGATTAATCATATGTTTTATTGGGAATTTGATATTTTAATATCTCAACTGTAACTTGTTGCTGTTTATTAAAAATTGCTTAATTAAAATACGCAAAGTAAAAATTAATTCAAAATTCGCAGAATCGTTAATTTTATTAATGCTGCGATTGGAGTCGTCCAGCGAACATGTGAAAATTTAAAGTTCATGAAATCCATATGACAGTAATTTTGCTATTCTATAAATATTGAAAACATTGAATAAAACTTTCCCAGAATCTTTTGAAGATATTCATAAAATATAACATGACCAAAACGAAATGAAATTTGTCGTATGTGTTCACATCACATGGAAAATTTTGTTTCCCCTAGATAAATTGGATTTAATTTTCCCAGAATTTTTCGATTTGCAATTTGTGTATTTATGAAATATTTCACAAAAAAAGAGTTGAAAAATGAAATAAAATCTGCACCATTCCTCACCAAAAAGGCAGGTAGTGGCCGGTGTCCATTTAGTTCCAGCCTCATATCGTATTCCTTTCGTCAAAGGCAGTCGATCTTATTATGAAATTTACGGTACAGCTGAGAAACACCTGCAGCTAATCAAAAATTCCAAGAAAACTAAGAGAAAACAAATGGAAATTGCATGCATTCGACATTGGTGGTGCATGGCCTCAAAATTTTCGGTAATGGTGAATAGCCGTGGACTTGTTTGTGGCAATGGTTGTCGGTTCATGTGACCTCACATTAAAACAAAAAACAAATGTAGCCCACCTCTGGAAACATATATATAAAACAACAATATGAAAAAGTAAATGAAAGAGACAAAATAAAAGAAAAAACAAAGCTTGAAAGATACAGTGTGCTCACGGTCGACTGAGATTTGCACGTGTTGCCGCCATTAAGGAAATAATTAGACGCACCTGTGCGTTTGAGCCATTTGAATATGCGCATAGAGTGACATGCGCAGCCGGGTAAACGAGAATATTGCTGGGCTTCGTGCTGTTTCTCATTCATTCGTCGAACCGGGGAGACACGATTATGCCAAATACCTGAAACACCTGAGGAAATACCTGGCTAATGACTGTCGTGAGGGGAAATATTTTAAAATACTCGTAGCTTCGTTTTGCTCTACAACGGCATTATTACAATTTAATTTGAATTTAAGTTCTTGCACAAATCACAAAACGGGATCAGCGAAGTTGCAGGCGTCAGAATACTAAAATTTTTTATATGATTTGCACAGTTTATTACTTTAGTGACTTAATATTTTGCACTGCAATCGTAGTTTTAATTGCAGTTAAAAGAGCGATAAGTCATTTCACAGGGAATACAGCATCAATTCCACAGGGTAGCCATCAATATTTACCCATTAAGCAACCAATAAAATCTAGTGAGAGCAAAACGATATAGTCTATTTTGAAAATGGTTTCATAGAACGGCGCGAAAATATCGGTGGTGCTCAATGGCTTCCATAATCGTAAAACTAATGCTGGGTCTACCGGTGTGTAGGCAATAAAATTATAATATGGTATTCTGGCCAGCAGCAATGCACGACCGCGACCCTGAGACACGGACCCGTCGTGATAGACGGTATCAGGGTAATTTATCAGGTAGCGGATGCCGGTTGATCTTCTGTCAAAACTAGCCCCGGAAAAATGACGAGAAACAAACAAACAACAACATCAGCGTGAGAACCTTTCAGCATCAAAGAGTTATTGGACTGAGACGATGAGGATCTGAACGTTGTCGGCCTTTCACGTGTGATTTAAGGTCGAATTTTAAGAGAAGACCGGATTAGCTAATTGATGAATATAATTAGAGATCAGAGTACGGCATTCGTATGGACATTCCGGTCCGATTACGTGTTGTGCGTTAATGAAAGATCCCAGAAAACATGAAATCTTTCTTATCCGACTCACCTTGCTGCATGGCCAATAAATCGACGAGCGAGCATGTGATCTCAACTGATGTGCATATTTACGCTGGTTAAGTAGACTATCCGCGAAGTCAATCTAGCTTTCATACTTGTTCTATGCCAAGATGCTGTAAAGTCTAATGTGAAAGTCATTACCTACGCAGATAAAGTTCGCTTTATGATTCATTTAGCATAAAACCTTCTCTATAAAGCAATGCTTCATGCCAGTGTAATTAACTGATTGCATATAATATTATTTTTGTATTTAAGTGTGCAAAGGTATAAACTTCCTGAATCAATTCCAATATACTTAAAAGCTTTTTATATTTCCTGAAATAAAATTCAACAAGATTTCTTCAAATCAATAAATAAAAAAAAAAAAAAAAAACAAACAAACATTATATTTAATTATTTCCTTTTATTTTCATTTCACTTTTTAATATATAGTTTAGTTTAAAATTGTAATTCTATACATTTTGTACAAAGTATTCTACGGATCACAGAACATGTTACATCAAGATGTAAAAAAAAAATATTTACTCATAAAAACACAACAAAGAAATAGGATTAAAAAAAGAACTATTTAAGGACAAAATAAAATAATTTTTTCAAAAATTGCTATTTTGTGGATCCTTAGAAATAGTTTTCGCTCACTGTTTAATGTACAATTATGCGATTATTGTTATTATAAAATATAGGAAACAATTGCCTACAATGTATTAAATGTTATTATTATTATTATTTTATTTACACAGAAGACAAAGTAAAATATGAGAAAAAAATAAAATGATGAAGATTAGCAGATGAATGTTCAGTACCCATTAAATTTTAATTATAATGATTTATTAAAAAAAAAAAAAAAACCAAAAGACAAATTGAAAACTAACACAAAAAAAATATAGTTATTTAACTGAAAGAAAATTCGTGTCCCGAAAATGTTTAACATTTCGATGATGACTTGATTATTCCATTGCCATTGCCCACACAACTACGTTTTCTATTGCGAATTGGTTCAATGACTAAAGAAACCTCCCATGTCCTTGTTTCCTTCAACGTATTCAAGATTGCATCTGTGCCTGACTCGATTTATTTTACTTCTTGTTTTTTTATTCACTTAATGCATTTTCTTACATTTATTGACTACCACAACTACATTTATATTTTTATTCTAACAGTGCGACCGATCCTTAGTCTTTTCTGTCGTCTGCAAAAAAAAGAAGAGAACTCTTAGAATGTTTAATTATTTTATTAAAACAAAAAAATTATTTATACGTTTTTTCACTTATTTTGATAGTTGTTATTAAATAAAATTGGCGAAATGGATTGCGATTGTGTTGTCATAATTGCGAAAACCTTTTTACAAAATTGTGATAATCGGTGAAAAAATTGACCCCGTTTCACATGCACATCACACGATTCAAGGATGTAAAATGTAAAATCATATCTTGGAAATATTGAATAATATTTGCAGTGATTTTCTGCAATTAAAAATCACTGTGGAGTAAGGAGTCGGGTTGAAATGAAATTCACCATATTTCCGTTTTTCAAAATTGGGTACTTCTCCAGCGAGACGAAACCGGTAAAATGTAAATGTAAAGGAACATTAGTGCTCAGTTTTTTGCCTTCTTTTTTTTGAATTTTTTTTTTTTTTTGCACAATGTTTGAAGCCAGCGTGTCAACAATTCGTACCTTGCAGCTGGACGTAACATTGAACGCAAGACGAGGAAAAAAGGTGAACATTAATTTGAACACCTGCAGAAGAAACGTTTCGAAATCACGTCATCAGCTTAGAAAATTTCACTAATCTCACACGATTGTTAGCACACGGGGAGGCGATGGAGCTTTAGACTAGTCAGCCACCAACAAAAACAACACCAGCACTCTAGTAACAGTATGCCAAAATGAATGGGGGCGTCAAGGGGCAGAGCACATCTTGACGCACACTTGGTCAAATCTCTTCTTTTTTTGGCGGAAGTGTCCGAGGATAAAGATTAAGAAAAGACTAGCAGAATTTGTAAGCAATAAGATCAAAAACGAGGTGCTGAGATTTATAAAAGTAATGGTAGACAGATATGAGGGGCAATCATCGCGCCATCTGCTTAACAAATCACTCAGCGGAAAAGTTTGCACGTGTGCCGGTTTGGTACAGAAACCGCATGCTGCGATGACGGCCGCCGCTGTGCAGCAGCTAAGAGAGCGCGTCGTCAGCATAAAAATACCGAGGCGAATCAAAGCGACGCCGGACGGCCTCTGCTGCAGTGCTGCACTACGTCAAAATTGGCCGCCAATGCATTTTATCTCGGAAAATCTGCCTGCGCACTCTGAATCAGTTCCAAATCTGTGCGCTACTTAATTTCTCCTTCGTTGCGTCGCGGCCATGTCTAGAGCTGGCAGCAGGAGCCGCCCGCCACTGCAATTCGGATCGCGCAGCGCCACACCGCGATAACACATGGCGCGATATTTGAATATCGCGTCGCGTAGTGGTCGTCGTTGTGTTGTTGTATCTCCTTCGCTCTGTTCATTTTTTGTGTCATTCTTGTTTCTTGTTTTTGTCGACGCTGTTATGTGCAGCTATTTCGATCGCGATAATGAATAATGACTTTTCGTTTGAATAACAGATCGCCGTTGACATACATTGTCCCCATTCATTTGAATTGCAAAAATCGCGGCTTACCGAGAATTTCTGCAGAATGGCAAGAGAATTTCACCCGAGAAGGTGGCCCACGAGATGTGATCGCGAGGAAATACCCAAGACATTGTGGGCGGCGGATGGCGGCCACTGTTCGCTGATCTTCGGTCGTTTCAATAGTCATTTACTTATTTTATTTATTTGTTTTCGTCAAGCTTTTTTGTCAATTGTCACGTGTGTTATTTGGTTTTTTTATTTATTTATTCTTATGTTGTTATTTTTTCCCAATAAATATCCCTTGTGGGACATTCAATTCCTTACGTCATACGATTTCTGCGAATTATGGCTTACCGATTCGCGCTATCATTTGCGCCAACTCTGTTTGTGAACTTTCATCACTGGACGTTTATATAAGACACTTGGAGAAAAGGCTTGAAGTAAACAAACCGCAACTGGACAGCAAAGCTGTGCAGCTGTCATTACAAAGGCCAGGGGAATTTTTCGCGGAGATCACTGGAGCTCGCATTGAATTGAATAAAGAGTTGCGGCATGAAAACGGAGCACGACTTGGACCACATTTACTAAATTGCATTTTGATTTAAATCTGGGTTATGGTCACTGTAAATTGCATGACGAATATAACATTTTTGAAAATAATTGCAAATGATTGATGTTAGTTTAAAAACTCTGTGAAATATGCTTTCCAGCGATCCCAGAATTCGTCCGATCGTGAAATCTTATAGGAACATCGCCAAGAAACCGGAAACGGATATTACCGAGCTAAACGAGAACAATTAAAATTTGTAATTCAATGTTGCAATAAACAATATTACATTTTTAAACAAAGATCTGGCATATTTTTTTCTGGTTTAAGAATTTGCATTAAATCGATATAAGATTTGTCAGGAAAAATACTTCTTGTGCTGTTTACTCAAAAGGAACATACTAAAATTTAGTAGCACCCTTTAAAATCTGATTATGCTGAAATAGCATAAATTAATTGATTGGCCACACAACTGACATATTTTTGCCTGGGGTCAACAGACCATGATGTTTATCCATCCGCCTGGGGTTATTGTGACGAGGAACTCCGCAATTGCACGAAAGGTGCTCCATATTTTTCAAAACTGATGAATGCGTAAATATCGTTGAGGCCTCTCCCTTCCGCCCGTATTTATCAACAACAAGTGCAATTTATGTGAAAGTGTTTGTTTAATAAACTTTCGAATGTAACAAGTAATCACAATTAAAAGAAAAACAAATTGCGTTGTTTTTTTATATCCAATACGATTGAGCATGAAATTTGAAGTTTCAATGAATTTGGCAGATTTTGTAATTCATTCATTTTTTTTATAAGTTCGATTACCATTGATTGAACTTTTTGACTTTATTGTTTGCCAATATCAACGATCAGCTAAAAATTTTATTATTCCTCATTTTCAATGGACATATGAACATCTAGATTTTAATGATAAAATCTATTATAATTATTACTTGCCGGTCAAGAATAAGATCTTCCATGAATACAAGAATTGTTGATCCCAAAAATGGTGATCTACTGAGCAATTATAGATTTCTTTTCATAGGACGAAATGTTTAAATTAACTCCATTATTTACTTTCCATTGAATTCAAAATAATTTAGCAATTTAAGAAAGAGAATGATTCATTTAAAGCAGCTGTTCAAACTTTTCCACTGCTCAATGGAGTGAAGATCGGTGAATTTGTTTTTGACAATGAACAGATCAGACAACAAAGATTTTATTCTTGTATTGTTTTAAAAATGATATAAAGTACAAATTTCTTCCTCATGATATTTCGACGCATTTCCTTTCACGTTTTTTTTTTTTTTTTGATATTTTGTAACAACTACGATTGTTGAGCTTGAGGAGGTCGTTTTAAGTATTGTATAATTAGTTTAACAGGGTGGTTTTTGTTATACAAAATCAAGAATGTATTTCAAAAAATTTGGTAAAATATTGTCAAGCATGAAAAATTATCCTAATTCTAAAATCAGTTGTCATAGTTTTTGGTGTTAATGAAAAATCCATTATGCCAATTTGTAAAACATATCAAAAAAAGATATTGTGAATTAACGAACAAATTTTGAACTTGATACTTACTGCATGAGAGTGTGATGAATTGATTGTAATATGTGTCTGGCCACTAATAGCAGCAGAGCTGAGGGGGTTGGTGTGCGTTGTCGAAAGAATAGTGTTGGGACTTGGACGAACGCAAAGCGGCTGCCGTTGCGGACTAGACGATGTACTATGACTATTTCCCTGCTGTGGATTTTGATGATTAAAATGCGACAGCTGTTCACTTGATGTGCTAATTTGTTGTTGCTGTTGTTGAGACTGTTGATGTTGTTCATTAAGAGCAGCTGCCGCATCAAAATTTGTAACAGCAGGATGAGTTTCGAGTTCACTTTGTAAATCACAAATGTAATCGATAACATGCTGAATTATTTCTAGTTTTGACAATTTACGATTTTTCGGCATGAATGGCACTAGGTCCTTCAATTTTGACAAATACATTTTTATTTCGGCATTCTCTCCGTCACGATGGCGCGAAACTCGCCCATTAACGACAGCTGGCACTGAAGCACCGGTTGCACACACAGCAGTAATTGCCTTCATTTTGTATTTATTGATTTAATTTAATATATATTTATGAAATAAATTCCAAGTTCACAATAATATCACACGCAATAAACTTCTTCACTTCCGTTGACACTTTAATCCAGGCTGAAGATCAGTGATCTTGCAGCTAATCAGGTAAATTATACCGGTGAAGGTTAGAACAAATTTTTTTCCTTTTCTGCAGATTCTCACTTTTTGACTCAAAGTCTAACAAAATATTCTGAAATGGACTAAAGACCACAAAACTGTACGAGCAGCACGTCGACTCGAAATGACGTTTTTCTACCCCGGCACCGGTATTTATATCGATCATAGAGCTCCGCCCCCTGGCCAATGAAAATCCGACCTCATTGCTCTTTCTTCGGGCATTTCCCCTCAAAACGAAGATAACTCGGCACCCCACTCCTATCAAAGAGCAGTGAGAGGGGAGACCATTGTGACAGAGACTTGTTAGTAAACATAACAGCACATTGGCTGAGTAATGTCTGGCGCTTCGCTGATACATATTATGTAAACGCGTCTTTTGTTATGTACTCGCCATTGTGCGTTGTTCGCCGTGCAATTTCTATCATCGAAGCGGAAACATTGCATTCCGAGGGATAATATGTTTTGCTGTTCGAGATTTTCTGATGGTACTTTTTTCCCATGAGATCTTTCAAGTCCTTTTTCGGGCCTCACAAGAGATCCTGGATTTTTGTTGGATGTCCTGGGGTATGTCGGCGATAGGGGAATGGACTAGAACCTTCGGCACAAAACTTGTTTTCTTCAATGAATGCAATGAATGACTTTTTGTCACTCTGTGAAGAAAAGGGGAAATTTATGGCTATCGGACTCTTGCGTTTATTTACACATCATTTCAATGGGATTTTAATCGGTCGTTCGGTTTTTTTCTGTTTATTTATTTTTTCTTTATTATTATTATCACTGGTGACAGGTTCAGAATCCGAACCTGTTGACTCAATTGGTGTTGTAGGCGGATCAATTAGCTTAAAGACGCACCATTCATTTTCGTCTGTTAATTTGCTTGTAAATGTAAAATGATCCTTTAATTGGGTTTTAATGAGCTGCGCAATTAGGAAGCAAAATGAATTTTTTAATTAGTTTTGGAAATTTTGAATTTTATTCTTATCAAAATTTATTATGATCATTTCTAGGAAAAATATGAACACTTCAAATTTTCTCAAACGCATTTTTTTTTACAAACGCATAATGTTTATTGGAATAGTTACATTCTGTCCAAGCTTTGTTCTTTAGAATATTTTGCACAATAACCCACGGAATGGTAACATCTCTTTAATTCTTTTTTTGTGTATTATAGCAACTGAGCACACATCGTACGCACTACGCATGTTTTTACGCAACGCAAGGCGCTCAAGAAAAACATAACAATTGTATTTTTTTTTTTATGACTAAGCTGAATATAAAGTAAACAATTTAACTGCGGATACGCATTTGCGTGCGTTTTTCTGCGTATGACCTTCAAAATATGCAACTTTATTTGTTTAATTTTCTGTCTATTTCTTTTCGATGGTGGACAAATTTGTATAATAATTTTTTAAATATTGAACTTGAGTGCGTTTATTATTAAAAAATATTTATAAATTTAAACTGAATTAATTGGAAACAGCTGTAAGCTTTAAAGAAAATGATTTCATGAACATAATGAATCTAAAAAAATACAACAAAAACAAGGAAATTTGAAAATTTGATTGTTGTGTTCTCTAATTTATAGACATTTTTTATTTTTCTTTAATACTTTTTAGTTAGTGGTTTCTCACTCGTCAAAATGAAGCTAAAAGAATTTTATTACTTTAAACCATGAAAATCATAGTACAATCACAATGTTCCTTTTTTCAATGTCATTTAGCACAGTGATTGGTGAGAATTAACATTGATGTTTGTAAACAGGAGCTATTTAAATTGCATTCAAAGCGCCACGATTTTTCTCCCATAATAGAAAGTTCAGTTAATCAAATACCCTCCTCAGGGATTAAATACATCTGTCCTCACTCTCCAGGGCAGAGGTGTCCTTCCCGATCCCATAGTTTCCACCCTTCGCCATCCAACATCTCCCAGGACATGGCAGTTGTGCACGCTGCGGTTATTTGAATAAACTTTTTGGCCAACTGCATTCGGCGGCTGAATTTCCCGGCCTTTGCAAGGATAACGCGGGAACAACACACTCTGGCCAGACACGGAACATATGCGCGCTTTTCCGTTTTTTTTTTTTTCACATTGAAAAACGGTCGCACGGTGTGATAAGAGAGTCGCACGGTATAAAGCGCGCCCAGCAAATCCATCTGCAGCTGCGCAGTGCCGCGACTGCTTTTTACCACATGTCAAATTTCGAGGTGCGTTGACGCCACGACGAATTGTCACCGTGCAATCCTTTTCGGACAGTGGGTCTTTGGAGCCGGCTAATTGCCCATTTGCTAACTCAGGTAATTGCAGTGATTGCAACCACTGCAACGGGGACAGGAAGAAAAATGCAATTTTCTGTGGAAATGTCCGACGCACGTCGTCCGTGGCTGCGAGGCCGATGGGGCACTCCCACTTGCCCCGATCGAACTTGGTGGCGTATCTGCCCGCTCAGGAAGCCATCGTCATTAGTCACATCGTGAACTGGCACCGATAATTTGTCGTCGAACAACAGAGACAGAGTTGGCGCAACCTGCGCAGTCTGTGCAAAGTGTTCAATGCGATTCCGGGGCAGCGAGCGGGACGGCAAACGAGGTCGGAAATCGGAGAATTCTGCGTGCAAGCGGTTTTTTTTTTCGTACGTTGACATGCTCCAAACTAATGTGCCTTCCCTGTTCCCGCTGCCAGTGGTGGTTCCATCGGAAACAAAACCGCTGCTAATAGCGTTTATTGCACTTAATTGGCGCCTTATGTTTATTTCAACGATAAATTGCAGACCCAGAAGAGCATCGAGGTGGTCGGACCGCTCTGGTCGTTCTGTGACGCTTTATTTGGCTTCTGATTGCCTCCACTGCAATTTGACTCCGATTTCCTCTGGGGTCGCATTTCGCGGTAATAACAAATGCTTGACATATTACCGGGTAATCACAATAAAATGTGCACTTGAAAATAAAGCGGATGTGTGCGGGTTTGATTTTCGTTAAATACCTAAATCGCGGGGAAGAACCGTTTACTGTGGGACATATTCCACTTCCAGCCACCATACTCTAAAAAAAAATGAAACACGTTCATTCCTGTGCGTAGTTCCTCATAAACCTCCTCCCAAAAGAATCTCATGCAAATTTATTTCTCAAGAAGAAAACAAAAAAACAACAACCTTTCAAGCGGTTCTCAGGATATTTTCCCATTGTATTAACAGCCAGAGAAACAGGTGGCTTTGTGAATAATAAGCAAATCTCATCCACAGCATGTTTCCAGTACCAGTTCTGGTCTACTAGCAGTTAGCACCTGCCTGTAGTAAAAGTAACTAAACTAACCTGCATTGATGGAATTCTTTTCAAATTACCATGACTTCTCGGCACACAAGAAAAACCTGCACATTTCACTGTCGACACCTGTCATAAAGTAGATTTGCTTGGTCAACCCAGACCGGTAGAATTGCCTCGGGAAGTTTTGCATGAGGGAGCGTGAACGGTCGCATAAACATAGGTCATAAGCGAGGCGTCACGTACTGGCCCACCTAATGGGTTACCGGTAATCGACCACCAACTAATTCCCAGCCCAATTAACAAAGAGATATCAGCTCGTCACTCTCTTGGTTGCTGGATCCCATATTCCCATGCCAATTGATCAGGTACAACGATCAAAACACCTGAACGCACCTGAGTAAATCAATTCCTTCTCCGAAACGGAGAAAATCACAAAAAAAATATGTCCGCCTGTGAATTCCAGTGTCCGTTTTAACCAGTTGACGTACCTTGTGTGGGTACCCGGCATAGAATCGCTTCCACGAGCACTGTCCAAGTTCACATCGAAATTTTCTTGGTGCTGTAGTTCTTGTCAAAACACGTTTCAAATGATTCTTTTTACCTTTTTGGTTTTCGGTTTTTTGCCTTGCGCCCAACACTGCTCCGGCTCACCAGACTCTTTTAATGCCTTGATAAACCGAGAGTGGCCGCGATGATTCTCGCCTCCTTTTGCCGAGGCCGCCCCATCTTCGTTGTCGTTGTCGTCTTCGCCTTCATCCTCGACGAAGCGCTTGTCATTGTCAGTTCATGGCTGTCATGAGGAATTTTCTAATCACTGAACAATGCGCCCTTTTCCGTTTTGGACTGTTGTATTCCAAGAACTCCTTGGAATGCTGCTGAGGAGCTAATGTGACCCTGGAACACGTGCAATACCCTTGCGGGTTACATGAAACGTGTTCTCAAGCGGATTTTCTAGATTCCTGTCCTCATTCAGTTTGCTCCGACATTCATTTGTATTTCTTAATGTTTTTTTACTTACCTTAGGATTCCAGCGGGTGATCTTATTTGTTGTGATAAGGTGCAACGATAAGACACCATTTGCCATTGCCGCTCCCGACTCATTGGTCAAATATTTAGTGAGGTGTGAGTCCATTCTGGGAAATATCAAAGACAAATTGGGATCTTGAGGAAGTAAACAAGTGCGGATTGTAGAGGACGAGCTTTCGATCGTCTGATCTTGTTCAATTGAAGATCATGATTTTTTAGGCCTATCGACGTAGAATCCACCAGTAAATTCACTCCAAGATGCAATATCGTGCACAAATCATAAACACACTTTAGAATGGATTTGTAAAACCGACTTCATTGTTTTTACGAGGAGTTAATTAAATCATGTGCAATAAAACGATGCCCGAGTTAATAATAATCTCGTTGAGTATTTTTAGACGAATTGCTTCTCATAAACATAAAATTTTGAGAAAACATTGAAATACGAAAACAAATCCACTAACTTTTGTGAATTTCTAAAACTGAACTTTCGATAATTGGAACATAAACGCCAAAACACTGCGAACGCATGTTGGAATGCATAAACCAACTGCAAATTAGTGAGTAATTGTTAATTATCGTTAAAATCGTGGCAATTAGAACGTTTTGGTTTTTGAATTTCTACATGAATTTTACTCAGTCGAGAATTTCGTTGAATCCGAACTCGTGCTCCAGAATATATTTAGGACAACTGGAAAATTTGCCAAGTTCCAATTGTTATTCACAATTATTACGTTAGTTTGTATGCTAAAGTTTTGCGAAATCGTGTAACGTTTTTTGCAAAGTTAAATCTCTCTTTGAGAAAGGATAACCGCTTTTGAGATTCATTGCGCCACTTAAAGTCACAAAAAAAAAAAAAAATGAAAACGAAAAACCCGTTGTCGACCGCGATCACTAAATACAAGTGGGCAAAGAGTTTTGCAATTATTTAAATGCGTATTTAATTAGGGAACATTTCGCGCGTCTCCTGCATTTTAAATAATCTCTCTTCAGGGGAATCTGCACATGGCCATGGGAATGGATGCTGCTTGTTGCGACGACAGCGGTTCGCTGTAAACAAATGATAATAAAATGCATCAAAGCCGATGTTAACATGAGGAGGAAGTCGCGTTTCCATCTCCGCGGCTTGTTTCCACGGACTGAAGAGCAAGAAGGCCGCGACCGATGGTGGTGACTCGATGACATCTTCATTCGCCGACAACTGGAAATTTCCCTCACTAATATATTTATTTATAATATATACTCGTATAGAAATGCACAATGTTTAATCGTAGACGCGATCCGGAGATTTTGTAAATTTTATCCGCGAGTCGGTCGTATAAATCACTTTTCTATCTTTCGCCGTTCACTTGGATCGGTTCGTGTTCGCATGCAGATTCAATTTGACAGTTGAACATTCATTTTCTAAAGAAATCGTTTCGATTTTTTATCAGAAGATTTTATTGTTGCAGTTTTTTTAATTTTGTATTAAAAAAACCAAGTAAACGAACATTTTGTTATTTATCTCAGATGCTAATACAATTGATTCGCGAAGGACTTCTGCTGGTTACAGTCGTGGATGGAAATTAGGCGATCAAGAGGAAGACTGTGCGACGATCGATGATCGTGGAGGAATTTAAATGAGGATCCATTGAATGGAAACATGTGTTGCGACACTATTCTGTGCAGCCGAATTTGACTTGGATGCAATATTGAATGGAAATATTCAGAAAATCAAACTGTCAGACGACAATGGAAATTTTAAATACCGTCAAAACGATGAATTAAATAATTTGAAGATCTTCATGATTGGTAAAAAAATGCAATGTTTGAAGATTGTTTTACTTAATCTGTCATCTATGCATTGTCTAAAAATTGTTTTTATCTCTAATACAACAATTTTAAAATTGATCACAGCTGTGTTGCACATAAATTATATGGAAGAGTTGTTGGCGATCATCTTAATGCGTAGAGTACAATTCTCGTGGAAAATTTGGCACGTACACAAAGCCTTCCATATTTTTTGGAACCCACTATGATAAGTGGCGCTTGGCAGCAACCCCTTGATAGTTCCTTTGATCAAGATCAAAGTTGTCTTGGAAGAAATCAGCAAATCTCTTCTGGGTGATCATTTAAAGTATCTAAAATTAAGAGTCTGGCATTTCTCATTGTAATTTTGAGGAAACTTCTCTACGGCTTCTTCATTTACGCCAATTGGTCCACAACCGAGGGACAGATTTGAGGACAAAGTACAAAATTTTGATGGCCCCCAGAGCGGAAAGAGCCCGACGAGGATCGTTCAGCCTTTAATTGGGTCGTGGAACACGTGCAGCCCAATAAATCAACCAGCATATCCAGTTCGGACCATGATGTTGAAATGTTGCAGCCTCAATAGTCGTCATTATGAAATCCAGTCAATTTTCACCAATTTAAGTTGCACTGGCAGACGTACAGGAATTCCAAGTGGTCATGCGATGGTGCGGTAAATGATCGGTTGAGAAGTTGATACCGCATCCATCGTAACCCACATAAGTACTATCCGTTGGCATTGCTAGATTTTCCGTGGAGGAGGTTCATTCAGTGTCACAGCGTTCAGTTGTGTTGTAATTCATTCATTCATGGCGGGACTGTAATCATCCAATTAAGAATTTCCATGGCGAAGAATGATCTTATACAATGAGGCAAGAAAACACTTGAGTCAGAAAGCCACATGTGGCGACGACGATAACACATCAAATTCACAGTCGACTGGTACACACCAGACTCAAGTTACGTCCCGGCATCCTTTATTCAGGGTCTCGCCCCAAAATCTAATTACCGTTTTAAAAGATATCAGATAAGGTTAAAATTTTTAAAAGTCCCGCTTTATAAGATTCCCGGGTGGGTTTACAGGCTGAAGTGCCCGAGGTCACGATCACATCCTTTCCACATTCTGGTTATGCTGGGCAACTTAATTGGTCGTGGTCGCGATAAGAACTCGCGATAACACACCACAACCGAAATTATTAACCGTGGAAAGACTATAAATATTAGGAATTAACCACTGATCGTGGTGGTATGTTGTGCCGCTGCGCTTGTTCCTTCTTATCGTACCGCTGCTGACGAGTGCATTGTTTTTTTTTGCCTGGACATTGGTCAAGCGTTTCCCATCAAGCCGAGATTTGAAATTTACACAAGTGTTTCGGTCAAACAACAGCGAGGCCTTTAGGGCGACTTCAAGGAATTTATCGGACGGCTAGTCTGAGAGTGAGTCAGTTCTGAATTTATTGGATTTTGTAAATAAGCTGTTCGATGATAAGCGTGACCATTGACTCCATGAACCGATCCGATGGTTTCCGATTGTGGCTAATCCCTCGTAATATTCGCATAAAATGAAATACGATGAGTAATTTTTTCAATAAATAAATAAATAAAGCACCTTCCGTCTTTCCAACTTACTCAACACTTCTTCAATGATTTCTACTCTTTCCCGAGAATCTTTGTTTTTTCAATCAATCTTTTTTATCGTTTTATTGCTGTTGTATATTATATTTAAGATCCCGGTTTCAGCAAGTTTTATAATAACACTGTGCAACAAATTCAACAAATTCTAGTATGAAATTGGACAGCTGAGATTGAATTTGTCATCCCTTTTACGCTGGAACATCAAAAGTTTTAGATATTTACAATTCAAGGTCAACTAGACATCCTTTAGAGTCCTTTCTAGTAGTTTTTATTATATTTTGACCTCCAATCTAATTTGTGACTTAAGGAAAGTTGTTCACAATTTTAATTCTAATATTTTTTATTACCACAGAACCCTCCCCCTACCCCCTAGTCCTTTTTTTTACCCAAGTTACTAAACAACTTTTTTTAAAGTAAATGGATAAGAAAAGTAACAATGTCTTTTCGAAAGAAATACTCCTTATTAAATTTTCGATGAGCTTTACCGATATCAAAAATATCTCAGATTTATTCCTTTTGGAAAAAACACGCTTCCAAATTCAAATTTTTGATTGTTTTCATTTATTTTTGCCATATGGGGTAAACGAATGAAATTAGACTTGAGGTATTTTTGGAAACAATGTTCCTTTTCAAAATTTAAATAGGGTCGACGAACAAAAAAATAACACAAGCCTATCCCTATACAAATAATAGTCACGAAAACTCCCGATGTTTTGTTTAAACTTTCGAAGGATCAAAATATGTGTCTAAATGAAAATGGAATAGTCTAGAAATTTAAAACGAGTGCTAAAATTTAAGACTTCATGTTTAAATTTATTCCACGATAACAATCATCCAATCCACGTTAAAATTTGATCGGACACATTCCTGCATAAATTAAAGCTCAAAACGTGATTAAAGTTTTCTTTCATGAATTTATAAATCTTTCTTACGTTGAATTGTAAGTAAATTTGATTACAAACTGCGGTAATAGCTCTAAATTGCTTCAAGTAAAAGATTTCCCTGGATCAAAGTGATAAATTCTCCTTGGGCTCATGTTGTACGGTGATCAGATTTCCCAAGAGCAGGCCAGCGATCATGATTTCCTTGCTCCTCCGAATTTATATCCTCCACGTAGCCATAGTTTTGCTTTTTCTGTCGAACAATTCGACTACAGCAATTCTAGAGAGTCTATTACAACTATTTCAGCATCCTTAAGCATTTGCCACTAGTTTGAAAAAGCATTTAGGCGACGGCGACGGCGCAAGTAGTACGATGAAATTTATGGAAGCGTGATCGGCCTGGAGCCACAGATAAACGCAAACTTAACAAGCCTTAATTGCTCGAATTTATTATGTCAGGTGTTTAAATTAATTTAGTCAAAGAAAGTGGCAGGGGAGGGAGCGTTTTCTAGTTTGTACCTCACTTCACTTCCGATACAGTAAGTCTGAATATATCGCGAATACAAAACGAGATCAGATGCAGGCGATTTGATACCTTCGTATACAGAGATAGAAATGTTGAAGAAAAAAAGGAGCGGGAGGAGGAAAGTAACCTGGTCCCAGACGATCGTCAACGTTTCGCTTTGATCATGTGAAATTAATGTTCGGCAACAGACAGCCGCATATAATTGAATTCAGATGCATCCATGCATCTTGAACGGAATCCGTTTACAGTCATACTGAAGTAGTGTTCACTTTTCAGCTACAGTTTAATCTTGTCTTGATTTTCCCTTTTAATTTATGGACTTGAATACTGCACTTATGAGATTGCGATCTGCTTTGACTTCTTCAGTTACAAGAAAAGCCAGTACACCGAACTACTACTTGCGCACTTGGGAGAAAAGATCGATTGATTTGCACGCTCCTATGACCAATCCAGAGTTGGTCTACCTGACCAAAGAGTGCATCGGATTTTTGTTTGTTTTCCTTTTAATTTTTTGTTGTTATGTTTTTACATGGGTTCTTGTTTGTTTTGTTTTTAAAATCCAAACATGACACTACACGGGTGCATAATCACGAAGGAATGCACAGGAGATGTACAAAATGTGGTCATTAGTTTGTAGATTGCCTGTAACTGAATTTACAGGATTGACGAAATACTTCAGTGCTTTGAGAAATTTATGAGGATCAAGAAAGGAGATAAGGGCGCTGAGAGAGACGTGTCGGTTTCCAAGGAAAGAGGTAGCGTGGGATGATGTTATCAGATTGATTGCAGAGAAATCGTTACCAACTTTATAATGTCATCCATTTCGAAAAGAAAAACAACTACAGGTGTTTGGTGGGCTTTTCCAGCGATCGTAACCTGTAGCTCTAGTACAAAAAAATATTTTTCTTGTTATTCTCGTTCAAGCTTCTTTGCACTTCTTTTTCTACAAAAAACAACAAATTACCGGAAGTAATTAAAGTAAATGTTTGAAGTATAAAACTGGTAAGGATTTTTCCGCATGATTTACAAGAGGTATTGAGCAGCTTTTTTATACAGTCATTGCATTTGCAGAAGGCGTCTATATCGGCAATGAAGTCTGAAATTTTTCATGTTTTTCCTAAGCACCAAACACCCACTGACAAAGAATCCAAATTCAAAAAGTCGAATGACAGACAACTGCATAAAAATAAAACAACCAGCATCATTCAAGATTCAACAAAAGCAGTTAATCAAGTGAAGATCCAAAAACTTGTTAGCTTTTAAAATCATGAATGCGGAAAGATTTACATTCGTCCCCCACTTTCTATCATAGTCCCATGTCCTGATAAATGGGGAGCAATTAACTCTTCCGACTTTCAGGTTTTCACTCTGAAATGGAAATTGATGGCACCAATTAATAACGGTTTCAGTAGGTACTGCGATCGTAAAATGATCAATAAAAAAGTGGTTTGGCGAAACGCGATCTGAATTTTGCTGTGATTCGCCGCGCCTCACCGGCCGGCGCGGTATTTCTTCAACCAGCAATCTCTAATCAGTGGACAAGAATTTGACGAGTTTCCCTGTTCGTTTCCCCCCGCGAAAATGATGGACCACGGATGCTGTTAGAGTGGCGCCTTCGGTGATTTTGTTCATGGGAAAAACTTGAACTACAAGATTCACAATTTAATCGAAGCGCCATTTTTTTTTTTTTTTTTTAATTTTTGGCAGATGCCTGCGATTGCATGACGAACGGCCGTAAACCTGCAACGATTTTATCCTGAATGGGATTGAACACCTTGAACTTTTGCGCCATCATTTTTCACCACGAATTCTTAAGATTAAGCAAATACAAAAATGCTATTTAAAAAAATTGGAAAAAGAAATCTTGAATGATAATCACAGGAGAGATTTAGGTACTTCGTGCTTTTAGGATGTTGTACTTTCTGGATCTCAGGGGGATTAATCCAAATTAATTGAATGTAAGAACCAAGTTGTGAATTTTTACGATTTATATTGCAAATGATAGGATCGCATGGACCCGGATTTACTGATGGCGATCGGACCACCATGATCGCGTACAAATCTGGCATTTCTGCAGGTGAACTTGTTTCAAATATAATCCAATGACTTTTTTTTCGTAATACCATTAAGATACAAATAAAAAGAATTGTATTCTCCTTGTTATTTATTAATCTTCTTTTTATACTGAACATTCCGGAGTCCGGACAACCCAAGTAGGTACATAATTGAAAAATGAGTTTTTTTTTATCATTATAAAATCGAAAATGTTAAAACAAAATAATCATTAATAAATTTATTTTCCTGTTTAAGAAAAGAATATCAATGGGAATGGGTTATACAAAAAAAATGGAAATTGATTTGAAAGGGTTCGACACTATAATCCTTTTCCTTTCCTGTGCTATTCCAAAAACTAAATTACAAAATATCACTGATAATATTTTCCAAGGGTATTTTCTACAACATCTCATTTGAAAACCCACCTGCTGTTTCTACAACTCGGTAAAAGTTGTTCTGACTGCATCCGGATCGGTTAAGATCATCTGAAATTCAGCAGAGGTGTTACATTTGGTCGATGTCGCCAACTGGGCACCATCAGTTGACCTTTTGCCACATTCAACAAGGAAACGGAATCGGCAGCCATGCCAGTGATTTTAATTTACGTGAATCAATTAAGAGTCTGAAATCCTGTCGTTGCGATGTTTTCACCTCGCAGAACTGCGATCAACTCTCGGAAATCGAAAGCCACCGATCGACGAAAAAGTCGCGGAATTCCAGAGTCAGAGCCAAGCAGAGTTAACATTATTAACAAGTCTTGCGGTGGAGATATAATAATTCCATCGGGAGCCATCAAGGCGAAAAGTCGCCAGCCCCAGAGCGGTTCCACCTGGTCGCATTGGTGCCGATGTTTCATGCAAATAACCCGTGACCTGTTCGCCTCAACATTTTCGCGGAATGCTAATTAGCCGGCCGGTCTTGTTGCAGTCGCGCAGTAGGAGGAAGTCGTAGCGATCGTGACTTATGACTTTCCATTAGACGACTTTGTCAAGTTCGCTAACAAGTGATAAGTGATAGGGAAACAAGATAGCCATTTTGTGAACTCGTTAACGGTATAACGAAAGACATAACCTTTCTGAACGGTGATTCCCCATTTATGGAGGAAAAATTGCGAATGCTATTTTCAAACCAATTCGATGAAGAAGGAGAAATAAATTGTCTGCATCTGATCCAAAGTGCTGTCTTTAAATTAATCAAACATGTGTCCCGTCAGTGAGGTGAGTGCGCCGCACTTGCTTCTTGCCTCCGCCAACACGGCATCCCAATTACTAAGGCACCAGATTGCGCAGATGTCAGACAGCGCACTCAACTGCGCGAGCGCACAGATTTATTACAAAACATTAAACTTCGGCAGTTTGTGAACAGAAGCAGAACTAATGAGGGCCAGAAAGTTGTCGGTTGTTTTCTTGCATTTTACACCGTTTAAATATCTTGTAATTGATAGCAAGATCTCCAGGATGCCGGATCCAGCACTTTGGTGAACAATTTTCTCGCCAATTGCGCATGTTGCGTCTTGCGTGCCTGCGCAACGCGATGAAAGTTTGTCTTTGGATGCCAAATCAAATACACAAATGTCTACCCCGTTATCCAGTTATTACAACCCATTGGCAAATCAGCGCAATCTAATGTAATAACTTCGGGTATCTTTATTATTTCAACTGTCAATTACTGGCTGCAAGTCTCAACATTAAATCCGTTAGAGGAATTTTCATGATACGCTTGCGCCAAAGTGGCTAAACATTTTTTTTTAAACTCTGTAACCACATAAATATAAATGTAATGTAACAACTGACTTGTGCTCAGTGTCACCTAATCCTGGCTGGATGTCGATTTTTTAGATTAAGTTATTGCTTTAATGATGATTACATGCTCTTTAAAATAAGTGAAATTGAGCAAACTGCACATTTCCAGCGATTAAATTCATGGATGGGTGGTTATACGAAAACTGCTTCACATTTTAGGATTACAGTGGAAAATACATCATCGGCTCTTAACCAATCGCAACTTATAAGAAATGTTCGTGATACTATAAGTGTGTTTTTTAATGATCTATACAGATCTTCTTCCCACAAAGCGTTGATCCAGCTATCCATCTGGATCATTATAGAAATCATGGTAAATTTCATAAAATTCCCATCATTGAAAACGTGAGCAACTTCAGAGCACATCTTATGATGACGGAAATCAAGCTTTAGTTGTCCTTAATCAACAGAAAACTTAGGAAAAGAAGCACATGCAATCGATTTCAATAATTTAAAGCTGCACACGAACGCAAAAAAAATATTCGTCGGCAACTTCCAGTGAATTGGTCATTTACCTACTACCCAGCAGGACTGCTCCTCAGACTGGCCTTTGGGCTGGATTGTCTTAAATGTACTTCAGTTCAATCAATGCTGGCGCTTGCCTCCTTAAAGTTCTTGACTCATGAGGCAGACCCCGAACGGTGGAATCAATTGACAGTCAGACACCACTATTAATTTTCAATCAACTTTGAACGTTCGATTTGCCAATCGCGGGGTCACTTCGGCTCTTAATCGATGAATAGTTTATGAACCTTCGACTACTTGGATGCGGCTGAGTCTTCAGTAATTGAACTTCGAAATGGTGCACTGAGGCACTCGAAGAATTATGGCTCAACGAGTATTCCAGTGATGTGACGCAAGTTGTGGGTACAACCGCAAAAACCTTCGGGTGATTGCTTTGTGCCACAATCCGCAAAAATATTGGAAGTTTTTAATGAAGTAAATACATATATATTACATAATATATATATATGCATATATTTTTTTTTCAGAAACGACAATTACTCCACACTCATCTGAGACAGGTAAAGGTGATTAAATGAGTCTTCTTATTTTTTTGTATTTTATATTTAGCCGTGATGTCCAGTTTTTCACGAGTTCCCATGATCCATGTGAACGGAACCTTAAAAATTTGTGTTTGCACTGAACACCTGCAACAATCTACAAGGTATTCTTTTTTTTTTCTTTTTTTTTGGCGGAGCGACAAGAAATTCATTTTGCGGTGATTTTTCGTCGTTTTTTTTCGCTATTCGATTTTTGTTTCTTCTTTCTTTTCGTTTTTTGTTATTGTTTTCTGGTTCGGCCTCGCCGCAATCTTCCAGCAACAAAACTTGCCAAAGGTAAAATCAGTGAATCTGAGCCAAGCCCATGAAATTCGACGCTAAAGTTGAAACAGGTAAAACCTCAAGTGGCTCGAGGAAACCTCAAATTGGAGGCCATGTCAGCTATTGGCCAGTTTTCGATAAAAATAACCAAAAGCATTTTTGCAAAATCGACATCGAGGAGCAGAGATGCGAGCTGAATACTCTCGAAGATCGTGGACGTAACAAACACCAAAAACAAAAAAATATTCCAAAGAGGTCGCAAAATTTGTAATTAAAATTTTGTGGTCGACTTATGATGAATGTCGGCGACACGCTGTGTTTCAGTTAAGGATCCGGCTGAATCGATTTTCGACAACATTTGCGCCTGTTGTGAGACCCTCCGAAGCAGTTGGAGCAAATCCGAACAGGACTCCACTTCCCTTCCATTTGCCTGTGTTCGTTTTTCGAAAAAAAAAATTACTACCTTCAAAATGAATTTATTGAAGGCGTTTATATAATATTCCCGTCTATAAATCCGTAGACCACACGAAACAACAAAGAATCTGTGTCAAAAACAACTTTTTCATATTTTGATAAAATGAAAGGAAATCGTAATAAAAAAATAAAGGTCTTCTAGAGGTTTATAAAATATTACGGTCCCTGTTTTTATAAACATATTAGAAAATACCCAAATTAAAAATATTGCCAACGTTGAGCATCATTGTAATCTACAAAACATTATTTTTTTATTTATTTATTATTATCGTTTAGGCTAACCGATTCAATATGCAAACCACGCAATTAAATGTTGTGTTTTCTTTTTGGAGATCGTTTGGTTAATTTTAATTGCAAAAACAACATCAAAATAAAATTTTTGTACGCAAAAGATATAATTTATTACTTTTGATTATTGATTTTCTTCCAAGTGTTGATTTAAAGATCATTGAAATGATGTATTGTTGACTTTTCCACAAACTGATTTTGAAATGCGTAAAACCACAATAATATGCAAATAAGATGACAGACTTTTGTTGTTCCGCTTCATTATGACTTTTTTATATAAAAAAAAACAATATACACAGAAACAAATGCCATGTTAAGCACAACAAATCTGTAAGCAGACTGCAGAGACTACATTACATATTGGAAATAAATAAAATGTATGAATTGTAAAAATTTATTTTCCTTCGAAGTTGTTTGTTGTTGATAGATTTTGTAATTTTCAAATTCAAGTGATCTGCATTAAACCAATTAATTATGTTCTCTGCCTAAATGTCGAAATCCTTGGAATTTTAAAATCCGAAAACAAGGTCCTTGTTTCCGATCACATCACTTGAACCTACGAGGACAATGCCACCGTTCACGAGTTTTCCAATGTCAATACGGCGGCGCGGCGCATGGCTTGGGGCTTACAGGCGTTTTCCTTGTCGCATCCAATGAGGTCAGATCGGAGTGATCGTTCAATTTGTTCGCGATCGTTTGTGCTCCAGCGAGAAACACTTGTAGAGAAATGCTGGAGTCTGGGTGTTTCTCCTCCATCTGGGTGCGAGGAATTTAGGAAATTATCGCCTTCGGAATTCCTCGTTGATTGCTGACACTTGTGGCCGCTATTTATGGGACTCAATTATCAGGGGCAGAGGCCATGCCACGAGATAAGCAGATGCTCTTTATCTTTAGAATTTCCAAAGACGTGGACCTTCCTATCTGGGATCTGTTGGCACTGTTGAACACCGCGAAGATCTATTCACTGTAGTTAAATAATAACATTATAAAATCCGCATTCGCACCTTCCATCACCAATTAGCCTGGGAAAGATTTCCCAAACTGCCGAGAGCTCGGCGAATCGCACCCTCATGATTCGTGTGAAAATCGCTCGATTGCAGAACTGATAGGGAAAATCGCCAGTTATTTGATGGAAGGATCTTTTTAAAGCACTTTGACAGAGGGGTGCGCAAAGGATGTGTTTACACGGATTAAATGCCGTTGGCTGAGCAAGGTTTAGGAGATTTTAGTGGCCAAGCGAACGTTCTATTTTAATAATGCTCACAAAAGGGATGCGATGCTCATTAGAAGAGCGTGTGGGGGTCACGTGACCGAACGACGTCTTCCTTTGTGATCACAACAACTGATCACTTTATTGGAAAAGTTCAATTGGACACGAATTCAGTTCACACAGGAAATTCACAGCTGTGAGTGTTCCTGTGGGAATGATTAAGGACAACAGGATTAAGTGGCACGTTTTTTGGAAATAAGGTTCATTCACTATTCTAAAAACTCATTGGTATGATTAGAATTCGACGAGATTTCAAAGGAAAAATATTTATAAAAATATACCAAATAGGGTGGAATGAAAACGGGGAGGACCCAATTAGGTTAATTAGACATGAAGGTTGGACAGAAAAATCGTTGTTGCAATTGAATTCTTTACAAAATTTAGTCATCAATGTTAAACAAACTTAAAAACTTTCTATTTGTTGAGTTGAGTTTACCAACAGAAACGTAAAAAACATTAACACGCATGCGTGACTCACTTGTTTTCTTCTACAACGCGTCTTCTTCTTCTTCTTGATCTGATCTATTAAATGTTTCCATGAAGCAATGAAGTTATTTTGTCTGATGTTTTCTTATCCAGATATAATCTATCTGCGCGTAAAGGAAGAGTAATCACCCCCAGCATCTGGTCATACTCCCTTTCTCCAGCAATTATTTAATTGGCATTAATCGCAATGCAATGCAATCATTGTCTGGACCAGCTGCAGCGTGCAAACCGTCCCATCTTGAAGTGCAGGTGGACAGATATGGGAGGCGTTACACAGCTATTTTAGCTGCTGTTGTAGGTGTGAGGGTCGTTCTTACCATTTGTAAGACAAATGACTTGAGGCAAGATAAAATTGCAAACGTTGGAAAATTTAATAGAATCGCGTGCGTTCCTCCATTGCGCCACAGCCTTGAGGTATTTTATCAAAATATATATACACTGTGACGAGTGTCCGAGGACTGTGATAAATGCAGACTTGGTCCTCAGTTTGATTAGCACACAAGATAAACCATCGGGCATGAAGTGCAGAAAATAAGTGGTTATCTAGTCACTGGTTTGTAAACCCAGACAACGAACGTGATTTACTTAACATTTTATGCAAAATGTGAAATGGATATCGTTTGTGTTTCACGCAAACTACAGATTTGTGTTTATTTTTGATTTTAATTGAACACATATTTTTAGTGAAGTTACCACCGCGGGGGCTGATTTATATTGGATATTAAAATAAAATAAATTATTTTGCACGTTCGTTTACACCTTATGTTCATTCGAATGACTTTAAAATAGTGAGGAACGTAATATGAGTTGTGGTTGAACTTTGAAATGTGCAAAATTTTATTTTATATATGCATGGGAAATTTTGAGGCAATTACGAAAATGTAGAAGTACATTTAATGTGTCCCATTTCCAATAAACGTATTGCAAATCATTAAGGCAATTATGGGCAATAATTTAACATTTAACTGGGAATCGTTAAATTTAAAGTAACTTAAAGCATAAAACAGGTGTAGAAAACGTTTATGTTAACGCAGTTCAACGATTCCAAAAGAAACACATCCGTGTACAAAGTTGTCTTCAAAATTTCACAAAAATGTAAAAATCCCATCGTTCTACAAAACTTCGCGGATTGTTTGAAGAAAAAAAATTCCCACAACCATTGCCAAAAATCCCCCAAAATGGAATTTAAAAAAATTTTTAATATAAAAAACTCAACACAGCTGAGTCCAAAAAGTTCCATCCGGAACAACTCTCACGGCTGAACAAAACATTCGAACACGTGTTCATCGTTTGTTTGATTTTTTCACACTCTCTCAGGGAAGCCCTGCAGGATCAACAATCCCTATACAAGGAGGAATGTGCGCTATCAGGACCAAGAACTGCATCAACACATTTGACATCTGCCAATAGTGATAGCGTTGCGCATATGCGTCGATCACACAAAACTTTATGTGATCCCCCTGCGGACTAGGACGCGACCCAAATCTACGAAAGAAGTCCTTCATTCAGGCGCAGATGTCAACAAACAGTTTAAAGGAATCATTTTTGTATAGACGTTTTTGTGGATTTGTCCATAACAAAAGAGTTTATATTGTGTTCTTGCATAATGGCCAAATTGTATCAGAAAGCAGCTTCTTAAGGAGCAGATGATGATGTTAGATTGCGAGTGGAACTACTTAACTTTTGTAAAACCCTTAAAACCATGCAACCCTTTCACTTTTGGAAGTGAATTCGGAACAGTGAATGCATTTTTTTTTTTCGTGAATAACGCGAACTTTTTTGAGGGAAGCCACCGTGTGAATAGGATACATAACAGCTCTAATGCAATTGAATGTAATCCGGATTCAACGAATATCGGCTTTAGGACATGCACTTTAATTCAATACCGTGAACAAGGATAAGGGTTGCATTGTGAGGCGTAGTTTTAGATGCCTCCTAAAAACCAGAAAAGGACTTTTAATTTTATTCGAAAACAATGCATGAAATATTGTAAAGAATTTTTTAATACTTTTAGACAATTTTATAACGGTTCTATAAACCGTTATCAATTACAATTGTTTAACTATTTTATTCCAATTTTTTCAATGTAACCAGCAAAGATTTTACAGGCTTTGGAACTGAATAAATGGAAAAATTTTTACTTCTTCAGAATTCATACTAGTTGTGATTCGCAAGCAGAATCTAATTCATTCGAAAAATTCAACAAAAAAGGATAATAAATAAATGAAAATTCCTTCAAAATGATTCACTTCCCCTGGATGGCTTTTGATGCATCCAGAAGATGATGTTCTGGACAACCGTTTAGACAACTCTATAAGCAGATCAGAGAAGTCGTAAATCGATGAAATTTATGTCCATGTTATAATTACTACTACGTATCTATGTATTAGTGGACAGAAAAGTCTGTTTTCACTGCATGGTATAAAATAGTTGCGAGTTCTTATCTGTGCAAGGTGTGATTATAAGAACACAAAAAAACAATCTGTTCTACAGTCACCTGCTGTAGAGAATATGTAAATGAAACAGGGTTAACCGGAGGTGAAGCACATGTGCAAAGTCTAAATGGCTTTTTCTGCAGCATCCTCAACCGCTTAATGACGGAGCACTGTGATTTGATTGCATTCCAGCTAGGCAGATGTTCTTGCAGTGGAGCCCCAACTGAATTAGAAGCGCAGATGCGCAGCATCCAGCAGGAAATCACGATTCCTCTCCGACATCCCCCAGGTAAGCTATCTCGAGTTGACGCATCTCAAGTCACGATCGACGCCAATAATGGGCCTAGCGAGGAATCTATCATGGGTCCTTTTTCTGATAAGCGTTGCTGTAAGAAATTCTCTTGGGGTCGAGCTAAACCGGAACAGCGCGATCAAGTGCATGCTGCAACAGGGAAAATGCCCTGGCACACAATAATTACAAGGAGCAGTTTTGTAGGGAGTTAGTTTGTTGCTAATCTCACTCTGAAAAATGCGCAAGAGTTTCTCTAAAGTTATCACCAACAACAACAATATCCAAAAACAAAGGAAAATAGCTGCTGAGAAATGTAGAAAAGCTTTATACCTTTAAAAACAAAAAAGTGTTCAGTTAACAATTTTACATAAATTTTTTAAGTCGAAATCATTTTAAAATCACTTCCCACAGAATTTTTAACAATCACCTTGTATCTGTTTGTGAAAGTTTTACCGAGAAAACTTCAAGAAAAGCTTTTATTACAAGGACGAAACTTTTTACGAGAATGAAAAGCGTGTGCTTTTCTTCCCCAGCCACGAACGGCCACAGCAACATTTCAATTGACAATTTTCTTCCATTAAATTAATTCTAAAATCAAAACAATTTGCGGAAAATATTTATCACAGTCAGATAAATTAATTCTATCGGAAGGACATGATATGGTCATGGACCTCAATCCTGAATGGTGCGACGGCCAAGGTTATGCGCATATTCGGAATCGGCTTCCTTGCAATTGATTTGGATTTTTGTGTACTATATATATTGAAAACAAATAAGCAAAACTTACCAAACTTTATGACTACCGATTGATGACTTCCTGAAAGCAAAAAACATTTTTAATTAGTAAAGAGCAATGAATAATAATATTTTACTTAAAATTCATCAATCACAAAAAGTTATTGAGAGCTTTCAGACTGCACCTTTACAATTCAAGTGTTGCTCAAAGAATACAATCCAGCTGTGTTTGTATGCGTGTTCCGCAGAGCGAGCGGAGAGAACAATTCCTGGCCGTTCTGGTTCTTATGGGGAAGTCCGCGGTGAGCACAACTTGGCCGTAATTTTACAACTGTTCTGTTCGTGTGACACGTTTGTCCGGATTGATTATATTGTTAACGCAGTTTTATTATATAGAAACCATGGAAGTAAGTTTATTGAATTTTACTATATAAAAAAAATAATATCTAATCATTTCATGATTTTACAGAGGAAAACGAGGAGGCCAAACAAATCCCTGACACTGGAGGAGAAGGTTGAGGTAATCCAAAGGTACAAGTTTATACGAAATACTCGAGATCTGGCGCGAATGTTCAATTGTGGTCGCACACAAATCCAGAATATTCTTCATCGAGCGGACGAGTACATAGCAGCATGGAAGAGCGACGAACCAGAAAGGATTCTGTGCGTGCAACCTGCACGAATGCAGACTCTTGGTGCAATGGTTTGGGAATGGTTTAACCGTTGTAAAAATCAGAATTTGATTGTTAGCGATGAAAATATATTCCAAGTTGCTGCAAAAGCTGCGAAGATTCTGCACATAAGGCATTTTCGACCAACGAAAACTTGGCTTGATCGATTAAAGTTGAAGTACAAATTTCTAAGTGATAAGTCCGCAACTGAATGGAAATGTTTCGATAAGAAATCTTTGAATATTGAGGATATTGCTAAGGATTTTAAGGTTTCTATGATGAAACCTAGTGTGACTCGAGATCCTTTCTCAGATGTTCCGTTTGAGAGTGTACCAGATGATGAATGTAGGAAAAGTTCGGATCTGCCGGAAAATATGAAAAGCATTTCTGAATTTGAACTAATAAAAAACACAGCAGATGGCCCCATATTGTACAATATATCCTTTGATGTAAAGGATGAGGAACATAAGCAAGAAGAAGACGCAGAAAAGTCAACATCGAGCAGCAGTGATGGAATCGGAAATTTGGAAAAAGATAAAAACCAACATTATAAACTTCCGACGGTGGTGGATTCTTATAAACAAGCCCTAAACCATTTGGGTCCTTTAGAGCAGTTCGCTTTAGCTCACGAGGATATTAGAGCAGTGGGTCTTATAAATCAGCTGGAGAATTTATTCAGGGAAAGAATGTCTTTTCAGTAAAAATAAATCTGTAAAATTAGCTGAGACTTTATTTATTTTAAGATTAATATAAGCGGTCAATAAATATTTTGGAAGATGTTCAATAAAAGTTATTATGTATGTACATTGTAGGTATAATAATAAATTATTTTAATTCTACTTCGTATTTAACTCCTTCTTCGGGTTTCAAGTACATTCGATCTTGCAACCACAATCACCGACACCGGCGAAATTGTTTAAAGGGCATTAATAAAAAGTAAAGATTACTATAAATAATCTCTTGTTCTATTATATAATCTCTGGTACAACATACGATTGTGTGCAAGTTATCTCCCATAAAGTTCAAAAAACTCTAATTTTGAATATAGGTTTTATATATTCCAGAAAACAAAGAGACACGCACACAAACATAAACTGTTGATAAACTGCAACTATACAACAGTGCATGCATATATATTCTTTTTTCATAATCCCTTCTTCAAGACGCTACCGGACGCACATTTTAGAAGACTTTTACTTAAAAATAAAAAAGTTAATTTAAATAAAGCCATTGCATTTTATCAATAAAATACATATTATTAGGTATATGTAACAATTTCACGGTTTTGATATACCACGGTCTAAAAAAGTATATTAAATTACTATTAACAGGATTTCATTCCAAATAAAATGAATAAAAAATGTTTGATTTAAAACATTAGGTACTTTGCAACAAAAATTCCAAAAATGTGAAACGATGCAAAGTTATTTCTTAAATTCGATAGTCGCTCATTTGTATCCAGAAAATATCAAAATAATCGTAATTCTTAATCTTAAAATCTATGATATATCCGAGCCGCACTGAATAATAGTAAATATTCTGAAATATTTATTATGTCGAGGGAACACGACGTTGGACCACAAAAGGTTAATAATTAAGGGTTAAGAAGAGACAATTTTAATTTATGCTATTTTTTACATGCCTTTTTTATCTACCCTGTAAAAACAAAATGTGAGTGTTCAATGTTCATGTTCAATCAATTTTGAAATCGCTGTTATTAATAAATTAATAATTAATTCCTTATGCACCATTCACCATTGTAGTAAGCAAGTAAAAGCCAATCGAATAACAACAGAATTGCAATTTTTCTGGAATTCCATGTTTCTGAAAATGTTACTTATCCACCATAATTATGTCATCGTCGTCATACAGCTAGAGCAAGCCCACACGGCCACACATGCTTCGTCTGCCGTCACCGCTCTGTTATCGGCATTCCCCTCCAAAAACTTTGCCGAGGGGCTCAGCAGTCCCAACTGAAAATCTGACGAAACCTATCCGTCAATGCTGTGTGTATAAAACTTGTTCCACTTATACGTGCCATAACCCAAGAGCGCACATACACAGCTTTATAATGTATTGCCCGAGTCATAAGACCTGGCATCTATCCACCCAAAACGGCTTGGTTGTATAGCCAGAGTTGCCCATGGCCATCAGTGCTTTTAGAGCTTTGGAACAAAATAGCACGGTGTCAAGCCGAGTTGCTGCGGATGAGTTTTCGCCCGTTGTCAACTGAGAAATCTTTGGCAGTGCAGTAGATAAATCTAATACTTGTGAATGTGTGTGCGAGCGCGTTTACTCAACGACCAGTTCTGCTCGCAATCGACTGCGGCTGCCATTTTATCGTTTAGCTGATGAGCACATTGCTTCAGTGAGTTATAAGATAACCGTATTTCGTTGCTAGCAGAGTTTTTGTACGTAAATTTAGTTGTGATTACGTTGAAAATAATGGAGAAAAAAGTAAGTCTATAATTTAGAAAATTTAATGATTGCCTTATATTGAATTGTTTAATATTTTTCAGCCATACATCCCTCGAATACGGAAAGTACTCACTTTGAAAGATCGGATACACATTATCAAGGCTATTGAGAGCAAAACTGAGAAGCCCAGAAGTTTGGCACAGTTATTCGAATGCAGTGTGAACCAAATAAAAAGTGTAATGCGTCGCAAAGAGGAATACATCAACGCTTGGGCCAACAATGCTGACCTTCATTCGATTAGAAAAAGACCCAGCAAACATAACGATTCGATATCGATGCGAAAACGATTCGTAGAAGCGAAGTAAAACTTCGATCTCGAAATCGTTCTCGAACCGTTATCGGTCTGAATGCGAACCGAATGGAACTCTAGATCGGAAGACAATCTCGCTTCGATAACGGACAAATTTATCGAAACAATCTCGAATGATTTAGTGGTGTGCGATTAGTACATAAAGATCTATATATTCGAAATTTTTACGAAAAAGTGAATTGATATCGCATCATCTCTGCGAAGTAGAAGCGAGGAAATTCAATGACTGAAGTTGTTCAATGAAAACACTCATTTTTTTTAAAATTTATATGTTATTTAATAAAAAATAAAAGAAACAGCACAAAATAACACAAGGAATTTCAAAATTCATTTTAAGTAAAATAAAAAATAATACACTCACTAAAATAATAAAAATAAGGTATAACAAACTACAACTTTTATTTTAAAAAACACTACTTTTCCACAATTGTGTCATTACCATGGAAAATATAACTGAACTGAAGAAATAGTTCGCAAGAAGCTGAATAAAAAATGAATTTTTCTCGAATGACTGTTAGAACTTCGAGATTACTTCGCTGAAACGAAGAAGTATCTACAAATCAAGAAAACCACGAATTCTTCTCGTTATTTCGATAAATAATCGAATGATAGATTTGTTGTCGTCTTCTAAACTAAACCTCTCCTGCTCTTTAAGTCTTCGAGAATTTTTCGCTTGGACATAACATCGAGAAAATGTTTGCTGGGGACAAACGACACTATTCTTGGCAATTGGTTCCGTTCTATGTGAGTATGCATATCGGTGCAAGGCAAATAACGTTCCTGTGACAGATAGACGGCTGCAAGACCAGGAGACCGTCATTGCCAGATATCTAAACGCTTTTGAAATTAAACCAACCAACTATTGGCTTCGTCGATTTAAAGAAAAGTTTCGTATCGATGATGAACCAACAATAATAAAAGAAGAAAAATCATTAAATATTGAGGATATTTTGATGGATCTTTTTGGAACAACTTCACCAAAAACATTTTCTCCTATTATTTTTAACTGGTATTTAAAAACAAATGTTGATGAAAAAAAATTGGATCCAGCAAGTTTGGATACAAATTTGGATGGCATTATCTACAATGATGAACAATGGAATAGTTTCAATCAATCGACAAACGACTCACCGACAACGGAAAATATGGACGATCCTGACCTGATTGTAATTGAAGACGATGACGACGATGAGTTTGACAACGATACAAAACAATATATAAATAAAGATAATCTGTTAGAAATTACAAGTGTTCGATCCTTGAATTCTGGCGAACAAATTCAAAATTCTAGCAGAAAACTCATTAATTCTTATGAGGAGGCCATTAAGTATCTTCAACCTTTGGAGGAGTTTCTTCTATGTCATGAAGATCCTAGAGCGGTTGGAATGGTTGGTCGATTGGAAGGTCTTCTAAGAGAAACGATAGAATCAAGGAAGATGAAGAATAAAGGCGTACAAATTAAAAGTCGTAGGTCTAAATAGTATAGGAATACATGTCAAGAACATTCAATTTTTGTAACTTTTTTTTTGTAAAATTAAAAATTTATATATTCTATATATATTTCAAATAAAGTGTTATAGTAACTAACCTGTCATTGATCTTCTTTATTACCTTTCCAAGTTAACCTGGAAATTTAGGACTAGGTTCAAATTCCTTAAAAGAGTATGCCTAAATTGGTTTTAACCATATTTTATTTTCGTAGATACATATTACATATAATTCTAACTTTTTAGTTTTTATCACTGATTTTCATTTTTTCGCGGAATAAATTCTCTAGCTGATTTATAAGTCCAACGGCGCGAATGTCTTCCTCCATAAGAGCAAATTGTTCCAGTGGACCGAGATGATTGAGCGCTTCACGGTATGAAGTGATTCCCATAACAGCTGCTCTGTCCTTCAGTCGTTGATAACTATCTTGATCGTTGACTTGGTTCGCGCATATGTTGACCTCATTCGAAGTGTCAGTTGAACAACCATCAGAAAAAATGTAGAGGAGATCTGTGTTTACTCCATTTGTATTGTTGACATCATGCTGAAATCCGTTTGATGCCAAATCCTCTGGTCGTGTGCGCGATTCGTCCGAAACTGTAGTCCAATTTTCAGACAATTTTCCAGCTAACTGATTATGACGCATTTCCTCTATTATGTCATCTATATCGATCGATTTCTGTTCAATACCTCCTGGAAATACAGTTGGATCTGCTCCCAAAAGTTCAGTGTTGCCCAATTTGAACTTCTGTTTGAATCGACTGAGCCATCTGTTGTTGGGACGAAAATCTGGGACAATGAGTCTATTGGCTATTTGAACACCAGCGCGACGGATCATTTCGTCACTGACAATCATGCCAACGCTTCTACAACGCTGTACCCATTCGTAAACGATAGTCCCTAAGGTCAGCATTTGTGCGGACTGCCGTCGACGAACTAAATAAGGATCTCCGTTATTCTGCCATTCTTCCAGATACTCGTGTCTGTATCGGAGGATATTTTGTATTTGTGTCCGGCCACATCCAAACATATGCGCCAGTTTCCGGGTGTTGGGGGTTGTTTCGTAAGAATGGATAACGGCTATCCGTTCCCGTAAGGTTAGAGCTTTCTTGTTATTCATGCGATGCACTCCCTCGCCTTGTAACTATATTTAAGAAAATGTTTGTTTTTAAAGTAAAACAGATCAAAGATATTGCTCAACTTACGTCAGACTTCACTTCACCCTCCATAGTGAAGAGCTTTCGTACACTGAATGCTCGACGAGTGAACAGAGTCGCGGAAGTGGGCCGCCTTAAGCCTCTCCATGACCGGCTGCCCGTAACCGTTGTACTGCGCACACACAAGCGTCTGCACTCGTCAGCTTTTTTAGAAAGTGCTTAGTGCGGTGGTTCCCTTGTGTGCTACAAAGCTACATACATAGCACAGCGGAGATGGGGATCTAAAACGAATTCACATTGCGCTGGTGCTGGTAAAAAGGACTTTTCCTGCTCAAAAGCCGTAGAAGGTCCTTGACTCCTATAGGATGCTTTATGTATTCCCTATAGTTGTATCCAGCGACAGCCAGAAACTCTATCGCGGTCGGACAAACACAGGAAAAAAAGCATTTTATTGCGAATATCGACCGGAATGGGGATGACTCGAGGGTCCTTTCACAGAGCCGTACATTTTGTGGACAATGGGGCGAACCGGAATGAGGGGGTGGTTGTTAGCTAGCCGACTCGGATGCCCAAAGGCATCGAGAGTTTGCTCGGCAGGCGTCCTCTGAAGAAATCCACCTTAAAGAATTTCGCCCACAGCTCACAGATCCTTGATGTATTTTACCAGCATGTAAGGGTTCACCTCGGTGAGCTGTCAGACTTTGAAAAATACTTGCGAGAATTTTCCGTTTGTGGCCGTTCGTCACTCATTTGTGGGTGGGCGAATGGGGGGGACTGGAGAGAGTGGGTGGATGAATTTCATCCGTCGACAAGAGATGCTGGGAGCTCGTGGAGCTTTTAAATCGATTTTGCGGCAGCTGCACAATGACCTGATAAACGAGAGCAAAGCAGGCGAGTGGTTTCGATCACAAACCTTGGCATTTGCATATTCCAATAAACGCATATTTTATTCGGTTGTTTTTATTTTTACTTTTTCAAGGACAGTGAAAGACACTAGACCAAATTTTATCAATTCCAATTAGGTTTTATTGATGTCAAGCCACTTTGAAATTTAGACGAGAAAATAAGATCGGCATTTGTTTGGGAGATAAATCTGGACATAAATAAATTCGCTGTAAATAAATAAATACACAGACGATTTAATGCGTCGTAAATTTACGTCATTTATCTGGAATTGAGTGCACTAGAAAAACCATTTACATTATACATATTAATGTCTAGAGAAAAAATTGAAAACGTTTTTACGATACAATAAATGCTTTATTACAAAGAGATATTTATAATTAATTATTGTTATTATGTTAACAACAAAAAAGTTTTATGTTTCCACTTATGTTTTTTATGTTTTCTTATTGAATATTAAAATAGGGCTTTAGATTTGGGTTTTTGATGTCAAAGGGAGTTAAAAAATGAATCAGTTTTTTTTATTGCAGAAAAGTTACGAAGTAAAACTCCATTCAAATTAATTTTAATTCGCATTATTTCTGCTCTTTAAATTCATAATTTACCATAAAAAATTTTTTTTATTTAATTTATGATGTTATTATGTATTCTTCAACTACTACAATTTAGAACCTTGAACTAGTACTTCTTGGTCAAAAGATTAAGCAGTGTTCGAACTTAATAGAAAGGTTTTATTTTTATCGCGTAATGATAGCGATAAGTAAATATTTATAGTTTTAATTAAGTCCATTATGAAAACACATTATTCTATTAACGCTTTACGAATAAAACAATTAACTCCTTATTAATGTTACAACATTACCAAATCAAAAAAAAGTCATACAAGTGGAAAGTGAGAAATCAGATTCCGCTGCCATGTGACGAACATCCTGTTTTAACTCTTCCAAGTATTCCTAAGTCATTGATATCTCATTCAAAATGCAACCATATGCATCTATATCACTTCAAATAGAAATCCCCGTTCTGGCAATCAGATGTGTCCCAATCCTTGGGATCGGGATCTTCTTCAGTTGCCAGAAATAGGTCCAATTTCACGAAAAAGTACCGCAGACAAAAATCATCTTCGACATTTGTATCGCATCTGATGAGCATCCTTCAAACATTTTCACAAACTAAATGAAGTTTTTCAGTCCACTGATCGTTTCTGATGCATTTTCAACAATATTTCCAGAAAAAAAAGAAAACCAAATTGCGTGCAACCAGATGAACAACACCCACAGATCGCGGCATGGCGAACATGTTTTATATTTGGTGTCATTCTTTTTTCCAAAAACTAAATGAATGCGGACATTATTTAGTGATGCAAAAGAGGAACGTAAGTGCAATATGGTTATGATTTGAGTACTTTTCCTAATTCTGGAGTGGCGGACAGGAATCACCCGGATCAGGGGTGGATGACACATTACGACGGCAATAAGGAACCAATTGACAAATGTGGACCAAATGAGGGTTGTTTTGGTGTTTACCAGGCGCTTGAAAATATGTTATCTAGTTTCAACATGTGTGGTAAGTCCTCGTGTCACGTGTGGGTCTTCAACTCCTTTCACAATTTTATTGGCGTGACAGAACATTTTTGGAAAATTCCAGAAGTAATACAAAAACGTATGGAATCAGAATGTTGATTGTTTTGAAACGGTTTAATGAAGCGGCAAACGATCAACACTCAACTTTGTAAATTTAGTGTATTGAAAGGAGTAAAATTTTTAATTGATATAGATTCAGGAAAAACCAATTGTCATATTGCCTGCATTTGGTGTGATCAATCAGTGCCCAGTGGCCATCAGGATCAATGATCTCTAGGATGAAATTTTCAATTTCCCCTAATCAAGGTAAATTAGTCTGGAATGTCCACCAGCTTGTGGACAGCTGGCAGAGCCATTTTCGGGGTGGCAACTATTAAATAGGGATGCCGCCACATGGTTTTTGTTTCGTATTTTAAAATGCAGTGATCGCACCAACTGCCAGGAATAAAAGGTTTAATTATTCGAGGGTTGCAACTGCGGTTGGCGGGAAAATTGCGAACGCACATCTGTACGGAAGCCACACAAAAACTGTTTTAATAATTTCGCAGCTGCTATAAGCGATCATTTTGAATGGAATCACACCCATGGGGTGGCTTTGGTACGACAAACCGTTAATCGAATTCAGGTGCCAAATCAATCGCTTTATGACAAAACGTTGTCAACCCATTTTTTTTAAGAATTAGTAGAACTATGGACTTATAGTAACTTTCAAACTAATAAGAAAAAATATTTGCAATCAGTGTTCGTAATCGAGTGTGAAGTGCTGCAGGATGTACGTAGGTGCTTATAAAATATAATAGAAAAGCGAGTAATGGAAAATTCGGTCGCAATGTCCTCATGACAACAGCTGACCTGTATCCCGTGAGAATTTCTCAGTGTCTCTGATTCATACAAGATTCTGTTCACAAGATTCTCTGAATGTCCAATTGTTTAGGCTTCATCCGATTTCGATCTTCCAGTGATCCCGTGTGCGTTTTATTACTTCTCAATGTTGTTTCACAGATACCACGTGTTCAAGGATGTCTTTCAAGATGCCACTATTGTCCCAGAGCCACGTACAATATTCACAAAACGTATGGACGGGGATCTCTCCTTTATCTGAATCGCAAAAACCTGACATAGGCTGCTTTATTATTTTTAATTGGATTGGTCAAAGATGGACAACGAAACGAGCCAACAATCCAGCGATCTTATTATTGTTTCGGTGCTCTTTTAGCGATATGACCAAGATTTATTACCCATCGCTAAACAATGCAACTATCTTGCGTACTGGATGTAGGGCAATTATCGTGCGAAGAGAAAATTTGCAGCGATCCTCGCTACAATTGACGTCTTCGACGGCTCATTGCGAAAATAAGTGCGCCTTTACTAATCCGTGGGGACTTTCCAATGAGCACTTCACGTTTCGCCACTTTAATTCCTTATGCCTCATTGCGTTTTGCGCGTAATTACAAATGGCTCATTACCACCTGGTTAGTCAATGGCGGCGAATTACCACCAATATTAATGGATTCCTTTTTTCTTTTGGTGATAGAAACGCTTTTCAAGTGTGAAAACTGAAAATCATCACATATGTATTGTTGTGAAAGCTAATTTCAAGCACTATTACGTTTTTGGAAGGACTCTTTCTTTTATTTGATATAATTTATAATGAAAAATAATTATTTTGTCTATTGATCGTCTTAGAGATTTGTGCATCCATTCAACTTTTACAAACCTTTGGTTATTTATACAAAAGTATGATCGTAAGATAATTTTAAGAGCATAACGTTTTGATGTGTTTTTGTTATGTCGTGTAATAGTAACATTTCAATGATAATTGTTATTGCAATGCCTTCCTCACAATATGTTTGTATATATTTGCCTTCGAAGAAATTCAAACAAAAGTTTCGGTTTGCCCAAGTGTTCGCGAGGTCTCTCCTGGATGTGACCATGTGAAACCTTATCCGATTGTGCCCAAGACGGGCAGGGGAGACAGAGGCAGCTTTCTTCCAATAAAGACCGATTGAGCACTTTGACATCTGGGCGGAATACTATAGAGACATTGTGCCCAGTCAGCAGCGCGGCTTCTGCGTCATCAATGAGTGCAGTTCAATTATATTTGTCTGTGGATTGTTGACGCGTCTGCACATGTGTCAACCAACAACGGCCCCGGGGCGGTAATCACACGCAATTCAAGCGAACATCCCCAGCAGAAGTGATAAACGGCCATCTGCACGGGCGAACAGCGACCATTCTCATTCAAGGAACAGAGGACACATTTATATTGTGGCCTGATGTACTTCCTTCGAGTAGTCTCTGGAACAATCGATTCTTTTTCTTGAATACCAGGAAAGTATTTTTTTTTCTTATAACCTTGAGACTGGATCTTGATAGTTGCTTGGATATTTTGGAAAGAATTCTTTTTAGGATGAGAAGACGTAGAAATTGCCGCAAAAGGGGGAAACCAGAGTCCAATTTAAGAATACTTATGAATCACTCATTTACTCGCCTACTAAATAACTTTCAATTAAAGTGCATTTTTACGGCTCAAAAAATCATACAAAATGGTTCTGGGTTCTACAGCTACTACCAAACTATCGGAAATATTAAAAGGATAAATTAAAGATAACATTTGATGCAAACTTACCATTTATTTTAACAAACTTATCATTGCGTCGGCAAATTTATAACAAAATAATCTTAAATTCATAAGAAAGCTATTACAACTAAAATGTATACAAAATCAAAACAATATTATTAAAACACGTATAAAAACTTAAAGTATGTTCAAATATAAAAAATTAGACAATAAAGATAATATGAACACTTATAGAGAACAAAAAGTGTTTAAAACAAAAAAGAACTGCCAAAAAAAGTACTTACATCTGCAACTGCGATATCGCCATTGTGTTCATTTTGTTGCAAAAGTGGGTTTCCAATTGGTTGATAAGAGCCACAGCTTCAACGTCGTTTGAATTCAGTACAAAATTTTCCAATGGTCCAAGGATGTTGTAGGCTTCCTTATAACTGGTTATACCATTCGTAAGTGCGGTTCGTATAAGGCCCATAACAGGCAGCTCCTGGGAAGTGTTTTCTATTTCGTCTTCTCCCTCCTCATAGCGAGAACATTCTTCGGTCTTCACAACAGTTTGTTCATCATTAACAAATGTTGCTGTATTCACATCGCAATCCACCATAATTTCTTGTTTAACATTTTCGTTCATAATTAATCCATTAATTTTAAGATACTTATCACATTTCATCTCTGTTAAACAATTCTTCATTCTAGACTTGGCGAGGTCCCGGTTTTCTTCATCAGTTTCCCTCAAATACCGTTGTGTAAGCTCGAAAGGGAACGTCAATGAATCCGTTTCATTATATGTCTGCGAACAGTAATTCTTCAAATCCTCTATAATATCATCAATTTCCAGAGATTTTTCAACATGTACCGGTCCATATATTTCTCGTAACTCATCATCGGACATTTTAAATCTGAGTCGCATACGTTCCAGCCAATTGTTCGATGGATGAACTTCCGCCATTTTGAGTTGAACCGATATTTCTCGAGCTGTTAAAACGATGACTTCATCCGTAATATCGATTCCATAGTGCACGCATCTGCTGAGCCACTCACAAACGATAACACCAATGATAACAAATCGAGCCGATTGCCTTCTCTTCATCCTTGCCAGATTTCCGTTGTTCTCGTACTCTTCCATGTATTCAACCTTGCGACGAACAATGTTCTTGATTTGGTTGAGACTGCATCTGAACATTTTCGCCAATTTTAAACAGCTCTGTGTTTTATCATGTTGCTTAATCACACTTATTCTCTGCTCAAAACTTAGGGATCGGCGAGTTCTAGTACGTTTTTTATTTTGTGCAGTAATTTTCTGCTTCTGTAAAAATAAGTTGTTCCAATACAATTAATTTTTAACAAAATATTTTGTAAAACTTACCGTCGTCGTTTTCGTCTTCGCCATCTTTCACAAAGTCCAAATGAAAACTAAATATAAAACCGTTCGAACGACCAAACAAACCCGAGAGAGCTCGTAGAGCTTTGTTGCTGATGCTCGTACACAGACTTAAGCCAACTAACTCGCCTCGTCCGCACTGAGGCCAGCACAAAGGCGATATGATGATATTCTAGTAAGGGAGCGACGATTTTCAGAACTGGGCAGCAACACGAAAAACAGCAAATGTAACAGAAATTGAATTTCACATTTAAAAATTCTGCGTAAAATAAAATGAGATCTTAGACAAATTTCCCGGAAGGGCTTCGAAATTCGAATCAATTGAAAGGCTACGCAGAATTCGTACGCACCAGATGTGTATAATTGCAAGAAATACGAACTACAGCGATCGCTTTAATATAAAACCAGCGACGACGAACAGGCGACCGACATGGAAACCGATGGCATGCTCTTAAGGCTGTGTGCACAGTATACAAACGAGTTTCGCTTTTTCTTTTTCGATTTTTCATCTGCCCGGCACCGAAGCCGCGCAGAGGTAACGATTGTATCTGTGGAAATTATCAGTGGGTATTGCGAAGGTACTAAGAATTTAAGGCCCTCTTCAGATGTTGAAGGATTTCGCATCGTACTTGTATGCTGACGAGTAAATTACAATTACAATTAATTCGGTTAGTGAGTGTCCTTGCATTTGTGTCCTGCATCGTGCAGTTAACCAAATCAATGCATCCAAGCTTAATAGTGTGCATTGTGCAGTATGATGACCGAGCTACGAATGCTTGATCATCACAAATTCAGGTAGTTACGGACCCCATCCATGGAAAGGTCTTGCCTTGACAAAGCTATTTATAGCATACAAGCGTTCGGCAGCTCTTCAATCGTCGTGGGTGAATATCCACTGATTCCCGCCGTTCCCCCAAATTGTCTTCCGACGATGGAAGAAGAGTTCTTGAAGCTACTTTTAATTCACCGGCACGCCACCTAGAGAGCTCAGATTTCGTTTCATAGTTAATATTTAATAATATTTCGTACATCCACAATATAATTATTCCTTTTTTAGAGAAGGTTTAATATAGGTTCGTGACCTGCTGTTCACAGCACGGGGAAAATTGTATTGATTTCCTCCGACAAATAGGATATAAAGCTTAGAGGGAAGGACTCGTCGACCGTCGTGGAAGTGGTCCCTTAAAGTTGGACACATTTGAAGTGTTATTCGAATTTTTTTTTAATTAATTATTTTTTTTTTTGATACCTAAATGTGCAAATTATTCAATCTCTAAAATTACAGGAAAACGAAGTAAAATAGTTTTTTTTTTTTTTACAAAATTACAAAGGCACATTTTCTCAATGCACAACTAACTGTACGTGTGTACTGTGTACTTACAAATCACAATAATCCATCATTTAAAAATTGACTTTTTTCTTCTGTTTTGATCGCATTTAATCAGTTCTGAGGCAGAACAAAGTTCATGATAGTCAGTTTTGACTACACGATGGGAGTCGAGCTTTTCTGGTAGCTTTGGATAGAAAAAAAAATGTACATTGTACATGTACATTGACCAAGTTTTCATTATAATTTTTCACTCCTACAATACGAATTTTAGTGTTGATTATTATTAATAAAAAGGATTGACTACTTTCAAAAAATTAATTTGAAAATTTAAGAATATGTATTTGAAAAACAAATTTCTTATGCTATAATAAGTTTTAGAAGGCCGAATTAAAAAAAGAAACAGTGGTCTTCCAGCTCTTTAAAAGTCAGAACTGCCTAAATTAATGTCATGAGCGCACAGCTAGGTCTACAATCATCAGGCAGAACTTGCTCGGCGCGGGGATTCCCCTTCATTCCCACATTGCAATTGCGAGCACTCGTTCACCGACCAACTTCCTCACTGCCTTTGGTTGTGGATGGGCGAAATGCTTTGGGTGTACGAGGCCGCAGGACCGAGTGTGTTCACTGTTCAGAGGGGTTGGTTCTGCTGGCCTGTGCACCCTTCGAAGTGAGCCTGTTCAGTTTACAGAAAGTCTGCAAATGGTGAAGCCATGAGTGCTGTAAGTTTTCTATTCTCTAAGTATTTTTTGTTTTCCAATTTCACTAGAAAAATTTCTCTATTTCCAGACAAAAACAAGACGACGATGCAGGATGCGCAGATCCTTAACGTTGGGAGAACGAATTAATGTGATCAAACAGCACGAAAGGGCGAAAAGTATGCGAGAACTTTCACAGATGTTCAGATGCAGTATTTCCCAAATAAAAAATATTTTGCATCGCAAGAACGAATATCTGGAAGAATACGAAACAAATGGCAACTTAGCACGTACCAAAAGACGTCAATCCGCTCGATTTTTAACACTTGGAGTCATCCTGTGCGAATGGCTCTACAGATGTAAGCACAATGGAGAATGGATTACGGACAAGCAAATTATTTCGATGGCAAAGCAAACTTGTGGAAAGCTCAACATGACTGAAATTAGACCGGGGAACAATTGGTTGTTCAGGATGCGAGACAAATTCAAAATGTCGGAAATTGAACTTCGTGCATTTTACGAGAAGGACCCCGAGAAAATGAAATCTTTAAACATGGACGATATAATTCAGGACTTGAAAAAATCATGTCCCCCAATCACTGGAAATCAATCAACATTGACTTTTCCCTACGAACTGACGCGACTTTATTTGAAGGATGTAAAAAATGAGGCCGGCGATCTATCCAAAGTGAGAATGAAGAACTGCTTGGAGGAGATGAAACGGGACAAATATTTTCAAGGTGACAATGTTTGGGAGAAAAATGAAGCAGACAACGAGATTGAAATATCAGAGGAGAGCAAAATGACTTTCTCCGAACACTCAGATAAATCGGAATATTCTTCGGAGAGCTGTAAAAGTGAGCAACCAAAAACTCCTCCAGCGACAAAAATCATTGAAGATATTAAGCCCGTTATTCAAGAAATGTGCATAAAGGAAAAGGTTTTAACATATGGAATACGATCTTATAAGGAAGCATTTAATATTCTCGGCCCATTGGAGCACTTTGCGTTAGGACAGGAGGACGTCCGAGCTGTTGGACTTATCAATCAATTGGAAAATCACTTCGAAGAGCAGATGAAAAACCACACAAACAAAAAATAAACTGTGAAAATATTTTTTTAACGTTAGTTTAGCGAATATGTAAGCTTTTCAAATAAATTATATTTCATGGCTTTTTAAGTAAGTTTTTCATTTCATGTAACCTAATCCTAAAAATTGTAAGTCAAAGTAATATAGAAAAAAAACATAAAAATGTCTGAATGTAAAACAAAACCTTCTCACAAAATACTAAAAAATTAAAAAAGGAAAAAATAAAATTTAAATAAAAATTTTATTATTATGTATCACAAATACAATACCTACTGAAATAACAAAAGAATTGTAATGTCAAAAAATATACAGCAAACTTATATTTGGAATTTTATAGAATTTTTCTTGGCCTCAAATTTGTCCTTGAAATGATTCTCCAGCTGGTTGATAAGTCCCACTGCTCTGATGTCTTCTTCTTCCAATGCAAAACGTTCCAAAGGTCCAAGAATATTGTACGCTTCCTTATAACTTTTAATGCCTTTTGTAAAAGCTTGTTCCTTGAGACATATAGTTGACAATCTTTTGTCCCTTGCACTGCTTCGAACTGGATCATTGTAGTTAGTAATATTAGAATCTGGTGAATAATCGGGTTGTTTTACTTCAAGGACTTGCTGCTGAGTATACATCGTAGAATCCTCATCGGTGTCCATTTCCTCTCTCATCCCGGTCGAATTCTCCTCATACTGAAGACATTTATCGCCGTTCATCTCCTCCAAGCAATTTTTCATCCTAATTTTTGAGATACTTCGTTCTTCATTTATTGTCTCTTTTAAATATCGACGGGTTAACTCATACGGAAAAGTCATTGACGAATTAATACTGCCGGGCGGACATGAATATCTTAAGTCCTCTATTATATCGTCAATTTTCAGTGATTTTTCAACCTGAGATCCACCATCGATTTTCAAGAGTTCCGCTTTAGACATTTTGAATTTGAGTCGCATTCTTTCCAGCCAATTGTTGCTCGGTCTCACTTCCACCATGTTCAGTTTCTCGGCGACATATCGTGCAGTCATCAATATCCTGTCATCTGTAGCACGAATCTTCTTGTGAAAGCACCGTTTAAGCCATTCACAGATGACTACTCCAACGGTGAGGAAACGTGCTGATTGTCGGCGTTTTATTCTAGCCAAATTGCCATTGTTCTCGAACTCCTCCAAATATTCATCACGGCGTCTCAAGATGTTTTTGATTTGCGTCAAACTGCATCGAAACATCAACGCCAATTCCCTGGAGTTTGGTGTCTTCTCATGCTGTTGAATAACCTTGATTCTCTCACTCAATGGCAAGGATTTTCGCGATTTAAGTTGATCGTGCATTATCTATTAAGATAAAAACAAAGCTTGAAATTCCAAAATTTGTAGGTTAACTCAATAAATTTCTTACCAGATTTGTTTCAATTCCTTCACTCCAGAGAATCTTTCCCAAACTAAACGCACAACATGGAGATGGAATTGGAAAGCCCAGAACAACCGACCGGGTAGCTCAGCCAGCTGCCTGTCGTAAAAACACACACCGAAGGCCCACTCGTACGCCATTCCGGCTATGAAACACAACAGTACGACGCGACGGTATGATTGTATGCCTTCATCCGTATCTCTTCACAAGTTCACGAGTGCACGCACACAGCCAACAAGGCAGGCTGTTTTACTGCAGAGTACGGAGAAGCCCGCAGAGGAGAATAATCAAGTATCAAATGGCTCAACGGACATCAACACAAAGAAACCTCAAATGGGAAAATATTTCCTTGAAAAAGCAAAGGACTTCTATAAAATTAAGTTAGCCACTTGCGCACATATATATATTTCCATGCGCACACCGTGAAGATTGTCGTCACGTCACACATGTGGCGTAGTTCCCCTCATTTCTCCCCAGCATTCTACGACGCAACGTGTTTACATGACTCTCCATGACATGCCATGACTTACGGTTGCTGGAACTCGACATTGAAATCCCCACTGTATCTTCACAGAAGGAACGGATTAAATTTGAATTTTTTTTCAAAATAGCAACTAATTTCGATGGGATAATTTTCAAGTCCAAAACCATAAGCAACAAAGAACGTTGGGCTTTCAAATCCAAAACAACAGAAATAATTGTCTAGTATTTAAAATTGCAAAACATGACCGCATAAAAATGTCGGTATCCATGAATAATTACGTGTGAGGCCAGCAATTATGTCACCTGGCGCCTGGAGAGCGGTCGTTGTTGTCGGTAGCTAATCAATTCCACGTGTACAACGAGATATTGAAACTGTGATCGGCGCACACCCGGCAGGGAATAGTCGCGATCCTGTCTTTTAAGCAAAAATTCAGTAAATCACGCTTGAATCTGTCCAGCTGGCCGATCGGAGAACAGTGAGCGCGAGTTGCGCAATCACAGGAAAACCTCTGAACCCTTTGACTGTTGCTGCTGCTGTTAGCTCTCGTCACACAATCAGCAGAAGAATCACACAGAGTTAAGCGGGTTCCGTTCGTTCATTCATTAATCGGTCTCCACCTGGCGGCAGCGATACCTACTATTATGCAGATTATTGTTACGTAACTAGTCGTGTAATAAAAAGCGGTAGCAGCGATCGCGACTGCTATGTTACACTGGATACTATACCCGGTGACTGGGGTAAAATGCCGCAGAAAAATCATGGGAAAATTCTATGAAGCCGTTGCGATCCGCTGATTTGGAACACCTTGCACCGGTGTTGTTCTCGCTGTTGCCCGATTAGAAGGGCCCAATGTCTTAAGACGGAAGGGGATTGACGGCGCGGCCGCCCTTACAAAGGTCAGTTGTCCAAATATGCAGATGTAGAACTTACAACATTCAAGGGGGACACCATCGAAAGGAACTGTTCTATTAAAGACGGAATTCCTTTCAAGGAAGCACGCAAGGCTGATTCCCTTTTCCGTAAACCGAAATCACATCTGCACAATGCGCACCCTGTCGTCGAACGGTCGAACCGGTGTTTTCCTCGCACAATACAAATATTGAGGAAGCGCTTGCATCGATAGATTGTCCTCGGACGAATGGCGGCTGTGCGAACAGTTCGATCAGACCAGGAATCAGGATGCAATATCAGCTGTGATTTTTACTCACGATCATTTCGTACGAATTGAGAGATTCACTGCAGGGATCTACACGTGATTGATTCTGTCGCGGAAGTTCCATTTCGGACAGGAAGACCAGGAAGTAATCGACAGAGGAATTCAATGGTTCGGTGATCATTTAGGCGGGAAAATTAATTATGTATGAAGAAAAAAAGATGTTGTCAGAGTGAATTAATAAGAGCAATTACGTAATGCAGGAGTTCTGCTTTGTGAATATCTTCGTTGCAGGTGTTTGGGCATATCAAATTCTTGTGAAAGTTTGTGTTTCACAAATCCGAAGGAGACTGTGAAGTTTCCTGTTGGACATTTTAAATATATGTTTTTTTTATATTATTCTACAATTTTTGTTGTTTCCTTCTTTCTGCTAATTCTCCGGATTGTGTTGGTTCTTTGCTCCATTTTCCGTTAAAGCCGCGAGCTAATTTTTCTTTTCACCTTATTTAACTTGAAGAATCAGTTGATGATCGGAATTGATTCAAAATTGTATTACCTATAGTAAATTATCCGTCTGAAGGAATTCATGTAATTGAACACGAAATGTTTTATTGCGGCACATCGGAAAATTGCCGGAAAACATTTGATCAAAAAATTCCTCCTTTCGTTTCGGCTGCCCAGGCCGGAGGGGCCAAAGTCACGATCCCCTTTCCTTCCTCCTTCATCCCGTTTGCGTAAAATCCAATTTTCACTGCTATCAAGTAAACACGAAAGTGCCTCCAGCTGGGCAGACTAATGGACAAGGAATTTATTAATCGTGAATCCCATTAATTCTGGCTGACTCAATAAAACGGCTCGAATGTTTTACGACAGCCAATCAACTACCTGGTCGAAAGGGTGTGCGGGGCTGTGAGATAGGGTAAAGGTATGAAAATCAATGTAAGTTTAAAACACTTTGCCTCAATTAATCCAAAAATCACGCACTGTTCCGGCCCAGCCTCCATAAAGCTATTAAGCTATCGTAGAAAGTTATCATACACCCCCATTCCGCGTTCCCGTTAATGGAACGAACGCAATACCGGGCCCCACCCGCGGAGGTTTTCGGTCAAAAAGTTTTACGAGGAACTCCAAGAATCTATTTTTCAGATTGCACATTCCCTGCGCAAAAAATCATTGTGAAATATTTTGATTGTTTTTACTGCAGTTTACGATTGGAAGTTTCTGTGCAATTCGCCATTTAAATGCGATTGCGCCTGCGCAATTCTGGACAATTGAAATAATTTCCGTTTCGATTGGCGAAGAGATTTAATTCAATTATGAGTGTCTGGAAGCACATTTAACTGCTCCATAAAGTTGCTCCCTGTGATTATTGGATATCTCGGATCCTTGGTGGTTGAATTGAGAGGAGTGGGCGAATGTAATTGCCGCGAGTATTTCCAATAAAATTAGTCTGTTGACTGTTGGCGTAAGTCATCGCACTTAATAATTTCAATTCGGAGCTATTTTAACGGGATGGAAATTTTGATAAATAGGCGAAAGAAACTTTTAGACAAATAAAGCTTTTAAAATGTCCTAGTCACGAAATTTTCTAATCCTTGAAACTTCTATTCTGCGTACGACTCAAATCCGAATGTTTTCAATAACTCAAAAAGATAGCAACTTTCACGATTCTTAAAATTACTGAAATAGGTTGAGAGCTAATCACGACATTTTTATCTCAAAACGGACGTCATTTCTCCACGATTTTCGCGTGCAGCTGAGTTGATCCCGGCTCGTTTTACATTCTCCCCAGATTTTTATCTTTTGGGGGAGGGAAGGGGTCAACATTATGTAGGCCTGCATCCGATAAAGGAGAAGACTTCAAGTGATGAACTCATTTGACGGCAAAGGCAAATTATGTTCTTACGGTCCAGAAAAACTGCCTCTGCAACCGGAAAGGAATGGTCCAGGTCCAGGTCAGAAAGGTGCGTTTATTTGTGTTTGTTCTTCTTGTTTTTGTTTTACAGTGGAATTATGAGCAAGTCACGAAACAGAAAAATGATTTTGATGAGAAAAATTTGCATCGTGCTCCACTGTGGTAACAATGGCCGGATTTTGCCCCAATAAAGAAGATGAGAGGGCGGCAAAGGGGGAAGAATAAAAGCAAAGTGTAGGCAAAAGATCAGAGAATATTGAGCTCGCCAAGATCGTATTAAATTAAAAGAAATGGATTGAACCGCAAATGCCCCAAGCGAACTACGAGCTAATGTAATAAAATTATCGTAATAAAAGCCAGTGTGGAGTCGGGGTCCAGACAGACATCCTAGCATCGAGATGGCTGGCAATGGACCACAACAAAGAGATTGGCTGGTATTGTTCAATGAGAGCGGCTGCGGTTTAAGTTGAGGGCCAGTTGGATTTCGCCAATGATGGTAGAACGACGTCGGTGAATAATGCGGGACTGAAGACAAAAGCCAGAAAATCCTAGGAGAGAAAGTTACACCTAGCGCGGGTGAAGAGTTAAAAAAGTATATCTATTATCTATACAATAAGAAAAATGTTTTACAAAGAAAACGAATGAAACTTCTACTCCTGCATATGTTGCTGACTAAAGGATTAAAAGACTAACCTAAATTTAATGGGAGTGGAAATAATAACAACTATAATATAGTGGAACATTTTTCGTTACATCAACAAATGTATGTATAGTACATGAACATGTAAGAAATCGATGAATCTACAATCTAATGACAGTAATCGTTTTGTAACTCCCAACCCTCCCAACCCACAAATCTATTGCCTTTAATTTTTTTTATACCTTCGAAGGGTTGTTACATAACAACTGTTCGCGTAAAAAACTCCCTTGCGCGTCAAACGTTAGGTGGATGATCGTTGAAAATCGAAATCGTAAAACACCAATTACAGTCGTTTGAGTCACGTAAGAAAAACATAAATTAATCAAATCTCAAAACTCCAAACCAAAGAAATTGTGGCCATCGCTGGCAGCAACTTTACAGCCCGAATTCCAATGCACACCTGCACTCGATCAATTTGACTGATGAAATTTCGAATCAAATTGAAATTGAAATGGCCGCCGTTGACTGACTTTCATTGTAACGAGCGATTGTTACGTGCCGCCTGGAAGACCGTCACTGAAATATTTCCCAACACAATTGACTGATATTTTTTTCTTGTACCCAACTAAACGCTAATTACATCCACTGACGTCACATTAAAACTTAAGGTATTTCGTACCTACAATCAAACTAGCAACGGTGTGATCCTCAATCGCTGCACGTCGATCGTCTTGGTCGCCCAGTTATTGGAAAACAAAGGGCAACGATTTCAGGTAATTAACTCCTTTACATACCGTGGCGAATAGGTGCAAACTAATTACCTAACCGAGGGGGTTTGATTTCTCTGCACGTACACGTGTTCCAGTCGTGCCCGGTGTCGGAATATTAAAGGTATTAAAAAGTATTCAAGACTTGGAGGATTGAGGACGGCCTCTTCACCCGGCATTCAAAGCTTTAAAAATAATTCAACGGCGGCGATCGAACACGCCGCACACTTCTGCGAACCGAGAAACATGACGGCCAAATCAGATCATGGAGTAAGTCGTGACCGAACTGGTGAACGGTCGTTATTTGTCAAATGCAAATCATAGTTGGTCACTAATCTGGGCACCTATTCCGCGAAAACTGCACAGTTGACCTCGCGGACATGTCAGACACTCCCGGCGTATTCCAAATCTGCATAGCGGAATATTTGAGATTGACACAAAAAACAATCCCCAAAAATGTCAAAGGTTATTGGGTGCACCCAAAATATGGGTTTTTGCTTACTCATTGGCAACGTATATAATTTTCCTAATGTTGGAAAGGAGGCAAACACCCAAAAGGGTAAGATAAATTGAATTTGGAATGAACGTCGCCATAGCCCATAAGTACTGATCTAAGTTGTCACGATCATTAATTATAATCATTTCCAAACACAGGAACAAATGCTCCAAAAAAGATCACAAAAATGTCAGATTTTCCTGCTTTACATGATTCTGGAAAGTTATTGTGGTATCCACGATCGCTTCCCAGTGATCGTATACACCTGTGAAACGATTTATGCATTGTTTGAATTCCTCTGGATGCTCACAACTCCGGTGGTTAAGATATCTTACTAATTGTAATTCCTCCACAACCGATGACACTATAATCTTTTGCCTGCATAAATAATTGATTTATGGTGATTGAGTTTAGTCTTCGGTAGCATTTAACCACAATCACTGTCAGTGGAATAACAATTCCCAATAATCATCACTCACTATATGGAATGACAAATAGATTATTAGGTATCGAGAAATTGGAGAAAATTTTCAAATAATATTGTTATTTATAATTGTCTTCATTTTCTTCCGAACGTGGAATTTTTTTACACCATTGAAATTCTTCTGTGATTTCAAAATTGTTGTTTATCTTTGTACCGGAAACTACTTGGAAATTAATAGGATAATTGAATAATTATTATCAACGTACAAAGAGCTGGGAAATCCTGGGAAGTTGTAATATCAAATAAACAATGACAAAATGCTTCTCTTAGTAACATAGTTATTTTGCCAGACGTTTGAACAATTCTCAAAGCATTTGATTAATCAACAATTCCACAAATTCTTTTTTTTTTAAATTTGGGAAATTTTTAAACATTTTATTTTTGATTTTACCTAAATATCAAAAAAAGAAGCCCTAAAAAAGGGTTTAATTAGCATTTGCGTGAACTAAAATGAAATGGTTAAAGAGCAAAAAAACAACTACTTACGAAATCACACTTAATCTTCGCTGTACCAGTAAATGACTATTAAGTTTTGCTAACTGTCCCCAATTTGTTTCAACATAGTAACGAAAAGGTTAAGCACTCTACTTCGGCGGCATCCGATCCACTTTTCACCGTGCAGCTTAACTGATTTTAAATAAGCCCTGTCCAACATTTGGTCATTGGTAATAAATAAATTGTCGACATTTATTGCCAACGAATGAAAGATGTTGGCTTTACAAATTCATAACAAAATTAATAAATTTGCCACGTGTGCAGGACTCTGTCGTACACCATTTATTAGACGCTGGAAGGCATGTTTTGGCGAAACTACGAGTAGAAAGCTGCCGAAAACAGTAAAACTCGATTATGGGGTTTTTTGGAGTGAACATTTCAAAGGAAAAAAAAAAACAAATTCCCATAAGGCTTTTTGGACTTGGACTGGTTAAAGTCAAAAGGCACCAACCTATACTATATAGTCCGATTCAGTGTTATGCAACACACACTCGATGGAGTCAGCAGTTGGGATCTATCCACGGGCACGAATAAGATATAAATCATATTAATTGAAACACCAATCGCAGACTTGCCGGCATCTCTTTTGCGGCTGGTTAGAACGAACGGTTTGAGTCAGATTTTATCCATGATGTAATTGTTAAAGTAATTAAAAGATAATTTTTCCGGTGTCTGGATATAGTAGGACCTCGCCTTTGGTGCGATACAGATCGACGTGATTAAGTCATTGGCGCGAAGAGAATTAAGGGGCTGATCACCGCAACGTTTGATCATGTGAAGTAAGTAATAAAATTATGTTTCCGAAAATAATTGCAATTAATTTTGGATTTGGCAGAATTGAGGAGAGTTTCGCGTGACCTGGAGTGATATACAAAACGAATCGATTTGCAAACATATTGAATATCGTTGAAATCCGAACGGTGGATTCATAAACTTTCGTGATCGCTACCACAACTGTGGCTAGATCTGTTGCGATCACACTGTGAGTGAACAAAACAGAAAAAGAACTCGATCCGAAACCATAATTACCAAACGTCAACCAGATGAGAAAATTCATACCAAACTGTTCGGGTGTGTTGAACTGGATGCTTATGGATCGTTGGGGAGCATCGAACTAGCGGACGAGTTGGGAAACACTCCCACACAGAAGGTGGCCGTCGGCATTTCAGCCCCACAGCTCTCTCTGAGTCTCACGAGACTCGTATCTGCCAACAATCTACCATTCGTCTTCATGGCTTCTTCGTGGACCATGTCTAGATCGAGCTGATCTAGTCGAGGCATCGCCCAGGCAGTATAATATGCTGACAAACCCCAGCCGACCAAAATCGGAATGCAGTCCGGCGCCATTAAGTCTGAAGAACACCTGCACGCTGATTTGTGCCTCCGTACTTGGTGCTTTCTTGATAATTTCTTACTCTGAATGATTTTTTACGACTTCTAGCTTGGTCGTTTGCTAGCATAATATCCCTTTTCGTGCCGCACCAGATCCCGCCGCCTAGATCACCGCAGCCCACACTGATCCTCCACTCTACAGTGCTCCCCTGGGCTCCTCTGCTTATTTATTTTATCGGCTTTCCACACCACTCTGATTGCCAGCATGCCTAACAAGATTTAATGATCTTGAGACATGTAACCGGTGACCATGTATGGAAAGCATTTCTTGCTCTTGCACATTCGCTGCAAGAAGAATTGCAGCAAGAAACTATGTCGGCTGCACCAAACACCTGTGGATTGCAGGTACTTATGAGTCTGGCAGGTGAACTCAGTGGCTTTTGGTCCCTAGACCGTACAGATACGCCAAGAAAAGGTATGTACTTACCTGAAAAATCTCACATAAACCAAAATCGTGCAAAACGACAAGATATTACAGAAAATATTTAAGAAAAAAATCTGCTCCTAGAAGAGCCTAAAAAACATACAAAGTTTTCTATTTGAAAATATATGAACAATGAACATATAGAATGTATTTTGCATCAGAACTTTTGTAGGTCGTCATGCATCGGCAACAGCACTTATAATGTCTGCAATTTTTGGGCACATTCCTCAGTAATAGGTACCGTTTCCAACCATACAAATTGCAACGCTGCAATGTTGCATAAAACTGACATAAACGGGTAAAGCACAGAAATCTTTTTAAAATGAAAATCGCGTAAGCTGAAGAATGGCTGTATGCATCGAATGGCTTAAAGTTTTAGACAATTCATCACTTTGTGAATTTCTGCAGGATAGTGGTTTTCGCGCCGACTCATTTCCGATTCCAGTTAAGACATTATCTAGATGATGAATTTGCGAAAAGGTTAAAATCGTAATGTAAAAATGGTTTTGGGGTCGCAACCATATCACTAAGATGCACCTCAGGTGACTGAGAGACAATGTTTCAAATTATAGATAATATGACTGAAGTAATGAAGTATCGTTGTAAAAATCTCAACTCAACACAAACTATAATTTGCACCATTTCTTAAAGAGATTTACAACCAGCTTGTAAAACAAAAATATCATATTGAATTGATCTATTGGTACAAATTGTCAATTTTTATTCTTCTCATACTGATCATCATGTTCATCCGTTTGTACAGAAGAAACAAAATACCTTCGACAGTCAACCTCATTTGATAAGCACGAAAACCTCGTAAATTTTTACAATAAACAAGAGATAAAGATTACCGTGCAGAAGAGCAAGAGACCCCAAACTCAAGTCTATACTGCAGTCGCATTTCGTTCCATCAGCACTTAATAAGAGGAAGCTCTGAAATGCCACACAAGACCACTTGATAACTTGGTTGATAGCTTCAATCTAGATAAGGCGCATAAAGACGAACTTATGAATGATCATTCATTATGAATGAATCTGCACGATCATGTAGGGATCATTGGCAACATGGGGGATGTTTTCGAATGTCACGGGCATGTTTAGCAGACAGGGGGGCGAAAATTGAAACTCCGTTGATAAAAGTAATAGAACACCCTGGAGCACGTTACTAATGGACAAAATAAACAAACACATCCGGATTTGGATGCCAGCCACACTCGTGGCATATTAAAATACAACATGAAGTTTCTGCGAAAGCGAATCGTGATATTCGCAATCTGACACAGCAGAAAACATTTATCAGACATCTTTAAAGAAAACAAATTTAAGGAATTTGTTTGCTTGCAAACATACCAAGTTACTCTAGTTACAAACAAAAGGTGAATACGAATGTGACTCCTTCAAATGTTGTTTCAGTTGTTGTTGATATTGTTTAACCGCAGCCGGTATATAACACTAATGGAGAAACCAACAAAGCCACGGAAATTACGAAGTTCTCACGCGCACTACACTCTGCAAAAATTGCAAGGTGGCTGCAATATCAGATGAAATTCTTCTCATGGGAATTACACGACATGGAACTTGTTTTTTCGTTATATTAGCCACGATAAAGATCTTTTCAGTTCGTCAAGAGTCGAGGAGGAAAAAGCATTTGTGTCTTGAATTTCTAAATTTTTTCCGTGATTTGATTCAAAGAAATGATTGTTTTTTTTTCCTCTAGATCTTAGACATTTTGCAGATGGTGCAGAGAGATTTGCGGTGATTTTGTTATTAACGCTCGGTGGGAAATTTACCTATTTAACTATCAACTGAATTTTTATCCCCACCACAGATCGAAGCGTTCCACAAGTGTCATCCGATTCTCATTAGCTCTAACTATAACGGACTTAAGTCATCGTAACATCTTTCGTAGAATTTAGCCTAAGTTGCCAAAATTTTGCCAAACTGAAGTTCAACTATAATGAACTTAGGCTCATCCACGCATCTGACTTTGCACGCATTTGCTCAGCTGTCACCTTTTTTAAGTTAAGGTATATTGTACGATCGATAGTGTACACTTAAGACTTAACGAAAATTTTTAAAACTTAACGAAAACTGACTTAGGTGTATTATCAATATGGCATTTCATATAACCATATAAAACCTTATGATGCGCCTATGTTGACCATTATATTAAGTCCATTATAGTTACCTAAGTTTAGGTCCGTTATCTGTTCTAAAAACGATAGAAAAATAAATGTTTAAACACCTGACACAGAATTCCGTTATATTTGTTGTTACTTTAAATGACCTTAAATGATCAAGAGACTTCACCAATTCGCTTTTTCTGCTGCAATCGCTGCATTCCTTACCTGAGCACTATCAAAATTCGCTCATTGGTTTTCGCTGTTTTATTTTTTACTTTTATGTACTTTTATTTTATTTTTTTCATGAATAAATAATCGTTGCCGTATCAAATTAAAGAACACGTGCATCGCCGGAATACCTTTGCATTTTTTGTTCACTTCCCTTCCTTCGTTAAGGGCCGTTTTCTCCTTGGGTAGTCCACACCAAATCTTGAGGCGATTCTTTTGTTCGTTTTGGTTGATTCTCGCTAACAAGTCCGAGGAATGCATTTTGTGAAAGATTTTCTTCTGTGAAAAAGACTGGACCGATTGGTTTGCTGGATGGATTTGAGGCTGGTGGTGGTGCCTTCTTTGCCCGAAATGTGGGCGAACATGAGAGATTCTTGACTACAGTTGGAGTTGATTCTAGCCAACAGCAGACGTTCTCAATGTTGAATGCATCAGAGGACCAAGGTGTGGGTATTTTCTTGGGCTTGGCTTCTTCAAGATGCGTACTCACGTTGGTGGCCCGAACGGATGGAATTCCTGACAGCAGTGTACCTGAAGCACTTTGGTTCAATCAAACCGAAACCGACAAATTTACCTTAACAATTAGTGAACATTTCAACAACATCCGTAAAAGGAATCACGAAAACATTTGAGCAAACATAAAATCAACAGAGCAAAAACAGAAGCATAAGTTCATTCTAAACAAATTAACAAAACAAGAAAACATCGTACAAGAATCAAACTGATATTTATTCCGAATTCAGGTAATGAAATTTTAAATCGTCTTCCACCTGCTGACCGAAAGATAAACCCTCATTCCTGTACACACCTCTCCGACAATTACTCATGCTTGTTTGCAAATAGCTAAGTCAGCCATTGATCATATACACGGGGCCTGATCAAGTAGCAATCAATATTTACATAATGGAAATCTCTTTTCATTCACAGCCGATCAAAATTTATGAAAATTACGTTTAACAAATTTATTACCTGTTCCAAGTACTGCGGGCGTCGAACATTTTGTCGGGAAAAATTAAAATTATGATCCAATCAGAGGAGTTTAATGTCTTCAACGTTTTCTGGTAAGCAGCCGTTGAATGGATTCAATATTGATCTATGAATCATCGAACTCGTGTAATTTGTTGCCACTTCTGTTTTCGATGCGTGTGAATATGAAATTTGAACACTATTCGAACCGCGATTGCGGCAGTTTTTTTTTTTTTTTTTTTTGCTGAATTGGACAGACTTATTGGCAAGTTTTTTTTTTGCTGACTGTAATCAATATCGCCATTTTGCAGAAAATGATTTTTCTAAAAGTTTAATCTTATATGGTTGAAACAGTAAAAACCAGTGCAGAAGTTTGCAAAACAAAGCTAACAAAAATCATAAAATCCACACCAAAAAAAGAAAGAAGAACAATGATCAACAAATTAGGTTTAATCACAAAACCATATCAAGACGGCCCACGATGTGTGGATTTCCAGCACTCAAAAATGAAATAATTAACAGCCTCATTAGGTTCGAGCCTCTCCTGACTGCTACTTTAATCCTGGCCACATAAATTCCCCTTGTCGGCATTTTTCATCCCATTATGTGCTATTCAACCATTTAAGACGTAAACAGTAATCTTGGAGTCTACCCGACGAGGCCAGCAGCCTCTATGCTATTATGGGACCAACACAAATGGACACCACCAGATCACGATCGCTGAGAATGTTGGAACGTTGGTTCGGTAAAAACGTAAAAAACTTAAAAATCATTCATAACGACCTAATTCGACTTTCTTTTCGAATGGCTGTTTCAGGTAAGAACACATGACCGCGTACTTTTATCATACCTGAAGTGTAATCTTACCCATAAAATTCTCAGGTGTTCACAGCAAAAGGGACTGAATCACCTGATTGAGATCGTCTAGAAGATCTTAAAGGGAATTCTACGAAGAGCATGAATGAAACGTTTGTCGTTTGTTGAACAAAAAAGGCACCTCCAGAGGTCATTGGGAACGGAGTCCCTGAGAAAATGTCCGAGAGCGGCTTTGGCACCCACATGGGATTATGGACCAGACGGGACACCAGTGTTCCCAGCGAAAGATTGCGTACAATTTCTTCTGTCATTTACTCTTCTTTTTTCCTTGATAATTTCCGTCTTTTCACAATTTCAATTCGCGAGAAGAGATTACTGAGAAAGGAGTGCCGCCACAGGAACTTCTGATTAAAACGATACGATCATGATCTCAGGGATCGTGTCTGAGTCCAGTGCTCCCTTACGCAACACGCAACCAAATAAGAAGTGTTTGCTTACAAACATGCAAGTAAAATGGTTCAATGTTTGTTCTGATAATTCACGAGAGGTGATGACCGTTGCCGGCCTTTCACACAAAATGAACAAATCAACGGAGGCCAATGACACCAAACTTTCGATCGGAATCGATAACCGAAAAATTCATTCAGAAAAATCTCAAGGATCATGAAAGAAACTCTCAGTTGATATTATTTGTCCAGACATTGAAAAAAAAACAAACAAACAAAAAAGGTGTACCAGAAGTTTGCATTTACATTTTTGTGTAACACGTGTCCGGAAGGATCCATGAACTCTTCAGAAGGTTATCAAGAATTTTTGCAAGATCAGTGAAGATCACTGACTTCTTCAGAGATAATACTCACACGTAAGGGTCTAATAACCCCACGTTGGTGTTCAACAATTGTTTGTGTTCAATCAATATGTAATTCGTTTCCCTTAGCGATTTTCCTTTTTATGCCATGCAACTGTATAGAAGGTCAGAAAAATCGATATTTTCCATCCACATCGGATGAATTCAATTGAATCCGACAATAATTTCCGCGATCACTCCTGATCCCATTCGGACAATTACGTTTAAATGTTGACGCTGTTGTTGATCCCCGGGAAGCATGTCAGGATGTATAAATGCAAGACCTCTTGAGATCTCTCAATAAGGCCGCCATTGAAGATAATGTTGCAGTGTGGCGCAACAGAATCCGAGGAAAACGTGATCAAATTTTATTGCATTTTTGTGCTCCAACAGACTGAATATCTTGCACGAACCTTAATTTAACCGGCCGCGTTGGGCTCTCTGCTTGTCTCAAGAACCTCTTGGTTAACCTTTTTCGCAATTGCCACATTACCGCGTATTCTAGTTGTTCTTCCATCTGAGAATCAGATACTTTCAGGGGCTGGGGGCTTCCAATCAGTGCCGCAGTAATGAACTTTGGGGTCTAATTTTCTCATGACCTCGCCAGTTTGCGCTAATCGCATTTCAACCTTTTCTGGTTTTTTTCGTTAACAAACTAAAGACATTACGATTATGTTGCCTGTGCAACAGCATCTTTGAGATGATGGGAATTTAAGGAGAATTGATTACCGCATATTATTTATAACATTTCACAGCTCATATCTTTTCTCTTTTCCACGAAACAGTTTTTTTAGAAAAGGAATTTTAAACCAAAATCCTTACCAATGTCGAAGTTTAATCTAACGGTGTGGTATCAGGAATTCGCAAACCTCACCAAAATTGATCGCCATAAATCAAATCAATGAATTGAACTCATAATCGCGAAATCGAAAGAGCATCTTTCTCGAACAAATATAATTGTTATCACCTTGAAACATTTTCACACACTTGTTTCCCGCCAGGAATACCCTTATGAAGGACCCTTTGAAATATAGGCTCACACCAAGGAAAACTGATCGCCGCCGCTGCGCCGCCGTTTTTGTTGTTGTTTCCCAGATCGCAAGGACAGCGGCAAACTAGCCACAATGGATCTAGCGAGAACCAAACAGTGGTCCATTCACAGTCCACTTTAGAACACCATAGAATCGGAAAAGGAAGGTAAAAGCCGTTGGTGGATTGCATTAAAGCCTCCTTTTGTAGCGCTTTCAAAAGAGGCAGACAACCCCAGCGGGGTGTGGCGCCGAATGGGTTTTCGGACACCTGAGTATTTGGTTCTCATCTCATCGCAATAATCAGCATCACCTTGTCCCGGCGTGGTCGTCACGAATTCAATTCACTGTGAAAACGAAGGCGTTGGAAATGTTTTAATACGGCTGCATGGTATAGAGTAGACCTTACCAACAAAAATCCCTCCATCCGGACCCCGCCGCCCATATCAAAACAATGTGGGAGAGGTATAGACGGATTTTGTGGTCTGCAAATGGGGAGAAGAATGACTTTGAAGAATGCGAATCGAAAGGAAGAATGTGCAAAAAACATTATGCTCATTTTATCTGCGGATCCTGGCCAATGCAAATGGGCAACATGTTTATGGGAATTGACGTTTTGTAATGGCGATGTGGAATTAAAGACGAAATCTTGATTGAACATCAGCGTTCCAGTTCTTGTTGCGATGTCACTGTTCTTAAGTGGGTTTTTATAGAATCTTGTGGTATTAAATGTACAAGAGTAATTCTAAGAAATATTTCTCCAGATTCATACGGAAAAAAGGGATCTTGAATTTATAGCAAGCAATTACTCATAGAAGAGATCATTACAGAAAGAGTACACAAAACCAATTTGTTTTATTTGTTTTTAAATATCATTAAAGGCAAACGAAAATTCAAAACCATGACGTCGAACATTTGGTAAAAAGCCAAATCCCTTTTGCACATGCGTGAATCCCACACGTGTTTGATCAAACTCCCACGTTCTGCTCAAGATCCTCGAACCTCAGACACGGTGGATTTGTACAACACTTGAACAAATTGAAATTCTATTCTCATCGCACGCAAAGACACAACAAATAAGTGAATTTCTCACCGGAAAGCGATGTGCACACGTACTGCAAAAGTAATCATTGTAAAATTGCAGGTAAACACATCGTGAGAGCCTCCTCGTTATCTCCGGTCCTGAAGTGTTCACTCCAGCATATGACTTAAGTAGACCTAAATTATGTCCATTTCATTCGTCCGGATACTGAGACGTATTCATCTCAGATCGGGCATTCCCACGTATTGGCGCAACCTTGAGATAGGTAAACTCTCCCTTTAAATGTTTCTCAGTTCAATTGCCAGCCTCCAATTGTTTGGGATGTTTGGTCTGACAGTTTTTGTCTGTATTTGGTTTCTGCAAAAACAGATATATTGTAAAAATCAGGGAAACATTTCAATAACAATGGAATCCGAATCCGAACTGCCACGAATTGTTGTAGGAAAAACTTCAAGTCCATGTCTTCACACAAATTGTCGTATAGACTCATTCATGAGGCTGCGTTAATGGCGTTTTTATGATAATTTCGCAGGTGTCATAGTGCACAGTCAGGTGGTTCTTTCTTTCCTGGAATGGTCTGAATAGGATTTATTGATTTCGTAAAAAGGGGTTTGCCGAACATTGCCACGTTTCAAATTTATTGTGTACATATTGAGCAACATTTGGCAAATTTGAATGCATGCGTTTATGAAACTTGTCCGTGGGAAAATCGTCAAGGTTTCACTTTAAGTTTTGTATTCGTTGCGCGTTAGAGATCGACAAGATCACTTTTTATTTGCATTAACTTATGTTAAGTCCGAATATTGGGAACAAAGAAAATGTTTGCCAAACAGTAAGCGATCATTGCAGAACAATAATATCCTAACATAAAACAAATAAATCAGATAGTTACAATTGAAGTTGAAGATAAGTGGAACATTTCCTTTCTCCGGTGTTTCAACCAAACGAACTGAAATATTTTTTTATATTTCACTGTCTCCAACACAACAAGAAATAAATAAATCCGGATGTACTAATTAATTTTTTTCATCTTCTGCATTCATATTTGCGCAAACCAATGCAAATCCATAAATCCATTTTGTATAATTTCAATATGTTGAGCGTGGCTTTTGATCTTGTTGGTCAGGTAAAGAAATATATCTGAATATTTTTATTGTTTATTTGTACAGCCTTTAAAGGGTGCACAGGATGCATTTACGAAGTCGTCGACTTAAAAGTGATAACTCTTTAGCGGAAGATGGAACTTGGACGCAAAAGAGCACCGACTAAGATTCACGATCGTCTGGAACCAACAGCTATTTGCCTTTTCAGCAATAACACTACCTTATTGCTTATTTTAGCCACCGACATATTTAGAATGTGTACAGGGAAGGGTTTAATAAATTTAACAGAATTAAGCGATAAAAATGTTTCTCTACAGATTTACTTAGCCTTCGGTGTGTGGCAAAATTGACGGCTTACGTGCACCTGAGAATGTCGATGAGATTTTTCACCAAGAACACTGACACAGCATCAACTTGTTAGTTTTGTAAGCCACTGAGCCTCAATCCCTGACCAAAAAAGGAGATAAAATCTTGGACAATGGTGCAGAAAAGCCTGTTTATAAAGGGGAGCGAAAATAAAAAAATAATAAAGTAGGATTGAAAACAAACAGCGAAAATAGCTGATCCTCGCGGAATGCCTTCCACGCAAGTGCTTTAAATGGAAAATTTAAGACGTCGCAAAGGCGCCATGCCATGCCCTTTACCATTTCATGGCAACGCTTCGATAAATAACGTTAATGTATCATCGGCAATTCTATTAATTAAATGAAGGTAAGTCAGTTTACGATATTTAGTTAGTGGGATAAATAAAATGCACGATCACACGGTTTTAATGTTCTCAAGTTGCAGTGGTACACCGCAACAGACTAACAATCTTTATGATACTCCATGATAGTGAAGATCTGCACATCAAAGTTAACATTGTAATTAAGTTTTCCAACGTTATTTGTTTACAAATTGTCTAACCATATTTGACATCCAACAGTCAAAGGTGTAATGAAGAAAACACGTTCAGCTTCGGCTTCTCACGATCTTTATAATCGTGTTTCGGTAGGAAGGAAATTGGAAAATTTTAAGACCTCCAAAACCCTTAGGCCTTCGACTGGCCATCGAAGGAGCTGTCTGTCCATAAATGCAACAATACAGCTTACAACAATATAGCTTCTATAGTAAGTGAAACATCCACCATTCGACGAGGACGACGACGATGGTACAAGGTTCGATTGTAAATGAAGTTGAAGTCAAGAGTCAAAACGTGAATCATTTTTGCAGATGGGTCAGCCAGAAATATTGAAATCGATCGACGACACCTGATAAGGTCAAGGGAAAATCACATTTTAATATAGTAAATTGGTGGCACCTGAATAAAGTTACCAGCATGGCATACAGATACAGTGCCAGCGTCTCTATAATGCCGGATGCTGTGATTCCTCCCCCTTTCGCATGCTTTGCAATTCGCCCAATCTCGGCCGCATTGATCGATCAGGAACAACTTCACTGCGGAGGAATTCTGATCATGAGTGCGCCAAGTTAAGAGGCTCGGGTTAAGTTTGGGATCGGAGATAACCGACGATCGGTATAAATAAATCTCAGACATTTCATGACCGTAATCGACTGGCTCACGTGCACACCGCACTGGGTGCTATCTATGTAGGTAGAGAGGCTGATTACATGTGTAGGCAACATACCTTTGCCTGAACACCTGAGTGCTATACATTATTATGTTGAGGGCTCCAGAGGTCGAGCTGGAGAGCTGCTAGATCGCTGGGATATCTGCTCCAAGACATTTTTCATCCAGCTAATTTCCTTTGCGATGCCATGGACCACAGCAAAATGGGAGTGGGAGGCGAATGGCTGGTGGCCATTGCCTGTTTTTCCTTAAGTGCAAAAAGATGTAGCAAAATTCTTCAGACAGAGATTTTTCTCCATGGCTGTGATGTCGATATAAAACTGAGACGATGAGCAGAAAATTCACGAATTTAAAGTAGGTACAGACGACGCGGCTGAATTATTGAGAGAAGACCACTTCGTTGGGCAAAGGAGACGCGATCTCACCCAGGCCAGTGATCGTTTGCCGTTGATTGACCAGGTGTTCACTGGATGGTTGTTTTTTATTATTTTTACTTATTTATTTGTTTTTCTTTCACCATCGGTGAATGGAGGACTAAATGTGCCCACTCACCATTGACATCCGATATTATGCCGCAAGTATGTTAAAAGGGAAAAATCACCTTAAGGCGATTTCTTGCATATTAACCAAAAGTCGATCAACTTTAAATCACGGTCCTTGTACGACAGTGGATTTGCAGAAGAGATACGCCATTGGATGCGGCTGGACAAAACTGGACATATACAGATTCCAAACACTGGATGTTGTTTAACCCTTTTGCTCTATCTGTTGCGGTCAAACCCTGTGGCAGTTAATAGCCATTGCAATTAAACGCGCTCCCTGTCAAATCACTGTTCAACTAAAATTTATGGTGATTGGATACCTGAACTTGTTCTCGATTCCTTTGCCTTTTACATTTTGTATTTGGTTTTGTGGACCCTTTCGGCAATCCAGTTTTCCTGTATCACTTGCAGTGGCCCATAATGATTCAAGATTTTCATTTAATTGTGATTTGTTACACCACAAATTCTGCTTCTGCTCCATTGAAAATCATTAAGAAAAAGACTTATGCAATTCACAGAAATAGATCCATAAATTTTATACACGTTTCCACAATCATCTATTTATTGCGTTATTTACAAGAGAGTTAAATCCTGTTTGCAAATGATGATAAAATATGATCATGACCAACAAATTTTAGTTTTATTTTATATTTGGGAATAATCATCACAGTCCAGATTCAACTTCCATAGTCCCCTCCATTGCGATCCACATGTGGATTCTATTTTAAAATTCTAATAAATCTACACAATTTTTCCAAGAAATAATTACATCAATTAAAAGTCAATTAAATATGTCTACACAACTTATCATTTTCCACTCAGTAAACCCATTTGTTATTTGAAAGAATTTCCTCCCTTGGTCTATTCACAACAGCAAAAGGTAGCCGCAATTCGAAACTTGTCTGGTGCCAATTCCTTTTCCCATAAATCACTTCAATATATTTTTACCAAATGACTAAAATCTTGAGAATTTATCTTTTGTACTTAGTGTACACTTTGCACTATTTTGTTTAACCGCATGTTAACGAGAGTTTTGCCGTCGCTTTCCCAGACTTCGTCGAACGGACCGTGTTGAATATGTTGGTGTTCGGTATTGTATACCTTTTGAAATATTATAATTATGTTCGGGCGATTACTGCCACATTACTTGGTCTGGTGTGAATTTCCAGCACCGATCCAAGCTTAGTATATTACAGATCGGGTGGCATAGATTCCCTTGATTTGGTGGTATATTGGCGAACAATCGCTGCCGATGGAGAAAACTCCAGTTTCAGGCAAATATGGACGACTATCACAACGGCAAATCTGCCTTACGGAAATGTTTCAATCTGGGCTGCTGTTGTTCGTGGAGATCAAATTTACTAATTAATTTACAACGTGTCCTATTAGCGTAATTGCTGACTACTTGAATTGTGACTTTGGAAGTGTTTTGCCAATGAAATGAAGGAAAATAATGGATAATTTTGATTGTGGAAATATTCTTGCTTCGGTCGTCGCGTATCATTTTGCAGAAAAAAAATACCAGTAGCTCCCAAACAACTGGCAATTTTAAGAGATTAAATCATTTGCGCAGACTGTGCATGTTTTGCGGTCCATTATCTTTTATTATCATTTTATCGTTGCACACCATAAACTTGTTCTAATTAAGCTTTCGCATCATTTTCTCGGCTTTCTCTCCTTTCGTTGCGAACACCAGTAATTCTGAAATAATTTTCTTCGTTAAAGTGTAAATTGACGGTACTTTTTTATTGTCAGTTTTATCGAAAGGTGCTCATTGAGCGTAAGCATAACAGATATTAAATACCACGAAGTACAGTACAAGCGATTTATCATTAAAACAACATGGACTGCAGCTTGATTTACAATAATATTGTAAAATAATAAAATTATTACTCAAGCACAGTTCTATCGATTTGAAATAACCTTCATTTAGCTAAACATCTTTATGTATTTCACTGGACCTAGAAACCATTGGTGTTCGTGGGGAGGAGTCGAGGGCCCAATACCAAGATCCATTGACTGTTTGAATTGCGCGCCAATGGTTGCCATCAATGGTTGCTGTGATTAATTCTTGTTTCGTTATCTTGCAAGTTGCAACCCTTATACCCTGGACAGACGATAGCACTTAAATCGAGTTAATGACGTCAAGATGACGTAGGCCATGTGAATTCCCTATACCGAACTCGATTTGCAAATCTACTATCTGCTACAACTCGATTAGACTTGATTTACTGCTGTCAGCGCCATACGTTTACTACGTAGTAGTAAATAGTTGTACCTACTAAAAAATAACTGTACTGGGTACGGCCCTCCCAAGATCAAACTGTTAACCTATACCTTTGAAATGTATTTTAACCCTAAATAAAATTAACCATGTATTTAAAAGGAATTTTTATAACTATATCGAATTACTGTCGAACTGTCGAAAATAATCTACTTTATCAGTTTCGAGTTTCGATTTCGACAGCTCGTGATGGAGTTCGTTCACCCCCGTTTGCTCATGCTTTGTTATGCAAAATCGCCCAATGATTGAACACCTGAAATATTTATACATAAACAAACATATCTAAATAAAAAAAAACTGTTAATGTACTTCCAGTGCGCCATCGGAGCTTTGATGTGGCGTATATGGAGCCGCCAAAGCGCTGACCAAGCGACCAGATTCTTTTCGCGCTGATTTGCATAATGTAACACTGTTTTTCGAGCGTTCAATTAATAATTCAATTGATTTGCGCTTTGTTTCTAATTATTTATTATTCATAGATGAATAATTGTTCTCACATGTTAGAATGATAGATTGAATAACAATAGAAAAAGGAAACCATTATTCAACCCCAAACGAAATCAAACATTAGTTTTCCCAGAAAACTTTGTGTATTAAAGATATAATAATTTCTGTAAAAATCGCAATTTTAAAAATTTGAAAATGTTTCCAACTACCCCAAGTCTCCAAGTTGAATAGAATTGATCAATTGACTCTGCAAATGGATCAGAAGGAATCTGCGCAGGGGTTCTCCAGACAGAGTTTCTGCTTCATCTTGAAGTGGAGTAGTTCTAATATATTCCTGGAAGCGTTCCAGTACTTGATTGACGATCGGAACAGCGCCAGACCGTGCAATTCCAGTAACTTCCATTGCAATGGAATCAACAATGTACTCCGCCAGTTCTTTGTCCAATTTAATAATGTCTGCGTCGTTTATTTTCGGTGGGGGTTTGACCACAGGATCTTCAGGCGTACTTATTCTGTAGAACAATCGATCCAAATGGGCTTGGAAATTTTCATTTCCACCCATCCTCACCCATGTGGGGAGCTTTCCTTCGTCGGCCACCGATACTGCCAGATAGGCGCAGGCACCCTTGTTCGCTTCGAAAATTTTCGTCCCAAGGTAAGTCCTTGCATCCTTTGCTTGCGACTGTAAGTCCCGATTCCTTTTCGCTTCCTCAACCAATTCCTGAAGCCAAGGCGGTTCAACGTCGCCAACTGGGACGCCTTCAATTGGAGGCAATGGACCAACTTCCGGTGGAGAATTAAAGGGTGGTGAGAGGACAGCTGCATGCATGCAGGACATTAACCGTACAAGATAAGTGTTGCGCATCCTTTTTGCATTTATACCCACAAACTGATCATAGCTCAATTTTCGCAGCCATTGACCAAATCTAGTCTTCATTTCCGGTTTGTCAGCGTAATCACGAATGTAGTCCTTGGAGAAGTTCAAAATAAACAAAAAATCTTCGTCTAAGCGTTCTTCAATATCGCCATCGGCCATATTCAGGTATGAAACGATTCGAAAAAATCATACAAGTAAAACAAATCAATTAACGTTGTAAAATCGATTTCACTAAATTAACTTTTTCCAATAACTTATAAATTTTACTATTTAGTTTCATCACTTGCAATATAAACGAGAAAATTTATCCGATGACAATTCTTATGTAATTTAAATAAAAATATTTTAATGAAGTTTAGGCACCGCCTTCTGTTGTTTTACTAAACAAAAATTTTGAAAATAAACTTGAAATTTCACCTGGAATTGGTACAAACAAAAACGTTATTCAAATGTATAATATAATTAATTTTCTTTTAAGTTAAAAAATACCTACTTATTATAAATATAATTTCACTTTGCAGAAATGAATTTTCGTCAATTTTGGATAATTTCCTTCAATTCATTTCATCATCGAAATTTTCCACACAGTAAACAGTAGAAGCAAGAGACCGTTAAATGGATTTTGGACTAGATTATCGCAATAGTTTGTGAGAAAACAAGAAAAGATTATTTGTTTGAAAATAGATTCAGTGGAGAAGAACAATTTCCACTGAACTCTAAAAATTGCTTAAATTGTAGCGCAGGGAATTCACCGTCTACAAAAGGTAATCAATTTGTGTTGCAAAAATATCGTAATTTGATGCTTCAAACTTGATTCTTTAGGAGGTAAGAGAATCTGCAGGCGAAAAAGACGCAATTCTTTCACACCCGTTTCTTGCTTTTTGTAATATAAGTACACACAAAAATAATCACTTTTTCAAAAGAAAACCATAAAAAATCCCGGTTATTAAAGCTACCAACGTTACGATGACAAAAGATTAAGTTTCAATTTTCGGAACAAGATTTTTAGGTAAATGGAATCAAGAATGCAGAAGACGAATTGTTTTCGCTCAAACGATCATAGACCGTGATCTTCATCAAGTTCAATCAGTTATTTGCAAATTGGGTCGGCGAAGGAATTTGTTACCTTGGGACCATACATGGATCCGGATCCTGTTCGTTTGCCATACCATGACTATGTAAGGATACTATTGTTAGAACAGTTTCATGGACTTCAGCAGAAATGACTAATGTGCCTTTTAATGCATTCACTTTAGATAGAAATCTCTTCACGTTGCCAGTGTCCATTTACAATATAGCAAATGCTAGTTGATCATTGTTTTCATTAATAAAACGTAAGAACTCAATAAAGTCGGTGGGAAGTACGCGATCGTTGACTGATGATCGCCGACCACCGCCTGTCGAGGTCGTCTTATCTTGTGCTCGCGAATAATCCAAGCTGACAAATGACTTGAGTCGATCCGTAAGCTATCACGATCACAGTTTGTCCAGCGATCGTAAAAAACTTTCAAGTGCACGCGATACGGTTCCTAGCGAATTAAACTCGATGTTTCCTTTTTATCCATTAGGTATATTATTGTCAGAGATGAAAATATGGAAAATTTGTGCAGGCGGCAAACGGCGTCTCTTGTTCACGAATTGACAGCTCTGAACACGTGTTCCATACAGTTTCACACTGATCCCGCTGATCTTGCGTTGATATTCCGTGATATCGCGGCAGCATTTACAGCCGTTGATGAAGCAGAATTTTCGTGCACGCATTCTTCCCATGAGGAGGATCAGTGTGCAAGTGTTGTTTATACAATTGCGATCGATCACGAGAAATCCCCACAGATGCAGATTCCCCAGCAAATCGCACAAAATTCAACATTGTCGTGGCCGTCCCCGTCAGAATATGTGTCGCTCTGACTTTTCGTTTTGCCACTCAATATAGGATGCAGGTGTGCGACCGCCACTCTGTCGCCAGTTTTTGGTGACGTCACTGGGGGGGCCCAAAGTGTCCAGCATCCAGCATGCGTGGTCCAAGTCCGCCGCAGTAAAGTGACGGCGGCGGCAGGCATCGACGAATATGTAATCAGGCCCCCATTGTGGTAACAGGGCTGCACTGTACATACACGAGTGTGGCATCCAGAGCCGCTCTCTGTGAAAACTTTGATTTAATTGCCTTGAATTTTCCTTTGAGGTTACATTCGCAGTTTGGTATTGTTTGGTTTTCTTACGCTTGACAAGTTGCTGCCGTCGAAGGGGTTGGCTTCTATTTGGAAATATGCTTAAAATGGATTGATGGCGATTAGAGGCCGAAGTGGGTGGGTGTTACTGGGTAAGGATTTGTGGCTACATTTGACCAGTAAATGCGCAATCAGTTCAGCCCACGGAAACTGCTGGATGTTCGTTTTTTCGCTGCCGCAGGACTGTGAACATTTCAGCTGAAGAATTATTTGGACAGAAATCGATGCATACGAAAAATATGTTGGTAAACAATGGTAGTTGGGCAAGGCAGACTGGTAGCAATTCAAAATGATTAATATTATATGCAGGATGATTCAGAGTAAACTGGGCCTGATCCAATGGTTGGAGCAACCTTCAGAAGTCTACCGTATTTCAAGCGAACTGAAATTTGTTTGCCTACCTGAGCAAAATTTTGAATATGTTCTGTGGGAGTGGGGGGAGGGGCGAAGGCATTTCCCCAACACCTAATTTAGTTTACTGATATTAAACTCAAAGAAGAAGACGAATGAATGTTACTTCCGAACATCGAAGGATTTCGGAACCTCGCGACCAGGACACGACCAGGTACACGTCCAATGGAAATTGCACCGTCGGAATCTTGTGTCCCGAAATTTCGCGACCGAGCTCGGAAACCAGTACTATCATAAAATCGATTATAAAATTCGAGATTTTTAATTAGTTTTATTTTTTCACCACATCCGGCGTTCGTTAAAAAATTAAAATATTTATAAATTTACATCAATAAAGAATAAATAAAAATAATTTCCGTTTAAAAATTAATTAAATTTGCTGCCACTCGGAGACTCGAATCTTGGTCGAATTCTCGAATAAATTTGTGTTGTGAGTTAGGCAATTGGTCTTTCAGTTCGGTTAAATAAATATATTGTTGGCAAAACCTTTACAGTTCATCAAATTTCAACCGTCATTTTGGAATGTTGTCAATGATGAGTTTTAAATGGTAGAATGGAAAAAATGTGTCACTGAATCAAAGAAATTACTTTCAATTATAAAAGACCACATTTCGGGAGGCGATCTTGTACAGTGATTTGTAGTATCGACTGACCTCTCCACCGAAATTAGATCTTCGTCAAATATTGCTTAGAAAATATTTGCCTGTGCCCTGCTCGAGAATATGCCAAAGAAAAAAAGAACAGATAATAATATGAAAAACTATCTCTAGGAAATGCCTCGGAAAGTTTTTCACACACAGGTGTTACACAGGTGTCTCGATGATCTTCTTGCTGTGCAGATCACCAGGGAAAAACTGCGCAAGTAAATACTGCTGCAAGAGAATGCAGCAACTTCGCCGCACCGAGACCCGGGATCGTTGTCGTTAATTCGATTCCACTGAAACTGCCGACTTTTCTTGCCTTAAGCTCTGAGATTTCTTCGGTCGATAGCTAGAGCCGTTCCCGCATTGGCTCCCAGCCGCCATCCGGCAAATGCAATCCGCGAACGTCCGGGGTGTACGGTGAATACAACAAGCAATTCGTGATCGGCTAGCACACAGGTGTCAGAAGACTTTAATTAATTCCTACTGGCCACCTCTTCTCGGAAAGCTCCATGATTTTCTGTCGGCGGCGCCGAAGTGGTATTGGGGGCCCTAATGATCGCAGATCGATTGATTTACATAATGATCGCATTCGGAAGCAGTTCGCCTGGAGATTTTTCCTGTTCGCTTTCGAGTCGACTGTGATTCTTATCTTTGTAACGACTTTTTCACTGATATATGAATGGGCAAAGGTGTTCGGAAAAGATAATTTCGTGCAGTTCGTCTATATTTTTTTTAGTTGTGGGATTACTCAATTTGGACAGTGTAAGCAAGCTATTTCTAAATCATCCACGAAGACTGAATAAGCCACTTGGGAAAGATTATCCTCAGTGTTCCAAACAATGACCGCATGTTAAATAAATAAATCGAAGTTAAAAAAAAATGAAAATGTTCGTTCAAAGTCGAAAATTTTTCAGTGTTCCAAACTAGATTTTTGAATTTGAGATCAAAAACAATGTGTGTTACTAGTAGTGACACCTGTAAATAGCACATCAACTACAAATAACTTTTTGGTTTCGTTTCGGTACATTCTCTTGAAAACTGAAATTATTTTCTTCTACTTGTCGACAGATGTCACAACAAACGTTAAAAATTTGAGCGCAATGTCAATTGTCAAAGGTGGAAGGTAAAAAAATAAACAAACCGGTAAAAAATGTTCACAAGAGAAATACAATTAAAAATAATAGAACAAATGAAACAAATTAAACCGAAATCATACCAGGATGTTGCATCCTGGAAGCAACTGGATTATAATTTATCTGCAGTGCGTAATAATGCAAAGACGCGTTTCAAAAATATTTACTTTATGGTAACAATACCTGAATAAAAAATTCGTTTTCAGAACATCCGTGAAATTAAAGAGTGCGACTATAAATTCCTTCGGGACTACGTTGTGAGCGATTTACTTGTTGAAGTGTTGAAACAGAACAAATTGAATTTACCAATGGAGGATGTGGAGAATCTATGTTATCCGTTTCTGATCTCGCTTCTCAACCTGAAAGTCACAATTACACGTTCCGAAAAAATACTTGTAAATATTCCAGTCGAAAAACTTCAGAGGCAGAAAGCCTTCTTAGCATATTTACTTTCGGAAGGGAAATTCAACAAAGATCTTTGGAAAAAGATGCATTTACTTTCTATATACTACCCGCAGGAGTATCACAACATTAATTTGAACGATCCTCGTTATGAATTGTCTTCCGCCAATATCAGAACTCTAAATAAGTTGGCAGTCAAAGAGCACAAGGAGAAAATACCCGTCGTCGAGACAAGTATTAAGTGGCATGAAAAGCGTATTGTACATTTTCCAATAAGAAAGGAATTCCTAAATTTTAGATTTGTTTCTTGCAGCCATTAAAGCTTAAAAGAGGCGCGCCAGAGAATGATGACAACGATAGAGAAATAGATTTGACCTACTGCTCCATTCTGCACAAGGAGAAGACTCCTAGTCCGCCCGAGCAAAGAGATCAAGTGGAACCACTCGCTGCTAACAGTTATAATCGGGAATCGACACCGGAAGTGCCTGCAACTAACACAGAACTAAGTCCCCAGCATCTTTCTGAAAGCCACCAAAACACCAAAGTGTCTTCAAGTTTGCTTCCGTCTTACAATTCAAAATCCCCCAGGGAGGATCTTGATCCGTCGAAATGGTTGGACTGCGACAGAGAATCAGACTTGCTCTGGTTTCTTACATCGCAGCATAGAAGCGAAATTACATCACCTCATCCCCCGGATGAAGATCATCAAGACCAACTGTTTAGAGTATACGATTTTGAAAAGGTCAAAGAGAAAATCGCTTCTATGGATGAAGAGAAATTGAGTGTGTTTTATGTGTCCAGCGACGATTCCTTTGATCCTAGCATAGTTAGTATATTCTAGCATAATCGCAAGATTCACAACTAATAAGCAATATTTTGCAGATTTTCAACGAAGATTCGAACAGCGATTGTGAAGACGATATATAACATCAATAAATACATAAATCTATATTATAACTAAGCTAAATAAATTATTTTTGTTTGAGCAATTTCGTTTGAAATTCGAAATCAAGTAAAAACAAAAAGTCTGACCAGTGTTACCATTGAATTTTTATAAGCAAACTGTTGAGTGTGTTGGAATCTTTTTTTCCGCATCAGCTTTTTTTTTTTTTTTTTTGAGTGCGTCTGTGATGTAAATATAACCTCAAAAGTCTACCACTTCGAGTTCTCTAACAATTTCCGCTTTAAAATCATGCCTCGAGATAATGATAATGGATTTAGTGCGTGGGTGAGTATCATGAATTTCACTTGATCCAGCTGCAATGAAAACTTTCTCAAGGGTGGCTACATGGAAGCGAAAATCACCAAACTAGAGGAACAGTTTTCCGCTGCCAGTGATCCATTTCGTCAGTCAAATTTGTTTGACGGCATTTCGATCTACGTGAACGGATTGACGAATCCATCTGCGGACGAGTTGAAACGAATCATGATGGTCCATGGGGGAGTGTATCACCACTACGAGCGGTCGCACACGACATACATCATCGCCTCCAATTTGCCGGACGTAAAGATCCGAAACATGGATACCAGCAAAATTATAAGTCCCCAATGGGTGGTGGACTGTGTCAAGGAGAACAGGATTCTAGACTACACGAAGTATCTGCTGTACACAAATCAAAAGCCCTCGCAGCCGAAAATATGTTTTGCGAAAAATCAAAAATCCACAGTTTTAGAAGGTACAGTGGAGAATGCAGCCCCCAAACGTCGAAGCTCCTTGGAAGAAGCCGAAGTTCAGGACATTGTTCGGGACTTGGAAATCCTGAATGAGAAAATGAGATCCAAAAAAGTGGAGTCAGAGGAGTGCAACATTTCTACGGGCGAGGACGATTGTACAATAACGAATCAGGGAGGCACAAAAACCGCCATGAACTCGTCATCATCGAAGGTGGCCAGGACGGCAGTTGATCCGAGATTCCTATCCGAGTTCTACAACAACTCCCGACTACACCACATCGCGACTCTGGGAGCGGGTTTCAAACAGTACATATCCGATCTGCGCGAGAAACAGTCGGGAAAGTTTCCGTTGCGGGCAAAGATCCTCGAATCGGTGCCGAGAACCTCCTTCCGCGACTCTCAGATAATAATGCACATCGACATGGACTGCTTCTTTGTATCCGTCGGTCTGCGCAACCGACCTCAGTTACGAGGACGCCCAGTGGCGGTGACTCACTCGAAAGGTGGCTCAGAGCCGACTTCCCGCCCTGGAGTCGACCGCCAAAAAGAGATGGATCTGTACCTACAACGTCTGGATCAGAAGCTGAAGCAGAACATCGCGGGCGACAAGGCGGAGAAGATCAGAGGATTCGAAGGAAAGGATTCGCTGTCAGAGATTGCATCCTGCAGCTACGAGGCGCGAAAGAAGGGGGTGAAGAACGGAATGTTCGTGGGGCAGGCTCTGAAACTATGCCCGGATCTGCTGACCATTCCCTATGACTTTGAGGGATACAGGGAAGTGGCCTTCATCCTGTACGAGACCGTGGCACAGTACACACTCAACATTGAAGCGGTGAGCTGCGACGAAATGTTTGTGGATCTCACGGACGTTCTAAAGGATATCCAAGTGGAGCCGATGCAATTCGTTGAGGTCCTGCGGAGAGAAGTGAAAGCAAAGACCGGATGTCCTTGTTCTGCGGGAATCGGGGCAAACAGACTCCAGGCGCGGATGGCCACTAAAAAAGCAAAGCCCGATGGTCAGTTTTATTTGAGTCCCGATATAGTGGAGAGTTACATGGCAAATATTCCCATCAAGGACCTCCCAGGTGAACTCTTCTCTTTCTCAGGTTTTCCGCAGAAGTTTTCACTGAAATTTTGCAGGGGTCGGCTTCAGCACATCACAAATCTTGGAGCAGAACAATTGGTCCACCTGCGAGGACCTGCAACTGGAGACGTTAGCCAAACTGCAGAGTGTATTCGGAAAGAAAATGGGGGAGAATCTGCATCGGTTCTGCCGTGGGCAGGATTCTCGACCGCTTGTCTACGACCAGGTGAGTTTCTATATTTCCGCAGAAGTCCCCTGCTTAACTTTCACCCTGTAAAATAGGTTCGCAAATCGGTCTCTGCCGAGGTGAACTACGGAATCCGATTCAAGGACACCACGGAGATGGAAACCTTCCTGCGGCAGTTGTGCACTGAAGTGCATTCAAGACTGCTGGATGCGAAACGCCGAGGAAAATGTATAACGTTAAAGGTGATGGTACGTGCGAAGGACGCACCCGTGGAGACGTCCAAGTTCATGGGGCACGGAGTCTGTGATCATTTCTCGAAGTCATTTTCGCTTGTGGACTTTACCTCGGACCTGGACACCATCACGAAGACGGTTCTGACACTGATGAGCTCCGTAAATGCTCCTCCCCAGGAGCTGAGGGGACTCGGTATTCAGATCTCGAAACTCGATGGGCAAATAGAGGAGAAGAAGAAGGGGAATGTTTTGAAAGACATGTTTGAAAAAGTCAAGCAAATGCAAAAAGGTAAAGAGATTTTCCGATGGAAATGCGGAACTTAAGAATCGAATTTTAGGTAATCCAGAGAAGCCGAAGGAAGCTCCGGAAAGTAATTCAAGCATCATCAGAAAAGAGGAGAAAGTGGTTCGGACAAATCTAGTCAAGTCGCCGAAGAAAAGGACATCTCCGAGGAAGAAAGCGGGAGTAGACAAGGGTGTACGGAAAACCCCCAAGATGCCCAACATTGCAGATATGCTACAAAAAGCTCCAGTTAAGCGATCCCAATTTGAATACGATCTTGAAGACATTGATCTGGACATTTTAGCCGAACTACCAGAGGATATTCGCCAAGAGATATTAAGGAGCAAACAAAAATTGAAGGAGAAGACTCCTGCACAAACTGGAAGCAAGAAAAGCAAATTGGAGGAAACGCGTTCCCAAGGATCGAAGGTGTCGCCAGTAAAAATCAATGTGGACTCTCAGTTCTTGGATGCACTGCCGGCAGATATTCGACAGGAAATCGAACGACAAATGGAGAATCAGAAAAAGGGTTGTGCAACCGATGAGGAACCCTGCTGCTCCAAAAATGACTCAAACATTCCAGATCCTGCGCCAACGGAGCCAGGAATATCAGAAGACAACATCCTTTCGCGAACGGAGTGGAGGCAACTTCTACAGGCGTGGGTGGAGAGTACAAACGATCCAGAGAATTACGATGTAAACTTAATTTGCCGAAGTGCCACCGAATTGATTTTGGCCGATAAATCCACCAACTTGTACGTCCCTATGAAATTTTTGTGCAGGATCATCAACGAAAAAAAGGAGTGCAGGTGGCATAAAGTGTACAGGACTATTCTGAACTCAGTTCAGCTGGCTATGGTTAATTTTTATGGAGCAGAAATGTACTTACCCATAAAGCTTGATTGCTGCTCTTGTCCTGAAGATTTAGAACCACTGGAAATTTGAACACTTCACTTCAAAAGTTCAAACAAAGAAACACGAAGTTTATACGATTTCGATTTAACATATTCCTGATCATTATTTGACTTAATTAACTGTGACCGCAAACAACTGTGATTATCGGTAACCGTGAAACTGCACCAATAGCAATAATAATTTAAATGTGCATCCATACTACATGAATACGAGAATTATTGTGCTCTGCTATCCACTTGTGATACCTGCCTGTTGCACTTTACTACATGAATTTCTCGCTCTATTACTTCTCATCGGATTTCGTACTAAGAAGACCCAAATTCAGCAGGTTCGATTTTTCGGAGAGTTCGAGATCGCGGTGACTTCCGAGCACAGACTAGAACCAGAATTGAGCAATAAACACTTTTTTCTTAAATGTAACGTAATATTGTTCCAAATGATATGTCACAAGAACTACAACTTGTAATCGTTTGAAAAATAAATGAACCGAATGTAAATAACGGAAATATGAAATAAAAAATGATGTTATCTCATATACGTATATAATTTTTGCAAATAACTTAATAAAATTTGCACGGAAGTAACGAAAAAGTGAAACAGCTACTATTTTAGCGTGGGTTCAAACCACACTTGATTTCTATTCTATATGAATACGGTTCGAGTTTAAAGTAAATAAAATATTCGCGGCATTTCTTTCGATTTGCAGATGTCACTTCGATCGGTAAGAAAATTACAAATTGCAGGCGAATTCCGTAGGAATTTTTAGAAAAGGGTATTTATTTTATATCACATAAATGGGGGCAAATATAATGTTTTCACATTGCACCGGGGCTGAGGATATACCAAAAGGCGAAATTCAAAATATAACCCAGTTTGTTGGTTTTCGAGAAATTGTCGTAATTCATAATTTGGTGCGCTTAATTTTATTATTCCAAACTTTTAAAGTAAATAAATTTAAAAAAAAAAATAAATGGGGTAGTCTTTCTTTTTTTTTATTTATTTATTAATTTTGGTTGTTGGCAGGTCAAGCGCGACGAATTTCAAGTTGCTTGTTTCAAGTTGTAGGATAATTGTCGGAACTAGTGAACATCTGGCAATCCTACTCCGATTGACATAAAGGGCTTGCAAGAAGCGATTAATAAATTGAAAATATTCTGAAATCTATGTTTATTGAACACCCGCACCATTAATGAAGACTCTGTCCAACTTGTAAAGGTAATTTCGGATAAATAAAATGAAACATCTATAGTGAAACATGTCAATATTAGTTAAAAAATGGCCGATCTTGATGCTGTAAATCTCGGCCTCGATGAAAACGAGGCGGACATTGCGGAGGAGCTGCAGGACTTTGAGGATTCATTTGACACACGAAGTGAGGCATCGGCTGCCAGTTCTAGTAGTTCAGCAACAAATCCCAGCATTAGTTCAGTTAGTACCGATTCATCAACAAAATCAAAGAACCGGCGTGCACGACTGAAGCGTGAGCGTTCCCTGAATGGTGGTAATTAAGCACAATATCTTTGTGGTGCCAGGTTTGGCACTTGTTTTTTCAAAAAAAATATTCTTACAGACAATGATGACGACGACGACGACGATGATGATGAGGACGATAATACTAAAGATGATGATGAGGATGAGAGTAGTCGTAAGAGTCCTAGTCCTAAAGTTAAGAAGACGAACTCAACAAACAACACAAAGCACAACTCAAAATCGTATGATTACATGACAAAACTAAATTACTTGTTTCGCGACACACGATTTTTCCTCATCAAATCGAATAACGCTGATAATGTGGCATTATCGAAGAGCAAAAACGTCTGGTCGACTTTACCGCAGAATGAGGCGAATCTGAATCAAGCGTTCAAGGAGAGTCGCAATGTGTTGCTCATTTTTTCAGTGAACGAAAGTGGTGAGTAATGGAATAGTTTTCCGTGCGTAGTGAATAATATAAAAACAATAGCAAAATTTCTTTATATTTTCCATCTCGTACTCTATTAAGTCAAGCATTTACTTTAACTTTAAAAACTATAATGCAAAAGGACTCACTTCAAATGTTTGTGCAGGGAAATTTGCGGGATTTGCACGAATGAGTGGAGAATCCCGTCATGATGTTCCTCCCGTTTCATGGGTTCTGCCACCGAGTATTTCATCGAAAGCGCTTGGTGGAGTGATCGAGATCGATTGGATCTGCCGCAAAGAGCTCTCATTCACATGTACAGCGCACCTTTACAACTCGTGGAACGAGGGTAAACCAGTGAAGATTGGCCGCGACGGCCAAGAGATCGAGCAAAAAGTTGGTGCAGAGCTGTGTCGATTGTTCCCAGAAGACGAGGGCATCGAGTTGACGCCAATATTGAAGAAATCAAAAGAAACAGCCCGAATACTACGCGAAAAGGGAGTTCGTGTCACATACAAAGGACCCCCACGTGGTGGATCGATGCGTGGGCGAAGTGGTGGCCCGTTGCGGGGCAAGAAGTCCTTCCCGATGAACAGAAACAAAATGGGTGGTGGTGCTCCGCCCCCTGGGCTGTACAAGAGGCCAACTTCACCATATCCACGGGATCGCGTTCCGCCCTGGGAGCGGTACATGACCACAGCAGCCGCCGAGGCGTACGTGGCCGACTACATGCGGACAATGCAACATCAATTGCCACCGATGCCCTATGTACCGCCTGCTTTCTCAAATATGATTCCACCGAATGCTGCAGCAGCGGCTGCAACGGCAGCAGTGTACGAGGCACTTCCGCCACCACCGCGGTACTACGAGGGCCCTCCCCTTCCGGAGTACCCCCCACCACAGCAAATGAGACCACCACCACCGGGGTACGAGAAACGATCGCCCTACGATCGTTCCGTTGAGGATTTCTTATGGAAGTCAAATGATCGATCACCAATGGGCGGTAGCAGTAGTGGCGGAGGTGGAGGAGGAGGCGCCAGTGGTGGTCCTGGAACTGGAGGAAGCGGTTACCGAAACAGAGACTTTCACAGAACGAGAGATCGTGGTGGGCGTAACGACAGAGACCGTAACTTTCGCGATCGGAGTAGCCACCATCGCAGCAACTACAGGGACAGGCGATGATTTTTTTTTTGCTGCATCTCGAGAACCAACCATCTCCATCATCATCATCATTCATCAAAATTCACAGTAAGATTTCCGAAAACACTCCAATTTAATGAAAAGTTATCGTCAAGTTCATTCTTATAAAAAAAAAATATATACACATATATATTTAGCCGATGAAAATTCTTTTAGAAAAAAAAGCATCGTGAAGTTTTAGTTTATTTAAAAAATCTAAAAAAAAATTATACAAAGCAAAAAATAGACTCCAAATAATGAGGAAACTGCAGAGTCCTGCACGCGATTTTCTTGAATTGCTTTAACAACTACTGATACTATTGATTTTACAATTTGGTTTTTATATAGTGACGTATTTGCTGAAGATAAATGATGTATTTTAAGTTTAAAATATATTTAACGACGATAAAGATTTATCTATTTATGCTTTCGACTGTCCGCGTCCTTGTGCGATGTCGCAGATCTTCAATCAGGTCTTGATTTTTAGTTTTTAAACAACAACACAAAAAAAAAAATTAATAAGAAATTCTTCTATAATAATAATAAATAAAACGATTTGTTTTATTTTATAAAAATAATTGCTGTTTTGTTATTGATAAATTGCTCAGAGCATGTGCCTAGAACTTTTGCTTTGAAGTGTACAAGAAAAATGTCGAAAGTTTTCCGTTACGAAAATTCAAAGACTGCTCCCGATTGTAACGGGTGTTGTTGTTGGGTGGAAATTTAGGCTAAGAAAAACGTTTAAATATTTTTTTTTTACCGCGGAAAGTGTATGAACTGTGATAACGGTGCGGGCAGTGCAGTGTTCCTTTCAATAACTGTTCCTTTATTTTTTTTTGCTAGAACTGTGATATATATTTTTTAAGAAAGTTTCTACGATATTTTTGCTAAGCAAAAAAGTTATTTGTGATCTTCGAACTGGGACTGGTTTCACTGTTATAAGTGGAAGAAAAAGAACTTTGGTAGCATTGAAAAAAAAAATTATCACCAAGACTTCGAGACTCAAAAGAACTTCATTGCCAATCATCGCTGGGATTATCCTTTTGCCGTCATCCTTGAGCCCGAATTGTAATTTATAGGTAAATGTTGATTAGATATATTGCATTTTAATATAAATGTATTCTTTCTTTTTTAACGGTATCAACGCTCTCCTTTGAGATGAGTGTCCTTCTTCTCCTAGATCCGGTAGAAGGAGCATAAAGGGGTTAATCCCCTCGCAGCCAGGAGCTGTTTCAATCGTCAACTAAACGTATAAATTTTAATTCTAACAAAAACCAATTTGCTGAAGGATATTATGACGAGATCTTAGAATTCTGGTATTGGGTTTGGGTTTTGTTTTACCTTTTTCATCCCTGGTGATTTTGTTTACTGCAAATGAAAAGCAAGCTCATAACGCATTTTGTTGTATATTTTCCCCAATACGTTAATGAAGAACTGAATTCTAACGGTAATTCCCCTTAAATGTTTTGTGTTTGCTTAATGTTGTTTATATTGTACATTTAATTGTTTTAGCTTTCAAATCTGTATCTTAAGCATGCATTTTTTTAAACAAAACATTTTTGCATTGGCATCAGTTCACAGTTCACATCACTTATTAACCAAACCAAAAAAAATAATTAACTTTTTGTATAGACATTTGGTTTTACTGTAGTTTTTATAAAATAAAATTCCACTTTTTTACGTTTTGTTGGAACAATAAACAAAAAAAACTAAAGATCAATGCAAAATTTACAAAAATATTAAGGAAGATTTTCATTTTCTTTTTGCATGGTCGAAAAACTTTTTTGAAATCTTGTTTCTTTAGTAAACTTTTCTTTTAAATTAAATTCCAGAAATGACGCGTTTTTCCGATTGTTTTAATGTCAATAAAAATTGCAATTGACTCTCATTTTCCGAAAATTCTATTCTTTAATAGCGCCTTGTAATAAATCAATTCGAAATTTAAATATTTTTAAAGTTTCCTCTGGATAGAATTTTGAATTTTTGAAAACATCAAAACAATTCGGAATTCGAAAAACTGTTAAAAGGTAAGCAAATTTGTTTAACATTGAATGATAAAAATTAAACTGGTGTAGTGATTTTAGTGCGTTCAGGTTTTGTAGAATTTTCCCATAAGTTTTGAAAAAAATTTTGGTAAGTGTAGAACAGGAATAAACAAATTCGCGTGGAAGTATTTTTATTATTTTAATTTGTAAAAACTTTGATGTTCAATCAGAATTTTGTACGCTGCTGTAATTCACACAAACAATATTTCTACTGTTTTTTGCAATACAGAACTTTATAGAAAGTAGCAACAATATTTTTTCCACAAAGATTTAAACGAAATTTAAAATTAGATTTCGCCACGAGCTGGATTAGGGAAGCAATTTGGAAGAGGATTCACCGGAATTAGAACATCCGAGCCTTTTTATTCCACCATTCAGGGAAACAGTTACTATTATTCTATAATAGTTAATAATGTTTATAATAAAAAAATAGGAAGCAATGGAACAATCGCAATGATTCAGTGAATGTTTAAAACAAACTCATTCAAATAATTTCCGAAATAAATCTGAGTTCTTAATTTTATTAGAGCAATCGTCGTATAAAGTATGCATTTAAAAATTCATATTGTATAAATAAAGTTAAACACTTTTCCACGATGATGGCATTTTAATGAATCGCCAAGTTTGTAAAAATGAATTTTTGAACGATTTTCTCTATTGAAATACAATTTCACATGAAAAACGTATAATTATTGGAGAAAAGCTGTTTGATAAACAATTAATATTCATATGTACGACTCTCAGAAAAGGGACGATTCGAAAATAATCAATTTTATAATAACTAATAGTTTATTTGACGTATTTTTAACGAAAATTAGTATAAAACGATATTTATTAAGGAAAAAAGAAATATTTTCTTAGAATTTTTAAAAACTGCTGTGATGTTGTGTCGTTAGAGTCAGACACATGTTTAGCAACCTTTTAAGAAACTTAGCAACATTTCAGCAGCAAACTTTTTTAAACCTATTTTTAATCCTTAAGTGGTGGTTGCGAACTGCGTTAAAGGTGTAAAACTGGGATGAATGTGGTTTTGAATTTAAATTTATTATTTGCACCAAAAGTAAATTATGTGTTTTCTCAATTTTTTTAAAAACAACTTACACCACTTTCAAAATAAACGGTCCATATTATTGCTAATTGCTGCCAAGTCCAAATATTATAAAATACCTGCAAAGTTTAAATTCTTTAAATTCCGCAGTTCGGATTCCGCGGATTATGCGGAACTGCGGAAGACGAGGGGGAGTTCAGAATATACATACAACATAGTACAGACTTTCATACCCAGATGGCAATATCATCCTTTTTTCCACTGCTTCACTTCGACGTACCACGAGTCACGAACTACTACTATTCTCATGAACTACAGCCGGAAATTGTACTAGAGAGGAAGAAATTTTCTCGTCACTCATGTGTGAACGTGAGCCACACAGGAATAAAATTTAGTTTAGTTCTCTTCGGAACTAGACATGGTCTGCGGTGTTTTTGCAAGTCCACAGATTTCCACGGCAGGGCCGGAAAAAAGCATATGAAAATCAGTCTCAAATGGAATCCCTACGTTTTATTTATTCTGTGTGCGCTTCCTGAAAACATTTACTTGCCGTGTTTTGTATTGATCAGCAATTGGCAAACGGCATTAAAACGTCTGCAAATGATTGCTGCACGATAAATAAACAAAGGACGTAAATCGAACGGTATTTTGTGTCGGAACCAAGTTTATTGCCCTTTGAGGTGATCAATGCAAAAAAATTGAATGTGACCGTGATTTCCCGAAGCGCCCGCAAGACTTCTTTCATTCAGCCCTGGATTCTGGAACTTGATGTTCGTGGCGTTTTGCAATCCAGGCACTGCTGTTTTTTGTTAATCTTCAATGGAGATGTCAAAGTGCGCGACCTGAAAACGCGAAGTTTGCCTCAAAAAAAGAAGCAAAAAGAAAAATTGGAAAAGTTGTAAATGATTTTCGAAGTTCAGTCGGGAATTTTCCGCGTTTGTGGTGAAATGTGATTTGTAAAATTAGCAATAGTGGTCTCGAAAGGAGTTCAGGACTCGCCTTACTTTACCGTGTTTTTTTTATAAAGGAGCCAGAGAAAAAGTAAGGCAAAGTTGTAAAGTTGCGATTTTGAGGTTTCTGCCGTTTGAAAGTGAATTTCTTGTGTGTTTTGCAGTGAATTAAGAAAAAGTAAATTAGAATTGGGCACCCACTTGGATTTCCACGGCTGCATCGGCAATCTTGTTTGAGACCATCGCAAAAAGGTGAGTGCGGGCTCCATGTTGTTTGTTGTTGGAGTCTTTGGCCGGGTGTGAATTTTCAGGCGTTTTCCCACCAGTTTAGGGTGGGTTCAAAGCTGTCGTGAATTTTCCTGCAGACTTTTACAAGACCTCCTTATATTTGAGTACACACAGCCTCCGTGAATGGGTGCCCAAGGCGCATGTATCCACTTTCCAGTCATTGAATAAACCTAGAGAAAGATCGTTAGAATTGTGCTCGAGGTGGTATCGAGTATCGACACACCACCACCACATCCTGTACTCTCTTTTGCAATGCAATTATTTTGACGAGCCCAAACCCTGATGATGCTTAGAATGATAACATGAACTCGGCACGACCGCTGTCGAGGTTGTGTTGATTTCGTTTTTGTTCATCTTGTTTTTGTTTATGGTGGATGCCACTTAAAAATATCCGCTAAAATAAAAAATAAAAAAAAGTACTGCGACTGAAAATATATCCAGTTCTCTTCCTCGGGGAGTAAAGGGGGAAGCAAAAGGAGCGAATTTTGATTTTTCAAGGGATTTTCCTTGCTTGCGTATGTGTGTGTGACAAGGGAAGTGAGAGAATAACAACATTCTGGAGAATTGTCAAAATCAAGGACGCAAACCAATACTCTCGCAAATATGCCGGCTTCATTTGACTTCCTCCGCTTTTTTTTTGTTCCCATTTTTTTCACTTCGAACACAAAGTTTATCAAGGTAGACTTCCTGAAGCAACAAAAATTGTTGTTTTTTATAATAAAAACATTGATGAATGCATAATTGATGCGTTCCCGCAAGTGCACGACAGAAGCCAACTGTGTGGTCGGAAAATTTGTGAAAAATCAAATCGCTGCGTACAGGTGCACTTAGGACAGGAAGTTGAAAAAATTCTTTTGATATGTTCCCGGGGCCGCGGATGGTTCTTATTTCAATTGCTAACAATAAGTCGCATGTAATCTATGCAGTTTTCTGATTACTTGTAATTTGCCGGTATTTGCCGTGCTTTTATTATTTTCAAGCTTTGTTTTTAATTTCCTTCACACGCTAAACTAGCAATAAAAATTATTTTTGTTGTAACAATTGATAAAGATGAGGTCAAACACTCTGACTACTTTGCAAATAATTTGTGGGCACTTAATGATTGTGAAATTAATTGAAATAATCGCTTAAAGTTGCTTGCATTGTACAGTTGCTTTAGCATTTTGATAATTACAAAATAATCGCTAATATAATTGGAATAAAACAACAATTTTTTCTGTACCTTTTTCATCAGAATCTTTTTGCAACAATTTTTACATCGGACTTCGATCGTTTGTACTGTTCTTCTTCGACGCTGTCCACTGTCCACATTGAATCACATCAAGAAATTGTTTGCGTTTTAGTCTCTGATTTTGTTCCGCAAACAGTTTAATTAAAATGCGATTATGCCATCGCAGATGTCCAAACAATCAATTACAATGACGACATATCCTCGTTAATTGCTGAAGAAGATCGCGACACCTCGAGTCCAAAACTGGGGGAAGAACGAGCACTGATAAATCGCTTAAAGTGTTTCCAAGTCCCACGAGCTAATTAAGTGTCGCCGAATAAAACATCTTCGGGCGAAAAGTCGAACATAAAATATTACAAAGCGGTTTTAAATTAAATAAAAAAACAAAAACAATATAACAAATACACCCAACAAAACCGCACCAAGTCGATCTACTTGAACCTTGGGCTCGCATTTCATGTCGGAGGCGACTCCATGGATCTAATCTCTGGTCGCTTCTTTTTTTGTTTTCGCGATTGTGCTTAATTTTGCATAGCTATGGTGAATGTTGGATGAAATAGAATAGAATGATCAAAGAGATCCCCATAAAGTCGACAAAAGGAAACAAGTTCTGCCGTACCTCTGCACCTTCGACTTCGAGACTCGAGAGTATTCGAGACGCGTGGGCCGCCGAGTGTGACCAGTTTGATCTGATGATGTGTCTGATCTTGTTTCCTTTCACGGCGCTCGTACACCAAAATTAACCAGATATCGCGAATATAACCCACAAGAATCGTTGTCCTTCAAATGTTGCTGCTCTGTTTCGATGCCTTAGACAACATGAACGAAGAAAAAAATGCCTTACCTTTCCGTTTCCACGACAACGAAAACATTGCAGACACGCTTTTGTGTTTGGTGCATGCTGCAAGATGCAAGATCACTTTGCAACCTGCAATTCTCTACAGACTGCAAATTTACTCATGCCGCCTTCAGGTTCGTAATGTCTGCTGAAAAAAGGCCACTCGACTTGGATTAACGGTCTTTTTTCATGTTGTAGACATGAATTGCTTTTTACGCAAATTGGAGTATTGATCGGGTTTAGGTAGAAAATTGATCGTTCTGTATTGTAATTACCCTAGAACAGAATGTAAACCTCAATAAGTGGAATGCGAAGGTGATTTATTCTAATTTTTCAGCATAATGTTTGGTGATAAAATTTCAATTTTTCTGACTCCACCAAAATTTCCTTGGTAAGCCGAAAATTTAATATTCGTGGAGCAATAAAAAATGGCAGTTAATATCGCAATTTCAATTTTACGTGTACGTGGCACTTGCAGACAACTTGAATTTTTCTTAATACCCTTAGGCAATATGTGGTGTTGGGGGTGCATTGGGGTGAAAGAGCACGATAAGGAACAGCGACGGGTATTGTTTTGTTTGCCCCTATCCAGAAGTGGTTTCGCGGGATTCCACACAGAAGCGTCGGGCGAGAACTTGAGGAAGGTATCTCAAGTGGATGTGCGAAAAGGGATCCTGACTTTCATTACTTTCTGGTTGTCACGTTCGGCGAAGTTGATTTTGGGATCAATTAAAACTGCAGCATAAAAAAACATCACCTCAGGGTAGAAAATTTAAGTTGTTCTCGTCGTGTATTGATGTTTTTTTTTATAATGCATGGGGGTGAAATGATGAGGTTTTTTGCCCAGACTTACATTGAACTTGTTCTTCAAGCCGATGAGACAAAAAAAGTCAGTTAATAGAAAAGGAGGTAGACGAAGAAAAATGTTGGCTACCCACCCCTAAATTTCACCTGCCGCAAACCAATACCGATATCTTCTAAGACCGTCAAGTACTTTGAACTCTTTGATTCCTTCCTTAAGCTCTTTTTGCTCGTCCCTTTTATTTTTCCCTGGGAACAAGCACTATTTATCATTTCATTTTGCAATGCCAAGTTGCTTTGCGTATGAAGAGACAACAATGAAAAAAAAAATAAGTGCAGACAAAAGCATTAAGACAAGTCGAACGACAAGGATTTTATGGAAACTGCACACCACATCAGGGTTGTTCCGGGGGAATGGAGGCTGAATTTACAATGGAGATAACGAAAAAGTCGCTCATATGGAATTTTCCTGCAACATTTGCTTGCTCAGGAAGTCTTACAAAAGTTTTGCCTTAAGAAGGAGTTCAACATTTAATGTAAAAATTGTTGGGGATTTTTTTCATATTTTGCATAGCGAAAAGAGTTATAAGTAGCGTTGGAATGCACGCTAAAATATATTATTCCCTCTGCCCCAAACACAGCCTTAAAGACGGGGGTTGCAGGAAACAATGAGGGGAATGAAAATTCTTGCAGACTATTTTATAGGAGATGGAGGCAATATCCTTTAATTTATCGTGTTTAGAGTAATATGTCTTGTTTGCATGGTCCACAAGAAATTATAGTTCCATATGAAATTTTTCATATATCTGTGCAGTCCTTACTGCATTAAAGAAGAAATAAAACAACATATTTATTACAAATTTCCTTAAGAACTTTTGGATTTAGTTCATTTTCTAAGTGAAAAAAAAAAAAAATAAAATAAATAAAGTTCAGAATATTGGATGGAAGTTTGGATCGCGTAATTTCCTCGAATGACAATTTACAGTGCAAAAAGGAAATTGCTACAAAATGGTGAGTGAAATGCTGCGCTCAGAAATTTACAATTTAAATCGTAGTGTCCTCTTTCGTCACACTTGAAGCTATGAGACCGCAGAAAAAACTTGTCATCTTTGCTTTGCAACGAACATGATCACATGCTCGTTACTGTAAACGCAACTTTTTCCTCCGGTTGTAATTATTCGAAAGTAAAACCAGCGACTGCTGGTTAAAAATCACATTTTTTTTTCATGATTTTGCTCAGCCACAATCATGCAATTATCAGAATAATCATCACCAATTAAATCTCAGTTCAGGTGTTTTGTTTTGATGAAATTTTTGAGATTGATGGACACAAAATGCAAGAAGATATTTCTCCAAAACAAAAAACCTTAACAAAAGAATCTTCTTCTAAAAATAAACTCTCCGCTTTCACTGAACTCGAATTTACAGCATCCGATGGCGATCAGAAAACAAATAAATAATTTGCAAATGCCGTTGACCATTGTGTAGTATTTGCGAGGGCAACAAGAACAAAAACCCCAAGGTCTTTTATCGATTATATTATTAATGCTAAATGGAGCTCACACACCGGGGAAAGTTGCAGATCAACGAAAAACCGATCAAGCGCGCTTATACAATGGTCAGCGGTCCGTCGCTCGCCATCCAACTGTGCTAATATGAATTTGAATTTGTGTCTGTGTGTGTGTTTTTTTCTCTCGCGGTTTAGAAACAAATTGTCACGCTTCTGAGGTTTGCGAAACCAGCAGAAAAATAATCTGGCCACAATCGGAATTTTACAACTTTACTGCGAAAATTGCTCAGAAAAGAAGACCAGAGGCGTTTAATGACCGCTTGAGGACGAGGAGCAAGGACCGCTTTATTGTTCATTATAAATTTTTAGAAAGACTTAAATTGATAATCGATGACTGTTTTCCGATTCTGTTTTTAATACAGGTGAAAAGTTTCAATAAAAAAAAACAGTTTCATATTTCTTATTGAAGCTATTGTTTAATAATCTTTTATTGTTGAATTAAAATTTTCTAGGAAATGTTGAATCAATTTGGGAAATAAAATACGGTGAAAGATGATAAGGAACTTGATAATCTAAAGGTGAGAAAGGGGAAATGATATTTGTACATTGCGCATGAAAAGTGAATTCATCACGAATGTTTTCGGACTTAAAACTGATAATTAGAATAATTGTTAATAATGCTGACACAATTTAAAATTCGTGCTTAACTTTTAACCCTTTTTTTATAAAGTCTTATGTAGATAATTATTTTCTGGGTGTGGTGTCAAACTTTTAGAATGCCACAAATTAATGCAGACCTCTCTAAAAGTTCTCATACCCCAGTGAACCTTGCAATTCCGGTTAATTGCAGCACTTGTCCACGGTGCGGCGCGGCGATAGGAAAAACAAATACCAATGGAATGGTCGTGATTTGAAGCGGATTCTTTAGATTTTTCCTCTTCGCCTTCGGTTATGTGTTACCTTCCATTCCTGGACCACATCCCGCTAACAGAACATCTTAATTCAATTATGGTTTACGCGTATGCGAACGGATTCTCCATCGGCAATTAATTAATATCAATTAACGACCTCAATTAACAGGTCAAAACGGCAAACAGGGCGTGCATTTTTCACGTGTGCTGAATTCCGTGACGATCGACGCGAACGGAGAAAATCAATCCGTGATATTGGGGAAGCCTTATCAGTGTCAAGTTCATTGGCATTCGACGATTGCTTTTCTGCGCGCTCCTCAATTGAACTCGCCACCAACCGATGGTCGCGCCGCTTGCTGGCCACTGATGGAGTTTAAGAGTGCAATTGCAGTTATTCCGTGAAAGTGTCATTGTTTTTGTCCCAGCATTTTTTGAAACTTAAAAAAAATGATAGTCTTGGGTTCAGGTGTTTGGACAAGTACTCATAACTTTTAATTCGTGGTTCCACAAATGAAAAATGGCGAAATTACGGTTTCATGTTTTAAATGAAAAACTAACAATGTTTATATGTAAATTTACAGAATTCGTTTGATTTCAACAGCAGAGCACCTGGTTAATTAATCTCGTGATAAGCGATTGCATGTAGCTCAATGTGCTCCACTTTTCGAATCATAAGAGATGAGCATTTGAGATCATTTCCAATTCGAAAGCCGCTTTTGTCCCCAGAAGGCTTATCACTGCATTCAAGACATTTTCCAATGAACCCTTTTTTCCAGTCCTGACCAGAGATGATGATGGTAATACTTGTTTTTCCAAACGATGAATGTGCGAGGCAAACAACTCGACGAAAGTGACCCACATGAACATGAGGGGAAAAGAATCTTTTATTGAATAACGGTTATCGCATATTTCAATTGATCGTTTTATATAATCTCCATATTTTATTTGAAAATTGGGGCAAGTGCATTTCGTCCTTTATATTTGTGTATGTTTAACGTTAATAAAACACAAAAATAAGAAATATTTGAACCGAATTCTTCCTGCATCCCCGATTTTCAAGTCCGTTATCTTCTGACAAGGAACCTTGACAAAATGTCTCCCAGAAAGAAACACAAAGTCAGTTAAGCATACAAGGCTTGTGATGCTCCAATATTTTCTCAAAAAGGAAAAAAAGTTTTCTTTTAAAAAAAATAACATTGAATAAGTGCATTTCCACTTCAATGTCACGACATTACCGTAGAGGAATAAAATGCTGTTTTGTTTTTTACGTGATGCAATGGAAAAACGCATGAATGCATATTGCACACATTCACACAGGAACGCGTTCCCATTCCGGTCATTAATGACAAGTGCGGAAAGTCGAACCAAAACGGAATTTTACGCTCCACTCTTTGATATGATGTTCAACTAAAAGCGTTCGCAAACGGCAGACTGAAAATTAATTGTGGAAAAGTGCTCTCTGCAATGCACCATCAATGATGTTGTGATCTGACAAAGTTAGAAATCTTTTCCGCAACATGTTGCCTCCATTGTGGAGGTTGAGCGGGAAATTCATCCCTTTTTCAGGTTAGTCCACAAAAAATTCAATTTGCATAGATGCTCTCGAATAAATCCATCGGAATTTTTGTTTTTTAATATGGATGCACGATAGAATCTAGTTTAGCGCTTTCCGTTTGTAACCCAATCAGCCGCGGATTTAATCCGTTTCGTTGGCTCGTGTTTATATTGAATTTCTATAGTTTCAAGTAACGCTATAATGAAATATTTTTTAAATATGAATCTGCAAATTATTATTAAATATACTTACTCAAAAAAGTAACGCATAAAAAATGAATAGAAACGGATAATTTGGAGGTAAACAAACATTCGAAAGCCGCTAAAAGTGAAGCGCGTTTTCTGATGCAAATTACAATGCGTGCACCTTGTTAAGAGAAAGTGTCTCTAGACTATGGATGGAGTATATTACTTTCAGTTTAGATCGATTAGTCCACGGAACAGCTCGAAGCAGTGCACTTAGTCCTGAATCGTTCGGTTTCAGAATTCATTTGAATGGGTTTTATTGAAATGCACAATAAACCGAAATCACAAAAGATCTCCCTTGTGATTCTGATGGATTATCCCTTTCAACCCTTTACAGCAATCCTTATCAGCTCGACATCATCACACTGAACTTTATATGAAAATGTATTCAAGCTAAAAGAGTAACAAGGGTTAATTTATGTTGACATTTGTATTTATCAGATCCTTTCTTTTTTGTAGAATGTCTGCTTTACTACGGTGAAATAAAAATTAATGTTTTTGGCTAATATTAATTCGATACCTACATTTTTCGCGAGTTATATTTTTGGATATACTAACTTGTAGTCACTTGTTTAATGGTTTAATGCCTACTTTTGCATAATTGCTATCACCTGTGACATTTATCATGGACAAATGACTCAACAAAAATCTAACCAAGTGTTCATCACATTCACTGTGCTACTCTGGGGTTTGGTAATCCAAATCCAAACTGAATGACATTGCCGCAATTGTGTGAGTTGTGGAAATCGCACATCGCCACTGTAAAAGTTTAATGTGCACAACAACATTGGCAATTATTCATGCTTGGTGCTCAGATGATTTAGCGAAGGTGAGTACTTGCGCCTGGATTGTGTTATAAACTGTAATTGACTCATGTTGATACGTAACGCCGTAAGTGAAACCCCAGAACAAGAGGTTCAATAAAACCAACATTTTGTCGCCAATCATTAACGTGTGATGATGATTCTTTTCTCACTTTTGTCTATCTTCTTTTCCGTGTTTCGTCATACTCATGTCATCCACGAAACTTGATCCTTTTTGCGGAGTTTGTAATCACATTCAACATTTTTTTATTTGTTATTTTTATATGTACGATGTACTTACCTGAATATTGTATACATATTTTTTTAAATGTGATATGTTACAAATATTTCCAAAGATAGGCGATGAATGAGAAAATAAATAAACCTTGCATGAATTGAAATCAGGTCAATGAGGAATCTGCAGATTTTCATGTTTGCAAGTTTAAATGAAATTTGTTATAATTATTATAATTCATCACTTTTATAACATTGTTTTTCTGTAATTTAATTTCAGATGAATCCAGCAAATATTTTCGTTAAGCATGCGCAGCATTTCTAAAGGAGTCTTGGTGGGTGAACAACACTTTTAAATTCCACCAAGAACTTTAACCCCTCAGGTGAGCAAAAAATCATAAAAAAAATTAATTTTAGTTAATCATATTCAACGAATTTATTTTTATGATCTTCGAATTGGGCTACCGAAGAAAATTTTTTTCGTTTAACCTGAATTCCCAAAGACTTAAAATATGTAACATTTTAAATGCAAAACATAGAAATAAAAAAAAGCATTTTGTTGTTAATAAAATGTTCAATGGAATCGGAAATATAGAATTGAAAATAAACCATTGGTTGCCTATAAAATTTTTTACTATTACAGATTAAAATTGTTTTATATCTTTATTCATATGCTAATTTCATGGTAGATCCGCGGGGTAAGCGGAAACTTAAGAAAGACAAGTTGAGTAATTTAAAAGTGCTACTGAAAATTTGTAAAGCAAACTGTATTGATTAATGTTATCGACGAATAGGAAATGTGTTTTCAATGCTGAATAATTAACATAATCAGGAAATATCATTTAAAAAGCGCACTGGCATCGGTTATCGGTTGGGGGAATCCTTAGAAACCACTTGCATCAATGTTGCAACACCCTGCGGCTGCATTACTGATTGTGAGACACCTTCACATACAAGTGGTGCGCCGATTTTGCACATACTCGCTATTAACCCACTCTAACTCGTATAAATCAGCTCTGGTGATTTATCTTTGTTTCGAGAAAATTTCCTGTGTGCGCTGAAAGACTGTGGATAAACAAAACAATAACAACAACAACACAAATTGTACAATAGGATTTGAAAGTTCATTAAAACACATTACATTTGGTGGTTGCAGTTGCGGCTTGAATCCCATTCAATTGTCACATAAAATTAAGATAAATTTGGTTTAGAGTTGGTTTTTTATGGGATGTTGTGAGGGCAACGGAAAAATCCTTTTGACTTGTTTAAGGTACTTCGTTAATTAAATATTGGTTAAAATTGAAATGACTCGATAATGGGAAATTATGGGTTCATGTAACAAAAAAAAGTGATCATGAAGGTTGATTATTTTTTCATGTCGATTTCATCAAAAATAATTATTTGCAGTGTATTAAATATTTATTAGAAATCTTTTGTTTCATAATAAATATACTTGGAACAAGGTGGAGGATCATTGGTTTGGACAGGATCACTTACAGCAAAACCATCTTGATCGACACAGAACATTTTGCCATTGATATCCTGGACTGATCTATAATTTCCATTGCCGTCACATATCAGTCTGTTGACCAATCCTTCCTCCTTGAAGATTATTTGGTCTCTAGCACAATCTACAAAGTGTATTTTTATTTATATATTACCTATATGCTAAATACAAGAGCGTATGTCTTGGGAAATTTTCACTCACTGCAATTCATTTGGGCAATTTTATTGGACGGAGATTGGAATCCTAATTTGGTACCATCTCTCCAAAGACAAGTGGCTCTGGGAAACAAAAATGAAACATAAAGATAAATTAGATAAATTGATGAATTTCTTGTCAGTTTGATTTATGTAATCCCAAAATTCATTAATGCTAACTGGACCATGGTTGGTTTCACTCCAGATGTTCGGTTATAAAGATAATTAATTTTGAATATATGTCTTCTATCTCTCGACCATTTCCAATTATTCCTCACCTCACGATCGCTGTCCAATACGCTGCGATTACCCACTTTCCTTTTTTTGAAACTAATTATACTATTTTTTTTTTTTTTTTTTTTTTTTTTATAATTTATAATGACAATGAAAAATCTTCTGTTGGTGCAGCATGTGAAGTGTAACGTTGGTCTCTTCTTTCTACTCACACTGCTTTCTCGACTGTGTATGCTCCATAAGACCCATCATAGTCGCACTGGATGGCTGTGAATTCGACATTTGACGTTCCATGAGTAATAAGCGCGTTCCTCAGCAGATGCTGGGCGTATGCAGCACTCTCGCATTGTCTAAGGTACTGCAGACCCATTTCTGCAATGTCATCTGCGAAAACAAAAGCCCCGTTGTAAGGAAACGAGGCGAAAGATTTATTAGAAAAAACAAAAAGTATTATGGAATATATCGTGCAATTTTGCTCTCAAAATATCCAAAGGGGTGGTCTAGTTAGCACACACTGAATAATTAATTTCCCGCCGTTTTGTGATGAAATCTGTATTCTAATTACCTTGGGATTCTGCAGATGCAAAATGTTGCCAAGTCACTTGATGTGAAACATTTGTTGCAGCATCATTGAATAAAGTTCGGGAAATTTTTAATTATTAGTGATTTTAATTATGAAAGAACGATTCAAGGTCTTTTATTGTTGAAGTATAATTATTACGGGATAAATTTTCTGTTGAATATACATAGGTACGTATATATTTTTTATTCATGCTGATAACAAACATTTACACACTTAAAAGCTCTCAACCAAGTTTTCCTTTTCCATAAAAATCCTATTAATTATTTTAGTTCAAGGTTTTTTCTCTTTGGCGAAAAGTGTATTTGCTTTTGTTAAATTTGATTATTGTAAAAGAAAAAAACAACAAAGCGAAAAACCTAGAAAGGGAAAGTTTTATTGTTTTCTGTCGGCTTTGTTTCCTACCGACAAAAGTATCATGGAAATCGATCACAGGGCGTTCTGGTTTTTCAGAAATCTATGCTAACAGCTCTGCGATTATTTATGTAACATAAATTTTGTTTTCACTCTTTCGTTTGTATGCATAAAGCTAAAGAGATTTATAAAGTTGTTCAAAATACTCACAGCATGGTAAATAAGTCCACATCGATTCGGGCACAGCCCTTGTCCCCTTAATGACTTCACCAGTTTGTGGGTCAGCACACCAACAGACACCCTTGTTACATTGTAGTGGCTCAAAATTACCCATTTCGTCGCAATGTAATGTATTACCGTCATCTCCATTTTCAATTAATTTATATTTCATGCGACTACATGCGCAAGTCATATTCTTAGATTTTCTCCACCACGCCCAACCGAAAATTCTTTTACCATTTTCTGAATAGCAGAAGCATCTAGAAATTTGTATTCAATGAAGGAAATATTCCAGCAAAAATTAATATATGAACATCAAAATTAATGGAACGATATCACATTCCGGAAATTTCAACCCACCTTCCGGTAACCCTATCGCCTTTGCATTGAACGGCTGCAAAAGTTCCGTCCACCTGACAAACGGGTAAATTCCGAAGATGAGTCAGGTGGTATGTGTAAGCACAGGTTGCTAATTGGTAAAAAACGATTTTTCAAAGTATTAAACTATTGCAATTAAGGCCGTCACTTACACTTGTCCAATACACAACGACCCCCGGTAGAACACTGGAGGCCAGGAGCACACTTTTTAGTTTTGTCACAGGGACCAGTGGCTGAAAGTAAAATGTTAATTGGATTTTATTATGCGGAAAATTTTGGGTGTTTGTTACTCGATCCACCCCGACATCCCGGACAACATCCGCCTACACCCTCGTTCGGCACTATGAACTTCCCTTTGGGACAATCCTTTTGAGTCAACGATGAAAGGCAGGTTTTCGGATCGCACGGTCGTTGAGCGCGATTAATTCTTGGTAATATTACAACAGCGAAAATCACAATTGGCAAGAGTTTCGTTCTCATTGTTGGAATGATTTCAACCAAATGTTGGCATTGGATACGTTTGCAGACGCCTTTTTCCACTAGCAATTGATAACAAGATAAGATTTTATATCGTAATTGATTATTGTGCATTTTAGATAATTATGGAAATTGTCAGTTCCTGTCTCCTGACTTCAACAAATTTGAAAAGATACTAATTTGGAATATAATCAATTTGTATTGCAATTTCACATATCTTGAGAAAAGTGTTCTTGCAATTGTAATGTACATTCAACATTAGTTGACTTCGACCATCTGAATTGAGCGTCGACCGTGTTTCACTTTCACGTAATAATCTTATCACTCCCGAAGTAATAAATGCTCGTATGTGATACAAAATTATTTTTCTTAAAATTTAAACTGATATCCTCTTATGCAAATAAGTTGTGAATGATAAGCGTCTGTTGAACGAAAAGTGGGTCTACCTAGTAATCACCCTGACAGTGTCTCCCCGATCTTAAATTGTGGTTCGGCCAATAGAGAATACTATAGAGTAATTGAATTATTATTATATTTTTTGCCAATATTATCTTGAATTGCAGAAAATGTTCACTAATTGTTGTTATCACGCAATATTAGATTTTAATCAATTGGTGGAAATTGTTGATAAAACTCTATACTTCGGTGAATTGTTGTTTGGTATCAGGAGCTTTTTAAATTCAGTTGGGAAGATTTGTGTGTAGTGTGAAATTATTGCTTGAGTTGTGCGCAGTTTACAATAACATTTTATATTAGTCAAAAGCAGATTCAAAATGGTGGAAATTTTAATTAAAATATCATATTTATTTCATAGTAATAGTAGATGCAGCTGAACAAAACAATTCTCATATAATTTCTTATTAAAATGGTTTTTTTCAGTTGTCTCTAACAGAAGCACATCCCAGAAGACGAGATGGAGAAACCAATTCATCCAGTTGCTGGGCCTAAGGTTTCCCAAATAGCAAACCTTTTTCAACGGAAGCCCTTAGAAATAACCCCAGAAGCTACAGTCAAAGAAGCACAACCAACAGTTTCTGTTGTCCGAACTGAATCACATGCAACACGTTTTAATAATGCTCGAGCACTTTTTGAAAAACTTGGTGTCGAAAATAAATCATCAAAACCAGCCGCACTTAGTATTAAAATGTCGCGTTCCGGTAGCCGAGAAGATAATTTATGTGACAGTGATTGTCTTGGTGAAAAATCAAATCATCGATCACCATCGCCCCCGAAACGGCGACCATATCCATCTGTTGTGTGTAGTGCAAATTCAGTGTGCGGCAATTCTCCTGGTCAGATAACTAATGGTGTTTCAACAAAAATTGATTCACAAAAAATTCATAATATATCCCGAATGAAATCCGAAGAATTAAATGAAAAACCAGAAAAACCTGAACGAAAATTTAATTCACGTGAATTAATTGAAAAGCAAAAAAAATGGACATCACATTTTACAAAAACGAAAACTTCACGACCTCACAGTGATCCGAACCGTTGTGATATTATTCGAACTGTACCGGGAACAGGACTAATACCCGGTAGTATTATACAAATGAAGGACATTAAGCATACAACATCAAGATCTCTGGATTTACCCAATGATTCACCTCCAAGTCCACCAATTCGACAATCGATTCCACCAGAAATTAAGCCAAGGAGTACTGCTAAGTTGGGTAGTCCAATTAAATCACCGCCACTTCCGCCTATTCCACCCACAAAGCCTACTGCCTTAATTAAGGATAGCCCAAAAAAATCAAGCCCCGAACGACTTCGATCTCCTAATAAAGTTCCAGAACTGCCATCCTCGCCCTTAGGATCATCCCCAGCTAAAATTTCTAGCAATAAGTCTGATGAACTTCCTGAAAAGATACGAAAAAGATCTGTTGAATTAATCGAAGATACATTCCAAACTGGATTAGAATTTAAGAGGCCATCTATCGATAAGGATCAAAATATTTTCTCACCACCGAACGCAATGAGCTCATCCCCCAGCCCTGCCCCAAGTGCATCCTCTGGACCTTGTAGTCCTGTCCATACCGAAGACGAGAAACAAGAGAACGAATCTACCGAGAAATCTGAACTACTGGAACTACAAGAAAAAGGAGGTAAGGTTTTTTTTGGAAATTTTTATAGAAATATAGAAAAAATAATTTATGCAACCCCTTAAGTTTGAAGTTCTTCTTCTACATAAATAGATAAAGTGCTTACCCCAAACGCCTCAAAGCGTTTACTGCACTTGTCTTAATCGCATTAGTTCTATTTGTTTTAACCCTTTAGCTGTTTTTAATACTCACTGCAGTGATCTTAATTAAGTATTGCAGTGAAAAAAAAATCGCCCTGAAATGTCGGCAAAGAAAGTAAATATTTGCGAATTGTAAATAAGTCTTGAAAGTGAAAATATTAGTGGACGTTTTCTTCAACAATTAAAAGCGCAATGTTGTGGATTTTATTTCAATGAAAAACTGCAGCGAAAAATTAACACTTAATTAATGTATTAATTATAACAAGTAGCTCAACTCATTAAGCAAGTCAAGCACGGCATTCAAGTGAGAATTAATCGCTCTAATGTTATTTAATTGAGACCTGAAAATCTCTGGAGTTATCCGCAAGCAGCTTTTCTTGTAATTCGATCGTTCGGAAGTCTAGTCAAGAATTAGTTCTATTATATCTATTAAAGAAATTTCTGAAATTCATGTTCATAGTTCAAATTAAGAACATCCTTTTTCTATTGCGCATGACAACTGTCCCAATTTTAAAGATATTATGATAAATGATCCTCTTTTGTTTTTATATTGTTTAAAAAACGAAAATATAAGTTGTATATTTCGGGGAAAAACATTCTCCAATGTGTTCAATCTGGACATTGACATTCAATCTCTGATGTTCTGTTCCTTTCGTTTCGGTTTTATTCCAACTGCAACTGATCGAGTGTGTGTGCTGTGAATTTGAAGTATTCATTACGTCTTGTTGAAATATTCACAAAAGGCAATTGATTAATAAATGCGAGATTCTGGTGCCCATCTTTGCGATGAATCTAAAACGCGGAACACCTACGAACTACGTTGGAAGAACTCCAAAGAACCATAATCAGTGAACAGCATGAATGTAAATGATCGAGCACATTGTAACACGGCTATTTTTCTTGGTCTTCTTTATGGTTTCGTTTTTTATTTATTTTTAAAGATCAGTTTTTGGAAATTGATGACACCAACATGTTCCATCAAAATGTTGCAAAAAGTGCTCTAAATACCATCCAACAGTTGCATATCGTACAAACGGACGATCATCTGTACCCGGCAATGTAAAGGTTACTCCAGTTCGTGTGGATCATATCTATGTGAACCACATTCCCACACAGCACGATCGTCAGCAATGAGCCATCGTTGACAGATAAATATCTTTTAGCTAGGACCATTCTTCCTTATCGTTGCGTCCGCATGAAGTATTTTTTTTTTAAATTTTTGTTTCCTTTTCCAAATGCGAGAGTTGTCTCAAGTGAGCCGCTTAAATTTAGACAAAGTTTATTTTTACAACGGCGGCGTCAGCGATCGGTGAAGATGAAGAAAACGAAAGTAGCTCGCGCTAGTGGTATATGGGAAACCATTGCCGGCAGTTGAAATGGGTAAACACGATCTCGCCGCTCGATCTGAATCCGCGCGCATGGTTCTTACAATATTTGAGACGATCAAAATGTTTAAGGCGCTAGTATTTGCCTGACAAGCGAACTTCTCGCTCGGACTCGCCCGATCCGGACGGAATTTATCAAGTTTTTCTTACATCGTTAATAGAATTATTAAAATTCAATTGCAATTATTCATGTATGTTTTTGAAAAAAAAAAGTCCGAAGGAGATAAACTCGATGAATTGGCTCTAATAGATCGGGACAGAATGCCGGAGTGATCGTTCCAAAAAGTGCATCAAATCAGTGAAGGAAATTAATCGATCATGTGCGATATTTGTGGTATTCTTTTCAGTTGGATGTGGGTTTTTGTAATTTGTGCAATGTCAATGAGTTTCGATTGAAAAAATTGTGGTTTTCGCTCATAGATCATGATTGTTGTAGGCCATGATCAATAGAAAACATAAATGATTCATGGAAAACTCCATAAAAAATAATTTTTATTCTAAAATAAATAGATTTATGCAGATACTGAAATTCAAACTCATTAATAACAAAGTTATTTATAGGCGATCTCGATTAGATCTTGTCTTCCCGTTCAAAAGTCTGAATTCGCACATGTTTTAATAGTGTTGCAAAATTGGGACAAACACTTTAAACTTTCTTAATGTTGTTTCGTTTCTTCTGAAATTTGATGTTGTGCATATTTTGATGGTCTCTGTTTTTGATGATCATGTTCAAGCATGCTGTTGCAGTTGTTGGAGTAAATTCTATAGGATCACATGCAAGTTCGAATAACATCTGAGACAATTGCCTTTTAATTGATATTACCGAACGGAATTCAGCTAGAATTCGTTTACATAATAAATGATCTGTTGATCGGGCGCCAAGGACTGACAGTTTTTCGCGTTCGTTTTTATTTTTTAATGTAACAAATTCACAGCAATTAAAATCTGTTGACCCAAAGGCAAACTTTACAAGATTTTGTTTGCTTCAAAATATAATAAAGATTTAAGCCGTAAAAAAGGTAATTTGAAAAGTAAAATACGCTGAATTGTAAACAGTGGTTTTGTATTCAAAAATAATCGCCAAACTTTTGTTAAGTATCACAAATTAAACCAATCTAATTCATCAATTAAATTTCATTACATTCAGTTAAGTCGCCAAAGTTCAGGCAGCAGACAAAAAAGCCCACATAAAAAGAAGAACAAAAAATTATCTTGGTAAAATCTAAACAAGCATTAACAACTTGAAATAAATGCAAGTCACCACGAACCTAATAATTCCATCACGTTTTTGTCAACAGCTCCTATTTCTGTTCTGTGGTGGTGCAAGGTAAAAATAGCCACCACGGAGAAGATCGGAGTCTGTCGAAAATGCAAGTCCAGCATCAGCAGCTGAAGTGCTGCAAGCCACACTGAAACGTTGCAAGCCGATGACCTCGATTACTATATACAAAATAATTTTAAAAACCCGGCAGGGAAGTACATTGTACAGTAATCCTTTCTGGAAATGGAAAACATCACTATATAGTATGTATATAGTCAATGTCATGCAGTCGTGCCCTTTAGGCCTGCAAACCAAAGATAAGTTTTTCTGTTTTCAATTTTCCCAGAGTTTTGTAAAATTCGGATTTCTTTTTTTTTTTGCAATAATTGTGGACAGACTGTTTCGAAATTGTTTGCTGCTTTCAAAAAAACGTATTTCCTGTATTTTCGATTATGAACAAAAAACGCATTATTCTCTGCCATGTTATCAGAACGTTACAATTTTAATGGAACGAACAAAGTAAACTTTGTTCTGAATAACTTCGACCTATAAATATAACACTTGGGAACTAGTGTGTTTCGAATAAAAACAAAAACCACAAATAGCGAATAAATAATGGCGCGCAAAGACCCTATTCACATTAGTGCAACTGCACTCAATCAACATCGTGAAAAGATCGCTTGTTAACTAAAAATGCAGCCCAATGAAGATGCAATTTGCTTTCGTGATGTTTCACAATCCATTACTTCATCTGGCTGGTCTGACAGACTTAATTAATTCCAAGGGAGTGTGATAAAAGCACGACCGCATGAACTTACGATAGTTAGAAAAATAATCATTTCACGCTTCCATTGTAGAATCACTCTTATTGACATCGATTAGTGAGGGCAACAGATTTAACGACTGGGAATCTAGAACAAAAGAACACGGCGTCTTATCGCAGTGTGAAATTACTGGAGAAGAATTTCCCGTATTTCTCTCTTTTAGTCCACTTTTGATGGGTTTTAGATGTTTTTTTTCTTTCTAAGAAACATTGAAAAATTTGTTTCAGTTCGCCAGAGAAGTATTGTTTTAGTTATACCCGTAGGTATTAAATTTATGGCACTGTAAAAAAATGTGGAGTTAAATATTTGAAAAACATCAAAGAAAATCTTTTCAATCCTTTTGCAAAGTTTTTAATCATCGTAACAGTAAAATCTGAAATGGGCTTGTGAATTATTTTATCTGCTAAGATAAATAAAAATATTAGGTACTAAAAAATACAAACAATAATTTTTGTTTAATAAGACTTCCGCGGTGATATTATAATATTCCTTCGAATCAAAAGTGTTAACTGACATTGCGGAGAAAATCATATTTAAAAAAAAACATCTGTAGTAGAAAGTGAAAACAAAAATGTCTTTTTATATGAAAAGAAGTCTCTAATTCATTCTATCTAACTTTCTATATTTTATGCAACCAAAAACCATTTAAAGTTTTTGCGAAAGCTGTTTCAAGTAATTCGTCTACACAATTGAATCAACAAAATTTCAACCCGTTTAACTCAAATATTATTCACAAGTATTTAACTGTGCAATTAAAACATTCAACCAAATGTTAATTGCCAACAATTTCAAAGTCATTGAGCGAATAATTTCACTCGAGGAAATCACCTAAAACGGTTGCGTATGAATGCACTGACTTTTTAACTGCCATATTTGAAATCTCAGCTGGAAATTCTGTGGTTTTGGTTTTGTATTTTACGAGTACTTTGTTTTGTTTTAAACATTATTATCAAGTGGTCACAGGTGATAAGAGTCGTTCATGTCGAAAGGTGCACACTGCACTTAGTTCCATTTCTTGTATTTGTATTTAAATGGAATGGATGCTGGAAACCCTTGAATTGGAGGGAACCACAGAATGATGGCGTGCCGGCGAGCACTACTCTGCATTTCCTATTGCGATTAAGTGCTCCTTGCGATGAAGAATTGCACTTCGTGCCCCTCGGTGCGGGAAGTTCAGAAAATCCCGCGAAGCCCTCCATTCATTCGGCGACGGCAATCAGACGGACGTAAATAAAGCGGCCTGCAAACGTGCATTGAACTTTGGCTAATAAAGTGATCTTGAATTGTGACAGAAATGAGCACTTTAAATAGCTAGAAATCGGGCCCGCCCTTTGCACGGGGTCGCTGCAACGTCTTCTAAGTACTTTTCAATGGAAGCTATTGACTTAGATATCGATACTAATTGCAGCAGTTTTAGTGTGAATGTGTGATTCAAACTGATATTTTGAAAATATTTGTGGCCAGCTTCTGTGAGAAGCGATTGTGTAAATGAGGACGCAACCATTGAAACACGGAAGGCATCAATTTATGGAACTGGCATTATCGCTTAGCAACGGCGGTGACGTTCAAACATCCCGCCAAACTTAATCGCTCAAATATGTGTCTCAGCATCAGACGATTTTGCATCACATGCAGAGGTTTGTATTTTGTCCTTTATGAAGTATGTCAAAAAATATGAAGTGTCAAATAACAAAAGAGGAAGTTACACCAGTTTCCGTTATTTTAGTTATAATTAAAAACAAACGTCAAAAAATTTCCCCTGCATAATTACCGGACAGACCGTTAGTTCACTTTGCAATATGTGTCAAATTTAGTTTCGAAATACTTTTTTTTGTGTTTCCGCTTTCAGCTTTGAATATCGTTTTACTTATACTTTTCATAAGTATTTTTGTATACGTACAACAAATGGGAATACAATTAAGTAACTACATATATTATTTTATTTAATAATATTCTATTGATTTATAAACGAGATGTCAATTTAAAAATAAGTACTTTTCGAAGTTAACCATTTTCAACAACATTCATCAACAAATGAGGAGTTTAGGCCTCAATCTGGAGTGCCTTCATTTAGAGTCCCACAACTGCAAATACAAAATAGGATGCATTCGCTCACCAGAAGGATTTGTTTGGAACATTTCCAAATAGCCTCGATTGTTCCATTTGCTTTTTTTAATCCTAGAAAATTTGCGATTTGCAAATTCTCGACAGAATAATTCTGTACTTACAGTCAAATCAGGATTTTTAATTAATTCTTGCATTTAACGTGAAAAGAATTTCTGTTGTTGTTTAATATTTTCTTTAAATTGTTTCTTTTGTATTGGTTTTTCAGGAAAGCCACAAAAAACTTCAGAGTGCTCGGAACCCGAAAGCAATTCGTCCTACGTTCAACAACGTTCGAAGAAAGTGTCAAGCATTTGTTTAAATATTCCTGCCGCCGGTCTTGGATCCCGGCCACCGAGTATAGTTAGTTCGGTTAGCACCGATGAGGGTGGATTCAATGAGCCATCACCGGAAATAAAAGCAAAATTGAAGCCCGCATACACATTTGATCCGATTGGGCCTCCGCTTGCTAAAACTGAAAGTGAATTGGAGTGTAAAATTGATGAAGAGGATGAGAACGCGGAAGAGGAATGTGTTTCACCAAAGGACGAAGGTGATAAGCCAAGTTTAAACTACGTTGACGTTGGCTATCGATTAAATCCTGATGGTAGTGAGAGTAAACAGATTTTCGGTGAAGCTGAACTGTACGAATCAGCTGTAATACCATCAAATGTATCCAATCCCAAGAGTTTTCATCCAATTGGATACGATCGGGAGGAGTCAGTAGTTTACGCTGTTATTAAGCCAGAAATTCCTCCGCCCACAGAACTTTTTTTCGATGAAAACTCCATTAACAATAAACCAAGCAAGGAATCACCCGGAAGTCCAAATGATAAAACACAAAATATACAACAATCTTCGATTCCTTTAATCGAACCAAATGATGAACTGGAGAACACCGAACTTCCAGCATTGCCTCAACGACCGCCACCACTGCCAGAAGGACCTCCACTTGATATTCAGGATGTTGAATATGCCGACGCCAGTGGAGATGAAGAGGAAGGGCGGGAAGACAGCTTACCGGATGCTATGACACCGGATGAGGCTGAAAGATTGTTGAGCTCAAGGTCAGTCCATTCTATGATTTACTCTTAATTCATTTATGTTAACTGAATTCGCTTGTGAATGGATCTGTTGTTAATTTTGTTAATGTTGCATATTTCGTTTTAATTGTAGTGTCGTTTTCTCAATGTTTTTACTGTAGACGTATTTAGTAGATTTGAACAAAAAAAATAATAATTTGGTAATGAACAAGAAGTAGCTATATAACTCGAATCAATTTATGTATTGTATTCAGAAAAAGTGGTAAAAACTTTGGATTTCACCAATACACATTTTTTTTTGACTTTTAATTAAAATAAAACACTTCATTTCGTTTTATATTCATCAATAATTTCCACAGATATTGAAGAAAACTGGTTCATTGCTTCCTTAATATTGATGATTTCCTCATCAGCAGATCTGCACTCTCCTTATCTCTTCTGATTCAGGAATATTTCTATAACCATCATTTACCAGCACAAAGTTGCAAACTTTCAAACTTTTCTTCTTTTTTTTAATTTGAAAGAAACTAATTTTTCCGGAACAGTTCGTATTGCAAACACATTAAGTAGAATCCTTCTTCTGTAGAAGAAGTAGTTTTGATTTAAAATTATATTTTTGTTCATTCTCATTATTTTTACAGTTTTATCGGTGCACATCGCTAGCCAGAGTCGTAAAGTAATGCAACGTCAGTTCGCTCTTTAGTTAGTATTTTCACTTTATTCCGGGAAGTTCTCCAAAAATTCTTCTCATTGCTTATTTTTTTTTTTTAAACCAAAAGTGAGTGCTTTTCTATGATGAGATAAGAATAATTTGTAAAACATTTTGATATAGTTTTGCATATTAAAAATTTAGTTTTTGTTGAAGCATAGAGTTTGCTGTGAAAAATACAATTCGCCTTGCTACATTTTATGTGAAGTAGTAAAGTTTTGATAGTTATGCAAATGAACTTCTTTCATGTTTTTGAAATTTCATCAGGATAAAGTTGTCTGGCTGCAAGGCATATTGTCACGGGGAATAAATACTCCTCTAAGCAGCTATTTATCGCTTTGTGTTGAATAAGAATTTCCTCGAGTGCAATCTTTCCGGGAAGAGCCCTACTGGAAAGGGGACCTTTAACCCGTTCATCTGTCGTGTATCAACGTAGGAATGACATAAAAAAGCCCAGTGCCCTATAGCACTATCAGCCCATATATGGTACACCTTTCACAAGGACATTATTTACCTCATTCCAGTTGAATACCTCTTCAGAGGACATCCAGGAAATCAGTCAAAATTTCCAAGATCACCACATCACAGCAACAAAACATTGGGATGGTCTCACATTTCCTCTACTGACTTTTCCTCGTCAGAATTTCACTCATGAAAAATTCATCGATCCGCAAACGTCAATTTTCCTTCTTTTTATAGTCGGTTCCGTGTTCGGTACAAAATGGCCCGCCCTCCCCCACCAGATGAGGGTAATAGTGGTAGGTGGCACTGTGGTTTATGAACCGCCATCGGGCACATGTTTTTCCTTGATGTTTTCCTTCCACATTTTTTTTGTTCTTCCTTTTTTGTTCTATATTTCTTGAGCGAGCAACTTGCGCGGCAGTGTTAGCCAAAGCATTCTAAAATAGTTTTTCATTAGGAAAGCTCTGGTAGTTCTTGAGTTTACGCCTTGCACCGAGGGCTGTTTGCGGAGTCCTTTTAAACAGCCTCAACATCCAGCACCTTGAGCCTTGCTCTCCATTCGCACACTTAAAAAAGTGTATCACAATCGTATAGTGATGAAAATCGTACACTAACAATTAAACAAATTAACTCGGATTGCGTTACTTTTACTTTCGCCATCCACGGTAGTCGCGGATTTTTTCCTCTTTCCCCGTTTAGATTGTGATTTCAATAGTGCAAGTGAAATTGCATGAAGAGGTGCTTTTAAAAGTGCAGTTAGCTGGAGTAACTAGTGCAGTTTTGCTGTTTTACTTCATTAACAGGTAATGTGGCCTTAGCGACTTGCTATGCTTGTGTGCTCATCACTTGCCCCAATTAGTCGCATTTACCCCTTCCACCGACTTGCATTGAAAATTAAAATTTAAAAGAAACAATGTAAACGCAGTGTTCCATGAAAACATCACATCTGCGGCTCTTGCAGTTACTGAAGCTCGTGCAGTTTGTTGAATTCTATGCAAATCGATTCACTAAACCTTACAATTACTTAAAAATAGACTCACGAAATATACCAAAAGTTGTTTTTTAACAAGAATTACTCGACAAAACTTTATTATTGCAGTTGTGCTTTGCTCGAGATTTAGTTTTGTTGCTTCCTTGAACTAGATGCGGTGCACCGCTTCAATTTAGGATAACGATTGTTTGGTGTTTGCAGTTGTTGAATTAAGTAAACATATTTCAAACTAAATCCAATTTGGATGGTCTCCGAAATTGAAGGATGAAATTGTTCTTGGCTTTGCGTGATTTTGAAATGTTTAAATTTGACGAGTTTCTGTGTTTCAGAAAAATTTTATTTGTGGAAAACGTGATTTTTGTTAGCGTATTTTGAATCTTTTTTATTTTGATATCATGTTGTTGCATTTTAGTTCAACTGCATGATACAATTTTGTTACAAAGAATGCTTTTATAATTAGTTTGGTTTATTAAAGCTAACATTAGTCATACTGAAATTATAATTAATCAGGCACACAGGAAATATTAGTCATGTACAGTAAAACACACAGCTTAAAAATTAAAAAAAAAAAGAAAAGTGAAATTGCAATTGAAAACTGTTTCCAAAAAAAAACAGGAAACATAATTAAAATTCTTTTGTTTTTAATTTAAAATTTTCGTTAAAGTTTGTAAAAGAGACTCTTTAATCTCCGGCAGTTGGTTCAACTCCAAACTGCTTTTGATGAAGCTGTGTTGCATGAATGTGTGGACGAGTGTATGTATTATGTGTTGCCGTACTTTGTAAATGTTGTGTTTATGCTCATCAATTTAAAAAAAAAAAAACATTTTTTCCGTGTTTCCTAATAGCTGTGTTTATGAAACTAAACATTTTTTTGTTTTTCTTTGTCCTCATCAACCCTCTGCCCACTGAACTGCCTACTTTTATGCTGTGTTTCTACTTCTGTTTTGCCATAATATTTTTTTGGCGCATGAATCCTGCCTGCTTTCGTTGAATATTGTGTCATGTACTTGCCTGTTACTACTTGCCGCTTGTAATGTCCATGTAGAATTTTGGAAAGCAAAATCAGGTTAGTACAGCATTTGTTTTAACATATTTGTTTGAAGTTTAATTAAATATTTTGCGGAAATTTACTGAATGCCCATTAATTTATTAGGCAACAATCTTTACTGTCGGACGAACAGGCAAAGGAAGTGGAACAAATACTTTCAGCTTCACCACCAACGCAAATATTGCAATCTAGTCAAAAGGAAGAGGAACCCGAATGGTTGAAAGATGTTTTAGAAGCATCGAACAAAACAGTAGATACTTCCGTAGCGGAGGAGCCAGTTCATCCTAAAGTTGATGCAACTGTTGCTGAACAATCAACTGATGTAGATGATTATAAGCAGGACACTACAGATATTTTAAATCAAACTCTGGCATCAGAATCTCTTCAGGAATCGATTGTATCTGTTGAGTCTACACAAAGTGGTGTATCTGAGTCTACACATAGCATTACAACAACAACAGTGGATGAGAGTTTGATCTCAAGCAAACAAAACTCTCTTGGTTCACTGGCTGATGCTGATGTTTCAGCAGATGACTCCCAATATTATATACCTGAGTATCCACCAGTGAGAAGCAAAGAAGTTTATGTCGAATCTGGTGTTCATTACTTCGAAGATGGAAACTTTTGGATGGAAGTACCAGGTCTACTAGAATCGGAAGATGATGAAGAGGACAATGGTTATCCTCCAGTAACTGTTAAGAAAAACACTAAAGTTAAATTCAGTTCTGGACCAATTCAAGTGTATTCAACATTTTCTGTAACTGATTATGATCGTCGAAATGAAGATGTCGATCCTGTGGCCGCATCCGCTGAGTATGAACTGGAGAAGCGGGTGGAGAAGATGCATGTCTTCCCTGTTGAATTAATGAAAGGACCTGAAGGACTAGGACTTAGCATTATTGGCATGGGCGTTGGTGCTGATGCTGGACTCGAGAAACTTGGCATATTTGTTAAAACGATTACTGATAACGGTGCAGCTGCCAGAGACGGAAGAATACAGGTTTCTGAATTTTTTTACAATTAATTTTGGGGAATGATTTTCAATTGTGGTTTTATTAGGTGAACGATCAAATAATTGAAGTTGACGGCAAAAGTCTTGTTGGTGTAACACAAGCTTATGCCGCATCTGTTCTTCGAAATACTTCTGGACCAGTTAAATTTCAAATTGGACGTGAAAGAGATCCAGAGAACTCGGAAGTAGCGCAATTAATTCGTTTAAGTCTTCAAGCTGATAAAGAGAAAGAAGAGAGGATAAAACGGTAAGTAATATCAATGATTGTTTTGAGTGGTATGGAAAGTTTAATAATGGTTATTCTGTTATAGACAACAAGAAGAATATCTTCGACGTACTTTGGATTACTCTGAAGATACAACACAACCAGCATCCGCAAATTCAAGTGTTTCAGAAGGTCCCACAAGTCCGGTTGCTGTAGAGAATCCAATGGATGTGGAGGCGACGCACTCACAGGAAGTAGAGTCTCTTAAGAGACTTCTACAGGAGGTAATTTAATTTATTTAACGATTGCAAAAAAATTAATAAACTGTGTTTTTTAAATACTAATTCATGCAACCTCAGCATAAAGCGGTAATATTACATTTTATCTGTAACCACACTATTTTGTCTTGTTCTATCCTTATCTTCTTTGTCTTTATTGATTGTTTTGTTTTGCCTTGTAATGTGTTTCATTTACACGATGTATTTTTTGTTTTTTTCTTCATATTATTTAGAGTGAAATGAATCTTGTTGAAAAAGATGAAGCGATTGCAAGTCTTAATAGAAAGGTAGGTCCATGCACTGTACGTTTTGTTTCCATTTATGCAATTATTTTTGTGTTTCATTAACTCACTTTCAATTTGTAATATTGTTAAATTTATTAAAAATATAATACTTTGTGAATATGAAAATGAAAATGAAAATTCCATTATAGCTGGTTAAACTGGAAACGACTGGAAATGAAAATGAGTTGCTTAATGAACGTTTGCGACAAACGGAACGTGAACTGACCAACATCAAAAAAGAGGCCGCCAACTATCAAAATATGTTGCAGCAATCTCAAGCTCAGTATATGGCTTTAGACAAGAAATATAACAAAGCCAAACGATTGGTGCGTGAATTCCAGCAGCGTGAGGTCGATATGGCCCACCGAGAAGAATTCTACTTGCAACTATTGCAAGAGAAAGATACCGAATATAATGCATTGGTGAAAAAGCTCAAGGATCGTGTTATTAATCTAGAGCAGGAGCTGCAGGAAACTCAACGTAAAGCTGGCTTCCCCATTGTGTTACCATACGATAGCACTAGCCTCAAACTAACACCACAAATGACCAGAAAGCAACCACCGAAACCTTTGTTCCAAAAACTTGAAACTGAATTGTCGGACACAGAAATCTCAGACCTGTCTCCTGATGGGGAAGTCAAGACTGCCACTGTGGAAAGGAAAGTACCAATAAAGGATGAATTGGACACGGCTGTTCCACAGCATGAACTTTTGGATAATTCTGCAAATAAAACAAAACTCGATTTGGGTAAGTTAATTTATATTGAACGAATTTATTTAAGATAGTAGAAATATTTTCAAAACTTTTACTAGAAAGCATTTAAAGTTCTGGGGATAAATTAGTTCTTCCACATTCGATTTTAAGGCGGACTTTTAACGCATATTAAATTAATTATAAGTTGCGTTCGATGTGAGACATTTCACGTTAATTTTTTTTCCGGAACGTTTACCTTCATTTCATCCCACATTGTGCTGGAAATATTTTCTTTTCTCTTGAATCATTCAACTTTTCTCATTCTATTATGCAAATAAATTATCACTGCCAGTCAATATTAAATTACAACACAACAATTACTGCATAAATTTTCCATAATTATTAAACTTCAGATTCCACATTTTTCTTACATTTATAGACTTTTAATACTTTTATTACATATTTTCACTTTGAAAAAAGTAAATTTAAAATGTTATAAATTGCAATATTGTTGTAAATACATCGTGTTATTATTTGAATACATTACAGCATCACGTGGGGGTTTAGCCAATCGACAATTGCCTGGGAAGAAAAGTTTAAGCAACAGCAGCTCCGATTGTGGCTTAGACAGTGAAGATGACATAATTGCTGAGCCAATAACAAGTAACAATGGTAATCATCAAAATGGTCATTATACAAGCGAAGAATACATTCCGCAAAATCAAATACGATCAACACAACAAAAAAATAATCAAAATTCCACACCGCTATATGCACAAGTTCACAAAGAACGAGATAGTTACAAAACTCATTCCACAATACCAAACATTTATAAGAATACTAGTAACGATACGGCTGGCTCATTTGGAAAGGATCTCAATAGCTCGTATGACAGTATTTTGGGATCAAATGATAAAATTTCGGAAAACGAACAATCTGTGGATAATTGGATGTATCCAAGTCGTAGACGTGGTGTTAAAATTCCACCTGCATCTTTTACAGATCAACTAAATCAAGTTTTAGCAGACAGAGAAAGGTATTTAAGTTAAACAGATTTTTTGTATTATTTTGCACTAAATTGATTTGTTTTGTAGACGTCTTGGTGACGGTTCATCTCGCGATTCCAGCGATGATTACTCAGAAATTAACAAAGCCCACAGCCAAAATCCAGCCGCAATTATGACACAAAATTTAATTGTAGAAATTCGACAAGCTGTGAATGAAGCACAGCCTAAAGGTAATTAATTAAATGTTTTATTATAGATTTGCGTTAACATGAATTGAATTGTAAAACGTGTAGTTAAAAATGTTGTTCCTCAATCCCTTTCTCCGCCGGGAACAGTTCCATGGCAACAACAAGGTCCTCCGTCCCCATCAAGTGTATCATCAGGCTCTACATCGCCGGGATATTCACCCAGTCGTGGTCTTGATTTATCCGGATCAAGTACAAGTTTTTCTAGTGAAAAAAAATCACCACACTATTGGAAAAATGGTCCAGTTCATGAATGGTCCAAGGAGCAGGTAGTTGAACAGTTTATTTGCATTAAAAAATCGATGTTTAAAGATTTATGTACACAGGTTTGCCAGTGGTTAATGGCACATGCGCTAGAGCAACACATTCCAAAATTCAAAGAGCACGGAGTTCAGGGTGGCGCCCTGTTGCAGCTTGACTCAAGAGATTTTAAAATCCTCGGTGTTACTGGTGAAGATAAGTCCAGATTGAAGAGGAGACTAAAAGAGTTGAAGGCTGGCATTGAGAAGGAGAGAAAAGATCAGGAAAGAACCAGAAAGGAAAGAGAAAAAGCCATACGTAAAGCTGAGAAGAAAGCAGAGAAAGCAGCCAAAAAGAAATAGAATTGTCACTAGTTTCGCTAGAGATATAGCCTACTAAATTTACCTAACTTAATGGACTGATTAAATATTGGAATTTTTTAATTGTACTACTATTAGCGAAAGTAATGAATTTATATGTTTAAATTCCATTTATGATGAAAATGAAGTTGAATGTGAGGAAAAAAACATATTTATGATCATTGGTGATTGTGTGTGTGATTGAGAAGTAAACAAGGACTATCACAGGATACTTTCAAAATTGTTGAAATATTATTTTAAAACTTTGAGACACATTCTCTCGGATCGTGTCAAACTGTAATCAGATTAATAATTGTACCATAATATTGGAAAATATTGAAATATTTTAAATAATGACTTTTTTAAATCTTTGTTTTCCTATATTGTTTATATTTCTGTGGCATATAGATAGATTTTATTATAGCACATTATAACTTTTAAAACGTAGGTATTTATTGGATGGATGTCTTACAATTAGATTTGTTTTTAAATTCGAAATTTTCTTCGCGCGTTCTTGTTTACTTAACTGCGTAAAACTAAATTAACTATTTTCTACATTTTACTTTTTTATGCAGGATTTCTATCAGTAAGAGGTGATTACAAATTTTTCAAGTAATAATAGATTTTTTCATAAATCAAATCTAATGATGGATGATGTGCTTTGTAACAATTATTTCATGTTTCTACGAATGTTAGTTGGCTTAAAAGAAAACAACAGAATATTACATGGCCATAAAATAAATGCAATAAAGTGAACATTTCGGAACATCGTAATAAAGAATGTATAAAATTTTACAGAAAAGTGAAAATTTATGTTCACATAAAAACAAAAAAAAATTAACTTCAATAATTTTATATATTTTTTGTTTTCCTTAATATTAGGAATGAATGTGATTCAGTAGAGATAAAAACAACGTTTTCATTTTTTGTTCATATATTTTTACATTAAGAATTTTCAAGTTTTATTGTAATTTTTTTTTAAATAAATATTTTATTTAAATTGTATTTAGTTAATTTATCGTCGTTTTTTTGTTTTTACCTTCTTCGCAATGAGAAACATAGTAAATAAGGAATTTTTGTAAAAAAACAATCTTTGTATTTCAATTTTATTGTAATTTCATAAGTCAACAGCAAAACTTATCCATTAAGTAATCTTATTGGCAAATGATTAAAGAAGAAAATCACATTATTAACTGTACTTAAAAGTTTAAGATAATCGATTTAAATAGAAAACATTTAATTCACCAAATAAAACAAAAAAATATCAAAGTAATTTATTTTTATTGATATTATTTTCATAATGAATTTATAAATATTTATTACAAAATGATTGCCAGCATTGCAACAAGATTGCAAAGCAACAATATATTGACGATTTTTTTTTTTTTTTAAAGCGGTGTGGGTGTGTAGCAACAAAATTCTTTAAAAGACGATGGAAGAAACTAATTGCACGTCACAGACATGCTTATAACCTTTTACCAATCATCATTCACCATCAATCTAGATCTGCTGAAGTAATGCAAATGACGTCTTTGTATTTGATATGAAACTGGTAATTATTTTTTAAACATCTGAGCGCAAAGGTTATCACGAAATCAAAATTATGAGCTTGTTTTTCTCACTGCTCGTAAATTTTTTGGTTTAGAACCGAGCGACAACAGATTGATTGTTGAAAGGTTGGTTTAGTCAACTTAAAACAAATAAAATAAGGTGATGAAATCAATGGTCATTTTTGCATACATGCATTTTGCATGTAGACAAAATAAACTAAACTGTGGTGCCAAAAACAAATTGTCTTATCTCCAACGGCCAGCGTGTAACGTGGGTGGTCTCTATTCGCTCGCTAACATCATCCAAAATTGCTTACTCCTGTGCTCCTTGGAAAAAAACAAACCAAATAACTAGAAGCATGATTTTACAAACGCTTTGATCTCTGGTAATCTCAATTGTGAAACCGAATTATAATTCTAGTTTAATGACCAATAAAATTTGCAGCATCACGTGCTGATATTATTGTAGTTGCAAAATAGAAGTCAATGATATTTAATAAATTTAATATTACTTTCAAGAAAAACTGTTTGTAAACAAGGATATCACTGCAAGGCAGTGATACTATTTAAATGTGTCACGTTTTACATCATCCTGAATTGTCCAACTTTATGTTCAGTAATAAAATTGATAACAAAAATTACTGGGACTGTTCGAATTCATTCCGAACATCACGAGATTTCGCTGTTATCAAAATGTTTGCCTTGAGTAGTGGAAATATTTTTCTACTGTTAATAGGAACCGGCAATATTTTCATTAATTACATTATTTTCGAAAAACTGTTTTTTGTCTGTTTATCTATTTTAATTTTGGTTTGAACTCCCATGGCCGGGTGAAATGATGTCAATTACTTACAGCAACTGTTAAGCCAAATAAATAAAATTGTTATCAGTAAGACAGGTTAAAAACATTTTACAATAGTTCCGTGTACTTTTTATTGATTTATTGATACTAATTTAAATATATCTGAAATGAATTCATATAAAAGTTTTGAGGAAAAACTCGTGCTCCACTTTAGTTGCAGTGCTATAAGATAACAATTGTGAATTATGAATTTTAAATTTGATTTCAATTGATAGCTTCTGCCGTAAACCACTTCTTCAATTGCAATTGATTGAATCTCTTGTGCTCATCTCTTGTGCTCCCTGCTGTGTTACTGGATAGCAGTGGATAACAGTGTAGTGAACAATGTCAAGATTCGAAACAATTTATTTGAACTTGAGAACTGTTTCCAGTCATCAGAAATAAACACGTGTGCTCAAAAATATTATAGAACATTAGAGCAGAAAAAGTTCTAAATTTGTAAAATTATTATAAAAAAATATATTCCGGAACAACAAATATCGCTAAAAGATAAGAATCAATCGGTGAAGAAAAACAACATGAAAAATGTAGAGTTGAGATTAAAAATATGTTTACTCATCTCCTTGTGATTGGTCTTAAATAAACTAAGAAATTTTTCCATTTGAAAATCAAACAAATATATATATTTGGAAAGGTATAGACATGAAAATCGAAAATTTTCCGAACAAATCTGAATCTGCAAACACGAGATTCTAAATAAACAATTTTAAGTAAAAGGTACAATCGAATAACGGGGGATGGATGTGCTGTTTCTGTTCTCATCCGACAAACAACTCTGGACCAATAATTAATGATGTCGCATTATCGTCAGCGGGGGATATTTGAGCTGATAAAACAGTTGTCCGCTATTCAGAGGTGAATAGTTCGTCCTGATAAGAGTATTTTCCCTCGGTTGGCATTCGATGACGCTTGTTGTCGAGAACGTTTTCTAGAATTATCGAAATTTTGAATTAATGAAGGTAAATCAATTTACCAACTTTATTAATTTCTCTTTTTATTGGAGTTCGCCAATTTAATAACATCGACACAGAATAAACGTGCGAACTGAGAAGAGATTTATTATTTTTATTATGCATTTAATTACATAAATTTATTATCAATGTTGCCGTAATAATATTAATTCAGGAATTTAAATTTTCTGTAATACGGAATTGAAATTTTTCATCGAAGTTGTCGATTATTTAATTATGGCCAAAGAAGCATTAGTCTTTTATGTTAGTTGTTGTACGACTGTACGGTAGAAGAATCAATTTTGAATTAACTATTTCGCCATCAATTTGTTAGTTCTTAGTTGTATAATATGCATATGTACGTGCACATATCTTTAATATCTATATTGTGAGACTTTCCGATGACGACTGGAATTACGTGAACGAATAGATCTTACTCACACATGAGCCACTGTACACAGTTATCACTGTAATAATGGGTTGTCGTGCTGTTTGTTTTCATTATCTGTTCAATAAGAAATTATAAATTATCGGACCGAGGAAGGCTCAACATCAGTCGACTTGCGAGCTCCAGCCGATCAAGTTCACGAGTGAATGCCGGTTTGTTGATTGACTTGGGAATCGTAGCAAGATCCTTTCGGAAGCGAAATTGCAAGTAATTGTTAGTCGGTTGAACTTAGTTGTGATAATTCTAAGGATAAAATGACGGGTGTAAAGCACATTGCTGCCGTGAATGGCAAGGAAGGGCAGGGAAATAATGGCACCACTGGATACACAGCTATGGAAAGTCCCTGGTAAGTTCAGTATCTGTTTCTCGATCGAGATGCGATCGTGCAATTCAACATTCCAAAAGATTATTGTAGTACCAATTACGTTGAGTCTCGTTCTGTCCTTACGAAGATCAATCTCCGGAGAATTCCTCGAGTTGCGATGTTCGTGTTCGTTATTGTTTCGTTCGTGGCAATTAATTAATTCAAATTATTCCCATTTGTTGTTACTTCAACAAGACTAAATTGATCTTGCAAGTGTATGTGGAAGTTACGTTTTATAATGACTTGTTTCACAAACGCAATGGTGTATTTATTAAATTATTAACATGTTTTTTTTTCTAAGAAATTGTTTCAAATTGATACACTTTCAAGTTTTTAGCTTAAAGGTATTTAATCATACATGTACGATTGTACGATGTACATACTAATATTATTATTATAATACTAAAAACAGTAGAAATTCCGACGTTTATCGATACAACTTATGTTTCGTTTCGTTATTTTTTCTTTAATTTATTTTTTTTTATATCTTAGAATATCTAGGTACATTAAAACCGTGGTTATATAATTCTTTCTTATTTGGCGGTACATTTTATTATTTTGCAGTCTTTCTTATTTCCACGGTTATGAAATTTTTTTTTGCACACTAATAATATTATTGGATAATATAATTATTACTTGACACAGATTGAAATTCGACAATCTTAAAACTTTGTTGTACACATTTATAATATGTATAATCTAGAGATAATAGCAACAAATCAAGAACGTTTCGAGACACTTATCTAAGATAATAATAAATAAGTTGAAGTGCTTCTTTCACGTGCACATCTCCGAATTCTATTTTGGTATTTTTTATATGATAATAAATACAAAATTATAAAAAAAAATGCTCAAATAATATAACAATATTTTTATTGTAATAAATTTTATGAAAGTTCTACCGTGGACTTTCGATAAAGTCGGTTTTTGAAAAATGTTGCAAATATTTTTAATCGTCGAACTTTGTATGTTGTTGTAAATAATCGATTAATTATTATTATTTATTTAACATGCGATTTATAATTGTTATTATAGTGAATAATTTTAAAAACATTCAGTGGTCAGTGGTCAGTCAGAATTCAGTGGTGAAAGTGCGGTTTTTATGCATATATTAACAAGTTTAATTTGCAATTATTACTATAGAAATAAATTATAATTGCGATTAATTGTGTGTACTTTATTTTTTATATTACTTAATTGGGAGGAAAATAAAGTTTCATTCGTCGACAAAAGGAAATTTAAGTGTTCACTGACTCAATCCAGAAAAAATGCTTTTTAGGTATCTTGATGAGATTTTCCATCAGGTGAACAGCAGATTTCAAGAATTACTAAGTTTCTTATTTTATTACTTTATTTTATTATTTTTTGTATTGAAAAAAAAAACAGTTCGTTGATCAGCAGCACCAAATACAATACACCCATATCAATAACATGATCTCACATTCAGCTGTTGTTCAAGTATTAATTCTGAATAGAAATGAAGGGTTAATACGTTATTATTGATAACAGCTGATACACGAATTACGTAACTACGTAATACGTATTTTGTTGCACATTTCTTTTTCCCAACATTCGGACACCCCGTTGGGCGCCACTTTATGTTGCGAAGAAGAAATTTTGGTGCCTGCAAATATGCAGGCAGAGGCTGATTCCTGCAGGATGATCCATTCATCCGACAGAAATCAGCCTCGATGAAGCGGCTGTTGCCAGGAAGTACCCGGCTAAAATACTTCCCCCGGAGACAGCAGTGGGAGGCGCGAGCTTGTTCGGCTAGCATCGCGGTAGTGTGGGGGGGTAGCCAAAACTCCCTCGCCGTCCCCAGGCTTCATCCCGCGCAACGAAATCTCGCGCGAAGGGAAACGACGAAAATCGCGAAGGGTAAAAGGGGCAAATGACAGTACGGGGGGGAGACATGTCCCAACTTACCTGTGCTGAGGGGGGATTAGATGGAGTTATCCCCTTGGGCAGCCCTCTGTCCTCCCTCTATTCCCTCCTTGCCCATTTTGTGGAAGGGAATCCTTTGTTGGTGTCAACCCGCTGAAAACAAAAAGTTAAGCGCTCATGCGCTGAAACAAAAATCAAACGGGGAACGAGGTGTCGAGAAAGAAAGACTCGAGGATTAAATCTAACCCATATAATTCATTTTTATTTCGCTCATATAAATTTACTCATCATTAATTTTTGTATTTCTCTACTTTAAACCCTGTAATTCGAAATTAACTCCGACTAATTCAAAATCAACAAAAAAAAACAAGAAACTAAATAATCCTTGGGTGAGGAGGCCCGAATCCCAGCGCACGCACTATAATTCTGTGATCGAACAACAATAGACACTAATGCAATTTCTTCTTTTTGGTACGCAGAGGGGAGAACTGTGGCCACATTTCTTCTCTGGGGTTCACTTGTGTTTGTGTTTTTTTTTTTTTTTTTTTTTCTTTTTTTTTTTTTTTTTTTTTTTTTTTGGATGAATAGGGCGCAAGACGGGGCTTTCTCCCCCTTACAACGATCTTGACAACGAACTTCTGAGCAAACTCACAACCTGATGAATAAAAAGGAAACTGTCGGAGCTTTATTTGAATTAAACACTCGAGATGAAAACAACCAAAAAAACTTCGTTCACTCTATCGGAACGATCTTACTGATTCTACGGGAACTTATAACTAAAGCAACGCAAGAAAATTAATAAGAAAAGAAAATTGAATGCGAATAAAAAAAAAACGATAAATGTGTGTTTATTTTGGGTCGGACTTGCCGGGGTCCTGTGTTCTTTCTTCGTCTCGCTCGTCTGTGGGGGGGGGGGTCGTCGTCCTGTCGGTGTGGTCCTGTCCTGCTGTCCTCGAGTTCCGGTGGGTCCGGGTACGCGGGGACAAGGCGCCGCTCGTCCGCCAAGCGTTGAACACGTCACTTTGAACACGTCACTTTCCACCAAAACTGATCACGTGGGCACGTACTGGTTGAACGGGAACACTTAGGAGGCACCTTTTCTGGGCCGGCGGGTATCTTCCGCTAGGACTAAGGCCTTTTCACTGGTTCCCCCCTTTTTTTTTTTTCACGCCCCGTCCAAATTTGGGGCCGCCACTGGGGCACACAAAAAAACACTGCTACTAAAGTCTGCGTGCTGAAACTAATTTTTCCCCGCGAGGGTTTCCGCGCAAACGTGATAAATTCTCGCAATATTCAAAAGGGGAGCGGACCTTATTGGTAATTCGTAATTTCACCACGAATTCACTAGTTCTTTTCTTTTTTTTTTTTTTTTTTTCGTTTACCTTAGTACTCGATTTTTTTCTTTCTCCGGTTTCCGTTTTGGTCCCGATCTTTTCGCTGACTCTCTGTCTCCTCGACTGACTCGTCAGGCGCGCCGGTGCCCGTCGCCAGTCGTCCCACACGGCTTTTCTCACTCACACATGCGCGTCAGCCTTCTAGAAGTTTCGCCGGAAGCACGTTGTTTTTCCGAATTTGTGCTCAGCTAACCTCTAGAAGGCATGCGTTGGGCGCATGTGCGTGTCCGTGCAGGCGACTAGTGCTGCCACTGATGTGTCTCAGCTGACCTTGGCCTTGTCGCCAGGGTTCAATCAACTGAGCACATCATGGTCGACGGCCAGGCGTTCGATGTTCAATACGGCCGACCACAACAGGATCAGCTCGCCGGAAAGCCTGCGACTCCGGAGAGTTGAAAGAATGGTCGTCCGGCTCCTTCCGTGCGCCTTATGTGTGGCTCGACCCACCCCTGAGCTCTCATGCTCAGACTGAGTTAGCCGGGCTCATATCAGGACTTCGACCTTCCGGGCCCCTAATGAGAGGGTAAGAAGTGGTCCTGATACGGCCATCCCTGTCGGCGGACACTCTTCCTCTACCCTAATGAGAGGTAGGCTGGAATGTCCGGCCGTACTGGTACTGGTGGTGGTGTATGCAAGGGGTTGTCCTCCTTCGTTGCTCCTGTCATCCTCGTCCATCCGGTCTTTTTCCTGCGTCTCTGAAGCCGATTCCCAAAGTCCGGTCAGGTGTGACATTGCGATTAACTCTGTAGTGTTACGCTCTGATGTCTTTCGCGTGAAACACTCCTATTAGTTTTCCTTTCAGGTCCTCTAACTCGTATAGTGAATTTCCCTTCCTAGCTCGGACTCGACATTTGAGAAACTTTCGAAAGAATTTGGCGCTGTGTTGTTTGCTGGACGAACTCAATTGGAAGTTTCGTCGAAATACTTCCTGACCTGGGGCAAAAGATACCGGTTTGGCCCGTGTGTTATAAGTTTTTGCAGCCTGTTCGTAGGCGTGTGCCATTGCTGTTTGCGCCTTCTCTCTATAAATTTTCAGCCTATCAGCATGGTCAACCTCTAACGGTTCGTTCAAGCATCCCAGTTTTCGCAATAGTTCATAACTTGAACCGTGAGTGACCATCTTTTGTCCGAAGAGGAGTTCATATGGTGAGAACCCGGTCGCTCGGTGTATAGCACTTCGCAGTGAGCTCGCTATCAAACCCAAATGGATATCCCACTTGTTGTGCTCGTTCTTTATGTAGGCGCGTATGCCGGTTAGGATTGAGCGGTTCACCCGTTCGGAAGCGTTTGCTTGCGGTGAATACAACGCTGTCTTGACATGCTTGATCCCATATCGCACATTTAATTTAGCGAACAGTCCTGCTTTGAATTGGGTGCCATTATCAGTGATGATCGTTTCCGGGGTTCCCATCATGTGAAAAACGTCTTCCTCTAAGTAACGGCTGATGCTGGCTATTGATGCTTTGCAGAGCGGTTTTAACATGACAAACTTGGTGAGATGATCCAACACGATGAAGATGTATACGTGTCCTCTAGTGGATCGAGGGTATGGGCCGAGCAGATCTATGAATATCCTCTGCCAGGGCCTCTCTGTTTCCACCCGTGCTCCCATGGGTGGTCGCAGAATAGTGTTTGGTGCCTTACATTCCTTGCAGGTGTCGCAGCTGAGGACATACCGTCGTACATCAAGGGCCATTTTGGGCCAAAAGAACCAACGCTTGAGTCGAGCCAACGTTTTGCCAATCCCTCCATGGGAAGCAGTCGGTGTATCGTGTGCTCGCGAAATGGTGTCCTGGATGAGATCTTCAGGGACCCAAAGTTTCCAGGCCTCTTCTTCCTCCATCTGATTTCCAGTTCGGGGTAACGTTCGTCGGTATACATAGCCGTCACGCACTGTCAGGTCAGGCAATCGGGATTGGTTGTCATTGATCCTCTCGATGAGTTCCAAATAACTCTCCGATTGGAATGCCACCGAGGATAAATCTATCTCCGGTCCTACTTCGTCTATGGCTGACAGCTCGCTGCACTCCGTGCGCGATAAGGCGTCCGGTACGACGTTTAAGCTCCCCTTCCGGTGTTCGATGGTGAAGTCGAAGCGCTGGAGCTTCAGACTCCATCTCGCCAGACGTCCGCTCAAGTCCTTCTGCGTCATGAGCCACTTCAGACTCGCATGGTCCGTAATAATTTTGAAGGGCTGCAACTCGATGTACGGACGGAATTTCTCCACGCTGAGTAAGGCGGCAAGACATTCCTGTTCCGTAACGGAATAATTTCTCTGAGCTGGATTTAGCTTTTGGGACACATAGGCGATCGGTCTTTCATTCCCTTCGTCATCTAGCTGTGCCAGGACTCCTCCTACGCCATGTTGACTGGCGTCGCATTGGATAATGAAAGGCTTGGAGAAGTCGGGTCCGACCAATAAGGGTGCAGATGTCATCTGTGTCTTTAATTTGTCGAAAGCTTCTTGGGCGTCGGCGGTCCACGTAAATTGGGAGGATTTTTTTAACGTGTCGGTGATTGGTCCAGTCAGGTCCGCAAAGTTGGGAATGAATCTCCTGTACCATCCGGCCATCCCTAAAAAGCGCCTGACTTGGCGTACGGTTTTCGGGGCGGGGTACTCGACAATGGCTTGGACCTTTCCTGGATCAACTCTGACACCGTCCTCTCCTACGATGAAGCCCAAATATTTAGTTTCCGTTAGACAAAATTTACTCTTTTCGACATTGATTGTCAGACCGGCCCTCTCCAAGCACTCCGCCACCCGTGCGAGTAGTGCGAGGTGCGAATCGAAGTCCTGGGACAGTACTAGGAGGTCATCCAAGTATACTAGAACACGGTCTCGTAGATCATGGGGAATGACCTTGTCCATCAGCCGGCACATCGTCTGTGGTGCATTACACAGGCCGAATGGCATCACGGTGTACTGGTACAGTGGACGTCCGGGTACCGTAAAAGCTGTCTTTTCTCTTGACTCCTTGTCCAATGGTATTTGCCAAAATGCGTCTTTTAAATCCAAGCTCGTTATATACTTCGCCGGCGGTAAACGGCTAAGTATTCCGTCAATGTGTGGTAACGGATAGGCGTCTTTCTTCGTAACCGCATTTACCTTCCGTGCATCAAAACACAAGCGTACCTTTCCAGGTTTACGCACTAATACGACGGGAGAACTCCACGGGCTTTCACTTTCCTCGATCACTCCAAGGGACAACATCCTGTCTAGTTCTGCATACATAAGTTTCTGCACGGCGGGCGAAATCGGATAAAATCTCTGTTTAATTGGATTAGCGTCTCCAACATCGATTCTGTGCTCCAGCAGGTTCGTTTTTCCCAGTCCTCGTTCGGAAAACGATGGGAACAAGGCCTTGGTGTAGTTCAGCCTTCGCTGCTGTTGAGGAGTTAGGGTGTGTTCTTTGATCCCTGCGTCTTTCGGTGCGATAATTCCCTCTACAGCTGCATTACTTCCAAGTACGTCCGGAGCCAATCCGAAGGTCTTCCAAAAGTCCACGCCCAAATATAACTCCTGTGTGAGTTCAGGGACAATATATAATTTCAGAGATTTAGTTTCGCCTCTGAAGGTGACGTCCAATTGGGCATGACCGTGAACTTCCGGTTGGGCTCCGTTCGCAACTGCGATTTTGCCTCTGTACTTTGGCCAGGTGATATTTGCTTTGTCGAGTCGGTCTTTTGCTCCCTTCCCCAATATGCTGATGCTTGCTCCGCTGTCCAGAAGTCCAACGATTTTCTCGCCGAGAATTGATACTTCAGCATAGGGGCGTACGTCACCGGGGATCGACAGAAACACAGTTGCTAGTTTCCTGTTGTTGGCGCGCACTCTTTTCCAAAAATTGCGAAGGCGTAGCGTTGACGGTTTTATTTTCCTGTTTCTAGTATCGTCAGTCGATGTTGAATCCAATTTGGGGACGCTAATTTCTTCAGTAAAGATCCGTTCTCTCGCCGCCATGTACTCTTGAAGTCGTACATGGTATGGCTTCAAGGGGAACTGCAATGGGGTTCGAGGTGTTACGTCCGGTGATTTTGACAATATTGTCATTGTTGGTGTGCAATTTGGTGGTGTCTTATCGTTGAAAGTTGTCGTCTCGGGGAGGTCAGTTTGGCCGAATGGATCCTGGTTCTGATCGGGGTCGTGTAAAGCGTCATCCGGATCCATTGGCTGACCCTGAAGTCTTATTGGGGTTGTTGTCTCTGTCGGGGGCTGGTGTTGTTGCTCCCGACTCTTCGTCCGTTTTTTTCTACGCAGACGGGACATCGTGGCTTCACTACTCCTTTACGACCGCAGCCGTAACAAAAGAAACACGTTGGTTCCTGTGGGCACTCCTGATATCCGTGTCCCATCTGGTCACAGTTCCAGCATTTCCAATTAGTCCGGTTTCTGATTGTGTTGACTTCTTCCAGTTGTTCGTCCAGTTGGGGCAGGCTGAGCTGCATCTCTTGACACTCCTCCACTTCGGTTTCCGGATATTCGACCTCTTCAATCCGCGACGGACGATGATACGACGCTGCGGTCACCACTCGGGTTCTAGTGCGGGTGACCATGACCATGTTAACTAGTTCTCGCAATTGAGTGACTGTCGTGATTTGTTGCAGACATATTTGCTCTTGTACGTAAGGCAAGAGGTTTGCTCGCAACGTCTCTACGAATTCTCGTTCGCTCATAGGTGTCTGTAGCTGATTGCACAACCGCACCATGTCTTGGTGATACGAAGCGAACGTTTCCCTCGGTTGTTGTCGTCGTGCCAACATCTGCCGTCGTATGTCGACGTCTCTCATTTGTTCTCCCCAGTCAGAGCGAAGTGCATACTTGATACCTTCCCACGTCGGTGTCCTGTTTTGCCTTAGATACGTCCAGTACCAATCGGATAGGGAACCAATCAGGAGCTGGTGCATTCCTTGCACGAGAGTTCGGAAATCTCCTCCCAATGTATTATGGGTGAGGGTTTCTGCCCTGAAAATAAATTCGTCGACACTCATACGTTGGTTGTCTCCGTCATAATGTAAACGCCAATTTCTGATTGGGCTGCAAGACCGTCGAGAGGGACTATTCGCGCGATTATTGTTCGTCCCCTGAGGTCGACCGAAGTATCGCTGCTGGTTCCTCTGTGGTTGGTAGGCTGGTGTTGGTCCTCCTTCGTTCGTCGGCATGGCTTCCGAATTTATGTATTGGTCCAGGCTATGGGTGGATCGGTAGTGTTGTGGAGGACTGGTCTGTTGCCGTCCAGCCACTCCCGCCACCGATCGAGCAGATTCTGGGCTAGGGCGGCCAGGTAGCAGCTCTAGTCTCCTCCTCTCTAAGTCCGCCATCTCTGTCATCTTCCTTTGAATGGTTTCCATCCAGTTCTGGATGGTGGGGGGGAGGTAATCCGCGGCCTCGGGATTCAAGGGTTTCGCTCCAGAGGACTCTGTGCTGCGTCGACGAGCCTCCTGCCACTTTTCCTGTTCCTCCCTCAGTCTCTGTTGCTCTTGTAGTAACCGTCGTTGTTCCTCCCTTAGCTGTTCTCGCTCTTCCCGCAATCTCGTCTGTTCCTCCCTTGCCTTATAACGCTCCTCCCTTGATTGTTTCTGTTCACTTCCGGGTCCGAGCCAAGGGTTCTGATCGCCGTCTCCCATGGGGGCTTGCGTGGTTAATGGGTCCCCGACCAGGTCCATGAAAGGTGTAGTAGTGGTGACTGGCGGTCCCAAGGTATTCGGCGGTTGTAGTGGGGGCGAGTGTTTCAAGGTCCTCGTCCCTTTTGGGATTGTTCCGATGTTAGGGTTGGCCATGCTGGTTTATTCGATAGTCGTGGCTGACAATTGATTTGCTGGGGTTCACGCTTCCTTGCTTTCAAATCAAGCGAATATTAGAGAAAATCCAATATAAATTATCGCCGAAAGTTTATACTAAGAATAAACTTACGCCGCTACTGAGCGAACAAAATTCAAAAAAAAAATCTCCGTTAATTCGGCAAATAAATTTCACGCCGCTACTGCGCGAATACAATTCAAAAAATATTCGTTACTTCGCAAATAAAATCCACGCCGCTACTGGGCGAATAAAGTTTACAAAAAAATAGTTGATTCAAAAAAAAATTTGTGACGCCGCTACTGGGCGAATGAAATTCTGCTAAACGTAAATTCTAATAATAAAAAGTTGCGAAAATTAGACTTCCACCGTCACTGCTTATCCCGGTGCGCGGCTGGAAGAAAAGTTAGTGCTAAAGATAAAATTCCTGTAACAGATACCTCAATTCGAGGTCACGAATTAATTATTTCAAATAAGACAAAAGTAAAAACAATTTGACAATCGATATATAAATTTTAATTTTCAGTAGTAGGTCTGAGAATGGGCAATGTACAGTAAAACCAATAACGCTATTTAATTTTTCGAGAAGCGTAGTGGCTATTTTTAGATGATAACTGTACATTGAATAACGATATTGCATCTGTAAATTCTTCGTAGCAGTTAATTGTAGTCTAAACGAAAAGATTTTAACTAAATTTATTTGATTAAAATCAAAATAATCGAATTCACAAGAAAAGAGAATTCAACTCCGAAATTATTAATCACGTACCTACGATATGCAGATAGTATAGAAAAATCATCACTGCAAAAATAAAAAATTAAAAAAAATTAAGTTGCACGCAAAAAAAAGTTTCACAAAAAAAGAACTCAGCAAAAATAAAAAAAAAACTTCAGTCCAAAACTAAATCAATCGCAAAAGTACGAAAATTAATTTTCACCAACGCAAAACTCAAATAATTTGTGCAAAATCAAAAATCAGAAGTTCTGTTCAACTTCAACCAAAAACAATCTCGATTAAGAATTTTATGAATCGAAAAAATTTTTCAACAACAATATATTTCTTCATGGAGAGTCTCTCTCTCTCTTCCTCTTCACCCGCTGAGGGTTGACACCTTTTCTTAATTTTCCTCAGCACTGTCAGGACATGCTTCCTCCCAGGGAAAGGATAAGTTGAGGCAGAGGGATTCTATCGGAGTCTCATCAATCAAGTGCTACTCATGGCACAACTTTACTGCCTATGCCACCCCTAGACCTGCAGCCAGCTCCATAGCCAAGTGAGGTAAATCGAAGGGGGGACAGACAGCAAGTACCTCCTCCTTCTACTCCGAAGAAGATCCCGCTCAATGATCGGTGTTTCAGCCCGGACCTCCGCATAAAAAAAGAGAAACGAGTCAGTCTAAGCCAGCACCGTTGCCAACACGCTGCAACTCGCATAATTGAAATCAATTAACAAACAACATAAGTTGAAATTGGTCCGGAGTGAAACACAGGCCGTTGAGTCCTCGATGGGAAATGATAAGGATTTAGTAATGGGAGCCAAAAGCTCAAAGGGAAGGGAGTAGAAAGTGATTGCATTCGCCCAGAGCAATCATGAGTCGACTTGTGTGAAAACGTAAACAAAGTTACTTGCAATCAGAAAATTTTGTTGTGCAAACGCTGCACCAACAAAAGTAAACAAATCGAAAAAAAATTCTAAGTGGAAAATTAATTGTGATCACTCAGATCAACCGTGACAAAAAATTTGGGGTGTCGACTCACACGCATGCTCTGCGCGAACGCAAACACTTGGCCCCACGTTGGGCGCCATTTTATGTTGCACATTTCTTTTTCCCAACATTCGGACACCCCGTTGGGCGCCACTTTATGTTGCGAAGAAGAAATTTTGGTGCCTGCAAATATGCAGGCAGAGGCTGATTCCTGCAGGATGATCCATTCATCCGACAGAAATCAGCCTCGATGAAGCGGCTGTTGCCAGGAAGTACCCGGCTAAAATACTTCCCCCGGAGACAGCAGTGGGAGGCGCGAGCTTGTTCGGCTAGCATCGCGGTAGTGTGGGGGGGTAGCCAAAACTCCCTCGCCGTCCCCAGGCTTCATCCCGCGCAACGAAATCTCGCGCGAAGGGAAACGACGAAAATCGCGAAGGGTAAAAGGGGCAAATGACAGTACGGGGGGGAGACATGTCCCAACTTACCTGTGCTGAGGGGGGATTAGATGGAGTTATCCCCTTGGGCAGCCCTCTGTCCTCCCTCTATTCCCTCCTTGCCCATTTTGTGGAAGGGAATCCTTTGTTGGTGTCAACCCGCTGAAAACAAAAAGTTAAGCGCTCATGCGCTGAAACAAAAATCAAACGGGGAACGAGGTGTCGAGAAAGAAAGACTCGAGGATTAAATCTAACCCATATAATTCATTTTTATTTCGCTCATATAAATTTACTCATCATTAATTTTTGTATTTCTCTACTTTAAACCCTGTAATTCGAAATTAACTCCGACTAATTCAAAATCAACAAAAAAAAACAAGAAACTAAATAATCCTTGGGTGAGGAGGCCCGAATCCCAGCGCACGCACTATAATTCTGTGATCGAACAACAATAGACACTAATGCAATTTCTTCTTTTTGGTACGCAGAGGGGAGAACTGTGGCCACATTTCTTCTCTGGGGTTCACTTGTGTTTGTGTTTTTTTTTTTTTTTTTTTTCTTTTTTTTTTTTTTTTTTTTTTTTTTTGGATGAATAGGGCGCAAGACGGGGCTTTCTCCCCCTTACAACGATCTTGACAACGAACTTCTGAGCAAACTCACAACCTGATGAATAAAAAGGAAACTGTCGGAGCTTTATTTGAATTAAACACTCGAGATGAAAACAACCAAAAAAACTTCGTTCACTCTATCGGAACGATCTTACTGATTCTACGGGAACTTATAACTAAAGCAACGCAAGAAAATTAATAAGAAAAGAAAATTGAATGCGAATAAAAAAAAAACGATAAATGTGTGTTTATTTTGGGTCGGACTTGCCGGGGTCCTGTGTTCTTTCTTCGTCTCGCTCGTCTGTGGGGGGGGGGTCGTCGTCCTGTCGGTGTGGTCCTGTCCTGCTGTCCTCGAGTTCCGGTGGGTCCGGGTACGCGGGGACAAGGCGCCGCTCGTCCGCCAAGCGTTGAACACGTCACTTTGAACACGTCACTTTCCACCAAAACTGATCACGTGGGCACGTACTGGTTGAACGGGAACACTTAGGAGGCACCTTTTCTGGGCCGGCGGGTATCTTCCGCTAGGACTAAGGCCTTTTCACTGGTTCCCCCCTTTTTTTTTTTTTCACGCCCCGTCCAAATTTGGGGCCGCCACTGGGGCACACAAAAAAACACTGCTACTAAAGTCTGCGTGCTGAAACTAATTTTTCCCCGCGAGGGTTTCCGCGCAAACGTGATAAATTCTCGCAATATTCAAAAGGGGAGCGGACCTTATTGGTAATTCGTAATTTCACCACGAATTCACTAGTTCTTTTCTTTTTTTTTTTTTTTTTTTTCGTTTACCTTAGTACTCGATTTTTTTCTTTCTCCGGTTTCCGTTTTGGTCCCGATCTTTTCGCTGACTCTCTGTCTCCTCGACTGACTCGTCAGGCGCGCCGGTGCCCGTCGCCAGTCGTCCCACACGGCTTTTCTCACTCACACATGCGCGTCAGCCTTCTAGAAGTTTCGCCGGAAGCACGTTGTTTTTCCGAATTTGTGCTCAGCTAACCTCTAGAAGGCATGCGTTGGGCGCATGTGCGTGTCCGTGCAGGCGACTAGTGCTGCCACTGATGTGTCTCAGCTGACCTTGGCCTTGTCGCCAGGGTTCAATCAACTGAGCACATCATGGTCGACGGCCAGGCGTTCGATGTTCAATACGGCCGACCACAACAATTTGCTACGAAAGTCGAAAGCTTAACTTCCAGTGCAACTGATAGACCATTCAAATTCTTATCACCGTTGGATCACCGATGTGAAATATCGAAACAAGTCTAAATCGGAAACAATAAATCATTTAAAAAATGTTTTTCAAAGTTCAAGTTGAATGAGAAATTTGCGTATTCGAGATTAGATTTATTTATAAAATACTGATGCATTAAAGAAGCGGAATTTTCCCGTTACTCACCCCTTAAATCCTCCTAAACTCCTAAAAATCAATCTTAGGGAGGGAACTTGTATTTTCTTATCGTAAAACAACTGGAACATAATAAAACTATAGTTGAACAATGGATATAAATGTTGTTCATGTGTTATCTAATCAGCGGCAGTGTTTATTTTTATCACGCAAATTATAACAATAATAAACCGATCAATAAAAAACTAACTTATGTGTTGAAGTCTTATTTCAGTGAATTAAATTCTGCACGAATTAATCCTTCTTGATTTGAACTCACTTAACACACTTTTTTTTTTGAATGACCTATTACTACAATTAACAGAATATTTATAAACAAATGTTATTATTTCAGTTATTCATATGAAATCATCAAGGAGATCGCAGACTACCTCTTGGAGAGGACTCAAATAAGGCCGAAGATCGGGATAATCTGTGGATCAGGATTGAATTCTCTTGCAGATCATTTAACCCAATCCGATGCATTCGAATACGAGAACATTCCACATTTTCCCATCTCAACAGTAGACGGCCACGTTGGTCGGATGGTATTCGGTCACCTTGATGGCGTCCCAGTGATGTGCATGCAAGGTAGATTCCACTACTACGAGGGATATCCGCTGTCGAAATGCTCAATGCCCGTGAGGGTGATGAAACTAGTTGGGGTTACTCATTTGCTAGCCACAAATGCGGCAGGAGGTCTCAATCCAAAATACAAAGTGGGTGATATAATGATCGTTAGAGATCACATAAACTTGATGGGTCTTGCTGGCAATAATCCACTTGCAGGACCCAACGATACACGTTTCGGCCTTCGTTTCCCACCGATGACAAATGCCTACGACAAGGATCTGATCAAGCTTTCCAAGAAAATCGCCAATCAAATGGGAATACCCAATGAGATCCATGAAGGGGTTTATACGTGTCTAGGAGGTCCGAATTATGAAACGGTTGCTGAACTGAGAATGTTACAAATTTTGGGTGTGGATGCTGTGGGCATGTCCACTGTACACGAAGTAATTACAGCTAAGCATTGTGATTTAACTGTTTTGGCCTTCAGCTTGATCACAAACAAGTGCTCAACCGAATACGACAGCAGCGAGGATGAGGCAAACCATGAAGAAGTCGTCAACGTTGGCAGAAGCAAACAGAAAACTTGCGCCGAACTCATGTCCAGAATTGTAAAAGCGATTGATCTTGGAAAAACTAAATGATTAATTTAACAGTTATTTGTTTGTTAAGGTTTTGTTTCGTTTATTATAAATATTTTAGCAAATAAATTGTAGATTATATATGTTTAAGATTAACCTTTTAGTTCTGTTGAGACTTGCGTTTAGCTTGTATTGTATGAGAGAATAATTTATCTAAATAAAATGTGCTTTTTTATATAAAAACAATTTTCGTTTGGTAAATTAGGTTTAGTAAATTCGGCTTTTACAAAAAAATATTTATATTTTCCAATCCCGTATAATTTTGAAATTGGAGATTTTCTGAGTTGCACCATTAGACTGAATTTAACTGAACTTATTATAATAATTAATCTATATTTGGTACATATGATTTGTGAATGGTGTCCAGACATAGTACTCAACAAGTGCCAACAGAAACTAAGAAACAGCCACGGAAATTACAAGAGCAAGGAAATAACTACACTTTGTTCGAGTCATGTTGGAGGACAGTTGTTAACACTGGGTATGGACAACATCAGTAAGAAATTAAATTTCTAATTTTACCATTAATATACACATATAATTAATTTGGCAATACACACATGTTTTAAAATTTTTACAAAATAATGGGGGAGGTACCGATAAATTGCGGTACCAAATGATTTTGGGACGCTTATCACGGGAAAAATAGCAAATAATTCCCAAGGTAAATTCGTAAAAGATCGGTTCATTCATATCACAAAATCCTTCAGTGCCTAAAAACTTTCGGAAAATGTACAAATTTGAATTTGCATCGCGATATCGTGCCAAATAAAGTTCAATGCACGAAATAATTTCATCTAGTCGCCACTTCAAGACAATGTTCGCTACTGTAGTCAGGAAGAATTTGGTTATTTGCTAATTGCTTCCCATGAAAATCTCAAACGTCATTGTGGATTTGTGAGAAAGAAGAAGTTAAAAGTTAAAATAATTTCTTTTGTTCAAAAAGGTGTATAAAAAATGACTGAAAGTGCTGGAAATTGGTGTTTGATTGAGAGTGATCCTGGTGTATTCACAGAACTTATTCGTGAATTCGGTAAGTAGAGGAATAAGTTGAAAATGTCAGACCCGTTCGTTGTTTTAACAAATTTTATTTCACATTACAGGATGTGAAGGGGTTCAAGTTGAAGAACTATGGAGCCTAGATAATGATTCGTTTAAGAATTTAGAGCCTATTCACGGTTTGATATTCCTCTTCAAGTGGAAGCAGGATGACGAGCCAGCCGGCTCCATTGTGGAGGATGATCGCCTCGAGAAAATATTTTTTGCAAAACAAGTAATTAATAATGCTTGTGCAACACAAGCGATTCTCAGTGTCTTACTGAATTGCAATCATTCAGACCTGAAATTAGGACAAACTTTGGCAGACTTTAAGGTAACAGAATTTGAATTTTTTTTTTCCTTTTTGAAACTATCACATTGCAAGAAAAAAAAATGACAAACACATTTTTCTCCTAAGTGTTTTTAATCTGTAAGTAATGTGTTTTGTTTTTATCCAGGAATTTTGTCAATCATTTGATGCGTACACTAAAGGACTGACGTTGAGTAATGCAACACAAATTCGTACAGTGCACAATTCATTTGCCCGACAGACTCTGTTCGAATTGGATTCAAAGAATCAGAATAAGGACGATGATGTGTTCCACTTCATTGGCTACATCCCTATCGATGGCAGGCTTTATGAACTAGATGGCCTCAAAGAAGGTCCAGTGGACTTGGGAACCGTCGGTCCAAATCAAAATTGGCTTGATGTCGTGCGTCCAGTGATTGAGAAACGAATGCAGAAATACAGCGAAGGAGAGATCCATTTCAACCTAATGGCTCTCGTATCCGACAGACAAATGATCTACGAGAGGCAAATCAACAAGCTGTTGAATCCCGCAGAAAACGAAATGGAAACGGATGATAAGCAAACTGAAATCGCCAGATTGAAATCCTTGATTGAGCATGAAGTTGCAAAGAAGAAACGATATAAGGTAACGTTGAGAGGAGGTTTAAATATATTTTATGCAACTGATTCTTGTTTTTTTTTTAGATCGAAAATATCCGCCGGAAACATAACTACCTTCCGTTTATTGTAGAACTTTTAAAAATGTTGGGCGAACAAGGACAGCTCACTCCTATCTACGAAAAGGCGAAGCAAAGAGCACTAGACAGGGAGGCCGCCGCAACTAAGGCCAAGTAGAAGTCAGCGGACGTTCTTTATTTATAAAATTAACGAGTTCTGTTCTATTTTCAAAAATAAAGGTAAATTGGTAAATCATTTTACATATTTGCTTTTCCAACTTTTCAAACAATTTTATAAATGAGTATTTTTCATACATCCATTTCCTCCAAAATACCACAGCAAATCTAAAACAGTTCCAAAGCAATTAAATTAAAATAAATAAACCGAATATACTATTGACATGAATAAATATATTTGACACTTGTTTTTACAATTTCTTGTAAAGTAGGAATTTTGTTTATGTATTTGTGGTTTTTACATATTTTATTATGAACTTTTATCTTAGACAATTCTCTGCAAAACAAGATAATCGTTTGTTTTTCATCTTCTCGCTAAAACATCTAACAAATGAGAAAATTTGAAAATACTAGAAAAATATAATCTACGAGAATTGTTTGCATTTTTGCTTCCTCCGTTTCTTTTCGTGATGAATGAATAATTGAACTTAATTAGAACAAATAATGTAGTTCAATAATAACATGAGATGTAAAATATTAAATAAATCGAAAAACAAAATCCACTGCCACGAACATTCTGTTGGACATTTCGCAGTAAGAAAACGACAAAAGAGTTTGTCTATTCTTTTGTTAAGATGCAGCCTTCTTTATGTTGCCTTGTTTTGCAGAATCCGAATTTTCTCTGGACGCTGCAAGAGATGGATTTTAATCTGTTTCGTTCATAGTCAATATAACAAAATACTGCTCACCTGCGGAATTCATTCGATTAAGTAGATTTTTCTTCTTCTTTTTAAGGATCAAATCCAAACTATAGCCATCAGTCGTAAAAAGTCTAAAAATGATCAACAATTAAATCCAGTATTCCAGTGATCTAGCATTGGTCGTACTTTTCTAATCTATTCAACGCAAGAAGATCTTTGAATGAGCTGTATATTTTGTACAAAGTTAAATTAGGCAAACCCTGTCCGAGATATCGAGCAAACTTGATTTGCTCCATTTTAGGAAGTCCAGTCTCGTGGAAGTCCAAGAAAGGACGATGATCAGTAATCCCATATTCCTGCAACAAACAAATCACAATGAATTTACTTCACCCGCAACAAAATGTAATTCAAACACAATTAACTCCACATAATGAAATTATGGCTCACATTGCAAAACCTGGTGAAATTTTCGATGATTATGTGCTTTTCATAATAGGTTACATTGTGATTACTTTGAATACCGAACTGTTTAAGGAGTTCCTGTTTCTTAGGCGATAATCGACTGATGTGCGTGAATATTCCGTCTTCGATACGATGAGATTCATGAACATCGAAATTTTCAAATATTGTTAGTCTTTCTAAGATTTTAGGCATTTCGTGCTTAAGAACACCGTTATTATTCGTGGAAAGGTCATTATTACCTTCACACATTTGTGGTGAGAGATTTTTAAGATCTGCAAAAAGGAAACCATTTTTTGTCTTTTAAATTACGATATATTTCTTGCTAATATTCTTTAAATTGCGGCTATTTTGCATTCCGTAATTTTTAATGTAACGAAATTATAAATTCTAGCTCTACTATTTACGGACTTTGCACAACACACGTTCAGGATATTTAAATAAAATAAAATAGGCATGTTGCATTAAATAGCAATACAATTATTTTGCGTGCAAAAAAGCAAAAGAGAATAAATTATTATAGAATTTGAAACAAAAAATATTTACATGCTTAGCACAACTTTTGGTCAATGGAAACTTAAAAACGTTTAATTTAAATTAGCGAAATATATCAAAAAGGAAAATAGTAAGAAAATCGATTATCGGAAGTTTGCAGAACAACGGGATTAGGGATCTTTTTTGAATTGAGTTTTCCGGATTTAATTTGAAAACTGTTTTAAACAACGAATTTCATTTTTGCATTTAAAGAAAAATAAATAAATGGAGGAAATTTTGGTTTTCTTTTCACTGAAGTAAATATAAAAAATCATCAAAAAATATGAGTTCTTATAAATTTTAAATGAAATACGTAATAGGTAGTTAAACAGTTAAACGAAGGACTGATTCTAAGGGTCATCACGGAATAGATAAACTCGAATTCAACTTTCTTCTACAGTGAGTAATTGCGAAATTCGAATTCATTAGAAAATTTCAAAAACTAAATTTAACTTTCTGAATGTAATTTCTTGCAAGAATGCAATTTTTTTACCATCGTGCATTGTTTGGGAAAAATTTACGATATCTATTTGGCATGCAATGTGTTAATGGAATGGCGTGGAGTTTTGCAAAAACGAAGCTACATACAGAATGCGTTCTGTGGGACAAGCCAGGGGGCAATCCAGCACGTACTTACCAGCTGTTGTGCATGTAAGGAAGCGTTTCGTTTTCTCCAATATGTATTGCAAATTGTAGGTGCCTTTTGAATAGCTAAAAATGTAAACAATCATAGTTTCTTATTGGTTTGGTTAAATTGAATAATTTGTCTTACGTTTCGAAGCGTTTCGTGCAAAATAAATTCTTAAAATTGCTATAAATGCAAAATAATGTGAAATTAGGTAATCCTTGGCCCAAATACCTAGCAAATTTTATCTGTTCGGGTTTGAGCATGCCGCTTTGATTGAGAGCCAGAAACGGTCGATGATCTGCGATGTTGTACTCCTTAATGGGTGGAAAATAAAATCAATATTTTACGTATACTTAATTAAAATTCATAACGTTCGGACATACCTCACAGAATTTACCAAAATTGTCGACAATTATCGATTTATCACTGATTGACATGTGTCCTGTAAATGTGACGCCGAGCTGCTTGAGTGTCTCCTTTTTCTTAATCGGTAATTTGTTCATATGCTGGAAGATGCCTTCTTCAACCTTGTGCGCCTGGTGTACTTCAAAATTTTCTTTAATTACAAATTTAATTAACGGCTTAGTTGCGTTCGCTTGATTCGAACTATCACTGCACTCAGACGTATTGGAACTTATCCTTTGCTCCGATGTTCCGGTACTTTCATTTGAATTATGAACATCGAATATATGCTTGGAGTCATGATCGAAGACTTCGATATCTGTTGAACTATGGGTTTTATTCGGCGGGGTATCTAGGTCAATCAAACTGTTCGTATTCGGGGGAGTGGTTTCGCCATATTCCGAATGCCTTAAATATTTTGAAAATTCAAATGAACTATCATATGTTGTTTGATTAATATTTGTATCATTGTATGACTGTGATGTTTGTTGTCCATTATAAACACTTGTATTGCTTGCCCCATTACTTTCGTGGCCATAAATTGGCAGAATATAACCATCACCACTGCCGCCAATGCAGACACCATTTGTGATGTTGCTACCGAACACTTGTTCATCAATTGAATTCGTTTTAATTTCGGCATTACCCAAATACTTAGCAAACTCCGATGGATCATTTAGTGAATCGAGGAAAAATGAACTGAAGTTATTTGATATACACGACATATTTTTTAAGTCCGAATACTCCTCCTCGTAGATTTCTGTCTTTAGTTCCTGAATATCCATCTTTTTCACTCCTTCTTTACGGCAAATTGCTCGTGTTATATTTTCACAATATTACCCCATTCGATTCTTGCTAATACTGTTCATTTAACCTAATTAATTCAAATATATTAATTATTTAATATCAACTTTATGTTATGCGAAAATAAATTACAACAAAAAAGTCACGAAAAGCTTGAGATAAAAAAACTATTTACCTTCTATCGTCGGCGCACACAATGAAAAAAATGCTCCTCCAACACATATGCACCGGAAAAAATTAATACGAGTTTTTTTTTTAAGGCGGGTGAGAATAAAGTATATCGGAATGTAATAGAAAATACCGATGCAAAACTACGGCCATTCATTTGAAAACTACTCACATTGCAGTTGATATTGTAACTCAAAACTCTTCACAACACTCTTCCGTAACTATTTCTAGACAAATCGATCATAAAAAACATGATTTCTGCTTTAAAAAACCGAAAAGAAATTCGATTGAGCTGCGTTCAGTTACAGAATCCTTTAAAAAATATTTCTTCTAGTCCAATTCCGTATCGGATGAATGAGTTGTCAATCTGACAGTGACAGTGTACCACGTGCGTTTTTTTATCCCACATGCAAATATCCATCCCATCGATTTGTTGATGGTCATCTTGTCCAGACACTACTAGACAGGTGCCGGGCAGATGTCAAGAATGCGATTCACTGTTGATGTAACCAAAACCTCCGGCAGGTTAGGCTCTTTGACTCAAGAGACCACCGGTAGAAAATTTAATACGCCTGTTCTAGTACAAACTACAAAGGTAAATAATCAAAATTGTTCATTGTGGACGTTTTTAAATTGAATTATTTAATTTATTAAAATTAGTCGGGCAGTATTCCGTATTTGAGTAAAGAAGTCTTCAACCATGTTACAAATTCAACAGAAATTCTGCAAATATCATTGGCTAACTGTAATCATATGGAAAAAGCATTGGAGGTTACAAGGAAAGGAATCTCTTCGTTTGTTGGATATGATGGATTTCCTTCGTTCGTTATCTTCAAGGATCCTTGCGAGCGTGCGCCACCCGGGTACCATGAGAAGGACACTGTCCCATTGTTCACGAGGAGAGGAAAGGTGGCTATGACAGTCAATAGGTGATTATTACACATTACATTATGTAAATGAAGCACACACATGCCACGTATGCAAATTTGTAAGAAAGGCGGGTTCCTTGCGCAATGCAATTCTCAATAGAGAACTTCCTATGTATGCCCAGACAACGTCTAGAATATGCTAATATATGTACACATGCTGCTTGCTCCCTTGGAATACAGAGTTATTCGTTGTGAAATTATTTGTGGATTACAGTACTGCAAAATATGACTCGCTCTGGCGTATTGATTTCTGCCTGGAAACATTGATTTTATGCGAAATTTTACCACCTATGACTGGAGTCTCTTTTTGCAAATAAAATTTAGTTAACAGCAAGCTTTCTACAATCTTTCTGTATCTTAATTTTTTGTTGCAGTCGAAAACACCCTAAAATACAATCGTCCCTTTTGTTTACTAGTTTAAATTTTCTAATTTTTTTGCAATTACAATTATTTAACTAAAATGTCTTTTTCAGTTACATGAGTTTAATGGAGAAATTCCAGCCGGATTTGTACCATGCACTTTGCGATGCGGATACGGACGATCAAAGTGCGAAGAAAAGATTACTTAAGTCTGTTGAAAGATCAGAACGACTTCTCAAAGAATGCGCCGAAAAGCACAAAAATAGTATTATTTTACAAAAAAGCCTGTTTTTCGGTAAGAAATCACTCATAAAAATCAATTATGAATTTAATTGTGAACTTTTAGCTTCAATTGTGGGTGGATACAGTATGGAACTGAGATCAAAATGCATTAAAACAGTTTTAGAGGAATCAAGTGTTGGAGGATACTTGATTGATGGTGTTCAAACCGACAGCAACGACTATTTAAACTTGGTTCCCGACAAAGTTACGAATATAGTAGCACATTGCCTGAAAGAATTACATAATGAGAAACCGGTGATGATGCCAGGTGTCTTCTCACCTGCTCTGGTCCTCCAACTTATACGATTGGGAGTTGATATGTTCGATACTTCCCTGGTTTATGTTGTAGTAGAGAACCAACAGGCATTCACATTTAATTTTGATTTGAACAACACAATTGAGAACGTTCCATATGTTATAGACTTGCAGGACTCAAGGTAAGTTGTTTTTTGGAGTTAGAGTTTTGTCAGTTTAATAACCGTTTTTATCAGGTACAAAAATGATTTTACTCCACTTCTGGAAAACTGTGATTGTTTAACTTGTAAGAAACATACGAAAGCTTACCTTAATCATTTATGTAATACTAAAGAACTTCTGGGTCCAATTCTACTAATGATGTACGTAGTTTTTATGAATTTCATAAAAATATAAGCAACTAAAATTCATTCCTATTTCAGACACAATTTGCATCACTATATGAAATTTTTTGAGGCTATAAGAGAACTTATTGCTGAGGATAAATTACCAGATCTGATTGATTTATTTAGCCGCCAAACAGATTTTAGCAGAATTAGCATCAAGAAATAACAGATTTTATGGAAAGAATAAAGTTTTACAACATCTTTTAGTAAAACTGTTTGTTCTTTTCAGAATCTGAATGTAACCAGATCATTCCGTTATCCCATTTTAATCATATACAGCTTATAGCAATGCCAATAACGGTAATTGGAAATAGGAAAAATGAGTAAGTACTACATTATTTATTAATCATATAAAAAACCATAAATATCTGGGCTCTGGAATTAATAATAGTTATTAATTCGTCACAATATTAAAATATGTAAATCATCTGATGTTGAGGATTACTAAAAATGCATTCAATATTGTCTCAGATTCATTTATCGAAAGTGCATATAAAAATACACAACGAATAATATATTATTAGATGTTTAAATATTATAAATTACACAAAATTAATTAGTAAAATAAATAAACATAATAGAATTTTTTGTTGTAATCCCAATGTTTTTATTCAATTTACACTAAAATAAGAATGTTGCAGTGTTCTCCCTCTCAATTCATTTATTTGTGGGATTACAATTTTTATTGAAAGTTCTAAACAATTTATTTGCTGTTTTGTTTTTATATATCAAAATATGTGACAAATTAATATATGCAAATTAACAAATTAAAAAAAATCAATATCGTAAATTTAAAACAAAAAAATATCTCTCGAGGGTGTACACATATGCTTGAGAGGAAAATAACGGTAATATTGTATGTATGTTTTTCTTTGTTGTTGTTTATTCTGGTATTTAAAATAACTTTATGTGATTTTTATTCGGTAATCGTTCTGCTCTCCTGAACGAGATAAACTTGAGAGCCGGGAACAGTTGATGTGGTGACGAATGTACGGTGTTTGGCCCGAATGAGGCTCAAGTTGCTTTCAGCAACCTCAGCACGATCCTCGGCAGCTTCAAGTTCCCTCTGGAAGCGGCGAACACGGGTGACCGATTGTTGAGACATACCCTCCTAAAAACACAGATAATATAATATAAGAACACAATAAAAGCTCTTCCGCATGCTTTTTACCAACCTGCTCATTCAACTGGCGTTTGTACATGCTGATTTTGGAATTAGCCTTGTCCAAAGATTCTTGCAGCAAATTGATGTTCTTCTGATCCTCCTCACATTGAATGATCACTTCCTTAACGGTACGTTCCTTCTTCCTCAAGATTTTGATTGTTTCAGCATGTCGCCTCTTCTCCTCCTCGAGTTCCAATTCCAAGTCACGAATACGAGCCTCCAATTTGCTGATGATACGTTTGCCTCCAGCAACAGCATTGGCCTCAACTTCCTCAAGGCGAATGGACAAGTTCTACACAAAATTAATCAATTGTATTTTACCACAAATTACAATTTTAATAAAGCACTCTGAAAGTTTACCTTAACTTCAACTTCAAGCGATTTTTTGATGGTTTCGATCTTAATAATGCGTTCCTGTTCTTCGTGAAGTGACTCAATGGTGTGCTTAAGTTCTACCTGCAATTGAACATTTGTTTAAGGACGTCATCATTGCCGTTACTTGGTTGAAACTTACCTGGACTTTCTGGTAGCGTTCATCGCTCAAACGAAGTTCCTTGGTGATTTCTTCGTAGTCGGCAGCAACAATAGCCAATTCTTGTTCGATCTTGATCTTGCATGCTTGAAGATTAACATTAAAGGTATTCAATTCACTAATACGTGTTGTAGCCTCTTCGTATTGAAGTTCAACAGCACGTTTAGCACGAGTAGTATTGTCCAAGTTTAGACGTACTTCCTCAAGTTCCCCGGTCAATGATTGCAAACGACGTTGAGCGACACTGTATTGATCAAGGGTTTGTTGTAGTTGCCTCTGGAGTTCATCGTAATGAGCTTGAAGTTCAGTTAATTGCAATGATTGTTTCTTGATGACCTTCTGCAAGTCAATGTTCGTTTTGTTTGCAATATCCAACGACATTTCCAATTCGGTGATCTGGATTTGTAACTTCTTCTTGATGCGAGCTACTTCGGTCTTTAGTCTAGTTTCAGCTTCAACTACACGAGCATTCAATTGTTCGATTTCAATTGCTGTTTGTTTGCTGATGAGAAAACAAAATTTCGGAATTATTATGTGTTAAAAATTTCGTTGTAATTTATATTTTGCTTAAAATTAGAAAAATTACATAATTCTTATACCAAAATTGAGTTAATGTTTAAACTTACCTTCACGCTGCTTCATGTTGAAATCAAATTAATTTAATTTTTAGGGATTTGGTATGTCTTCTTTTTACATACATTTTATGTTTCTTGAATATCATTTTGAGGTAAACAAATAGCATTCTAATACGTACATATAAAAATAACTAATTGAACAATATATATTTTCAAATGGAGTTTAACTAAATTAGCAACGAAATTCAAATCGTCACAGTTTGACTGAAGCAAATATTTAAAATAATCGATTGCAAATTCAATGAACTGATCAATTAATTTTCTCGTATTACAACAAAATGACTAATAGTTAAACAATGCCGAAGTGGGCCAATGCATCTATAAATACTTGTTGAAATTAAATCTCAAAAAAGAGAGGAACAAATTGCCAGGTGGTCGATAAGTAAAAATAAACACAATGAACTAAGAGAATAAACATGAAAATAAAAAAATATAAAATTTACGAAAAAAATCAAGGTTTCTTTAAATTTTCGTAGTATTTAATTTTGTTGAAACAATACTTGAAATTCCTCAACAAATGTTTTGTTTCCTTGTGGAAGTGATTGTTGCATAAGACACCCGGGACCAAAATAGATCTGTCCGAATGTTTTATAAGACATACTAAATCCCATATATTTCATCGAGAATTTTATTAAATGTTTTGTTTTTGTATACCAAAATTGAGTAGTAAACATATAAAAAACAACAACTGAAAGGATCACATGCAATACATAAATCATTTGTGGCAACTGTTTGATACCTTTAGTGAATACTGAATTGTGTGATATAACATTTAAGAGAATGTGTAATAGAAGATGCGAAAGTGCAAAGTGTCATCTGCATAGTGTCTTGAAATAGCACCACATGCGGATATAGGATTTCTATGGTAATGTTCTGTTGAATTCTTGCACGATTGTAATGAGGATACAGTACATAGTTGTTTCCATTTGGGTGTATTTTGTTGTTTTCTGTGTTGATCGTGCACACACAACATTCGCATTTCCTTTAAATAGAACTACTTCATTTCACACACCTCGAATCAAGATAGAATTCAGATGTTCTCTGATTCAAATTTGATAATTGTCGCTTAACATTGCATAGGGATGATGAGACCTTATAATCGAGATTATCGATCAATCTCTCATCCATCATTTCGATATGCGTTGCATGGATGATCTTGTTTTCACTCACAGCACGACTGGATCGTGATATTGCTTGAGCAATAAATTCAGCCTCCTCCTTCTTAGCTGACTTAATATTTTTTTCCGATTCAGCTAAAAGTGCAGCTGATATAGCACTTGCAGATTTTCCACGTATAGCACGCTTAAGATCTTCAGATATTTCAACATCCCTTGAATCATCCATTCTCCGTTTGATTCGATAAAATCGTTGATATTCGATACGATCTAATTCCCGAAGTTCCTCCTCACGTTCCGCCCGACGTCGCTGCAATCGTTCCAGTACACTATCCGGCCGAATATGTTTTAATAAACGTGATGCGTCTGCACTTTTAATAACACTAAAAGGTGACCGGATTACAACACGGGCATTTATCAAATGTCGCTCCGCTCGGGCTGATGCAATTCGCGCTAATGCACTGATCTCGGCGTTCGAATAGATTCGTACTAAATTGCTTGGGCGATACTTTCGCAAGCCACGCTCGTATGTCCACGGCAAATGAGGATACTGAGCCTGTATGCCACGTCTCTTCGCATCTAAATAATCTATCATTGGCTGATAGAAATTTATGCTATACCCATAATTATCCTCGTAGGTAGAAGAGTGGGGCCTATCACGACGTTTTTTCACTTGCATTAGTGCCATTGAAAATTTATTTTTAATTCTTCAAAGTCTAAATTTACGATAACTTGCCAAAGTAAAAGTTAGATGGCAAAAATTCACTCCTTTGTTTGTATTGGAAATCAATTTCAAGTATTCAACACGATCGTATAATCGGGTCTTCTTCAGCACTTCTTTCTGTATTTGATTTAAATCACGAATCACAGATGTTTCAATATGTTTTTGTTTCACTGCCAATCACTAGTCACATACCCTTCCGTCCCAAATGACGATTATTGCTTCTTTTATACTTTCTCAAGTTGCCAAAACATCTCCAGGATAGATCACCGGATCACATTCGAAACAATCTTTTCAAATTATTTATATTTATATTGGATTTTTTGGTTCAATAACAGAACAATATGTCTTAACTTGAAATCGATTCAAGTTATCAAATTGAACTGAATTCGATCAACTGATCTATTTACTATTTGTTCTAGTTATTGCGCATACTTTAGGTAACAAATTCGTCATCGATTATAATTCGAAATAAAACATTGATCGAGACGTGAATGCAAATGAGATACCCAAAGACAACAATTGCCATCGATTAATGTTTAATTGAAGTGACCAATGAAATGTTGTAATATATTTAATCCACATTCCGAACCTCTTGATTATTTCAGGTAAACGACAAATAGAGTTTTTGAATTCTATCAATGTTGAAGGTTGATCTTCAAGTGTAAATATCTCTCTCTCTGTCTCTCTTGTATATTGTTGGTTTTATTATGCATACTTTTTGCAAGACAGCAGACATTTTTTAATACAATTCTGTAACATCCGCAACGCAAGTGTCCAAATGTTTCATGTGAATCAATTGTGAGTACTTTGGATCGAACTTTATACACTAATGTAATTTGTTAGTATCATGTATATTGTTGTAAATTGACAAATGTTTATAATTTATTACTCACCGAATTGCTTCAATTTCTTCATCCTTTTCGAAAATGCGGCGTTCAGCATCATGGCGGAATTGGGCGAAATCAGATGCTAAACGTTGAGAGCGCTGTTCTTCTGCTTTACGTCCCTAATTAGAAAAGGCAATTACTATTTGTTAAATTTTTCCATTAGTAACAATACGTACAGCTTCAGCTTCCTTGTAAGCGGCAGTTAATTCATCACGTTCATTCTCAAGGCGACGGAGTTCAATTTCCAAATCGTGGAGGCGGCGAGTCAATTCAGAAATGGTTCCTCGGGAATCAAGAAGATCATCTAGAAAATATATTTCCTTATTTATATATTCCTTAACAGTTTATTGATAAATTCCGAACCTCCCAGTTTCTTGTTTTCGCGGCTGAGCTGGGCATTGGCGTCACGTGTCTTGTCCACTTCGTGATTGAGGCGAGTGATTTCAGCCTGTTTGTTTCTCAAATCGCGTTGAGCAACTTCGTACATTTGAATGGTCTCCTCCAATCTAGATTTAATTTCGATATTTGTCTTTTCCAAGTGATCAACACGCTTTTGCAATTCCCGGCAAGTGCTATTAGACTTTTCCAAGTCAATAATAAGAACTTCAACTTCGCTCTGCAAGCGAGTCTTTTGTTTCTCCAAATTGTTTACTTTAACAAGAAGTGTTTCAATGTGTTCTTCCAATTCTGTAATACGCACTGTGTATTTTCGTCGAAGTTCTTCAACTTCTTCTGCATGAGCAGCAGCTTCGGATTGATATTTGGATTGCCATTGTTGGCATTCTCCTTGAGTTTTAACCAATTGCCTCTCAAGGTCGAGACGAGCTTCAGATTCTTCCTCAAGTTGTACACGAACCGATTCCAATTCGATTTCAACTTGATGAAGAGAAGCCTCCAGCTGAGATCTACGACGTTCATCATCTTCCAAACGACGACGTGCATCTTCAAGTTGTGAGATTACTTGATTCTTGGTGTATTGGATGCTTTCAATGTTGATCTTCAGATCTTGAACTTCCTTCACCAATTCGATGTTTTCTTGAGATAGACGAGCCTTGTGGGAAGTGATATCAACAACGGTGCGATTCAGTTCCTCGATTTTAACGTTCAATTCCGTAATGGAAACTTCCAATCGTTCAATGTGTTTCACGTTGATGATTTTCTCCTTGTTCAAGGACTCGATTTGCGAAAAGAGTTCATAGACCTCAGCTTGGAATTTGCTCTTTTCCTTTTCAGCTCTATTTATAAAAAACAAAAAAAAACATTTTAATTCATATTTTCAGGTAAGCGCAGATAAATTAACATTCGTACATTTTAAATTGTTTTGCAGCAATAAATAAATATTTATAAGTCGATGTTGATAGTTTAATATTGCTTATGCTTATTTTAGAACCAAACAAACTTGGTTTATTGCAGCAGCAAAAGATGCAAATCGGAATCTAAGATAAATATTTAAACAAATTTAATTTTTTTTCTTATTAATGGATTTCATGTGATTGTCCATGAACGCTTGATTTTATTTACGTTTCTTATTAACTTATTGTTTTTTTTTTAAAGTTCTCAAAATAATTTTTGAAAATTTAGTGAATTGGAAATGCACAAGTTAAAATATTTGTTATTACCTTCAATTATTTTTGAATTAATTTGGAAGTTCGTTCCAACTGAAATTGCATCATTTTCCACGATAATTTTTTTATGTTAAAAAATTAATGAAATTGAGATCAAATTTCCACCTTTCAATATTGTGGGATAGAGAAAGACGGCGTCAAGAAGTATATCGAAGACATATTTGGATCGGAGCAATGAGCAAAGCTGACCAAATCTAAAAATAGGACACCATCACTAGTGAAGACGCCGCCACAAAGGACAGGAGGAGCCGCGAAAAGAGCGTGTGTGAGTTTTGTAAAAACTTTAAATGATTTTTGGGATTTGCTTCTGTGCAAATTCGCAAAGCACTCGCTGCTGGCTCACTCGAAATAACCAGAAATTTTGAAGCGTACCGCGAACATACACACAGCATGTCGCGAATGTCCCGCTAGAATAAATTAACGCTATTAACTGCCAAATAAATGTTTTCCACCTGATTGGAGGAGGTTTTTCCCCGTTCTATATTTATTGCCTGCTGGAATTTATGGGAATTCTCACGTAGAATTCTTATTTCAAATATTAATTTTAGATTTAGTGGAATTTTTTTTACCTAGATTTTGCTTTGGTGAGCATATCGATTTGTTCCTGGAAGTCGGCCATGATTTCCTGGTGTTTCTTTTTCAGCAAATGTGCTGTTTCCTCCGACTCCAGGTGGACATCTTCAAGGAGTTTGCGCAATTTGTTCAATTCAACGTCACGATTGCGATTGGCTTGGAACTAGGTTAAAAATACATTGCAATTAAACAATACAGTTTATATATTGTATATTTCAATACTTGTGTTTCTGCACCCCCCTCGGCTTCTTCCAAGCGCTCAGACATTTGAATCACCTGCACGCTAAGGTCGGCTTTTTCGCGCTCAATCTGAAATTAATTATTTCATTAACACAATATTATAAATGCAATTTTGTTTACAAATATTACATTATTTATTATGGATATTAAAATTCATGCATGCACTATTTTCGACGGAATTTTGATGTCCGATTTCCGAAATGCATTATTGTCTAATGTGTATATGATATACTAAAGTACATAGTACATAAGTAGGTACTATTGAAAGTTTTATAAACAAAATAAGTAAATTTTTATGGTGATTTATATTTAATGTTAATTGGTGAGAGAAGTGTTTTATTAAATATTTTCTAATAAATAAATCGACTGTTTTCATTTTGAAAACATTGTTTCTGTTTTTAGTATCAAACAAAAGTTGAATATTCTTCAATCCTTGTCTTTAGTTTAAAACATTGATTAACGACATTTCTTATTATTTTATACGATTGTTTATTGATATGAAAAGTGTTCATTCACACTTCTTGGGACACATTGGATTGAGACCATTCTAACATTGTATCAAATCTCAAGTGCATTAAATTGTGAAAAAAATTGTTTTTAACAAACATAAAAAATATATATAAACTTTTTCTCGTTGCGGTTATTTATAGTTTTCAGAACACACACAAACTCCTGTGGCCATCGAATCAATCAATTGTATAAACTCTGGTTTTGAATCAAAGCAAAAAAGACTTAAGCCGTCTGCAATGTCCGCGAAATGTGCTTGTGTGTGTTTATTGTAAATATAAACAAGAGGCTCTACACCTGGTGTTTGGGTCACATTCTACGAAATGTCTACGTGCCCTACGGAAAATCGTTGGGAGTATTGCAAAATGGCCGACTGGTTTGCAATCAGATGGATTCATTTAAAGAGCCCAGAAAAAATAGTTTAATTACCTCCTACGCTTAAATAATTTGTTTTTTTATGGAGAGGCTTTGTTATAAACATGCCGAATTAAAATCCGTTATAAATTTATACTTAAAGCTAACCTTTAATTTGAAATTCTTTTTTTGGAAATTCCATAACTTTTTTTATATTTATGTTTAGTTATTTTTTTTTTTTTTTTTTTTTTCAATAGTTCTTCATTGGGAACTCAAACTCGTAATTTTTAGATTTGCTATAGTAAACTACAGAATTTTTAAAACATCCTTGCATGTTCGCAAAAAAATTTACTTTAGTAAAATTGACTATTTTTTTTTGTAAATCATTTGATATTGTGACTTGTGAGTTTGGGAGACTATTTAATTTTAAAAACTAATTCGTTCTGAATATTTAAACAAAACAATAAATTATCAAGTTTTTTGGGATCAAGGCCACTAATATTTAAAACTGCAAAATGCTTTGAAAATGCTGTTTATGTTTTTAAATTGTGGAGAAAAATATTTCACAGTGTATGTGGAATTAATATTTTCATTGAATGTATTTTCATCTATTTTTGAGTTATATTGCAATAGAATTTTCTGGTAATAAACTTAGTTGGGTGCAAGAAAATTTTTCTATGTTGGACTTTACATCTAATAAAAAAATAAATTTTATTTATAATATTTAAGAGTTTAATAAGTAACGTAAAAATTGCTTTGCTTCCGAAAATTCTTAAAAGAGTGTGGGCTCGTTTTTTATTGTTTTGTCTTGACAAAAAAAATTTAACAATTGAAAATATTGCAGTATATTTTGTTGCTATGCGAAGATATGTGTAATTGCTTTGCTGGCACCTTTTAGGCACTTCAAGTATGTTATTTTCTGCAACTTTATTATTTGAAAGAAAAAAAATAAGATATTTCAAACTCTCCAAGTTCTAAAAATACAAAATGAGTAGTCTTCACCTTTTCACACATGCGTAAGCAATTGTAATTTTGTTTTGTAGAATTTGTAAATTCCTTAGTTCTACAGTCAAAATTTTAAGTATTCAAGCGCATGAGAAGAAACTGAGAGGAAATTTAGTCGACATCATTCAAGATATAAAAAAAAATGTTATGCGGGATAAATTTGAGTTGTTTCTGATGTTGTTCGTATGGAAATGTAATGAGCTCGTGAAGAGATAAATATCTTTTTACTATAAAAATTTACTCAACAGACTCTCCAACATTTTTGCACAACACACCCACATTCAGAGTCAGGATATCAAATTGCACCTTTCGGTTGCTTCATTAAATGTTAAGGTGCGTGATCCCTGTTGATTTTCAAATACATAAAGACGGGCAATTAGCAATTAAACGAAATTATTTTGTATTACTTCATTACACAATATTTATAGAGTATTGGATTGCACCAACTGAAGAATTTTCATAACGTGCAAATGAGTTCATAAATTTGACATTTTTCGCTGAAGAATGTTCCACTGACTTGCATCCAAAAATATATTGGTGACACATTTTGCCCTGAGTCAGACCGAAATTTCATAAACTTTTAATTGGCTAGGATATTTATGAATACTCTCCGGTAATGGATTTGAAAAATTATTTTAATGAGTATTAGTATTACAATAAAAAAAAAAATATTTCTCCAGAAAATACAACGGATATCATGACTGAAAAAATACCATTTTCGAAATTTATGTAACATCTAAATTTAGCAAAAGATGTTAAATTAAAATCATCTGTTATTACATACTCCATTTAGTATCTTGAATAATCGAATGAAAGGAATTTTTCGTTGAGTTTGCGCTGAACTTAACGAAAGCCAATCAAATAACAATTGCAGTGACATCATTTGAGTTTTTCAAATTCAAGAGCAGTGAGAAATGTTATTCGATTGATTTTCGTTACTTGCGTCTGTAGATTGAAGTTCAATGTAAATTTTACGATAGTATTAGTAATTAGTATAAAATGTTATTCGTTTTTTTTACAGGATTTTTGTGATAAGTACACCAGTTTTTGTTTCATTGAACGTTTGCTTAAATCTTTTACTTACTCTCTGGCGCAGTTCTCTTTCCACCTCAAGATCATCTTGAAGAAGTCGAATTTTATCCTGCAAAAATTATATATAGTTAAATTTTTGTCTTTCATTTTGTTTTGGTTTTTGAAAGTGAACACTTTTTGTGAATTTATTTTGAGACACTTTATTATATAACACTGTGCACTTTCGTTATTGTTAATTTTTTTTTTGATCTTTTTTTTATTTTAGAAATTTCTTACCTCTAAGCGTGAAAGTGCACTTAAATCGGCACTGTATTCGATATTAATATCAGAAACACCTGCACCTGCACCAGTGGAGCTGGCTCGATAGGAGTACTTCGATGTTCTGGCAATTGCTGAAGACATAATGGCTTCTTATTTTTTTTTCGTCGTTTATCAAATTATAAATCCACAAATGGTATCCTTTAGAAATTGAGAAGAATAAAAAAAATGCAACTTATTCACAATATTGTTCACAATTTCAAAAAAAATAAACGCACACCGATGAATATAACAGGATCACGATCGTACCTGAATTATCCTTTTTTTTTCAATTAAACTAAACAAAAGAAAAACAAATACACAGTGTAGTTGTCACCGAAATCACCGAAATTGTTCGTTATAAACGTCGGAGCAAGGCTGGTGATCTACTGATCGCGAGACCTCAGTGTCGTTCGAATTAACCGTATAGAATAGATTTTGGGAAGAATATTCACATATATAATATTCTGGATTACAACAACCTACCAACTCTATTCAAAATTTCTCATGGATGTGTTCGAGAATGATAGAATTTTCCGAAAGTTTTTCATGCGCGCGCATCTTAGCTATTTATGTTTGCGTTCAACAAGTGAGAAATTTTCTCAATTAAATTGTATTTTTAGAATAACGACTGAGAGAGTGTTGCAAAAGTATGAACTAATCAGTGTTTATGTATTTTTTGGAAATATGCAATGCAATTTAAATATATTTGAGTTTTGTATATTACTGAATTACCTTACAAACATATTTTTAAATATTCACAATACTTGTGAAAAATCATTATTAATTTAATCAAGTGATTTGTTTGTTTTTAATAACATTATCAATACTTATTCCCATTATCCGGGTATCCTTGAAAATGTTCATTGTAAAAATAAGATTTTCTCATGATTCTATCTACTTTAAATTGTCCAAAAATAACTAGCCAAGCATTTTAGAGCACCACAACATTTTATTAGCATTTTCTCATGTGTTAATTTTCAAATAGGTGTGAAGAGGCTTAATTTACGAAATATTAATGCGGACTTTTACACGTATAGAGGAAAATATACGAAAATATCCAAATATACCTGTAGACGCGAATATGAAGACGTTCTATTTATAAAAGTCGATTTAGATTTTCGTGTCTTACCTGAGGCATGTAACTCTTGCCGATTTACATATTTCCGTAGGCATGTAGAAAATGAAATAATTTTCAGTAGCTGAAAAGTGTTAAAGGGGGACTTTTTTGTATATTTTCTTTTCGATGGGGGATTGAAATATTTCTTCCAGGAATTCATACCGTTTTAACAATTTAACAATTCAATCACTAATAAATATCTGCAAAAACCTTCAACTTGTATATACATCATCTGCATAATACATTAATACATATTCAACTCAATGGTGCAAAAGAAAAAAAACATATGTCGATCTATATTATAGGTACCTAAATAATTAAATTAGTAAATAGGTACCTAAATACAATTATTATTATTGTGAATAGTCCTTGATAAAATCGTAAAGATATTAACTATTCCTTGTTCTTTCACAAATAATTTAAATATATTCGTACAATTCTTTCCAGAATTTAATAATAACTATGAAATACAGATTGGATGTTTACAATTTTCAAAATATTTCCATGAATCACACTCAAATAAAAGAAATACGCTTGATTCATTTGCGATTATTCATATTTATATTAAAATATATTTCGTTATGGAATTTTCAACTTGCATGGAGTTAAATTATCCTTTAATAAATGAACTGCAGACAATAAACCATTCTTCCGTGAAAAGCACTAAAAACGAGGTCAGTTGCAGAGTTAAACTTAACCTCATAGGAATTTCTATATTTGAAAATCTAATTCAACTGCCGAATACAGAGTCTTTTTAAAAAAAAGAAAAATAGTAAAACTGACAGAAATAAGGAAAAAAAATAATTGAGAACTTTGGGATCATTTTCGAATGGTACACGGGATTGCGAGGAGATTGTTATCCCCAACGAAATCCTTCTCCACTGAACCAGCCAATATCTGAGTGAGGAGATGCTATTGCTATTGCTAAGAATAGAATCCTATCTAAGCGGGCCGCAGTTCCACTAGATGTGAATTCGCGAAATTATTAAAAGATTTTGTTTATAGACCTGCAGCAGATCTTTGGTGATCGTCTGAGGGCTGTTTGGAATGGTTTATTGGTTCCGTATCGAATACAGTGATCTTCTTTATTGCAGACGAATATGGTCGATCGATCTGATCGCAGTCAATTACTAAACATAAAGTAAACTTATTAAATAATTAATACGACAGATATTGGACAATAGAAAAATTAATATAATTTAGTATCATCAAATTGTTGGACTTGTTTCTTGTCTTTAAACTTGAATGTAGGGATCAAGGTGCGTGTTTTGAAACGATTTCATTCAATTAATGCTTGAATTCAATACAATTAAATAAAATTAAACATTGTTACATTGGAAAAATAGGATACTAAAACACACAACTCGACAGATATAATTAACTTGTTTTGTACATCTTTCGGCGGTTGTAGGGCAATCTTAATTCATAAATATGTGTCAGATTTAAGACACTTGAACATGACCCAACAATTAATCGGAAAGATAACAACTTGGCTCCTGTAATTAATTAATTATTAATGCAAAAAGAAAATTATACACAGTAAACCGTCAGCGGATTTTGCACATGCATTGAACTTTGTTGAAAAATAAAATCCTGATAAGCATTTGCAGTTGTTGTATTTGTGTGAACGTTTTATTTTAAGAAGTTAATTAAACATAAAATTAAATTGCATCTATTTTTACATATAATTAATTAATTTCTTATTTTCTCATCAATGTTTTTTTTATGTACGTATTTAAGTTTCCCGTTTATATTACAATAAAACTTAACTATTTGAATTGTTTGCAGTCATAGTTTTATTAATAAATTAAATGATATTAAATTTTAATTAAGATCAATTTCTTTCAAATTTTAAATGTTTAATAAACCATACCAACTAATCATTAAATTCCCTATATAACAAATCGTAGACATTTATAATCAATTTCTACTATTTACTCGTCCTAAAAATGTCAATCAATTCTAAATACATATTTTATTTTAATTTTCAACTTTATAATATCCTTCAGGAACGGAGAGATTTCATCGGAGGTTTTGTAGAGATGAGGAAAGTGGTTGTCCGATAGGGGCCATAAAATAATAAAAAATAGACACACACATATTCAATAATTGCGTAAAAATGTCGTGGAACATTGCGGAGCGTGATAAATCATCGGCGGAAGACATCAAGTCTGAGAGTGTCAAGCGAGCCGAAATTATTTTGATCACTGCACAAAGTAGATATATTACTCCAAATAGTTTCGGGGCATGTATTGACTGACTCCATTACAAATGACCAATCAGGAAAATGTTGGATTGCTCCAAAATTGCTAAAAATAATCGCATTTTACGAAGGAGTAATCAGCTTCAAAGTGTCGAAATATTTACGACGATACAAGAAACTTAAGTAATATGAAAGTAATTCGTATGTGTGAGTGAGGAGATTTATTTAACTGATGAGAATTCAGTTTATGACGTGTCCTCTGTGATCCCGGCGGGGTGTGGGTTGTGCGGGTGTTATTTTTTCCGTGACAATCAACAGAAATTTCTTGCCAAATTATCACAGAAATAGGGAAGTTATTCACAATTTTCTTGAGTGCCATAAAAAGCACAAAACGTAGGTAAATAATTTATTTTTAAGATTAACGAAATCAAGAAGCGTGGGAAAACTGAGTGGAAAACTAATTTTATTCGAATATTCAGAATGGACAAAAATAGAATAAATATTTGCGCTAATCTTTGATATTTTGAATGTAATGTTTTATTTCTGATAATTAAATTCATGTGTTTACTAATTTTGTTTAGATGAAAAAAATTAGTTTGCAGGTTTGCTTGAAGTCTAATTGATTAGAATTTAAGCAAAGAAATATTGCATTTTGGTAATTTCTATTATAGAAAAATATTCATTGGAATTCATTGCTTTTCAATTTTTATATTTCAAAATAGAGTTCACAATAAGGAAGCTTTTATGGCTAGTTCTGTTTTTCTTCGATTTATAACTTATATGGAATGAAGATTTTTTAACCGTCTACTTTAAAATTTTTTGAAAGTTTACAAATTGCGCCACGATCTCTTAGTGCATGCTTATAGGCGTTTAACAGAACAACTGACTGGACTACTGGAGCAAGACGTAATATCAACAGCTTTAGGATTGTATTATTATTCAATATTTCAGTTTTTCAAAATATATAGAAAAAAAACAATTTCCTATAGGCAATCTTACTAGAAAAAATGTATTTCAAATGGATTCAGTATGCATTACATTTCCGACTGGGATATTAATAATTGCTGTCAAATAGGCGTACAAGGCTTCTTCTGAAAATTGCAAAAATATCATATATATAAAATTTGAAAAAAGTATATAGCCAATTTTTTATATTAAAATATCTTTAACTTTGAACTTTCTTAGGTTAGATTAAGTCTTCAACACTATTTGTAAATTTTGCAAGCTATGAAAATATTTTAATTAATTGGAAAGTGAAAAGATAGGTCCAGGAGAGAAAAATGCACAAGTTAGAGATTTTTTGCGCACTCTTAATTTTTTGTGTTCTCTTCCATAGTGTTGAGCTCTCTTTTCACTGACTGCAATCTCTTCCTGCTTAATGCTGAAAAGTGCTTAAGTGCTTAATCTAGCCTAGGAATCTCCTCAAGCGCAGCAAATACATTACCCAAGAAGACTGTTTTAGCAGGTGATGGTATTTTAATGATAATGAAATTTAAGAAGAGCTTTTTATAAGATTAAATAAATTTAAGGAAGTCAAGCATTGTTTACGTTAATAACTCGTACAAAGATGTTTGGAGAACATGTTTTGCAGAAGTAAAAGTTTTTTATGGACTTTCACCAATTATTTTACTAATATTGAATATTATGAAGGATTTGAGGCAATTTCTGTAATAGAGCAGCTGACGAGCCCCGTTTTTTGACGTTTGTCCTTTCTCTCAATTCGTCATGTCGTTTCGCAAAAGCACCGCCGCGGCGCTGCGGCATTCTTTTTCATTGCCCCTATCTCTAGTACTACATCGGTCACGGTGACGTTGTGATATCTTAGTATAACTGACAACAGTGTTCATTCACAATCGCAACCTAAAAAGTCAGATCCCTCAGAACCCTTGAGAAATCCAAAAAAGGGAGTTGACTTTTTGTTTTGTTTCGCAGAATCGGCCGCAAGAATAAATGTCAAAGTCAACCCCTCTGACGTCACATTCACATTTTGTTTTTTGTTTTTATTTATAAATTATCTAATTCGGATAATGCAAGCTCTGAGTAATGGATGAAAATCAGATCACAAGTCTTGCTAAATTATTACGTGAGAACGGCGATCGAGTTCTTAATTCGGAATTCAAATTGACTGTATCAGGTAGATATTTAATATTGATGCACGGTTGATGAATATTTAAGAATGAATTTAAACAATACAAAATAAATAATAAGAATCTTTGCAAAATTTCACGTATTTTCATCATAAATATTTATTATCAGTATATTTACTAAAATTTTCTAAAAATGTGGTTCTGAAAAGAAAGAAAAAGAAGAAATATCAAAAATTTCAAAACATGAGAATCGTTCAACCAGAACGTCACAAGAAACGTCATCGAGAAACGTCAAAACACCGGTGATGTCGGAATTCTCGATTGTCTTCTTTTCTTTATTTTGGGTATAAAAAGGCATTGAAAAGTGCAGATGACGACACTGCAAGTATTGTGTAATGAGTTTAATAATTTAATTGTGCAGTACTGAGAAACACAGTCAATCTCTTAAAAACGAAGAACATTGGATATAAACAAACCATTTGAAGTATTAATCGCCGATGATTAGCAATATTTAGTAGGTATACAGTATTCCAAGGTACAAGGTTGCTTATCTTATCAATTTCTGATAACGTCAACATTGGTCTGCAGCAAGCAATTTGCAGTTGATTAATTGAATACATTTTGAGTTGTGGAGCACAAACATGAAAAAATTCGGGGACTTGGTTGGCTCTATCGACGAAGGAACGTCGTCAGCTAGGTTTATGGTGTTTAAAGCAGGGACAGCAGAGATTGTGTGTTCCCATCAAGTAAAACTGCCACAAATCTACCCTCACGAGGGTTGGGTGGAACAGGATCCTATGATCATCTTGTCTGTGGTTACCGAATGTGTGGAGACCGCTTTAAAAAAACTTGTGGCTTTGGGCGGAAGTCCAAAGGTTGTCGTTGCTAATTGAGGTTAATTATAATGTTAATGCCTTTCACTTCATTCTTCAGGACATTATTGCAGTGGGCATCACTAACCAACGCGAAACGACTGTGGCCTGGGACAGGACCACAGGAGAACCTCTTCACAATGCGATTCTCTGGCTGGATATGCGAACTTCGAGTACTGTCGATCAATTATTGAACAAAATTCCAAACCGTTCGAGAAACAAGAATTACCTGAAACCATTGTGTGGACTTCCATTGTCTCCGTACTTCTCGGCCCTGAAAATGCGATGGCTGAAGGACAACGTCCAGAGAGTACAGCAGGCCTTGAAAGATGGGACATGCATCTTCGGAACCATCGATTCCTGGTTAATTTGGAATCTCACAGGCGGAGTGAATGGCGGTCTCCACATAACCGATGTGACCAACGCTTCCAGGACAATGTTGATGAATATCGAAACGCTACAGTGGGACGCTCATCTTATGAATTTTTTCGAGATTTCCCGAGAAGTTTTGCCCGAAATCAAATCCAGTTCAGAAGTTTACGGAGACATTAAAATAACAGGATTACAGGTGAAGAAAAATTTTATTTTTAGGAGAAACTTAAAATGTTATAAGTCGAATTAGGGAGTACCCATTGCGGGATGCCTTGGAGATCAACAAGCCGCTCTGGTCGGGCAACAGTGTTTCCAAAATGGGGAAGCAAAAGCGACCTTCGGAACTGGATGTTTTTTGCTTTTCAACACTGGCAGCAAGATGGTCAAGTCCAGCCACGGACTCCTGACTACTGTCGCTTACCAAATGGGACGGAAATCAAATCCTGTATACGCTCTGGAAGGCAGCGTCGCCATCGCCGGAGCGGCGATCGGGTACTTTGATGACTATCTAAAGGACTTAAAGGATCTAAAGGATTTGTTCTTACAGGTGGTTGAAGGACAACATGTCCATTATAGAGAACTCAGAGGACGTAGAGGCCGTCGCTCGATCTGTGGAAAATACAGCCGACGTATACTTTGTGCCCGCGTTTAGTGGTCTCTACGCTCCTTACTGGAACCAGGAGGCCAGAGGGTAAAAGTAGGAATATTCTATTGCGAAATTTATAACCACTTCCAAATTGTAGCATAATCTGCGGACTCACTGACGAAGTGAAGAGGGCGCACATAGTTCGTGCTACTTTGGAAGCGGTTTCCTACCAAGTGCGTGACATTCTGGATGCCATGGTGAAGGACACTGACGGTAAACTAAATATGCTGAAGGTAGACGGCGGTATGACCTCGAACAGTCTGCTTCTGCAATTGATGGCCGATTTGGTGGGCATTGATGTCTTAAGGCCAAAAGTACTGGAAACTACATCATTGGTAAATTACTTCGCTCGTTTCCTTCTTTCCTATGTGAATCACGTTTCCTTTAAAGGGTGCTGCCATGATCGCCTATCGCGCAGTCAGTGGCGAGAGTGCTGAAGTTGTGGGGACATCCTTAGCCACTGTGTACAAGCCCCAAATCACAGAAAACGAAAGAGACATAAGATATTCCAAGTGGAAAATGGCAGTTGAGAGATCTTTTGGATGGGATACTTCCAAGTCCGAGAGTCGTAAACTCTTTGTACCCTGAACTTGTTTTTTGTTATTGATTGATATAAATGTGAATAAATTTTGAGTTTTTTTTATTGAAATTTTTGATTATTTCAATTTTGATCATCGGCAACTGGTTGTTCCAACTCGTTCAGAATTCCTCCTATGGCCGCTTCATCGTTGTCGTTAATAGCGCCCACGAATGGTCTCATCTCTGGTTCCGCCTGTGGTTCCGGAATCGGGGGTGGAGGAATTGGATTGCCACCTGCAAATATTTTGGTGTACTCCGGATATTATATTTAGTGGCTGATATAATTGTGATGAACTTACTGGCATCCAGCTCCAAAGGTGGGTCCGCATTCGCTTCTGCCAAGTTAGTAACGGACTTTGATTTCACACATTGGAAATCCACATGTCGGCTCTTCGCCTCCTCCTTCTCCCACGACATGTGAATGAACGGCCGCTGCACATAACTGTAGATGACCTAAAACAAATAATATTAATTCACACGATTGCAGAGTGTTTGAATGCTGGTTGGCGAGGACGAAGGGCAATAGAAATTTTCTCGGCCAGCAACTGCAGTGTGCTACAAATAAATAAATAAACCAGACTTACCTCTGCTCGGCCACCCGGCCGCTTCCTCACTTTCTCCTTGTGCGTCGGATACCCTTCTATGCCGCACCGGATCTTCTTCAGACCTCGATCCTTCATCACCTGCTTGGCAACGTCTCTATTTTCGATATATTTAAAAAATCTGTGCATTGCTGTGCTCGCAACCGCTAAAAAGATAACAGCTTTTGATATGTCCAGAATTTTATTTGAAAAGGTTACTTTGACAGTACTCCTCCCCCATCTGGGGCGGATATTCCTCATCCCATTCGACCACATCGTCCTCCAGCAACACCACAACGTGGCACTCACGATCGCCTCTCTGCGCTGACTGTACCATCAGCGGAAGAATCAAGTCCTCTAGAAAAACCTCGAACTGCTGCTTGGCGCCTTCGTTGCTCAGCTCATGAAGCAATCCTCCTACAAAGCATAAGCCAGTTTATTCGACAATGTTCTCTCCAATCCGCCAAACAATTTTTACTCAAATTCTGACATCGCACCGTGGTCGCATCAAAAGGAATCAGGAGATAATCGCACGCCTCCTTCAGCTCAGGAACGGACACGGAACTTGGGCACTTGATTATGCCATTTTTGTAGTAGTCCAGAATTGAACGGAAAATAACTTGAGAAATTCCTTCTGCGACTTCGTATTCACCCCGCTCGTTCGGGTGCATAAACTCCATGCCTGAGCTGAACATCCGCCCCAGCATGGTGTTTGGGTGCGCAGTGAATAAAGCCGGATCTATAACGAAACGCATGCCGTCGACAATTAAAGTAATTCGATCTCCAATTTTATTCAAACTCGGATTGGACGAAGACGGTTCCACTATATTTGCGCCAAGATCACTTGTAGACGGCGGCGAGCGTTTGCTGGGAAACTTACTCGAGACGTTTCTTTGAATGTATGAGCTTCTGAAATTGTCGTGTCATTGATGCTTTTGTTTTTTTATTGAGATTTCAAGAATTCACCTGGATCTGTTTGTAAATATTCGACGACGCCTTTCATCTGAAGCATTATATTCTTCGTTGCTGCTGCTGCTGCTGTATGCCTCTTGATTTATGTTCGAGGCTGTTGACATTTTTTTTGTATCCTGAATGGGAACAACACACCACAGGTAACAAATATTTAACAATATTTTAGCTATTTTTGTAATCTTTTGTGTCAAAACACCCAAAACGGGGACTATCTAGTACGTAATCTAGCCCTAGGTATCCTCCGTCATTTGTCGTTTCGCAAAAGCACCGCAGCGCTGCGTTGCATTCTTTTTCATTGCCCCTATCTCTAGTACTACATCGATGACGTTTTGATATCTTAGTTCAACTGACAACAGTGTTCTTGAACAGTATGTTTTATATTTATAAATTATCTAATTAGGATTATACTTAATATTCTTACACTTTATCAGATCATAAAACGAAAATTATTTGAGAGAGTATATATATATAATTAATAAAAGAATAATATAATTAGATTCCAGAGATTCCAAACAAAATATTACTTTTTATTGTAAACGACATGAGAGAACTCGTATAAAGGGAAATTTATCTCTGTGATTCCTCAATATCTGTTATTGAAATGTTAATGTTTGTTAATTTACTCTGATGGAACAACACATTTTTAAAAAAAAACCAAAGTAGTGTCAAATTTGATTGAAAATCCTATAAAATTAAATTTCCCTTGGCGAGTGTAATTTATCCACCTCTTTTCAATCTTGAAAAATTGAAATATCCCAAAAAAGCGGAAAGTGTGAAATTTTTGCCGTTTCAGCGGTTCAGCAATTTTTGTGGTAAACAATGAAGTATCTTCTTCTTGATGCTAGTTAAAGAGGCAAGCTTTTTGATTATTTTGATTTTAACTTAATTTATATGAAAGACAATAAGTTTATTCAATAAAAAATAAACTTTCCAAATGGGCTATATATGTGATTATTAATAGAAACTATCAATAATAAAAATTAGCTTGGCGGAAATTTTTACAATTGCTCCAATCAGATTGAGATTGCTATTGTTCGACAGCATTCTAATAAGAATAAATAATAGATAAATTACTTTAAAACTACTTCAATTCAGTATAACTTTTTAGAGACCTAGTTTTTTTAATTGACAAAATTAAAAACTTTAACTTTGAAAATTTTTGTTGTAAAATTGCCAAACTTTAAGGAGTTTTTCGTTTTCTTATTTATTCCCAATCAATGCCAATGCACTGTGATTTATTTTTTAGTGAAATAATTTTAATTAAAAACAATAATGTCAAATATGTGTACATAACTTTTTTAGAACAATCTGACGGTAATGCTGACATCTAGCGGATTATTACGGCAATGGCTCTACGACAAGTTAAAGAAAAATGGAGTCGAATTAATAAATATGGCGGCCGTCTATATTCTTGTAAATATTAAAAATAAGAAAATGACAATTTCGAGGTGAATTTATGCGAAGTGATTCACAGTTTCCATTTGTTTTATAAGCAAAATTTCTAGATAATTACATCTGTGAAAGTTTATTGAAGAATAATGCTGCGAAACAGAAACTTATTTAACTATGGCGGGGATCACTTGAGTTGTTTACTCGAAACTTATTTGTTGAACAAAACAATTTTTGACAACTATCTTTGTACATCAACAAAACGGAAAGTGGAAAACTATATGATTTAAAGAGGCAAACTTGATTTTATGTGTTCAAATTATGATGAAAGTGTGTGCTTTGAGGCAAGAACTGTAATTGTCAGTAGTTTTCCCCCATTCTGTAAGAAAGGCGAATATTTTTTTTTTACTTGAAGTGGGCAGGACTATTTTAGCGAAGAGTTTTGGAGTGTATGCAATTGTGCCGATTGAGCGGGGATACTGTCTCCGATTTCGAGCCAAAGAAACATTTAGTTTAAATAATGTAGTGAGTATTGCTTGAGTGGAATTTCAGGTGCATTGGAAATGCGTGTTAACAATGTTGTCGTTCCCAATAGGCTGAGAGAATTGTACAGAATATGCGAATAGGCTTAACAAGCGTATATATGCTTTCTCACAATTGAAATGTCACAACGGGGGAAGAGAGGAAATCGTTTGGAAAACGATAATCAGCCGCCCTCGAAGAGGCGAAAAGGTAGGCCTCCAGCAGGTGCAGGATTCGACAATGAATCGGAGGTGTCGACGAATAGTGTTCCTGTGGTGTCGGCGGGGATGCAGCCGAACATCGCGGCCGCCTCTTCCTCATCCTCGACCCTTTGGCAGGCGAGATCACTTTCCGACCTGAAAATCTCAAGTATTTACAATCGAAGTTCATCGGAGGCGCCGGCCGAACTTTTCAGGTACGTCAAAATTTTCATTTCATTTGACAGTAACATGAAAGCTACACGGCCAATGTTTACATTTCAGGAAGGACTTAATTAGTGCTATGAAATTACCCGATTCCGAGCCCCTTTCAACTGACGAGTACTGGATAATCACGGACCAATGGAAGCAGGAATGGGAAAAGGGTGTCCAAGTTCCCGTCAATCCCGATTCCTTACCCGAGCCGAGTGTGAAAGTGCTTCAGCAGCCAGTTGTCACCCCAAAACATGATTTTAAACCGTAAGAAATATTTAATTTCCAGTGTAAGAGACTTTAACTCATTCCTTATTTTATTGTAGCCCTAAAAACAAATACATCCGAATTACAAAGGACGACAATTTCTCCCCGGAGCTTCACTACTTCTCGAATGCCCCCACGTTAGCCGAGTCTGCATGCGCCTACGATCTGGATCAGATCGATGAGGTGTGGCTGCGGCTGTTGAACAACGAGAGGGCTCTGTGTGGGGCGCCCCCCATCACAGACGAACAATTCGAGCGGGTGATCGAAGAACTCGAGGTGAGTTGCCTCCTCCCCCCGGCGCCGCCTTCCCCGCCGATAACAACGAATTCATTACAGGTCCGGTGTTGGGACAAAATCCAGGCGATTATGAAGAGCGAGGAGGGTTTGGGCATCGAATATGATGAGAACGTGATCTGCGACGTGTGCCGCTCCCCCGACTCCGAGGAGGCAAACGAAATGGTTTTCTGTGATAATTGTAATATATGTGTGCATCAGGCCTGCTACGGGATAACAACAATACCCTCAGGTGAGTAATCTGGACGGAAATGTTGGATGTGGTTATTTTAGCTAATCTTTCAGGGCAATGGTTGTGCCGCACATGTTCGATGGGCAAAAAGCCCGAATGTGTCCTCTGCCCCAACAAGGGTGGAGCCATGAAATCAACAAGATCCGGAAAGAAATGGGCTCATGTCTCCTGTGCCCTGTGGATACCCGAAGTTAGTATAGGTTGCGTCGACCGCATGGAGCCAATTACAAAGATTTCAAGCATTCCACAAAGTCGATGGGCTTTGATCTGTGTGTTATGTAGAGAGAGGGTTGGGGCATGCATTCAGTGTTCAGTGAAAACGTGTAAAACTGCGTATCATGTCACCTGTGCGTTCCAGCACGGACTCGAGATGAGGGCAATTATTGAGGAGGGCAACTCAGAGGATGGGGTCAAATTACGTTCGTATTGCTTAAAGCACAGTGTCAAGGGGAAAAAGGACAATAAGTGTACCAATAACAACGGCGTTGGATCAGGTTCCGAGGACGATGAGTGCCGCAAACGGAAGATAAGAAAAGATATGACATCAGAAGAAAGGAATCAAGTCAGGGTTTTAAGACTGCAGGTCAGTGTTTTTCTGTAATTTACAGTTTTCTCTTTGTATTAAAATGTAATTAGTCCTTTTTGTGTACGACAGAATACATTTTGTAGGTCAATATTTAAAAACAAACACGTTTAATATATTGAAGAAGATCTCGAGTTTGAATTAATTTCTTCCATTGCAGGAAGTTGAAGCCGAATTCGACAAACATGTTAACGTTAAAGATATTAGTTGTCATCTCCTAGAAGTTGACCAGGATGCAATCATGTACATTTATAATTACTGGATTCTCAAACGTAAATCAAGAAACAATCGAGCCCTAATACCGCCGAAAGCTGAAGATGTTGACATGATTCCCAACAAAGAAGAACAAGCCGACATTGAGAAGCGTATTATGGTCGTACATCTTCGGCAAGATTTGGAGAGGGTGAGGAATCTATGTTACATGGTAAATAGACGTGAAAAATTATCTCGATCGTTCTTTAAAATGCGGGAACAAATATTTTATAAGCAAATTGCTGTGTTAAGTGATAGTTGCAATAGGGAATACGATGATAGTTTTATTGAAACAGTAATTAATGCAAACAATAGTAATTCGGTATATGACAGGTCTTACTCTAGTAAAACTAGGAATTATAATTTCAATTTAGCTAACATTGAACAAAAACTTCTCGGGGGTTTGAAGTCAACTGATGTCCAAAATCAAAATGATATAAAAGATTTTACAACTATGAAATATACTAAAATTCATGTTAATGGAATCTCTGATAAAAAAGATGATGGACTTTTTGATGAAAGTTGTCTATCATCAAATTCTGATTTTTTACTTGATCCTGTTCGAAAGACAACAACAAAGAATAAAAGTCCGAGTACCTCGAAGCCAGTTCAAAGGCGTAAACGTCGTAAAAGTGTATTATCGTCACTTGTTGCATGTAGTTCAAGTGATGATGATAAAATTACAGTTAGGAAAAAGTATCCACCATTGCATCAAATGGAAAAAGAATTGGCAAGGGAAAGTGGCCACATATCGTCATCCAGCAATAATAGTGATGAATTAATATCGTTCAAAAAATCAGATAACCCATCCTTTAATAAAAAATCAATAAAACCCATTTATTCCGATACGGATAGCACAGACAAAGAGCGAACTGATAATACTGTAAGCGATTCACAGCATCAAATGTTTAGAACTAAAGCAGCTATGAAGGAATTCACTTTACAAGGTAGCAAAATGAAACAGGAAGTTAGAAAATCGAATGTGAATAAAACGAAAGATGTTGATAAATCCAAAATTACTGATAAAACAAAACTCAAAGAAAAAGATAAAGTGTCTAGATTGCCCGATTCAGAGGGTAGAAAGGATGAAAAGAAAAAGAATCAAAAGGTACCTCAATCTGAGGAGATGTCGAGTAAAAGCTCCGATGCCAAACGGTTTCCAACGGATTTGCTTGTCGTGCCGCAGAGGCAAGCGGCCAAAAAGGCTTCTGAAAATATGCGATCTACGAATCTGTATTCAAATTCAACACCACAAAAGAAAGATTCTCGCGATCCAAAGTTGGACGAGAAAGATAACGAACGACCAACAGTTAAAGAAAAGGATAAGCCTAAAGAAAGGGAGTTCAAGGATGAGGATAGAGATAAGGATAAAGAGAGAACGAAGCCACGGGGGAGACCTCCAAAGTATTCAAAGGAAGAAAGCAAAGAAGTGCCGAAAGAGAAGATTCGTACTGAGGTGAAGGTCAATGATCAGAGCACCGAGCAAAGTAAGTTAACGGTTGATAGTAAAAATAATTTGCTTGTCGCGTACGTTCCGCAGAGGCAAGCGGCGAAGAAGGCTGCAGAACATATAAAAAGTGGAATGGGAAAATCTGTTGTTGCAGATGCATTGGTTGAAGAAAAGGACAAGGAGAAAGATAAGGATAGAGATAGAGAAAAGGACAAAGAGAGAGGAAAGGAACGAGATAAGGAAAGAGAGAAGGATAAGGATAAATGTAGAGAAAAGGAAAGAGAAAGGGAAAGCGATATTGAAAAATTATTAGATAAATCAATTGATAAACGAATTGATTCAGAATCTGACAAATTAGGCAATATTTGTGTGAATACTGATCTAATGCATCGCACAATGGTCCAAACAAAAGAATCATCTCTGAGCGATGAGAAAACGGAGAGAGAAGAAAGGAAATCTTCTCCAGCCATAATTCTCACATCCTCAAGTTCAGAATCAAGTTGTTGTTCTTCCTCATGCAGTTCCTCGTCGGAAGAAAGTGATGGCGAAAATGCAAGTATTGTAGAAAAATCTAGAACGAAACAATCTGAAGTATTAAATAAATCTCGACAATCTTCACCAGTTAAATTAAGGGAAATTGCAGATGAAAGGAATGATCCTGAGCAACATTATGTTCCTGAAATGGAATTAGCTCCTAAAAAGGTTAAATCACCCAAAAATGATGATAATGTTTTGCATAATTTCAAGAGTCCAAGACTTTCCACAGAAACGAAAGTTAAAACCGAAGTGGAAAGAAGAAGAGATAGTAGAAGTAGACGACAAAGCCCAAAGGAAACCGCACAAAGCATATTATCGCCATCAAAGAAGTCGCAAGGACAACATCTGGAAAAGGATTCTAAAATGAGTTTGGAAAATCAGCGGATTGATAGCGAATTACCGAATTTGTTGCCACAGAAGGATAGCACTAGAAGTGGTGGAACAAACGTCTCCGAGTTGCCTAGCAAACTTGGAAGAAGGAGTATGGACGATGAAGTAGCACAAACCAAAGTAGACGGTGGCTTCGTGCCAATTTCTGCTTGCAATAATAAACTGAAGAGAAGTGGCAGTTCACACGAGAATTTGCTTAAAAAAATGGAAAAGGAGAGCCATGTTAGTGTTAAGGAAAGCAAAAATTCAGACAAATTGAACGAACTAAGCAATCTCAAGGAGAAATTCGAAGATAAAATGAACACTTCCGATAGACTTTCTCCCTTGCCTTACTCACATCATAAAAGCCCAGAGGTTATTGACATTGACTCGGAGTCCTTGGAGAGTATTCGAAGTAAGGAGGATCTCAAGGAAAGCAGGGAAATGCCGTCTTTGGTGCAATGTGAGACAAAGAATTTGATAAAGGACGATGTAGAAGGATTGAATGCCGGTGAAAATGATGTATTTTTGCCAACACTTGATAGCAATAAGATAACAGAGAAAACTGTTGAGAAAAATGATTCGCTGTTCGGGATCATCAACGAGGAACACTTAAAGTCGGAACATAAAGAAGAACCTGAAAATATTCCTTCGCAACAAGGCGAAATTTTCAATCCGACTGTGTCCTGCGAATTTAATATGGAACCTATATTTGAAAGCAATCAGGATGAAGAGGACAGTGCCAGAGAAACGATGAACTTAGTTGAAAAGTTGCGCCAAAAATATAAACGCAGCACTTCACAAAGTGTTAAGTCTGATGATTATAGCATGCAAGTAGATAATAAGGAACCGGAGAATAAGGCAAACACTAGTTTCACAGCGACAGTGACTACCATAGACATGACCGTGCAGGCGGAGAAGAACAGCAGCCACCCTCGACTTGATACAGAATTGAATGATTCTCTGACAAGAAAGAACTCATCCGACTTCGTCGAGTCAGAAGATTGCAAGAAGTCAACTCAAGTCGATTCCATGATGAAATTTGCAGAGGAAACAGTGAAATTCTTGCGAAAGAAAGTTGTGCAATTGTCCCCATCACCTGAAAAGGATTTCGTTAATGATTTTGAAAAGCAAAATGAACTTCCAAAGCAAATCGGTGATGTGTACGCAAAGAGCATGGATCAACTGATCAAGTCAACAGACTGTTTCGATAATATTTCAACATCGAATTTTTTTAAAGATGATTTCACAGAAATTGCAGTGAAGGATAATATTAGCACAAATCTCGGATCTTCCAAAATTGACTGTGATTACGATGAGAACACTAGAATGCAGTCACCTTATATTACAGCAACAAATATGTGGAATGAAAACGATCTTATCCAGACAAGGAGATCGGTTTCTTCCTCGCCGAGTTCAATATCAGACACAAATGACGATCTTGGAAAGATCAACGTTCAGCACACTGCTGTGAATAAGGGACCGCCGAACGAACGGCAAATAAATTCGTTGCGATGCAATCCCGAGATACAAAAGAATAGCTTTAATCCGCTCGAGAATTTCGATATGTCCAATTCTCAGTTCCCCATTCAGCACCATCCACAACAGCATCAGCAGCATCCATCATCGGCCCAATCTGTTGTGAACGGTGTCGATGTGTTGCCAACGTACAATTTTCCCGAAAATAATCAGTACAACGGTCCAGTTAGCCTATTTCCTCCGCAATCAAATTTGAATGTTCAAATGCCTTTTCCATCACCAGGAGCTGGCCTCTTTCCCCCAGCCATCAGTGGATCAGTGCCATTTTCTCAGTCCTCGCAGTCAACAACAACTCCATTGTTCAGTCATTTGTCGAAGCAGGGTCAATCCATGTCATCGGCAATTTCAAACGATGACGGTAGTACTTATCCTATATTAGGACAATCCTGTGGTGCGGCCTTTACTTCTTCGTCACATAATCTAGCTCTGACCGCAGCCATAGTGTCCACATCGGTGTGCTCTGTTTCGGCGTCATCGCCACAAATGGTGCACAATAATTTTAATATTCAGCCGCCAAATATCATCAGAAATACGGCCCAGGAAAGGAGTTCAGACATAAATCAAATCGTTGGATGCGATGTTATTTCAAATAACAATATAAGCACCAAAGACTCACCATCGAAAAGGACATCTGCACGATTCAGTCAGCAAATCAAGTCACCGCAGATGCACAAAAGTCCTGGAAAGAGTCCACGACAAATGGAGTTGATGAACAAGCACAATGTTAGTGTGAACGCACAGAAATTGAAGTGCGACACAGGACGGCAAAGGGTGAGATCCACTCGTGGTGCAAACGGGAATAGAGTTCGGGGGCGAGGACGTGGCCGTGGAAGGCTCTTACCTGTCGCACAAATGCCTCCATCGTTGGAATTCGACAATCCTTTGGGTTCAATTCATAATAATTTGGCGGGCACTGTTTATGATCTTGATTTCGATGAAGATTTCAGTTCTTCGAATGTGGAGAATTTGAAATTTATGCGAGATCGAAGACGATCATTTGATTGTCGAAACACTCATGGCGGTGTAGACTCGAAGTTCTCCAGTCCGAATTATCATGGGAAACTGCGAAATTCCACTGGCGCTAAGCTTATACCCGACATGAAACCTCCAGCGATGGTACAAAATACGGAATCTTCTATTCCCAGCTCACATTCTCTACTTCATAATATCCATCCCTTGTTGCCTGGGCCAGTCGACATGAGAACATATAGTTCTGGGTTTGAGAACCAAAGCAATGCCAGTCAGGATGCGTACAACAATCATCTTCTGGGAGCGTTTGCGACTGGAACAGCAGATCAAACGTTGCACGATATTGATGAGGAGGTGGAAAAGGAGTTCCAATCGGCTTTAAAAGCAAGTGGAACCATTCGATCAAAAACTGTACCTGAAGTAATGCCTGAACTGCAAGCTTCAATAGAAACAACATCTGAAGAAATATCCATAGATTCAGATACCACAAACACCAAAGTTTCGCTGTCAGACTCCAGGAATCAATTGAAATTGAAGATCAAAGGTCCTTTGGCCCATCCGGACAGTTACAATTCAGCACCTTCTTGCAGCAATATGACACAGAATATGTCTTCACAAAATATTAATCTACAAATGCCGTCTGTTTCACAAACATCTGTTAATAACACAACAGGTACGTCTAGTCTTCGAAGAATGAGGAAAAAGGAATTACTGCGACAGTATTGGACGCAGGACATGAATATGGATGATTCAGCGTGTTTGCCCTCATCTGAGAGCAAAACGAATGCAGATCAGTCCATTAATCGCTGTGTGGGTATACCAAAAGCAGTAGATTCGATGAGCTCAATACCAACCAAGGAGGATTACAAAGATTACACGGCCGTGGATCCAAGAAAAAGGAAACGAGTACCTGGAATGTCGCGGGAATTGCGCCAACTTGATTTGCCTTACGATAGTGAGCGACCTGAACGGCGACGAAGTGCATGCTCCTCTGGTAGCAACATATCCGGCAATAACCTCACTGATGGTGTAAAATCGTCAGGAAAACGCAGGGGCAAGAGTAAAACGCACGATACGTCAAGCAACGGAGATGGTCCTAAATTGAAAATCAAAATCAAAGGGCTCGGGGAATCGAATGACGAGCGACGAATACTTGGGTGTCCACCGAAGAAACGTCTCACAAATATTCCACCGCCGAGCTTAGAGATATTGAAAAGGGATTGCATGAATTTCCGAAAGCAAGTAATGGCCGATTTCGACGAAGAGGAAAAGGAGAAGAAAACAAAAGTAAAATCGTCGAAGAAAGAGTACAAGGTCACTTTCAAAAAGAAAAAGAAAAGCAAACATAAGGATGTGGAAATTGTTGGGAATAACGCCCAAACACCCAAGATCATTTTGAGGATCGCTAAGCGAAAAGCGACTGACGAAATCGATCCAGAAAAACCCGGTGTACCATCTCAGCGGAAGATCGAAGAAGAGGATCATAGCTCAAGTAAGGTTGATAATCAAGTGCCGCAAGAGCAGCCAATTGTGCCGATCCGATTGAAGATCGCAAGAAATTCTGACGGGGATGGCTACTTCATTGGAGACACTCGCACCACTGGCTCCGATCAGAAAAACATTTCTGGGGATCCTGCCCATGCTAGTGAAACACCACTTCCTGGATTACCTTCCACGTCGACAATCGGTGATCCTGAGCTAGCCCCGCGTGAGCCAACCGATGATCCACCCCCAGTGTCTCCCAGCTGTTCGACAACAGCTGCGGCCGCGATCAATGTGATTCCTGCCCACAAGGCGAGCGATCTCAAAGGTCAAAATAAAGCCTCCAAGGGCTGCCCTTTACTTCCTCTAAACAAAGACTGTGAAGTTAGGTGATAATATATTTATAATAAGTTTTAAGTAAATCAATAATCACTTCATTCTGTGTTTTTACACTTAGTGTATATATGTTGCGTGGTGGATGCTCTACAAAATTTTCGATCCGCCACAAAAACTAGCAAAATAACTCGCGTCGAGGAAGCTTGGATCATTATAATTAAGTAGATAGAATCATTTATGCGGAAGTAACTGCAATCGGTCATGCATATCGCAATCCAGTGTTGATCCTGGTGATCGTTTTAAATCAAAAGTGCACTTTATATTTTAACAATTGTTAATTTTAGTTTGAATGTGATCTTAGTTTGTAACATCAGTGATTGTCCTTGTTTTTTTTTTTTTAATTGTGTAAACATTTTATCCCAATTCTAGTTAGAATATTTTTTATTGAATTTATTGAATATTGCCAATGTAAGGATATCTAAAATTGTCTTATTGGGTGTAATAATTGGCAGTTGAAATTGTATTTTAAACTTTTATATGTATCATGTTTTCAATGTATTGTCTTAATTATTAATAACTTGCTAAATCATCAATTTTTTCGTTTTTTAAAATTTACAGCTTGTTTTTGCTTAAATATACATCATGAGACAATGATTTTAAAAACATTAAATTTTATTATGAATCATGAAATATGTATTATACAATGTTCACACCAAAGCTTTCTTGAGCAATATAGCTGATTTTTGAAATATTGTTGCTATGTTTAGGTGAAATTTCCTGTATTCACCCCCGGCAAAAGGGGTTCTGATTTATCGAGTTAATCCATTGTGAAGTTTCAATGTAATTTTCATTCATGTATGAATATTGGAATTATTGCGATTTCCTTTGTCGCATTAGTTTATAACAACCTCCATTTAAGTACACTTCTTCATTCAAAAACACAACCAATTTGAGTGTGAACCTATAATTATCAAACTACATATATTGCAATTGCAATTTGGATTGGTTTGTAAACTTCCAATATGTGCAATATATTTTAGTGTGAATGTCGTATAATAAGACAAAATTTTTTTAAGTAAAATTTGTATAAACAATATTCAAAAGACTGACTCGCCTTTGACATTCCTAATTATTAAATTTGAACTTTTATATTTTCTAAGGAAGTTTCTGCAATTCAAGTGATTCCAATAAAAAATATTTTAATATAGAATTGAGCACAAAGACATCGATTGCATGCTTTGTTTAATTTTTACTTATTCAATACAATTTTAATTGTGTTTAATTTGGTATTCAGCTTTAAGTAAAATAATATTTATATCTTTATCAAGCATAAAACCGATCAAAAATAATTCGCTTCACTCTGAAAATACAATTGTAAATTATGAATTCGGATACGACAAAGTTTTTATTAAATTGGAAAATTTTAAATATATTTTATTTATTTAAGTGTGCATGTTTGAAATTTTCAATAATTATATTTTGAAATGCTGTGCATAAACGTGTAAAGTATTTTGTAAACCTCGTCCAAATTGTTATTAATCGTGCAATGATTCGAAAAACAATAGTATAAAGAAAATTTTACCCCAGATTATGGATATTGAAGATCTTCCCATATGCAAAATGACCGATAGTTCTTTTTTCCTTTTTATTATAACAAAAAAATAAAAATACAAAAAACAAAAAAAAACAGTATCAATCGTGTTTGGAATTTGTGAGTTAGGAATGGTAAATGAACCTCGTAGAATGTAGTTCGCATTTTATATCGTCAATTATTCGGAAGAATTCAAATGGGGATTTCAATCCTGGACATCAGTTGATTGCGTGTTTCAAGATAATAAAACTTAAAAAAAAATAATAAAAAAAATAAAAGAAATGAAAACAAAATAATAGCAATAAGGAACACTGCGTTATATCGTTTTATGTCTTTTTTTTTGTAAATATCAACACTTAGTTACACATTGCAACCATTTTATGTTATTTTATAAATAGTACGGCTAAGTTATGTAAATAGTACGAACCATGTTTCTATAGATTTAGGCTAAATAAAAGATTAATTAATAGAAAAAAAATTATAACTAGAATTTATTTTCCAGAACCCTAAGAAAATTCTAAAGGAAAATGAATACTATAAAAAAAAACATATTAAGAATATTAGAAAATATGTTTTAAAGGATTTGAAGTTATTTAAATTATTTATTGTTCGTAATTCCAATCACAAGAAGATTGTCTTTCTTAAAGATAACAAATAAGCTATTTATATTATAATTGAGATTATATATGGTGTTTTTTTGTTGTATAATAAGTGCGAATAGTATAGAGAAATTTAAGATTGTTTATTTAAATACTTATTTTTTCTTACTTGTACGAGTACAATACTCTGATAATTTTGTAAATAAACAGCATAATAGAAATAAAAGAGAAGGACATCTGCTGCATATACCGTTTATGACTTATGTATTTTTAAGACAATTGCATGTAAATTTATTATGAAAGTATAAGAATTATATTTACATATACTCCTACATTTTCAAGTTAATATATTTAAATAATCTTAAAGTAATATTGAGTAAAACATAAAAAAACATACAAATTATCGTTTTGTTTAGGCTTTTGTAAATATTTAAAATTAAATAAGACACAACTAAATGTAGAATATAAATTTGCTTCTAAGGATAATGTAAATTATAAGTCAGCAAAACGTAAATGTGTTATTATGAAAAATGTTTATTTCGTGCAAACAATTTTTGAATAATTTCTCTTGTTTTTAATGAATATTATTTTTTAAATAAACTATATTATTTTTTTATTAAATCCTGAGTTAATTAAAGATGTATTTAAAATATTTACTGTGTATTTATTTAATTCCACGAATATACTTGTGGAGACTATTACGTCGTTAGTGGAGATTAATGCTGGATTCCAGAATAAGGGGAACTACCAAATGTCACTTAATATTGGCGCCAAAGTACTGCATTTTTTGTTGGTCAAGTTGTCAATACGTTCTTGCTTGTTGTGTTCGGAAAATAAAGTAACATCGTTTAATTTCAACCAAAATTGATCACAGATTATGATTTATGTTAATTTCATTTCGAGTGGCAACAAATAAAATTATTTTGGCCAGATAAGATAATGTTTAGAATTGCTGTAATCAATTATCAGTATTGATAGTTCTGCGGAATTTTCAAGAGACACGTACGACTTGAGCGGAAGAATTGACTTCATTACAGTTTAGAAAATCAAATTTATTCGATTTTTCGAAAGTGTGCATTGATTTCGAAAAAGCCCACGAGAAACGGACCTGCGTAGCATTAGTCCAAATGTCATTTGGAATTTTGTCCACCCTTTTGAGAACTTGAGTGCGAATTGGATATATACAGAGAAGGAATTCGGCGCTTGATCTCTGTGGCCTGGCCCTTGGAGTCGTGTCCCCATGAAAACATCAAAGCTTCCCTCCCACTTTAACCAGAAAACTTGTGGAAGCTCATGAGAAGCAGCAGAATCGATATCGGTAACCTTAGTGTTAGGCGAATTTTGCAGAAGTGAATAAGGGATGAGCAAAAAAAGTGTTAGTTTATTTAATTCACCTAAAAAGGATCACTTTAGTTTGCTTGCTATTGAAATGCTTTTGCAGGGGTCCCGTTAATAGTATCAGAATTAACATAGCATTGAAGCGTATCCTTGGCTTTCATCAGTAAATAATCCACCACATTCCATTACATAATTTTGCGTAGCTAGCCCGGTTAAATAAATCGCAAGGATATGCAGCCTCCACCACGGAAGGTAAGTGAGCATTTTTATTATTATTGGCGAAATGAGCGGAAACGCTTTTCATTCATACTTTGTGGGGCGACGACATTCGGAAATTTTATTTTTGAGCTTGAGCTATCGATTCAGTGTCCTGGACTACCTTGGACTAAATTATAATTGTTCTTTTTTTTTGCAGGGTAATTACTTAAAATTCTTAAAAAATCTTCACACTGAACAAATTGCCAAGCTCCAGTTGAAAAATCAACATGAGTGTGATTTACTGGAGGACATTCGTCAGTTTACTATCAAGAGATCCGCTATTGAAAAATCTTATAGCGAAGCTTTGCTTAAAATATCATCTGCCTACCTGAATAAGAAAATTCCAAACATCCCCGACATTAAAATGGAAGGGATGGAAGAGCGATGGTAAGAGAAGTGTTTGTTATTATTGTTTTGTTTGAATACGAACGGTGGATAATTTTCATTTTGTGTCAGGAACATGTGGAGTGTGTGGCGCACAGTTCTTGAGGAGAACGAGAAGTTGGCAAGGGCAAGGCTCGCTGCCATAGAAGTCTTTCAGCAGCAGATAGCGGATGAGGCCAAAGTACTTAGGGAATACAAGTTGCAGATAAGCAAGAAATGCCTCAATCAGCTTGCAAACATTCAAAAGGAGCTGCACGTGACTGTCTCTGAGGTAGATAAGACTAAGAAGCAATACTTTGATGAGGAGCACTGTGCCCATGATGTTCGCGATAAGGCGCGCGATATTGAGGAGAAATTGAAAAAGAAGAAGGGCTCATTTTTCCAATCTATAACGTCACTGCAAAAGAACAGTGCACGTGTGACTTCCAGAAAGGAGCAACTTGAAGAGAAATCGACTGGTGCCCGAAACGATTACATCCTAAGTTTGGCCTCAGCGAATGCCCATCAGAACAGGTACTTCACAATAGACCTTCAAACGACCATGACCTCTATGGAGAATTATGTGTTTGAGCGCGTTGCAGAGTATTTAACCCTCATGGGGAGGACAGAACTCCTCACGTGCTCGGCTACACAGAATTCATTTGGTAAAATTCGAGACCAAGCACATCAATTAACAAGGGAGTATAATCTTCAGTGTTGCTATCTCTTCTATCCCGTTCTGAAACAGCATATACAGTATGATTATGAGGCGTGTGATAACGATCCCATATTTAAAATAACAGCAGAACATGATTCAGCTGCAGAGACATTAGCCAGGGAGGCTAAACTGTTGGCATCAAGAGTGGTGCGGGAAAATAATTGCATACGCGAACATGCAAGAAAGTTAGCTTTGTTCGGCTCCTTGCGCGATGCAGGCCAGAAAACTGATCCAAATGATCCCAATGGTCCAGATTTGGACACTAAAATAGATGAGCTAAGGGAAGCCATAAGAAAGGCGGAGACCGAAAAGGCGAAATCAGAAGCGTGCTTGGAGGCGTTGCGTGCTGGCGGCGTTAACGTTGATGAATGGGTTCAAGAAGCCGAATCACTGGGTGTTCATGAGCTCACTCGATCAACCAGCTCAATATCAATGCGCACTGATGCCTCTGGTCAAGGGGTGAGTGTAAAAAAAGATCAGAAATTTTCAATAATTTAAAACGAATCAATTACATTTTATATAATTTCACAGGAAAATCCAAGCTCCGATTCATTTTACGATAGTGATAACGCTGAAGCTGAAACGCAATCCGTTACTCAACCCGTCGAAGATATTGAGCCACCCAGAGGTCCAACTCCTAATGATGGTGAAGTGGATGGTAAAAAGCTAAATTGGAATGTAATTATTATTGTGAATTATTGATTATTTCCTTAGTTGAACAAGAAAGGCAAAAAATTGAGCAACTCACCGCTGGATGGGAAGATCCGACTCAAGTAAATTGGGGTGCTGAAGATGCAGAAGCTTCTTCCATACCTCCACAAAAGGAAGCTATTTTCAAATGCACTGCAATTTACAGTTACACTGTAAGCTCTACGATTGTGATAGATTTGAATAGATTAAAAAATTGTTTTCCATTTACAGGCACAAAATCCAGATGAACTGACGATTGTTGAAAATGAACAGCTTGAGGTAATTGGTGAAGGTGATGGTGATGGATGGTTGCGGGCTCGAAACTACAAGGGTGAGGAAGGATACGTTCCTCATAACTATTTAGATGTTGAACAGGATACCACAGCCGATGTAGCACAGACTCAACTACAAACACAGATATCATTTTCCTCCGTTGATTATACAGTTGATAATGAGGACCAAACTCAAGATTCGATGCAATCACCAGATCAAGTATCGGTCATAATGGCCACTCCCCAACAAAAGAAGCCTCAACAGGAATACTGTGTTGCCTTGTACGATTACGATGCTACTGCCCAGGATGAGCTAACTTTTGAGGAAGGGCAAATTATAAAAATTATCACGAAAAGCGCACATGGTGTCGATGATGGCTGGTGGGAAGGTGAACTCGATGGGAAAATTGGCAATTTCCCATCACTGGTTGTTGAAGAGTGCGATGAAAATGGGGAACCATTAACAGAAAATGAAGATGAATCTCCTCCACCATCAGCCCCGCCTAGCTTTGCGCTTCCGGCCGCCCCACCGCTACCTCCTGAATATGCTGCCGACGATGATATTCTTCAAGGAATTAATATTGCTGAGGGTGAGTTTATTATAAATTATATTATAATAACTATTTAAATTTTTGCTTATTGGGGTTTTCCGTATTCAAGAGCTTGCCCAAGCACAAAAAATTGTAAATGATACTAGTGAGCCTATTGAGAATGTAAACCGAATTCCGCAAACAGGTAAACGTGTCTTATACGTTTTTAGAATGTGTTTTTATACAAATTATCCTTTTAATGCGTACAGTTATTATTGAAGAACCGGAAGAGCAGGTATTTGCGATTTTTTTGGTGTAGTTATTTTATTGAACTGAAATTGTTTCAATTCCTTTCAAAGATCCACTTTATTCTTTATGTGCAATTATTTTTTTTTTCTGGTAGTAGAATATAATATTTTCCAGGATCTTTTAGTTAACGTCTTAAGTTTAATATAATTTACGTTATTTTCAATTAGGTGTTGATATGTTAATATACCTGTAAATTTTTAGGACGAGCAAAAGCAAACGGTTCCGCAAATGCAAGTTACCAAACCAGCCGAACCCCAACAGCAGCAAGATTTCGGATTGGGAATGGCACAAATTATCGTTACAGCGGCCACACCAATGGTCGATGATGGTACCAAATCCTTTCCACCCATTAAAGAAGAAAGTAACGAACAGTCATCATCTGAAGCCGAGGAGTCAAGCATACCAAAAATCCAAGAAAAATTTAAGGAAGTTGTACAGGAATTAGCAGAAGTCCAAAAAGAATCACAGAAAGAGCAAACTATAATACAAAAAGATGAAAATGTTGATAAGAGTCTACAAGAAATTTCTGAAGCCCCACAGGACGAGAATCATTTTGAAGCAAACTTTGAGGCAAATTTTGAAGCAAATTTTGAAGATGTATTTGGGTCAGAACCAGATCAACCTAAGCAAGTTGTAGGCGGAAGAGCTAGTATACCAGAGGAACTGGCCCCACATCAATTAGCACGTCTGCAAAATCTAAAGGAATCCAATGCGTAATGAAATCACTCATAATCCTAGCCGATTTGAATTTAGTTATAAAATACAATACCCTCATCCAGTACAACGCCGACTCGTGAAAATGAAAACACATTTTGCTTTCGTTTGCAGTACGAACATTTGAATTTACAATGCTTTCCATAATGTTCTTAAAATGTAAAATATTTTCCTGATTCTCAATGTTTTATATTTTTGAATGGTGAACTCAAGAAGATTTCATCCATCGAAGAAAATTCTTTGGGCCCATCCAAAGTATTAAGAATTACATTTCCTCATGAACTGAAATTCGCTCATAATTTTGCCAGAGGAGGAAACTGGTCTTAGAGGATTATTTTAAAAATTTTATTGTAGTGAAATGAAGGGATGATTCATGGTAAACTTACCTTCAATAGATGTGTACACTTAACCTTCTAAAATGATGGGACGTGCTCGTACCATGCTCATCGCCAATTGAAATTAAGCAATCATTAAACGTTGATACATACATTACAAAAGTTAGTAATATTAAGCGTACTGTATAACTCGCTATCTATTTATTTGTACATCGTTATCTGTTATGTTGCTCATACCTTGTGTTGAGGGATGATCGTTTATAGAAATGTAATAACCTTGACTAGTGAATTAATTGTTTTTGTTTCGAAACAGTTTGAAATGTAATAAAGAAGTAATAAATTATGTTGATCGCTTTAGCTGAAGTTGATACTAGTAAAAGGAATGATAAAACATAGTCGTTCAGTGCTAATTTGATCTGTAAATTCTAATTGTTTTGTTAAATTTAAGGTGTGCCTTTGCTCCTAAACTTATCTGATTCAATAAACTTATGAAATCCTTACAATAGCTGTTGTCTACAAAACGTTAAATTAAATAAAAGTTTATGTCAATTATGAAGTGAATAAACGCTTCAGATGAAATAATAAAATTCTAATCGGAGTCAGGAGAGATTTTTGAGTGCATCGAAAATGCCATTTTCTAGATTTGAACTTGAGCTTTCTGTGATTGTCGTTGAGGGTCTGCTTAATTTGTTATTTAAATTAGGTTTTGGAAGAAGACTATTGAGAAATGAGAATGCTTAAAATGTTCGTCGGGATGTTTTGAATGGCTTGCTGAAAAAGAATTGTTTAACTCTATAGATCAGTATTGATTACTAGCCGTTTACTTTATAAGTGGGGCGAGTTATATTTTGTTATGTCCGAAGGTTATCATCCACCTTGGTCTAAATGAGAAAGTGCTGCCCAAAAAAAGTGCTTTATCCTGATAGAATTAACCCCCTAAGCATTTCTTTTTAGGACACCAAAGCTGTAGAACCGCTATACTAGGTTTTTTTGAGCTCAAAAAATCTCTATTTTCATACATTTTTGATTAAAGGAATTATAAATCAGTGCTTTATTGTGCAAGTCCTAAATGTAATTTGTGTAATGCGATCTTAATACTAAAAGAAATTTCGTGCCAAGTAGGACGCTAAAAAGGATCTCACTTTATGACCTTGTTCACAATCCTCCACCGAAAAAGATTCCGCTTCTTGTGGCTGTAATTCTTCGTATTTCGGACTTAATTCGTTCGCCCAATTCTTATTGTATCCGTCCTTGTTCATTTCAATGACATTGTGAAGGACGCAACAAGCGGAAATTACAGTTGCCATGTTTCGATATTCGATATCCACCTTCTTGCTTAAGACTCGCCATCGGGAAAACAGCCTTCGAAATGCTTCCTCCCCGACATTCAGGACTTTTTCCAGTGAGTTGTTGAAGTGCTTCTCTTCTTCGTTTGCAGGAAATTCGAATTTTTTCATTAGCCACGGCTGCAGGGGATACACTTTCGTTCCAACAATGTAAGAGGATAATTGCTTATTGTCCATCGTTCGCATTGTCTGTAAATGAAATGATTGTAATGAAAATAAATTTTTTTAGTCATTTGATACAATACTCACTTTGGGCAGGTCTTCCATATCCTCAGTAAACAAGGACGGATCTCTCGAGTTTACGTCGATTTTACGAAATCTGTGAAAAAAGTTTAATTGTAACAATAAAATTTTGAATTCATGATTGCATACACGAATCTGTTATCAACCAAACCCTGAAGGACAATCGACGGCCATCCGCCCGAGTTGATGAAGGTATCCAGCTCATCAGAAGGAGGATTAACTGGGATATGTGTTATGCCTACAGCGCCAACAATCAGAGGAAGATTGGAGATGGCCTCAAATCCTTCCGCTATTTCCGATGATTGTTGGATGCCGGGCATTTGGATTACTCTCTCGGTCATTGTTTTTACAACAGCGTCACAAAACATGCGAACAAATTTACAAACGGTGCTCCGAGCGACTCCGAACTTTTCAGAGACAGCTCTATACTCTGCTCCCGATGCCAACTTGTACAAGGACATTGCAACTCTTTTCTCTAGTGGTATCGGATTTCTAAATGATGAACATTTCGGAGTCATTTCATTTTTAACTCTTTCGCAGATAAATTTGAAACTGTTGGCACTAACACGAAACGTGTCTATACATTCTTTTTTTGTGAATCCTTCTATTGCACGACGATCATCCCAAAAACCTGTGTTTCGCGTTTCTTTCCAAATACGTTTCTTAACAGGACGCGGGATTTGAAGAAGGAATTTGCTCTGAATATCAAATAGTTTGTGCAAGTATTGCTGTCTTAATAATGTTTGCCGTCTTTTTATTCTTAGCCATGAACGTCTTCGATTATATATCATTATTTTCTGGAATGATATTGTCCTTTCGGTTAAAATTGCCATAATTTTTTGCCATGTTACGAGAATTGCCATATTCCTTCTTTCTATGTCCGCTTCTTCTGATGAATTCTCCATTCTTTTTTACAAAATTTTTTAAAAATACAAATTGTAAACAAAAAAATCCTGTTACACGCAACTTTGAAAACAACTAAACGCGCTGACATTTCCAGTATTGATTGGGCTGCGTTCACTAATTTTAACAGTGACAATTTAACAGCTTTACAGTTTGAAAAGCATTGGTTGGTGCTGTGACTGTCAGTGTGACTTGGGAGAAGTAATTAATTTGTTTTGATTCTCGAAGAAGTGGGTTTGGTCCAGAAATACGTTGAATTTTTCAGGTTTGGCTCATTTTGCGACAATTCTTTTCAAGCGAATACCTACGTGAAAAAGTTGTAAAGTATTTCAAACAAAACTAATTTCCAAAATTCATTAAGGCCTTGGAATATGTGTGATTTTTAGATTATAATTGTGTCGATTTCTCTAATTTTGAAATTTTGATTCTATTTTTAGCATCTTAATACACTACTTTAAGTTATTAATCGTTAATTTAATACATATTTTTTAATTCTAATAGCTAAAGAGGCGGAGCTATGTCAACAATGTGTGAACCCTTGACACTTGCTAAAGGTGTGCGAATGATATTTGTTAAAAAAATTATTTAGTTCATTAAATATTTTCAGATGTAAAGCGCTCTATTGAGCTTTTGGAGAAATTGCAGGCGTCTGGGGACATACCATCAACAAAGCTAGCTGCACTGCAAAAAGTCCTTCAGAGTGACTTCTTAAACGCGGTTCGAGAGGTCTATGAACATGTTTACGAAACTGTGGACATTCAAGGTAAAGATGCCACAATAATTGAATTCCCTTTAAAGACATGTTTACCAATAATTTTATGCACCTGGTGTAATTAATTACGAAACTATTCAACGTCAATATTCTGTCTTCCTATGCGCACATCTTTCTGCATTCAAATGCTCATAAACACTTCAAACCTCCACAAATGCACCATCACACCATCTTGGTTGGCCATGAGTGGCAATAACATCTTGAACTTCTTTAGAAAATATCCAGTTCTTAAATTAAAATGGCGATCGATAAAAAAAAAATGATTTTCTTGTAATTTTTCCGTTTAAAGGCTCTCAAGATGTTCGTGCATCGGCCACAGCAAAAGCCACAGTGGCTGCTTTTGGGGCCAGTGAAGGACATGCACACCCCAGAGTGGTCGAGCTGCCAAAAACCGATGAGGGTAATTTCCGTTTACCCATTTCTGTTCCGTCAATCTCACCTGCAGAACTTTTACAGGATTGGGTTTCAATGTAATGGGTGGCAAGGAACAGAATTCACCAATTTACATCTCTAGAATTATTCCAGGCGGTGTTGCCGATCGTCACGGTGGCTTGAAAAGAGGCGATCAGCTCCTCTCTGTTAACGGAGTGGTATAACAAGATTCAGTTGATTACTTAGACCATTCTTTTAAATTATTTTATCAGTCTGTTGAAGGTGAAAATCACGAGAAAGCTGTTGAACTTCTCAAGCAGGCGATAGGATCTGTGAAGTTGGTGGTTCGATATACTCCAAAGGTACTGGAGGAAATGGAGCTACGTTTCGACAAGCAAAGAACTGCTAGACGCCGACAGCAATATCCACAGTAACTCTTGGTACGTGCACAATATCAATTCATCCAGCAGCACCACATTCTAATATAATTTTCCCTCCCTTGGCCACCATGCCGAAGTATTTAAAATTAACGGCATCGAATTGCTTGAAAAGAAATCGCGATTAAAGTTTAAAATGATTCAAAACGTTTGTTTCATTCAAATAAAAGGTACATTATAAATCAAATTTTTCAATCGACATTTGCACACCGTTTTCCTCGTACTCTTCTCTCGTAAGAATTTCTTCCATGAAATTAGCGGATGTGCTAAACAGCTTTCCTCCAACCCAGGAATATGAAATAGGACTGAAATAAGATTAATCAGGTTCATTAAATTCCATAGATATTGGCTAGTACTCACTCATCGGCAATGGTTACGTTCACTTCCATGTCATCTTGTGCTAGAGCTCGAACTTCTCTGTATATTCTTTTCTGCATTCCCGGAAACAAGGCGCAACCACCGACTACTATAATGTTGGAAAGTAATAAGTGGTGGACTTCCCACGGACAGTCTCTCAAACAGTCAATAATAGTTTCTGCAACTCCCATCTGAAATTATAAGATTAAAATCCGATTTCTGAGCTTAGTGGATAAATTACTTCTTGTATTCCAACATCAGAAGGATTGAACAGCAGCTCGGGGACTGTAAAGCGTTCATTTCCCAATCTAATTGTTTGTTGCTCTGGAAGGGCTTCTCCTTGCTTTCGCACATACCTATAGGAAAAAGAACATTATACAAAATATGCAGCATAGATTCTACTCCAGCTAACCCTCGATTTACTGTGGTGAAATCAGGCAAAACGTACTCCTGAATTACGCTTGTGTCCACCTTCCTCATCAGTCGAACCATTTCTTCGGTAAAATCTTCGGCAACAAAGCAGGTGTCTTCCTTGATTTGATTCACCACGTAGGACTCGTCCATAACGTTCAAATGCCTTCAAAATTATAATAGTTCAATCTTTATGTAATTCACACTATATTTCGTCTGCACCTGTACGAAATTAGTTCCTTTAAATGATTTGTTAATAATTTTCCTCCCATAGAAATTCTGCGTATAGCTTTTTTACATCGCTTTCCTTTTATAAATGGAATAATGTGTGTAAAGCTGTATCCCATGTCAACAACAATGCAATACGGATTTGCGGATTGTTTTCGACTAAAGTAATGGAAGGCACTCAAATCTGCGGCCGTTGTCCTATGTATGGCATCGCATTCGTATTCTTCAAAGAATATTTCAGTCATAGCTTCCTTACGTAAACAATTAGCAAAGGAATTCGATATAGTAAATGTGAGCATATTACTTGTATTCCTTGGAAATTAAACTGCGGCTCTGTTAGAATCAGTATTCGCTCCGACAAATTTATCCCAGAGCATTCCGGACTGAATATATGATCCCAAACAGTTTTCTAGAAATAACTTTACATTTATATTTATCATTTAACAACGAAAAAAACTTACCTGTACATCCCAATTAACAATGTAACCCTTTTGAAATGCGAGCATATAGAATAAGCCGGAAGCGTCTCGACAGTCCTCCAATTGCTTCCCAATGAATGCACGACGACGCTCCGATTTCGCTTTCATAATGCAGTTAGGAACTACCCTGAAATTATGATTAGAGAAAGTGAGCAACAATAATAATTTACTTACAGTGGGTCTTCGTCTGCACTGGAACCAACTTTGGCTGTGTACGCTCCATTGTCTAATATATAAATCAAGTTATCCATGCTCAAAAAGCGCCAGAAATCAGACTGAATTTGTGTATCGTCTCAAAATCTCAAGTCTCAAAAGTGTAAACAAATCTTTGTTCTTCTTCTTGTTGGATTGTCATTCCCCGCTGTGAATTTATTTAGTGGCCACATCTTTTTTAAAAAATAGAGTGTTCTTAATTAATGGATGTTATTAATAGTACTCTATTAGACCTGTTTTTAATACCTATTGTTCGTATTAATTGCCATCAACATACATATTTTTAAACTGATTATAGTAGTGCTGCTGCCTCCTCGTCTCTCCGAACCGTCATCAACAAACAAATATCACAATAGCCGGGATAAAATCAAAGAATATCTATTGATAGATATCTATTGATAGATAATCTTTGGATATATAAAACTATTACAGATTATTTGCTCTATTATTTGCTCATTGCTAGCACCTCATTATGTAATAGAACGGATGCGCTTTTGTGCGCGCTCTACTCTGCCGAAAATTGTTGAAAATCGTTGCAAATCGATTCACGATCCACGAGATCAAAGGTTCAAATCAGGTCGGGTTCGATTTCACTTTTTTCATGCGAATCTCGATAGTTTTCTTAAATATTTAATTTTGCTTATTTTAATTTATAGCGTTATATTTTGGGCTTTTGGTTTTTAATTTAAAGAAAAGGCACCGAAAAAAAGCTTCCTCAGACTATGGGTGTTTCACTTTGTTATCCTGTGCCGGCATTTGTCTATTAGTTAAGGCAATTTTTATCTAACTTGGTAAGAATTAATAAATATTAAGTTTCTTTTTTTTCGGTTTTTGGTTCTTGCTGACATTAATACCTATATGATAAACAAAAAACATCACTTTGTTCATGTTTACTATTTCTCCGCTGCAGAAGAGAGAAATTGTTTGGACCACCGCAATTAAAACAACAAAACATATTCCAAAAAATCTTTATTTGTTCATAGTTTTTTTCAGAGTATTATTTCTGGTAGTTGCTCTATTTCAGGGCTATGTTTCGATTTGACCATGAGCGCGAGAGTATGTCGTGGGATGGTCGTGATCGGGAATTTCGCAGATTGTGTAAATTGTGAAGATTATCCGGTTTTTCCCACTATATGCATCACACAGCTTTGAGTAAATCAAAATTAAACTTGTAAACTAGGTCAGCGTATATATATGTATTTTAATATAAAAAACACAAATAATTCAGTAATTTCGACTAAATGTTATTTGTTTGCCATAATGCATGATAATTACTAGATTATTGTAGAAAAATGTACATCTTTTGCAGTAAGTGTTTCTATTGATGTTCTTTTTCTTTTTGTTTTTTTCATATTATACAAAAAATTTCATGTATTTTTTTGCATTTCTGCATATACTACGAGGTACACATTTTCCTTCAAAAACAACAAAAGACATCTGAAAAAGAATACCAAGTGACGTAAATAAAACTTTTCTTCACCTATATTAATCTGCTTTATATATATGCATCATCTGTTTGTTTCTTGTATATATGCGTATATATTTTAGAATTTCAAAATTTTCATTTTTAAAAACAATCTCTTAAACAAGTAACAAAATAAATAATTTATATTTATATTTTAACTTTTAGAATTTCATGTGGTTTGTTCAGAGTCCTTCCGACTTAAGAAACCCTCAATCGCCAGCCTGAATTTCGTCCTTGGCTAGTCTATGTGGTAGTCTGGTCGACGATGAGGTTTTCCAAGGCCCGAAGGATCTGCTCTTACAATCTCATTAGTTTTACTTCATTTTTTATAAGAGTCTAAGTCAATCCTTTCGAATTGAAGTGTTAATAGTAGTTTCTAAAATAATCTCGTAATTTTGAGTTTTTTTTTTTTATGAAATTTTATTTATAAAAAGTCGTAAAAGATATTGCTTTTGTATATTTCATTAATTGTTCATCTATTATAACTCATTAATTCGAAAGGATGTATAGTATTTTATTTTCATTTCATTTTCAATATAAAATTTCTTAATTTACCTAGTAACACGCAGATATATACATAAATATTATAGTTATGTAATATTTTAGGGTGCTATAAGGGTGCCGCTATAGTTTTTTTCTTACGTGTAACGTGTTTTCATTTTGTTTACGTTTACAAACTTAATTAAATTTCATTTTATTTTTTAAACTTTTATTCTTAACAAAGTGGCTTTGTCTCATGATTTTATTTATATTTTTTCCGAAATATTTATCCAATTTTTTCATATATATTTAATTGTTTATCATGATCGTAAATCACAATTTTTGTGATTCCGTAATTCTTTGGACCTAGTAATGAATATAAATAAATATGTATCTTAAAAACTCCTTATACTTTGTTCAGTTCCTAGAATTGAACCCATTCACCTTGAATTACATTTATTATCATTATTAACGTAAATGTGAAGTGAAATGGTTTTTTTGCAATATTTATCAGCTATTGGCATTTTTTTTTATTGATTTTTGTTACTTTCAAAAAACTTCATAAACACGATTTGTTGTGTGTGATTCTATAAAATTTAAACATTGTTTAAAGCAGGGGGATTTTCAATTAAATTAGTTTCCGTCATCTAAAGTTTGAAAAAGTGAAACCTTTTTTAGTGCTTGAATAACACTAAGATTTTTTTCTTTTTTTGAAGGTCTTTTAATTAAAATTTTTTAAGGGTTTTAGAAAAATGTTTTATTCACAAAATTATAAAATTTTACTGTATTATTTGATTATGCCCCTAAAAATGTTAGAAAATTTTGTTTTGATAAGTGTTTCGGAAGTGTACCGGAAGTTGAATCTACACCATCTTGTACAAATGAACACGGCACGTGATATAGTGCAGGGCAGGGATGTCGAACGTAAAATTAAATAAATTGCATGGAGTAAAGCATATCACGATTTATTTCATTCCGATATCTCATCATCGTTCGTTCGTGTCTCTAGCTTGCTTATTGAGCAAGTTTAAATAATTACTTCAAAATAAATTTGCAATTTTCATTATATTTTGCTACTTTTCAATTACACTCAGTCAGGGTTTTCATTCGGCTCATGTATTTCCGTTCGACACCCCTGGAAGGTGATTTGGAAAATGAATATTAAATACAAGACAAATTAGAGGAATCATTTTTTCTATAACATCATTTGTTTCAATGTTTATAGTTTTTAGTGGTGCTTAAATTTCCAACTAATGCTAAATTTCGCAGTGTATTAATTTTTAGTGAACAATTTGAACGGAAACTAGTGATAGATATTTTTTAATTCATCTTGTTTGAATTGAATTCAGTTCCTAAAATTTATTTCCCATTGTGTTCATTTACTCTTATATAAACAGAAACTCGAGTTCCAACACGGGATCTATGAAGGATAGAATTTTAGTTGTTTTTTTTTTCTCGTGAAGTTTTAGTTTGACTATGGTAAATCTTTTACTACATATTTTCAAAATACCTACAGAGAATGGTACAGCAGGTGATGTTGGCTAAAAGTTATGAAATAGTGAAGGCTTTTCTAGAGCTAGAATTGTGTTCATTTAATTCTTATCCAATATATTTTGTGAAATTTTTATAAATTAATAATGACCAAAAAATACTTTTCGTGTGAATATGGCTTAACTTTATTATCCCTTACAATTACTGCCATGAATTTTAGTTGATTATCATTTACAGACATTTGTATACAGTTCTTTCTTTAGTAACTCGTAATAAAAACGAATGGTAGTCGGACATGTTTTTTGTGCACAAAAAATAAACATATGGTATAGATCGAATGGCTTTTTGTTTATTTAATGGAGACAATCAGAGAAGTTAAGACGAAAACCAAATTATGTACTGATGACAGTAATTTTGCATATTCGTCAGACGACAAGAGCATTTATTGTTATTGCTTAAGCAAAATGAATTCTTAGTGGTTGGTGCCATTATTTAAAATACTGTCCATTATATTTATGACGTCGTTTAAAAAACAACAGCAATTGTACCCATTCTAATTTTGGTTATTTTTGTAGCGTTTATTTGAGTTGAACTCTTTTAAGTTGGTTCAAACCATAAACAGAAATGTCTTGTTCGAGGAAGAGTTCTTGACACGAATTACAAGAGTTACGAACATCCTTAATGCAAAAATCGAATTGGTTAATTGATATTTTAATCCCGGTACCTAGCTTCTTTTGGCATTTTATTATTCTCACACATTCATACAATTCATTAATTATTATTTATTTTATCATTTGATTCGATTCAATAATTTTGGAAGACTTCTTCGCCTTCTTAAAATCGAAGTAGAATTTAGCGAATTCGTCAACATTGTTGAAAATCATTGAATACATTTTTGGTGTCATCAAATAGGAAGATATTTTTCGCTTTTTTTTTTTTTATTATGGAAGAATTAATAGCGTTTAAATCAAATGGCTATTGAAAAATGTACTGATTGTTTTAAACAATGTTACGGTACGTAATTTATGTTTGGAGAAAAATTCGATGTTTTTAAAATAAATTATATTAATTAAAATTAAGATAAGAGAGAAACAATGTTTGCAAATAGAAATTACGTAAATCGATTCAAATTTTGACATCTAGGCCAAAAAACACTATAAAACAATAATAATTTCGTAAACATTTGGCTTCAGGGTCATTGACTCTATACCAATTCGTAGACGACACTCATCGAATTGAAACTCTTATCATACTTGTCTATCTTTATAATATTGTAAATGTCTTTTTACACATGTAATAATCCGATATATAATTGACATTTCACTTTACAAAAGATAGCTGTAGAAAATAGCTTTAAACCAAAAAATGAAATTTGCGAATACCAACGGATATATTCGTTTTGAATTCATTTAAATTTAATATCAAAACATTTCGACAATAAAATAATTGTTATTATTAGTTTTTGTGAGGTAAGTAAAACAGCTGCTGCTTTTTAAGTGTGATTTGATTAAAAGTGCCTCATTTTTGTTGTTAGGAGTTCAAAGAAAGGACAATTTTGTGTTTTAACTCTAAGCCATCAACACTGGTTTTTTCTTTGTTTTCAGTGTGATTACATTTATAATAGATGTCAATAAAAAATGAATGATGTTAAAATAATTATGAAAGTGTGTTTTATTCACAATTTCTGATTTTATTTAGATTGAAGGAAAACGGTTTTCAGACCGTAAAACATGGTAGTGTTTTATTCTCATGTTTTTCATGATTTCAACACTTTATCATTCTAAATCAAAATTTGTGGAAGAGATTAGAATCATCAATTGGAAGTTTGTGTACTTAACACAACGGTAGTTCAAGTTGGTTGCATGCAATGCAGAAAGTACTAATTATAATAATTTATCATGTTGGTACGTCAGGGAATTGAGTATTGTTATTATAGTAAAGCTTCAATATTGTGTGAACATAGAAACTTCATTTTAGGAACAAGTGTGCAACCGGAAATATAGTATACACATTTTCTATCATAAAAAATATACATATGTGTAATAGCGTTAAATTTTCAATTGTGCACTAAATGTTTAGTTGATTTTTGTCTTAATCTCTTTTTGACGCTCAAGGATGAATTGAAACGTTGTTGACTGTTGTTCTTGTTGTATTATCACAGTAAATACATTAATTTGAGTGATATAACAATTTTTACAAATTAATGTTATCAAAACGTACCAGTGTCAATGGCATCAAGTTGAATTGTACAAAGTGTATAATTGTATATATGTTTTTATATCTTTGGCGTTTGGTTGTGTTTGATGGCGTGAATAGAAAATGTTATGTGGTGCTGCGGTAATTCTTAATTTTTATTGTTTTATGCAACATAACCACCCTTAAATAATTTTTTTTTCTTTTTTCGAAATATACATTAGATTAACTTTATCTTGTCATTTGTAGGACTGTTGTGACAATTTTCATTTTTGGTTTCGCTTTATACATTAATTTCTTTTTTGGTTTGTAATATCTAGAAATGATTTAACCTTATTATGTAAGTTATGTATGTGTAGGTTTTTTTTGTAGATTAAAATGATTTTCCAATAATACATAAGAGATTTTACGCCTGAAATAATAATCTCTGATTACAAACATCTGTAAAAATGTCCCTTTAAGGAAATTGTTTCCTAGAATTTTACATACTTTTTGCTAATTGTTTTGCTTCTAACGTGCAGTCGAATCTACAGCTTTAATTTGAATACATTTACCTTAAATTTCATGTTTTTATTTTTTGGTTACTTACAGTACGCAATTAGTTATTTTTTTGGTTGCCCCGCTTTTGTTCCACACAATTTTTCAATAATGTTGGTAATGATCAGCAGATGATTGTTCTCCTGCCGGAAATGTGTTGACATTCAGCAGAGCCCCTATGTGGCGAATAGGTGAATAGGAGTTTTGTATTTCGGTTGCTTTCACATTCGCAAAATATCTCACAATTGTTTGCCCCGATGCCAGAACAGCTAATATGAACTACAGCTACACATTTGCGATATGATTAGGGCTGCCATTTTTAAACATCTTTACAAGAATATTAGCCAATCTATCGCTTGTTTATATAATCCTATTTGTTTTATTTTTTATTTTTCGTATTTTGGAAGGTAAGAAGGAACATCACCAGATTACAAAAGGAGTACATCACATGGGCTAGTAATGCTTGATCACGTTTTATATAAAATTTCGTTTAAAAAGGGCAACCTTAAGTAAGGTATCCTTATTTATTTTTTTTTTTAAATGTATGTACGTAGGTATTTTTCTTCTTCTTGTATTTCATTTATCTTCCTAAATTCGAACAAATCGATGATAATAATGAAAATATTTAGTACAGCTATTAATCTTATTTAATTAAATCACAGTCTTTCTCATATCTGCATCGCGCACTCTAAATGGTAGAAAATGTTTAAAATAAATTATTTTATAGATCGAGTTTACAGCCTTTGGCAAATAAATATTTTATGGTATTTGAAACAAACAAATTAGACTATCTATGCCAGACAACAAATGATTCTTGCAACACTGAACACAATTAACGGTTACTTAAAGTATTTTAAACATTTCATTTGGCATAATGCTGGAAGCATTCTATGCTTTTGGTACTAAAAAAGGCGTTCTTAAGTTTATCTATTTTCTGTTATTCTTCATTTTTTTTTTTTTTAAATAAAAAAATTTTTCTGAGCTTTTTAATATTTATCTTAAAAAATTCTTAACACTAATATCGCGTCGAAACATGTTTTTTTTTGTGCTCGCTTAGAATAGTTATTTTTATTACAATGCGATTATAGAGTAGGCATCGGGACGTATTTTAATGTTGCGCAATTTACTGTGATTTGCGACGTCTCGACTTTCATTTGTTTATTTGTCTTCGCCTAGTAACACAAGATCGTCGGCGACGACGTCACTGACGTGCAGATAGATTATCCAATACATAAGATTGAAGCAGACGAAACAAACGGGGAACACTATACGTGAGTATTTGTCAATGTCAGAGGGTGTTATTCCAAGTAGTTTGTTTATATCCTGTTTGAAGTAAACATTTGTTAGATAATTCTTAATTATTATTAGATCAATGATAATAATGTATATTATATTCAATGTATTTTTACCAATATTTCAGGACTAAAAATTCATCGAAATATAGTAATAGTATATCTACTGTATTGACACAGAACACAACAATTTACCTTTCCAGGATGCAATAGATGTTGGGGAACAGGTCCAGATGGTGGTGGTTCACCTTCTTCTCCTCCACCGCCGCCACCTCCACCACCTCCGCCGCCTCCACCTCCTCGACCACCATTCACAGTATTTTCTAAGGTGCCTCCTTTTGAATGTGCCTTGGGATCGTGGACTTTGAATCTCACCTCCTGGAACAAGGGTCCCACTATCGAGCAACCGCGCGATCCAACATTTGGCTGGATATTTGAAAACCCAATTGGGCGGTTACTCACTGTTTGTTTTGGTGCATGAGGATGACCATGGCTATGCCCATGACCATGCCCATGTCCGTGCTCTCCGCTCGGATTTGGTGGCGGTTGTCCTCCATCAACTTGAAGCTTCTTTTCTTGAGCTATCTTTTGTATGGTCATAAACCTTTGTTTTCGCATTTGTATTCGTTTTGCCATATAACCCACGGTGGCGTATTCTATATGATTTTATGTTACAAAATTTTTAGTGTAGATATATAATTATAAATAATAATTTTCACACCAAAAGCAAAACTTCTTTTTTTAGTTAGGAGCAAAGCAACGGGATATATAGATTTAATGTGAGGGTACACACTTATAAAAAAACATAAACCAATGCATACGTACTTTCTTGCAAAAATTCCGTCATCTTACAAAAAGAATACGAATTGTTTTCATCATCATTTCTAATAAATGTTGATGTACAATTATATTAATGATATTATATTAGTTCAAATAATTTACTTTTTCTTCTTTTAGCTGGATGACAGTTTCACACACATTAAAAAGAAATTAAGTACAAAAAACGACTGTTTTATTTTATAGTTTAAGCTTTTACCCAAAAGACTTGCAAAGACCATTACGAAGCATGTTCCAAGGTAAACATCAATTGATTTAACGTAGGAAATTTTTGGTAATGCAGCATTTGTTGACGACATGAGCGTTGTCATTGTCAACACAGTCGTCACACCGAGAGCCACTCGGGCTGGCGTTGCATTTCGATTCAACCAAAACGATACCCACGAGATTATAACGATCAACCCGGAAGGTATGTAAATTTGAATTAGGTAGTATCCCATCGATCGGACGAATTGAATTTCGCAAGCAAGGCGAGAGTAATTTCCTAAAAAAACATTTAAGTAATGTTATAATTTTTTGTTGTTTTTAATCACGTATAAATACAATAAATTTTTATTTAAAATAATAGTAGAAGGAAATAGTTGTAGTGGAAAATAAATGATAAACACAATTCGGTTATATCAGCAAACAACGTAAAAAACATTTTAATGAAATTATTGAGAAAATAAAACATGTATAGACACAGGACTCGATGAATGTGATCATAATGTGTAATACCGTACATATAACACTTTTGGTTCACTAAAAAGCTTATATGTATTTCAAAAAGGCTTATAAAGGAATAATAATTTAAGGATATACAAAACATTAAGGCATGCGAAAGTGTTATGTCTTTTTTTTCCTATATTCTCTGAGAACTGCAGAAAAATGTAAATATTAAGGAAAATATCAAAAAGCGGATGATAGATTTAAAGGATGCCTAAAATATATTCGTTTCAGTCAACTTTCAATGATATGCATTTGAAGCGATTAAAGCTTAATTGTATGTCGTTTCATAACATGCAATTGGGGATAATTTTCTGACTAAATCTGGAGTAATAAAACAAAGAAAACTGGCAAACATGCGACAATGAACGTTTTTTTTTTGCTATCCGAAAGCATATAAAATTTTTAACATTTGAATCTGTTACATAATTTTACATAATTTTTTTGGATTAGAGCTTCTGTCATAAAAATTTGAAAAAATTATAGTATACAATTTTGTTCCAGAAGTGAAACGCATAAATGATTTTTTCGTTAGTTGGTTTTTATAACTACGTTAAACTATTAAATTAGATTGTCCACAAAACAATAAGCCTAACTTACTTTTCAAAAAGAAAAGCAATACCAATAGTTTAATCCATGCGATTCTACTTATTTTATTTTAAAGTTTCATGTTTATTTATTCTATTTCAATATTATTTACTTTGATTGTCGTCTACATCTGCATTTTCTAATTCGGTTCTCATCTACACATACATCTAAACAGCCTTAACTCTTTGTTTTAAACAATCAAAATTAGTTTCACTTCCGCATGCACAGTTTATAGTATACGTATTAAATTAATGTAAGCAAGCATTATTGAGAAATGGAGTACGTACGAGTTGAGACAAATTTGAAGATATTAAAATTGCTTCAATTTATTGTATTATGAACTTTGCGGAAACGAACATTTTTAGTTTCGTACAATTAATATTTTCTGAAGACTTCCATAATGCTGCAACCATTTTGAATATTGCATTTTATGATCCTTCATCTGCATTTTTAACACTATAAGTCAGGAACATTCTCAATGTAGTTTTTAAAAACTTATTGCAAAAACACTTTGTACAAGAAAAATATACATACAAGAATGCAACATTCAGGAAATTTTATGAGTCGATTTTATAAGATTTCTTCCTGAAATCTTTCCTAGAAATTTAGTTTTTGCCCGCATTATCGCACAAGCAAAAATTTTCCAAGAAAAGACAAATGGCAATGATCGAAAAGACACCAACATGTTGTATGCAATCCAGAATTATACCGAAGATCTTGATAATCTATTTAGCTATTATCTGAGTAATATATTTGCTGAAAAATTTGCTCAAAAATTTGAATGGTAATTTAAATCGTTTAAAAACCATTATTATAGATATTGGTAATATAACGATGTTCTTTAATAAATAATACGTCATTATAATGACGTAATACCTATTCCACAGGGCGGAAATAAGAATGATCTATTATATTTCTCCAGCCGGAAATTGTACTAGAAAGGAACAAATTCGGGGCGGGGAGAAATTAGAGTGATCTATTATTTCTGCGAACTACAGCCGGAAATTGTACTAGATAGGACGAAATTTTGCGGATGGACGTCAGAACAACGTGCGCACGCGGAGTGAAGATTGTCCTTTATATACAACACACACTAATTCTATGAGTTTTTAAGTCAAACTGAGAGCGTGGAACTTGTTGCACTCGCTATAACATGTATGTAAAATAAATCTGAATTGTATCAAATTAGAAGTCCCGCCGATTTAATAATTATTGCGGAAAGCAATAATAATAAATTATGAGTAAAGAGCAGAAAGCAGGAGAACATTGCTCTCTGCTCTCTGGTTGACCTCTCAGCAATCCCTATTCCCTTACTAGTGTTGCCATTTACGCCTACTGCCGGGTAAGTTACGTGTACCAATAGTTGGAAACAAATCACAAGGATAGACAACCTTTCGGTATAAATGAATAATGATGTTGAGGCGTTGAGCAGTGGAAGCCAAGATGAACAATGAAGACGGAACGGAGCATTAGTTACTTTGCTATTGCAACAATTTTAGAAATATCCAGAGCATAATTGCATTAAAAGTATTGTTCAATCGGAACAATATTTAAATATATGCCAAAGAATAAGAATTAGAAACATAAGTATTGACTATTGAGTACATGACACTGAACTGAAAAAAAAAATGCCGCTTTCAAATTCTGCTTCACAAGAATCACCGGGCCAAGTTTACCTGCACGTATTATAAAAACAACTGCATCACTTAAACAATCAACGAGAAGCTGATAAAACACTTTTAAAATGGAATATTTTTATTAATCACCTCTACTACAATATTCATTATCTGAAATTATTTGTCGAATAAGAGATGTTGATGTTGAGGGTTTCTATTTGACTGTTGTTAATCCTTCCTAACATCGGTTTTCTTGATGTGGCTCGAATCCCTCATGTTTATATAAATTTTATTAATATTGCCCCTTGGAGGACTATTGCGTAGATAAACCTCCTTCTTCGAGCGATGCTTTCCACTATTTCGCGAGAAAACATATTTATCGATCTCGAAATAATACTTTTCGTATTTGTCACAATCGTTGTCAGACATTACTTCCATTAATTACTAAATTGACAATACGTAATCCAACTATCCAACCGAAGCCGAACCCAAGTAATTCTTCTACGCCGATAGTTTGAATGTTTGTTTTTTGGGTACTGCCAGATTTAAACCAAAAAACATCCATCTCTTGTCAAAGCACATTCGAGCCAGGTAATTATATTCCTGAAGACGTTAACTATAACTGTATAATATATTTACAAGTTCAAAATATTGATTTTACACAATACTGTTTTCAATTGATCTCAACATTGTATATCCAAAAATTTAAAAGAAATTATAAAGAAAGAAGCCAATTTCTCCAGGCTCTTCTCCTTGTTCATCTCTTTCTCCCCTATTGCTTTTTATGCCTGCCCATCTAACTCTAATTCTGTATAATTTCATTTGAATATTGTTTGTGGGAACCAATATTGATATTGAGTAGATATTCTTTCGTGGGGATCTACAGACTGCAGTTTATGATTAATTATTAATGACGCAATGATTTGTCCGTGTAGAATATCCTATGTATTTGTTATTCTTGTTTCTCTTAAGAAACAATGTAGGAAAAGTGATAATATATTGGAGAAAATTTCTTCGGTTATAAAGAGAAAAACTTATTTTAGAATAAGTGAATTACTTAATAATTGCTAGTAACAAACAAATCGGGTTGAAATTTTCTATAAATTAAAGTAAATTTAATAATTTTAATAATCTGATGATTGCTTTGTTAATTTGAAATTTTAAAATAGGAAATATATTAATCTTAGTACATAATATTATGTAATATGTATTAATTTTATTATAGAAATGCTTTAATTAAGTTGAAATAATTTCTTATACTATAATCACGTAATTATTGATTCGATTTTGCCTTTGCGAATATGAAAAATGTATGCTTTCAAATTATTTTTTTCGATTTCTCTATGTATTAAGAATTTCTGATAATATTATTTTCGTATTAAGTATATAAATAGTATATAAGAAGTTATATTTCAATTCTAAATCTTTTAAGCAGTCCACTTGAATGAAATCTTAAAGAATAATACGACAATATTCACAATTGTTGCTCTATGTATTGCAGCATATTGAACTGGTAATATAAATTAAATTTACCGGTATTTCCTTACAGCATTTAAGTTTTAATTGTTCCACAAAAATCACAGAAGCTCTACTCCCTTTTTTGTATGTAGGAATATTAATAAAAATAAATGAAACGTCTTAACTTTGCCAGCTAAAAAAAAATACAAAATAGAAATAACTCTCTAAAATTGTCTATGACTAATGCACAAGTTCAGAAAAAAACTTTTAAGTATATTTGTTTGTTTTTATACATATTTTAAAATTGTTTTATAAAAAGGTCGGTAACCGTCTACAGGTACCTGTTGTGAGACTGATTTCCATAGCTCTCTGGCGATGACCCAAAACCTTAAATTGGGGTAGAGACACCTCACTCGAGACACCAACCGAGTTTGGGCCCTCATTCCACTTATAGCGTATATCTCTCATAGTATATCCAACTTTATGTATAAATTGGGTTGATTCGATGTGTGATTCAATTGGAATGAATATTAAAAATGCATAAACGGAAAAATTTTTATGAAACCATTAACACCAAATGTATTTAATTCAAAATATATTCGATTTATTATTAATTTTTTTTATTGCTATATGTTAATAGTCTCATTTTCATCTAATCATATTTAAGAGCTAAGATATTTGGTAAAATTGCTTTTTTTAGTTTTCATTTCAAAAAGTACGACTACTGTTTGTTCATTTGCAGTAGTATTCAAGAAGTATCGATGCTCACTGTTATTACCGGAGAGGGTTCAAAATTTATATAAATATTATGTCTATGAGGTTTGCGGATTAGTTTAGGATTTTCTAATTTAATCGCTATCTATTTATTGATATTGATATTTTTTTAAAAATATAATTTGTGTGGTGATCGAAAGGAATTGGTTTTATTATTGATTAATTTTTTTTTTTCATTATAGGTTTTCGATTCTCTTTGAGGGTGTCAATATAAATAATAATAGTCCTCTTAAGAGATTCACGGTTAATGTTTTGTTTTTTCTCTCTCATTTTTTGGAACTCAAAATTGTCCTGTTTATTTAACAGCAACATAAATAAAGAGATAATTAAAAAACGTAATAACGTTACAGAAATATTTGCTTAAAAGTGATAAAACAGGAAGTTCATTTAGCATTACTTGCCTATAATTCAATGAAAATTAATGAAAATAAATATATAAAGTGAAAGTAAAATAATAGTAATAATAATAAGGTAACGTGTGAGTGAGACGTAAGGTGGGTACCTGTGGTTAGGTTAATTTCGGTCGCCCTCTGCCTGTGTCCCAATACACGAAACTGTGGAAGTTCTACTTCGCTGCTCATTCCAACACTACTAAGGCCATCCCTCCAGAAGTAGCGGATATCTCGCATTGTGTAACCGACTCCAGAGCCAAAACAATACACAAAATGCCGTCATTCCCAAATAAACAAAATATTCTCAAACACCAATAAATGAGATGTTTGCTTTTTTTTCAACAAATCGTCTTTATAATATTAACTATGAAAATTTCGTAGCTGTATCGAATTTCAATTATATGTGTGTTTTTATTTTCAAATAATTCAATATAAAGTCAATTTTGTTAAATGTATTAGCTACAAAATTTCCAACACCATTTTGATAGTGTGACTTATTTAAAAACAAACCTATTTTATAAGAAAATAAATTATATAAAAATTACCTAACAACAGAAAATAATAAAAATGTAATGAAAAAGCAATCGAATGATTTGATGAAATTATTAAAACCTATCCGTTGGATGTTTAATAATAATACCAATGATGAAATTTATGATAGCATAAACTATAAACGAATGATGATGTTGATGGCATAACTGTAATTCAAAATATATATTCTTGATTCTGATTAAATGCCTGTGCTGTTATGCCGATGTCACTAAAATGACTCAGTTAGGTACAAAGAATATATAATATATATTTTGCTAAATGTTTCCGAAACTTAGAAATCAACTTTAAATGCATGCAGAGTTGAATATATATATATATATATATATTTATATAATATCAGGTAGTGTATCATCGTTAATATAATCTTTACTCTGTATATTTAAAAATTCTGCTATTTATAATAGAACAATTATTCTTAATTAAAGCGCTCCTGTTTGATTTTCATCAGAAAAAGTAACTAAATACAATAATTATAATGAATCAACCCAACGGAACAAAATTCAAGTTCTAATGGATATGGAAAATAATAAATCATTCAGAAAATATAAGAAAATTACAAGATAATTGAAAAAGCACAAATTAAAGAATAAATAAATATATATATAACTTGTCACCCAAGTCATGCTAACACAATGTCATGCAAAAATTGAACGCTAAGATAATGGAATTGCTTCAAATTGTTTACGCTTTTGTTTAATTTGAACAATACTTTTGTTAGTAACATGCAAATCTACATAGAAGCGTCATCCTGATATGCTTTTGTATAGTTAATTTTTACACACTTTGGCTACAATACAACTAACTAGCTGTGTTTTCGAAAATTAATCAGTATTTGTTTTTGGTTGTAACATAAATTAAATGTTAATTAAGTTTAATGCATTAAGGAAATTGTAATATATTGTAAAACAAGTTTGCTTAATGGAAATTAGGAGCGGGTTCATTAATTTCACTTTGTGTATTTGGCAAAACAGTTTTACTAATTTTGCAATATTTCATAAAACTTCTTCCCAGATTGAATTATTCACTTTTAATTTTAAGATTAAAACAAATTACGCCCAGAATTTAATTAAATATTTCCAGTTTCGCGCGTTTCAGTTTTGATATTATAATAGCCTTCCTATCAGTATTGCAATAAATTTAAACAGAACTGCATTGTGATAAATTTTCAAAGGAAGAAAACATTGTTTTATTATTTTTAAAGGCTAATAAATTAATTGTGAGGATATCGGTGCCGAAAATGCAATCTACTGTCGACTTCGACTTAGATATTGATTCAATCCAGAAGTGTTACGTAATTCAGTTCCCTTTTGTGTTTATCGTTTCATGACCAAGTTTTGCAGTTCACATATGTGCATTTTGCAAACTAGTGCATGTGCAATACTATAAATATGCACAACGATTAGCGTTCTAAACTCTTATAATGCTGAAGTGGTATATCCCTTTTGTGCACAACGTGCATGTTTAGATATTGAAAAATCATTTAAAGTCAATCGTTTATTTGTTTAGTCTGACAATAAAAAGTCGAACATGTTAGCATCAGACACCTAAAGTTATTAATGAATTTGTGTCAGGGACTCATTACAGTGACGTATTACACAATTATTATGGAATGCAATGAGAAACGATAATGATGAGGAACAATTCAGTTCTGCAGGAGGAAATTCACTCCAGCAATTTATGCACTCTGGCTATAGTTTCAATTATCTATCTCTTGAGAACCTCATTAATTGAAGTACATCCGAAGAGATTTAAGAAATTTTTATAAATTGTCCCCATATAACTGGAGCAATAAAAAGGTATTGTCGGTTGTAAAATGTTTTGCAAGGAACATTTAAGATAATAGTGTTCGTGTGGAACTGCAATTAATGAACGGTTTGTTTTTTTTCTTTTTTATTATTATAATAAAGGTTTGTTATCTAGAATATATTTTATAATGTGATATTCAGATTGTATAATAGACATGTAGGGTAGGTACCTACGTTGTACTAAACGCACACATGGATATAAAGGATTTCCAAGGCCATATGCCAACTCCATCCTGGTTTAATGCTAAAGAAAAGAAGTAATGTCCTCTGTGTGTTACCGCTCCATTTTTAAACTAGAATGGTGGCTTTTCGTCATAGTCCTTTTAATTGTAACCAAGACATTCTTTGTCACAAAGAACACACTTAATGCAACACAAAATCCTTTTCGTCAAAATATTAAGATGGATTAAAAACCAACGCATAAAACTTTGGTAATGCTTTCTTGTATAATTTTTCTAAATTTAAATTGCGATTGTGTGGGAAAAAAGTTTTCTGAATCAGTCGGAAATGTTTTATAGTATGTAGTTCCAATGACAAATAACACATGTAAAGTTTTACCTTGAACGATGAAAGATAAGTTTTATTACAGGATATTTTGACGATATTTTTTTATATCAGAATGTAGTTCTGAATAAAATTATTATTTTTTATTCAACCAGTTCATTATTTATATTTGATTGTAATTGATATTTTACAAAATATTTAGTTATGTACAATTTTACAGTACGCATTATTAGGTGCAGTGGGATTTATGAGAATAATCAAATGAATTATGAAACTAAAAATGGCTTGAGAATTGACAATAAATATTACAAAACTATTTTACAAAAACACAGCTAAAAGTAATAAAAATTATACATATAAACTTGCCCATAAATAGTAAAGCGGTTCAAAAGGATAACTCAGTTACAGTTGATGTGGAGTTAAAGTGGTGCCGTGAATATAACTAAATTGAATATATGTATTAAAATAGTTGAATTGCTTTTGTCTCTCAAAACTGCGATGAAAGCAATTTGTGATTGGTGGGAAGCTAGCTGAAAACAGAATTAACAAATTATCATGCACAGTATTCTAATCTAAATGCCACAAAATCGGATTCGGTGCACATTTTACGAGATTTCCGGTATTTTTCATTTACTATTATTGTTATCATTATTATTATCAATTATGTTAAAGCAAAATAAAGTGAAAAGATATTAACATTTTTCATTGATTTTTATTTTTTTTTAATTGATTGAAATATGCAAACCTGAGATAGGATTGCTTTGTACTGGCATTCGAAATATTTTGGTGTTTTATCTAATTGAAAGATGCCATCGTATTTAAAAAACTAAAAGAATAAAACAACAAACAATTGATTTAATGTGATTATATATTTTACAATTTTTTTTTTTTTTTTTTTTTTGTTAATTTTTGAACCAAATTCCTGATTTATTTACTGGAAGATGTGCCATTGTTCAAGCTCTGTGAGTTAATATGTTTTTTTTTGTGAGTGTTAACATATAAAAGCACAGAAGCTTGTGATATGAAAATAATAAATAGTCGGAAATTGTTAGTTTCGGCTGTTGTTGTTTAATGGAAAGGGCTGTTGCTTAATGCTTACTCTGGTGTTGCCAAAATGAAAAGTGGCAAATTCAATATACACATTTAAATAATGCGTATTTAGATTTACATTTTATTAAAACATATGGTAGACGAAAAAATTATTTTTTTAAATATATATATATCTAGGAAAAAAATAATTTATGATATGTATACAATAAACCATTACATATAATATGTCTATAGAGCAAAGACACGCGTCCTTGTGCGGTAGTTTGAGATCACTTATAGTTTTATATAAATTATTTCCACCCATGGGTGACTAGCCGTAGTCAACCTTCTGCGGTTGCTGTAAAAGAGAAGGCGACCGAAAACCAACCAATAAATTATAAAGAATGTCAACCAAAACATATTTTATATTGATATCAAATATATAAGACAAATGACTGAACACAAACAGGGGCCGTTTAATTAGTGTTTACTGTTTATTTACATACACTTTTATTGCTTTCATAATATTGTTGATTTTGTTTAATTATTACTTTTGTTTTCGATTTTTTGTTTTGTATTTTTATTCCAAACCAATCGCACTGTAAGCCTTACGATCATTTTAGGTGCTTACAATTTTCAAATTGCAGGTTGTGACAAAATCAAAACAAAAATATTTTGTGTAGGATCCCAGTTGAGATTTTAGTTCAAAAATCGAACCACCTAAAATAATGTTTTGTTCTTTACTATTTACTTAATTTTTTTTTGTTGTTATTTTTATTGATATTGTTGTGAAGTTAACAAAGTATAAAGCAAATCGTCTTGATCTGGTTCGGTTGATATTTTTGGTAAAGTTTTGCGGTTATTTATATAAATTCTGAATGAGCACTTTTTGAATATTTTGTACTGTTTCAACTATAAGAGCTCAGTTACTTAATTATATCAATATTTTTTAATTATAAAGATAATTAACATTTGACTGGAAATTTACTACTTACAGCTCTCTATCTCTATGTGACACAATTGTCGATCCATCGGGAAATATTGCAAGTTCATTGGACATGAAGCTGTGATAGTTAACCTAGAAAAGTAAAACATTATATCAATAATGTCACAAAAGCAGCATCCGTGACATAAAATAAAGTTTTGCAATTTATGGTAGAATTATTTTACAATATAATTATATATAATTTATAGAACAATGAAGACCTAGATTAATGCATCAGAATTTCCTTTATTGTTTTAATTGACACAAGCACAGAGACAAGTGTGGGCGGTAAGCAGATGCTTATATAAGTAAACAAAAGAAAGGTGAAAATATACATTGAAAACCGCATAATTGTGGGGTTGAGTACAAAAGCTGTCATTTAATGCCTGGAGATAATGTTCTCTGTGTCAGCACAGGTACTCTTTTATTTTGTGAATTGCTTAAGGCACGATTTGCATTTTCAAGGGAACTGGGAAACTGTCGCGATTGTTGAAAGAGAAAAATAATAATAATAATAAAATCTTTTGTTGAAATTCTCTCAGTACCGTGTACAAGAACTGCATATCTTTATTATTATAGAGGTATGCTATATATATTTTTATAAAAATAATTGTTTCATAACTAGTTCAAGAATCTTCCAGGCCACAAAGTGTCACCATTTCTGAGTTTTGTTACGGTTAAGAAAATTTTGCTGTCAGGCTTTAATTGGCGGCATTTGTTCCATTTTTCTGTTTTATTTTTATTGTAGTTTTATTGTAGGTGATTTAACTGAAAAGAATTTAATGAAAAGGTAAAATAACGTTATAGGAAAAATATATGAATATTATAGTATTATATTAGTATTATATAATATTATTTCGCGTGGTAATATTTTTATAAAAAGAAAAAATTTCATTTCCGATTTTTACGAATCGTGTTGTAGAGAATTTCAATGCCTTTGATTCCGGTGTCTCTACACAGAAAAAATAGTTAACATTTGAGCTTTAAATATAGGTCTTATTCTTTGTACTTTGTATTCAATTTTCGCAAATTATTTATTTATGAATTATTATCTCAGGAGATTAAAGTACCATATTGAAAATACCTATTTTTTGGAAGAAAAGTTTTCAAAATTTTTTAAGGAATTGTAAACTTCAAAAGTTGTTCTCGTGGGTATAGAAAATCTACTTCAAACTATTTAATTTGTATGCGGCTTTGACTTCGGTCTATTTGAGTGCAAAAGTAGTCACTCAAAAATAAACAAAACTTTTCTGGCAAAGCAAAAAAGAAGCTTCAGTTTTAATGAGGTTATTTCGTCTTACAACAAAGTTCATCGTTGTTACAAGTTAAACAGCAAAAATAAATTAAATTGTTAAGCACAAGATTAGCAGGGAAATGTATATTGTACTACTATAACGTTCTTTGATTAATTAAATTTTGGTTTTCAACAAGATAATTTGACTTTATTATTGACTAGCAGGTCTACCCGGTTTCACCCGGGACGGTGAAAATCATAATATAGTGTACTTCATATTACATTTTGAATAATTGAAACTATCCCCAAACGCAACCTAGACCGGATACCTATATGTTGGCAGTTCTCATTCATCGATTATAATTCATCTATATAATTTCACGAAAACTTGTGTATTTGTGCCGTTAAGGCAAGTCTTTCGACGGCTAATTATCACACTTTCCGACATTAATCGAAATTTAAAAAAAATCTTGTATACGTGTTTCTTTATTTCTAACAAAAGGGCAAATACAAAATTTTTTGAATTTTGAAGATGAAAACACGGATTCAACTTCTGATGGCAAATTCGCGGTTGTCGCTCACTTTACCGCCAGGCAGACATTTACTACGTTTACATGTAGAGTCGAAAACAGTTTTTTTTTCATTTTAAATAAAATTTACAACTTGATGACAGTTGTAATTGTAAGCATAAAAATCTCTGGTTAGAACCATAATACAGCAGAAAAAGGTTCAACTTCAATCGATTAAAACAAACCTGAGTCAGAAACCAACTGTAATTAAAGCTTATCTAAAGCTTTTTTATAAATTGAACATATTTTGTACTGGAGCTATATTAAAACGCGATCGAGGGCTAATATAAAGTAGCCTATGTCGTAAGTTGGAAGGATAAAAAGTCATGTACAAAATTTTGTGCAAATCGATCGAGTCGTTTCTGAGGTTACTCTACACAAAAATCCCGGACATTCGCATTTATATATACACATATGTATAAGGGATTTATAGCCTTGAAGCAATTTATTACAAACTTTTTCTGAATTATTTTTATGGCAAAAACACAAACGATAAATAATAAAATTCTTCAAAAACTACTTACCGAATGCTTCTCGTTATAGAACCGGAGTGATGTATACGAATGAATTCATTACTCGTTGTTGCAATGTGGAAATATGATTGTTTTTCGTTTACAAAAAAGGTGTCAGGTACCCATATGTTTTTTATGAATTCTGATCCGACCGATAGGGTTTCTACTCCAGGTCGTTTTCTATAAGCTAAGCGGGGATCAGTCCAAAATTGACGAAAATAAAAGTCCAAAGTGAAGTCCTGTTTCATATGAGAAAAATATTTTTGAATTAGTTTATGTTCATAGGTTTTTAATATATAAAAAAAAGTGTTTGCTTTAAATGTGATATCCACATGTAAGCAGAAGATACAAAATTATAGATAAATTAATCATGCAAGAATTTTTACAGTTGTATGGAAATAAGCATTGAAGATATTTGAGAAAGTAGTTGCGTTCTAATTCAGTAATTGTTAATATTGTTTAAAGTTAAAACTTTCACTGTTATCAACCATTGATGAGAATTTTTCTACACTACTCATTGTAATTTTAAATCTAAATTTTGCTGTTTCTAATTGCACGTTTGCAGTATTTTTTTTTTTTAGAAATTCGATTCACAAATAGTTCTGGCCAACATTATACGTAGAAATATTTTCTTCTTGAAAATTCAATTTATTTGAAATAACCGCATAAACGATCCATTGTTTTTTCTACTTTTTATTATTTACAATATTTTGACTTGACTAAAATTGCTTCTGGAGTTTCACATTTATTAAAATGTATTAATTTGTTAAATAAATAATTGAAATTATTATATGGTAATGGTTCTGTATACGTTCTCCGAAAACGTTCTTAATGAAAATTTATCACGATAAAATTTTCCAACGTTTTAATGAATAAAGTTTTATATAAAACAATAAATAAAAATTAACTGGCATTGCAAAAAAGGACAATCAAAAATTGTACAAAAACTGTATTGGTACGCAACAATGAGTGATCACTTGTGCAAGAAAAGCTTGTTTTTTTCCATATAACTACTATTCACAGTTAATGTTTCTAAAAAAATAAATATTATTACAAACATTTAATAAGATTTTAAACATGCAAAAATTTTTTTTTATCTACACATTATTTTGTATGAAATTTTCCTTATAAAATGAACATTTAATTGTTTTATTTGAATGTTCTCTAAACGTATAATTAACATTAAAGTATAAAAAAATTGTAAAAACAGAATAAAAAATTAGTCGAATGGGAAAGAAACTAACTAAGGTTTGAGAGGAGAGTAGAAAAAGTTAGAAAGTTAAACTGAATACAGACAGAAAAGAGTTTCTCATAAACAAAATTTTATGAGTGATTATAAAGAGAAATATTTGAATGCCATCACATATTTTTTTTGGGTAAGCCGATATTAGTTTTCTGTTTTTTCTTTATTTATAAAAAAGTTCAAAGGAAGATGTAATAAAAAAGGGTTTTAATACAGGATATAACAATTATTATTATATTAATAAAATAATTTATTGGCAGGCGAGCAATGAGTCACGTCGTATAGTGACTTTTTAGTATTTGAAAAATTTGAGATTTTTAATTTAAAATCAAATCTTGATTTGGTTTCCACTCGGGGTCCTTCGCCCATATATTATTAAAAAAAAATACAATAAAACATAGACACACATTGTTAGGTATATTTTAATTACTGTTAAGCAATGCACCTAGACCCATTAACGATAATTCTCGTTATCATTTCAATGGTATATATGCAGCCATAAAAATAATATTGAACAACTACATTAAGATACACGTAACGGTAAATGGCCTGACTAATATTACGGACATTTTTGGATAGTAAAAAACCATAAGAATTATGATATTAAGAAGAAGCTTGGACCACAAGCGTAAACCATTTCCTTTAGTCAAATTGAATTTCAAAACTCATTTAAGATTTATGTGTAATTTGCATAATGCATACGGATACAACAATAAAAGCTGCAACTTTCTTGCTGTCTTAGTCTAAGAGTGTGTGCTTAGCAAAACAACCAGCATTTATTATTTCCAAAATATTAATTCTTTTAACATAAGATCTTTTTAACTATATCGTACTTGAATATAGTGCCTTATTTTATTTTACAAAAAAGCAACAATAGCGTTCAGGAGCTACGGATACTGTCATTGAGTATTACAAAAAATTTCAAATCACATTTTTGAACGTTTTGCTTGGTTATTATTAATATGTACAATAATAACTCTGTTAAAATTCATATATTAACTGATAAAAACAAAAATAAAAAAGTCTGAATCGGAATAATGTTTCATATCATATGCCAATCATTTCAAACCCAATCCATTCCCAAATCATATTTTATAATAAAAAAATGACTTTTATATTCTGTTCAACTTCATATATGTTAAAGATGCTCTTTTGAAATAATCTTGAAATTCTATTTTTATGTGGGCGTACAATAATTTGAATATGAATATTTTTAGACTGACTGTGGCAAAATTCCGAAATACGGCAGTTAAGAGAAATCCTCTTTGACAACTTCTGCACCCCAGTTCAATAATTACAGAGGTGGTAGACAAATTTAGCAATGAATTTTCTATAAAAAGCATAAAAGATATAACCTTAAGTGGGTGTGGTCCATTACAAACATTCTCAGAAATGCTATTCAAAGCATCCACCTACCACCCTTGCTGACATTGTTTTATGTTTGTCAAGCAATGAAATTTCTTGAAATCTAGTCCTACACGAGCAAATTTGCAACTGTGAACTTTCTAATATGACATTTTAAGTATTCATTTTGAAAAGATAATTCTTAACGAAAACACATTTGTCAAAAATTTCTGTCTGTATTGAAATGAATTTTTGAATTTCACGAAACGTCCACGAAACTTTTTCATTCTTCTTGATTGTTTTTGTTTGTATCCATTTTGGATGTAAAAATTGGGTTTATTGTTCAGAAGAAGTTTTTATATAAAAAGGGAAGTCTTGTAGTTTACAACATTATGAGACAATAACATTTATTTTTAGTGTTAATGTTATTCTGTAACGTTATCTAACTGAAAAATTTTACAAACAAGTTGAAAGGTGAAAAGTAAATTATGTTATGTAAGAAATATTTTACATTTAAGTAATTAAGGACTGCTTTTAACAATTGGTTTAGAAATGGTTTCAAAATATAAAGAATTTCCAAATTAATTTAAGGTTGTTCCCTGATTTTGTTCACAAACAGGAACATGGAAAGTTACAACATTTGTTCATAATATTTATTAATATTTTCTTCAAACAACGAGAATCCATTATATAATTATACATACACATATGTGCTTGATGGAACTCGTTATACTTATATTTTTATATTTTTTTGATTTCACCTGTTCTGTTCAGGTGTAGAATATGCAAATGAGCATTGAGTAACATTGCAATTCAATATAATTATACCTATAATGAAATTAATATTAAATTGCAATCACCCATGGTTGTATAAATAAACATACTCGTAATTCGATGTTGTTTTGGTTGATTTTGCAATCATCCCATTTTCCAGTTCAATGTTGTGCTTGTTGAAAAAAAAAACAACAACTTGTATTTGGCCCAAAATAATTTTATAGAAACAACCGCTCATGTAAACAAAACTATGTATTCTCTGTTATTTTACTGCATAATTTGTGTCGCAATTGGATAAATTTTATGGTGGTTTACATTTTACACGGTCCTGTTTAAACTGCAGAGGCAAATTTAATGTAGCTTTAAATTGCATAAAATGATTGCGGATGCTAAAAAGGATGCAGTTGCCAACGAGGGCAATCACTTGGTGGCCTCGAGTCAACTTAAAAGATATTGATTTTCTTCTGACACGAAGAAACGGTTTTCTTTTTGTTTGATTGTTTTTTTTTTTTTTTGTATCATATATTGTATATATATTTTTTAGTGAGGTTGATCTGCATTCTAACTCTTTATGAGCAGAAAAACAACTAAACAGACAGTCGGCATTGTATCCTTTAGGACGGTTCGGTTCAAAGGATATCAGTATTTCTGGTGTGTGAAGAGGATTTATTTTGTTTTATTTGTAAATTAACCTGTCGGTTGAATTTTAATGAGAAGGATTTTGTTTGTGTGACAGATATTCGTCTAGGATGTGCCTTTGGGCGATTTGTACGCAAGACAACAATTGGGAGTGCAAACTAAAATCATGTACTTGTATGTATTATAAAGAGAAAAAGTCGAGTTTGTTACCTACGAAAGTTATATACTAATGCTGACTATACAATTTTCATTTTTAAAAAAAATTAAATGTGCAACCTATGTGCAATAAAGATGAAAAATTTGTTACATTTTTAAAAAGGTTTTGCTTTGTTTTTGTGAAGACGTTCAATTTGATTTGAAATTTTTTTCATTAGAGTTGTTAAACCCAACTGAAGTTAAAAATTCTGGTACTATTTTCACAGAACATTACCTACTCAATGTTTATTATTATTATTATTATTATTTTTTTGCTATATTTGGCCTTACACTCAAAGTGGTCCTTTCGATACCTCTTTGATAAGAGCTTTATTTTGTGTTTTCTGATTAATTTATTATGCAACACCGGAACATCGGACACCAGTTGTGGACATGCGCGCAGTCATAGTATTCAGGACTGCTCGTCGTAATTTTTTTGTAGAATCATATCGAGTACACATATTCCAAACTGGCAACGATTACATATCTCCAAAGCAGCGTTACTATGCACGTTTATACAACAATAATGAATGGCAGATGATTGATAGACATGAAATGGGATGCAAAATAAATACAACGAAATTAGTGATACCAATTAATGAGAAAGAATAATGCAGCACAGGGCCAAATCAACAACACTGATATTTGTTATATCAATTATATGTGTACATTTAAATTTTAAATGTCTAGAAGCGGAAGTGATTACATTTAAAATTTAAATGCGAATTACTTTGATATATTATACAAAATTTAAAAATATTATTTTGTTTATATATTTTATTTTTTGATATATTGTTGTTGCTTAATTTTTTTGTTTTTTGATTTTGATGTACCATAAGGACTTCCGAAACCGAACTGATACTGAGGACATACATTGTGACGCCAACTTCCACTGGAGGACCTGGAACATACGTTTGGTATGGCTAAAAAATTGCTAAGTGTAAAACAATAAAAATCAAGCTTATAAAAATTATAATGAGATGTTATGAGATATCGTGAGATGCTTTGTTTATATTTTCTCTCCGGATACGTAATTCACTTTATTATATTATATTATTGTTTACAACACTTTTTCAATATCAATCCACACAATTGCTCTCTATATCTACATGTAGAAGGTTCATGAATGAAAACCAAATCAATCTTATGCGATGTGAGCATAAATTGCTCATCAATTGTTTTGCATTTTTGTTTGTTCGAATTAGGCCCAATCGCTTGCAAAAACCAATATTGATCAAGGGCTTCCGGCAATTTATATAACCATATTTTTTTTTGAATTTTGCTTTTATATTTTGTTTGGAAAATTAAAGAATATCAGTGCCTGAAAAAGAAACAAACCCAACAACAATCAACCAAAATAAAAATGATTCTGTGGGACAAAATCATACCGGATTAAATTTTTTAAAACCACAAGAATCAAGGATTATATTATATAAGTGTGGGTGTTAGTCAACCTAAATATCATTTGTGTTCGATAATTTGCAACACAACAGTATAATCGTGCAAAATTTTTCAAACAAGAGTGGGTGTGAAAGTCGTGTCAGTTAAACATAGTTGCAAAATTTTGAGATATCGTTCTGTAATAAATGTTCGTGGGTTTTTTTTTAAAAAACTACAAAAAGGGATAGCATTGGAAAAGTTGTTCAAAAAGAAAAAAATATTTTGAAAAATAAAAAACCAAAGATGAGAAAAATATAATTTGATAAATTCTTCATATTTTCTTTTTTCTCAAAAATAAATAAAGCCAGTGTTTAAATAATTTCACATCACTAAAGAAAAAAAAGTTATCTAAAAATAGGTACATGGTCTATATTGTACCATTTTCACTTCAGACAGCGAGCTGATCGATAGCACATACATGGTAACTCCAACTTCAACCGGGGGTCCTGAAACACGGATATAATACACATATTTGCTTATTGGAGTATTAATGGCTTTTCTTTTTGATTTTAATTAAATAAATTTTTACTTTCTTCTACCAATAATTAATTAAAAGAGGAAATTCCAATTACTTCTAGGTACTAAGATGATTTCTTCCTCTGCATAATCCAAAGCTATTACAAAATTCGGTAAAGTATTATTTTAATTTTATTATACTATAGAATTTAATTAACTTTTTTATTGATATTTTCCAATTGTAGGTACGTTATTGAATATCGTTGTTTTTAAAATTCGAATGGATTTATACTGCAATATCTTTTTCTGTTTATTAATAAACTTTGCAATCATTTCAAGTTACTAATTGATCCTGTACAAGTGTATAGTGATGGATTTTTGTAGAGCTTTTGATCTTACTTATGATTCTCTAAATGAAATTAATTGGAGTGTGCGAGAAGAGCACTCAAACTTTATGAATTCCAAATGATGTTCATCTGCCTGTTCTGGGATAGAGTTGAGTTTTGCTCTAGCCTCTAATTAGGTCATCCGCAGTCATACAGAAAATTGTACTGGGAACAATGACATAATCAAGCCATTTCGCGGCCTGGGAATATGCATGCGGCTTAATTTAATGTGTTTTCTGTAAAAACAATTGACCAAAATGACCAACGGACTGCAGCTACCCAAGTGCAGTAAATTACGAGGTCTTGGAGTCCTTGATGGCATGTTGGAAAATTAAATAATTTATTTCCTTGGAGTACATTGTTGTACTCTACTATTACTAGTTCGGTATAGGTACTATTTTTATTATTATTTAAGTGTTTCCAAAAATTTTTAGGTGCCTATATCAATGAAAAGATCTTTTAGACTTCTATCGAATGGTTTTTCTACTATTTCCAAAATAATGTTTTATCTAAGTTTACATTCTGAATTTCATAAAAATTTAAATTTTTGGTTTAAAGAAAAAAAATAAATTCGCTTCAGTGCAGGTACTATTAACGATTAACAATAGAAATTTGAATATTATTGCATATTTCGTGTTGCTTTGAATAAAAGTTGCATAAATGCATGTTTATTGATTTTATAATGCCCATGGAATTTAACAAAGGACATGAGTGAAAAATTCTCGTACGAGGTGCCCTGCATCAGGAGCGAATGTTTTCTAAAGCAGCTAAAGTTCAAAAGCTCCTTATTCTATTGTTTTCCTTTTCAAATTGTTAAAGGAAGTCTTAGTGATAAAAAATTAGATAATTCATTTTAAAATGAAAGATTGATTTCCTAAATATTTCGACATTTGTAAATTAATGTTTAAAATTATCTTCTTAAAAGTTTTTGTTTTCATTTTAAATTGATGAAGTTTGTTATGTTGATATTTGAAACACAATTTAATTAAAAATTAATTAACGCTCGTATATCGTGTAAAATTAAATTACCAACCACGATTACGGTACGTTTTATAAGCCAATTAGCAGTCGATTGAAAAGGGAGCACTGTGTATCCTTGACCCAACCCCGAAACAGTATACTATACATACAATAAGGCGTTGTCGTGTGCAGTGTTTAGCCGTGATTCAATTTATCGTGTCTAAAAATGTTTGCATAGCCTTAATTCGAAATAGAACCGCTTTTAATATTTTAAATCTTCCAAGGTATTGCAGTACTTTCCATTAAATTTGTATGTGTGTATGTTTAACCTATATCCTTGAAGAATCAGTAATAAAGTTAGGGTGAGAGAAGGTGCTTTCAATAAAAGCACGACATCGAAAATGTCTGGGCAGAATGTAACTGCTTAAATTGAGCAGATAACGGTATGCTCTCCATAATTCGAAAATTTGGTGATCGAATGTTGGAGGACATCTCATCTATATATGTATAAACGTATATAAATATTTTGCTTGTCATGTACATCTCATATGCCTGCAATTGCCAGAATCTGTAATCAGCCTCGGGCTGACACAGGAATTCTTCCGGTTACAGCGCGAAAATCATATTCGAACGTTAGATACTGTTTTTAAAGTTTCCTTCTCATTTAATTTCCGTTCAAAGCAATAAATGAAGAAAATTAAACAAATCACTTACCTCCATAGTTAGGTCTTACTCTTTTGTCATAACTAACGCTGAAGGAGTCCAATATAGCAGATATGTTAACGTCACCCAACATGCTGCCCCCGCCGGTTCTAAAAATACAAGGTGTTTAGTAATCCATGTCTGGCTTTGTTATCAATTTAAAAGAAAAGAGAAAAGAATCTCTCTTATTGTTCATGTAACATAAGGCGTGCCAAGGATCAAGAAAGAACGAAAAACGCAAATTTAACCAATGGGAGGATATTAACAGATTGGCCACATTACCAGCGAGCAGGTTGAAAGAGCTTTCGAGGAGCAAAGCTTCCCGACTTCAGGGCTCAACTAAAAACGCAAATATGGCGGCAGCTGCTCAATCACAAGAAATCTATTTTTCTTGCCGATGCTCGGATATGTTTATGCTTTCTTCAGTGTTTCGGGCAAACACTCTCGAACACTTTTAAATATCCTTTAGCTCATCATAATTGAATTGATTTTGAAAATCGTTAAAAAGCTCCTTGTCGAAAGGGTTCTCTAGGAGCTGCTTAAGATCCTCTTTGCATCATATCATCACCGAGAGCCAATTATTTGCGCCCTGTGGAATTATTCATGATGATGCTTGGTGGCCGTGCAAAGTACACAACTCGAAGGCGCTCGATTGTCCTATTATCAGGGCGGAAGTGTTTTGTGGCAAGGACCAATTCACGGCTTATCTAGATTTCTTATGTCGACATTGGGGGTGGGGAAGGAATTTCTGGACGAAATGGCAATAAGTGTTGGTTGGCGGGTGTGATACACAAATATGGATGGAAAATATATTTTTTTGACCAAATTGTCGACAAGCGTATTGTAGGTACTTACGCTGCGTGTACGGCAGCCAACTTCTTTGTTGGTTCCTGTAGGATGAAGGCGACATTGAACGCCAGCCATAGTGTAACGAAACGGGCTTTAGGCAGCAAGTCGATTTTGTAGAACATTTTGTAACACAAAGAGCTTCGGCTGCTCCTCCTTTAAGCACTTTGTCACCCAATTATTATTGACCGTAAGTTCATCTCACCGTTTGCACTTTTTTGAATTTTTTAGTCTTAATATGTTCACCTTTTTGGTTATGTGAATGGATGCCATTTTATCATAATAGTTACTTTACACTTAAACTCTTGGCACCTTAGTATAATTGCAAAATGTTCGCAGAATGAAAGCAATACCGTGAGATTTTAGCATAGCCAAAAAAAATAAAATAAAATCATAAAAACTAAAATTAGCGATAAATATAATAAATTATTATTTTCAGTTAATGCAAATGCAAGTTAAAACTCGTATTGACACCTTTTGTAACTGATTCACTGGCATATCACTTTGAGTTTAATAGAAAAACTGATTTTTTATTTATTCACTACTGCAACATACCGAACTCTGCTACAGACTGGCAGAAATCTGGGCGGGACACGCAAAACACAGTCGCAATATTTAGTAGGTATAACACTGGAGCAAACACATCGAAAGCTCAGTGTCCGGGGCGCCTGCGCATCCAGTGTTCTCGTAGCTATGATTATAATTAACAATACATAATTACAGAAATATTTTTATTCAAAAAAAAAACATTATTTTCATTTCGGATAAAACCCCATCCACTAATGCGATAAAACGAACTGGTCTCTTGCACATCACAGCCTGAAACCCTCATTTTCACCTGCACCAAACACAAAACGTCGCCATTTAGTAACCGTAAGGATTCTATATTCCTGCACTAAAGCATATATTTAAAAAAAAAATAAAAAACGCCGAAAAAAAATTTGAATATTCTTAGCCTGCACAAATAATTCGCTAAATTGGTTCTGTGATGATTTTTCGTCTCCTTGAACTGACTAATCTGCAGTACTTGAGCGTAAGGATATATAATATTTTCCTTTTGTTGATAAATTGTCGGACTAACCTAAGTTGAAATGAGTAAATTTTGCTCTTCGTAGACAGACTGCCCAGAACTTACATCACTAAGAAATTCAGGGTGCGACCGATCTGCTTTTCACCCATACAACTTTGTGTTTGAGTCCTGTATCCTCCGGATTGAATAACGTAAATCCTGTGAGGGCCTGAGATGTAAGCGAAAGTACCCCAGTGTCCGTGTGCTAAACAACGTCATAACGGTAGCTTTTTTGTTTAGTTCATTAGATTGTGTTTGTCGGGGAGCCGTCTACCTTTGCCCCAACGAAACGTATATCCTAAGCGTATCCTGAAAAGGGCGCAGGCGTTTCCCCGGGAATTTGTGTAGCTGTGAACTCTATCGATTTCTGCGCCAGAATGTTACTTCCCGAATGATTTTATGTCATTACCGATCTATATGCACAACGTACAAAGGTTATATGTAATATACGTGCAGTCCTTGTGACGTCACTAAAGTGCTCGAAAGTAAGGAAGGCTTAAAAACAAACAACGAAAAAAAACGTATATACGACAAGGACTCTCTTCGAGGTGAGCTTCAAAGCTTAAACGGGTGGTCAAAGCTGTCCTTCCCGAAAGATATAAACGAAATCCACGTAAAGGTGAGGGATGCCAGAGCTTTGACATGCAATATATAAATTTAATAATGATAACTACAGTCTGGAAGTTGAGGGTTATAATAACGGGAGGAAAGCTTTCGTCGGGTACAATTGTTATATTCCATCGCCCTGATGAAGGGGTAGCGGGTTAGTTAAACACAATCCGCATTGTGCCACGCGTTAAAACCGCACTACGACTTGAAGCACACTGGGGCAAATAAACATCTGTTTTCACCAAGGAGAACATGGAAAGTGTCGAGGTTATTCATGCAGGACAAGACTTTTTGAAGTAGGCATAGCATGTCCGAAGGATGTAGGTCTCCTGGAGAACCAACTCCATTTCTGGGTCATTTATTTCGTTGCATTGAATCAAATATTTAAGTGAACACATGCTATTGGCTACCACCATATGTCGGTGTATTACATCGATGAAATTGCCACGGCTAATGAATGCTCACGTGTTATTGGCCAACTTTACTTGAACAATCGTAGAAAAATGGGATAAATGCCATAAAAAAACACATAAACAAGGAGTATGCGGAAGATGTGGATGAATCAATTCGTGTGGGATAAAGTTTCAGGTGTTGTATTTATTATCAAAACGAAACTGATTAGATTGCAAAATTTGACCTAGAAGAAATCTGTGGGATGTTGTAATGTATACCTGAAAACTTTATTGTAAAGCCCGAGGGTTTTGGTACTTCTATTGAAATAATGTCACAATGGAACAAAGCTTTTGAGTCTGGTAAAAAGTTAAGTGCTGTAAGCCAGCAATTGAGATATGATGCCTGAAGATATTACTAACACAGAATGTTTTATTTTATATTTTGAAACGTATAATATAAGTTGTAAGGCTATTATCATAAGCTTGATGGACTGTTCAGAATGGTTGGGAGCAAAAGCATCCATAAATCTGTTTCAATTTTATCACAATGTTTTTTCGTTGTTGTTTTTTTAACGGGTGTGTTGTAAAGGTCAAATGTGTTAGTTCAAAAATATTAAAATGGCGATACAAGGTTCTTTCCATGGGCGTACATCAAGTGGTCGAAATTGAGCATTTATTTTTACTTTAACTAGGTAGAACAAACAACTTTAAGGTATTTCTCACATTTTCTTTTTAAATAATTGTCTTATAATTTAAAAAAAGAAAAAAAATACCAGATCTAATTCTATAATAAGAGTGTTATAGAATTGAAGAATTTATTCTGGGCATCCTCAATTAGTCGCAAAAGTAAGATGTTTTTCCGTAATGTAACGACTGTAGAAACGAATAGCATATTTGTCATATGCCCAGGGGCGTAGGTAGACTTGTAGGGGTCGGTGCAACATTATCAAATGGGGGCCCCACTGAATTCCCGGGGCCGGGATCGATTAAAAAAGGTTTTATTCTAAAAGTTAATGTACGTTCAAACTAATGTATCTTCATCCTTGAACCCCCAAAACCTACCCCTGCGTCTATTCAAGTTCATGCGCTCAAGTGGTAAGGATAAAAAATATTTTACATTCTAAATTTAAAAGTTACCTATATATTTTTACTACGGTTTTATTTTATGTTTTTTTTTTTGCCGAGTTGGTGGCTCCAAACCTCGGGGATCCAGTGCGGTGCACCGGTCTCGCTATATACCCCTGCATATGCCCAGAAAAAATATAAACTACTTAAAGAATTAAAACATAAGATTTTCTTTTTATCATTCAGCGAACTGTTAGTAAACATGAATACTATACGTGTTAAAGAAAAGTAGGCAATATTAGCTATACCTATATACATATTTAACGGTAATTTAACATAAATTATTGAACGCCTTTATTTTTTTTATCTGCAGTAATGAAGAGTTTTGTTGAATATTTATTAGAAACTTAACTAGGTCTGTGTGCTAAATTTGTTCTGACACAAAAATTTATCTGATTATCCTAGAATTGTCGCTCAATTAAAATACTGTTCAAACGGTTTTCCATCAGTTGAGCCAAGAATTCATAAAAGACGATTATCATGCACGAATTCTTGGCATGGATTCCACCAGTTAAATATGTATCTTCATGAATTAAATAGAATCCATATGGCATAAGATGTAAGCTTGAAGAGTGTTATTAATGGACTTGTCACCATACCCCCACATCCACACAGCCATCAATTCCCTACAATAGGTGTCAGTTTTATTGCCACATGTTTGCTGAACAAATCAATACTCACCAGGAGTTGGTATAATGTTGAATTAACTTTCCGACCCATATGTTTCGCACAAGTGGCTTTCAGACATTTCAACTAAAATGACATTACATTCAATGATTGTCCTCTATATTTTCTATGTCCTCGATGTATATTGCATTATGTGAGAGTCAAGTGCTGGTGGATAGACAGCAGAAAAGGGAATGTTTCCTTATATTCAATAAACTTTTCAATTCGGCTCATGTTAGTTTTACTGAGGTCGCAGCGTTTAAGGATGCCAATGTAATAATTATAATATTGTACTACATTCGAGAAAACATGACGTTTTCAAGTGATTTACAGATAGTCCAGGCGTTTAATTAAAAAATAATGTACCTATGTATTGTTCTTTCAATAAGGGAAATTCGTCTCATTACTCCACAATAGTTAGCAAAGTGCATACGGAATATACGCCATTTGTGAATACCATTCTATTCTATTCTATTTTGTGTGATCTGCAGAATAATGTACTGGGGTTCAGATAGCCATAGTTCGCTCTACGGCTGTATTAGATCATACCTTTTTAAAAATCCTTCAATACGATGCGCATAACCAGGGTGGTCATGGGGTTACAACCCCCACCCCATACCCATTACATCACTTATAATAAAGTTATTCATTTCTTGATGGTACTGTCTAACATGCCGTATATCACGCTTAAATGGTTTCATAATCTTCATAGCACTTTTAGTGAAGAGAAAACCCCCCACTGCACCGCATGTAACAATCCTAGTTGTGCATATGTTACGATGTCAATATTAAGCTAATTATTCTTGCTATACAAACACAAAATAACTCAAAAAACAAACTACCACAGTTCCATCGGTTCCACTACGACCATCGGTTCTCCTAGTCGACCATAGATGGCAGCTACATCGATAGGATAGAATATTCATGGCTATACTGATCGTCGAAATTATTTATTCTAGAAAGATTATTGTAGGTATTCAAGGTGGACAATTCTCTTCGGAAATTAATAGGATTAGGAATTCTGGATTAAGTATAATATTTAAATCTTTTTTTTTACATGTACATTAAAATCAAAATGACTACATTTATTTTTCGTGAAATTACGACTGTAAATTGTAAATACAACACATTATTTTCATATTTTAAAACAATCATTCCATGTTTACAATTTCAAACTTGTATAAAATGTAATAGGTATGTATATAGTATATGCTTAAAAATAAATCGTATGTTTGGGGTTTTGAACTTGGTATTCCTGCAAAAATAATGTTAAAATGAATCCTTGTTAATAGTCAAATACTTTTATTCTCTTTATGTAAACTTACACAAACTCTGCTTACCATTTAGCTTAGTTATTTTATTTTCTGCATTTAATATAGAATATTACAATTAAGTTATAGAAGAGTTGTGTAAATTAAGTAGCAATTTTAATAGTTTTTTTTTTGTTTAGATCACCGTTATTTTAAGTTTAATATCTATAATAAATTAAATGTAAAACTGTTTTGCGACAAAAGCGACAAAAAATTCAACAAAAACGATGGCAATGTAAATACATTAAAATTGAATATAACACCCTCGAGGTTTAGCATTAATTTTGGAAATGTTTTAAGCAGAAACTTAATTGCAATTAATAATAATTGTACGTTGTATTTACTGTGTTATAGATACATTGTACGTTTAGAAATTATTTTACAAATTTTATTTACAAAAATAACAATTCATTTTTATTTCTTATAGAAAAGAAAAATGTTTCCCTTAATTTTTCGACACTTTGATTTATTTATTTATTTATGTACACTGCAATAAATGTAACTTTGTAACAAAAATTCAATACGCTCAACTATCTTAATGCATAGATAATCAGTACAATAACAACAGACGCCATAAAAGCAGCGATCCGCCAGCATTATCCACACACCATTCGTGATATGACTAAATACGACTCTTAACACTAAACGTAACAAACTTATCTAAGATATGAGACTATATGTGTTTACAAATGAAAACTTATCCTTACTACATATATACTGAAGGTCGCGATCTCCATTTTAATGGCAGTTGTTATCTCATCCGTAGGATTACGCTGTCTTCCGCTCTGCATTTCTTTCTTTTTACACATTTAACAAATAACTCACTTGTATTGCGATATAATTGAATTATAGCCCAAGTAATTATATCTCATGTTATCGACGTATTCAATTTTGCATTATAAAGCTAAATAAATCACTCAAGTCGTCAGTCACAGTTAGGAATTCTATCCAAAACGAAATCTTAATTATTCTATTGTTTCTGTTTTTCTTCCATGCTCTGTGGTATCTTTTTGTTTGTTGCACATAGCCTACATTTTTGCTTGTTTACATTTAGGATAAATTTTTTACAATACACTGGTGCAAACCAAAATGTTTTTGAACTAAAAATGGTTTTTAGGTTGTCATTTCTCTCTCATTACATTTTTGGCACAATACAATATTCATTTCCATTTCGTTTTCCAATTTTTCAATTCCCTTTAAAATTATTTCTTTTCAAATCCATTTTTTTAATCCTTCTTCTTACAACATTTGTAACAAAAACATTTCCATTTTCATTATTTACGGGGGCTTGAGCTTCTTATTTGGCACCGGGATAAGGTTTTGATCCCGAATTCCTTGATAATGTACTATTTTGATGTGAGAGTCCTTCGTGACTTAGCATTTTTTCGGTTTCCTGTCGGCTATTCGCCATTATCCGCCTAATGGTTGGTGCGCATGGAGTTCGTCATAGACGAGACTCCTGCGCATGCTCTCGTCAAACTTGTGCATGAGTGTTCATGTGCAATGTCTCTGTTTCGGGTGCTGTGTTCATTTGAGGCGTAGGATAATACTGAAAATAAATACATTGTGTTTTAAATATATTCAAATTTCGTGCAGGGACCATACATACACCAACTCTACCATTGTCGTACTCTCTACTACTTTGAATTGTAAGTTTTGCTTTTGAATGCATTGAATCTGGAAGTGAATTTCGGCTCGATGACGATGATTTATTTTTGGAGCAGAATTCAATGATAGCCACAATAACTGCTATTAACAGACCACCAATTAGTATATAAAAAATTCCCGCAACATTGCTTAATGATAGCTCATTGTGTGAAGTCTCCTGATTGTCACGTTGCTGATTGCATTCCGTTTTGTCATACCACCATTTGTTCATTAATTTTGTTAATTCACCGTTCTCTTTTAGTGACAGCACAGCCAAATTAATAGGGTCTCTAAAATTAAAATTAAACATTGCTATTGATGTTTTTTATGAAAATTGAATTATATTAAATTGCACTTACTTTAAAGGTGATCCAATGGGAGTTGCAATTCCAAATCCTTTCGCATCTAAATTCCTACCAACTTTCATTGTGTCGCAAGGTTCACGTGCATTCACGTACTCGTTTTTGGGTGATTCCACAAGCAGGGCATACTTCCCTTTAGATGTTCTCACTCTTCGTATTCCTTCATCGTAAGTGTTTACAAACACATGTTTTCGAGAATTCATGTACTCCCACATTTTGTTATGCAGTGGAATTTGTGATCTCTAAAAATATTCAAAATTCATAATGCACGTAGTTGTATTACAAAATTTATACTCTAAAAAAGTCCCAAGTTGATCCATGTAAAAGTGTTCCGTATTGTACTTCGCTTTGTGTTGCCAAATCTTCAGGTGAATTAATTGGCGTCACCATTCTTTCTACTGTTAAGAATGCAGCGAGATTGGCAGTATATGATGATATAAGGATAAGTGTAAAGAACCACCAAACACCTCCAACAATTCGTCCTGAAATTGATCTTGGTGAAATGTCACACCCTTGTTGCATTATGGCTGCCAAAGAAAACCAAAATGAATTAAGGATGCTGAATTCATTCACAACCGCATTGTTTGATGGTGGGACAGAATGTTGATGATCATGAGGTTCTTCTGAAGAAAAACAAATCCTTTGTATTTTGGCTAATTGCATTAAAAATGAATTTTATACCTGTGTACTGAATTAGTCTCCATTCATACGGGGAAAATCGTGACACGAAGAATAAAACAATACTTACTCCAATGTAGCTAAAGATTACACTTACCTACAAGAGATGAATTTAAATAAACCTTTATTAAATAGGAAAACAAATATATTGTATATTACCCAAATCTCTTGGGATAAGGGATTGAGAAAACTGAAAACGCCAGGAGTTTGTTTGATTGGTTTTTTAATCATTATAGAGATACCCAAAGACATGAAGGGCTTGCTAAAGTCGATCACTCGTTCTCTTTCGGCAGTTATTGTCATCGCTGCGATTGCAATATCAGCTTCCTGGAGATAGTTATTAATTAATAATTCAACTGTTGTTAATTGTAAAGAAAATTCCATACTCTGCGAACAAGTTCTCCAACCATTCCATCCCATCCTCCCTTCACATTCGGATTTTCTGCTCCATATGTACCATCCTTTACAATTCTAATATCATCTAAAAAAGAAACTATTTTAAAATGGTGTCTTGTTTTCTTAAAGTAAAGTAAACCAAATAATCAGATTTATAACATTAAAAATTAACAAGTCTACAATGATTTGATCTTATATCGCGTATACTTAATTTGAAATATGAAACACTTACAATTTATTGCAAGATGTTTGGCAAGAAGATCAGCCAAGTCCTTACAATATCCTTCAAAGCGATCGTTTCCATCTAATTGTTCGCCGGGACCCGCCTTCTTCAGCATCATGTATGGTTCTTCTATAAGTGTTGTTACAATGTAGGTCTTATTTTTCTCAAATTCAATATTTGGACGGAGTCGGACATATTTTGCAGTGACGGGTACAAACCCGGTTTCATCTGACCATTCGGCAACCTTCACCATCGCACTGTTTACGGTCATCTCTACAATATGCAAGGTGTAGTTCTGCCTTCGACCATCCTCACTAAATCTTATCTCTCCGGTTAGACCTTCGATCTCAACCTAAAAATGTTAGTTTAAAAAAAATCTCAGTGTCCCCAATAAATTATGAAAAACCTTTCGCAGATAGCGTGAGATCTTGTCGCCATGCTCCCATGGTGTTACCCATCCTTTAGACGTGTTGCAGTCCAGCGCTCTTGCTGCCGCTCCACCTCCACTGTTGGAATTACCTGTTACATAAAATGTAGTATTAATTAATTAGTGGTTGACAACATTGTATATTGTAATATTACGAAATTGATCCGGTTTTTTGCGCAGAATTTTGTTGAAAGCTTCCACCAGGACGAACACAGCATCGTACATCAGAGCTGCTTGAGCCTAAAAAACAAATCCGAAAATATGTACTCATGATCGGATAAAAAAAACATATTGATTTACCGATATCGATTCCTTTCCAGCTCCTGCCGAAGTCATCGGGTCAAGCCTCTTCCATCCATCGAAAAATTCCCTAATGTACCTCCTCGAAGTGTCTACTATTCGGAATCCTGTGATATTTATTGCACCGTACTCGATTACTTCACTCTCCCACCGGTCGTCCATTACCTAAAATAGTATTTCCTTCACTTTTAAAAACGCCTTCCTCCACTCTTAATTTTTTGAGTTCGCAGAACGAATTCGACTCACCAATCCGCTCAACAAATAATGATAGGTCCTACGACCCAAGGATACATCTCTCACATGGCTCACCACTATTTCTTTTGCCATATCTGTTGGACAGTCCAGGACTATGTATTTCGGTTGCCATCGATTGAATTCCTCCAAGGTTCGCAGAAAATCTAACGCCATAGTAACGTTTGCGATCCTTTTTACCATTTCCACCTGAAAGGACTCGTTCCCGGGCCTTAGACCTTGGTAAATTTGCTGCAGACGCAGTAAACCTGTTTTAAATAAATTTTATTAATCTTCTGTGTATATAAATTAAATAAATTAGGTAAATTGATTATATTGATTGCCAAATTCTAAGTAGGTACAGTACCTATTTCTTGTTTCTGCTTATGTACATATTCTGCTTCTCTTTTTTATAAGTGAACCCTTTGAAATATGTATATTTGTGATAAAAACTCCAATCATAATTAACTTTTCTTTCTTTTTTTATCAAGTTTTCAATTTGGCTTGATTTTTCTTTTCAATGTACAGAAATATTCCTCTGAAAGAACAGCCCCAAGTAATTTCAAATGCAGAACAATTTTGTTATTGCGTTCTAAAAAAGTAAAGGAATTTCACTGAATTACATGGTCGTACACTTTTATTGAAAAGGGTTGAAAAACACAAATTTTCTCATATTTTGTTCCCTTCATTTAATATTATTTTCTTTACTGCTTTGAAGCGTGTAACTATAATATTAATAAAAGCCTGAGATTAAATAAAATTTAATGAAATTGTACTGAATGATTTATTAAAATTCATGATTTCATAGATTTCAGCTATTAACAATATAATTTAATAACACTTTGCATGTATAATAATTCCGTGGTTTGATATTTCATTTTCAGATTTTAAGTATCAAAAACTAAATTGAGGTCAATATTAAATTGTTCACGTGATTTTAATCTAAACTATTATACATAGTGCGATGAAAATTTTTCATTGCCCTTTAACATACTACTGGAACTAACTATAAAACCAAATTTACCCGTTTGGTTTGGTTTGGTTTTACAAAAATTTTAATTACCCTAACGGTATTAAATCTGCCTATTTTCATAAATGTAATAATAAATATACTTCTTTAAAAGTTTTACTCAAAAACTTTATTGTTATTTGAATATATATAAAGGCAATAAACATGTTGAAAATATCCTGCATCTCTTCATCATCATTTTTCCCATTTTATTTATAGTCGTAAATCGTTTATTTTACGTAGAAAAAACCCTAAAAATCCTGAAACTAATTTGTTCTGTTTCAACTAAAACCAACGCATTTAGAAACTGTTTACATTCTAAATTTTGAACAAGTTTTGTTTACAGTTTATCAGCGGATTAATTTAATGTGATATGTTGAAGAATTATTTTAAATGCGAGAGAATTTTAAATGTTATGAATGTTTTAACTACTTCTAAAAGGTTCTCTCTTTCATTTCAAAAGTTGGCAAGCTCTCAAATGTTTTTTATGAAAAATTGCTCACCGGACGCGGCCATTCTACATAATATGGGTAAAATGAGGTCAGCGAAATCTGGCAGAGTAAATCTATTCATATATGCAATGCATTTTCCGTGCTTTACCTGGATGAGAAAGATCTTCTTAATTGCTAGTTTGTCAGTTGGCAGAAAACTAGCTTTAATTTTACGTAGTTTTGGAGCTCTTGTAATTGCATTAGCTAAATTAAAGTCAAACTTGATTCGGGAAACTTGGCTTTTTTTCCGTTATATTTGAACAATATTAAAAAACTGTATAATACGGTAAAAAATTTTAGTGGTAAATTGTTTAAATGAAAATTAAAATCAATGATTAAACATTTTAAATTTTACGAAGTTAATTAAATTTGAAGATAGATGGATCATAGGAAGCCATTTTGTGTTACTTTGAAAATTATTTATACAGTTTAAGGCAGCTTAAGTGGTAGTTGAACCCCATAATATCTTCAAGAGAATTTTCCTTAATGAAAATGTAGGTAGTGAATTGTGACAATAAGCAAAGTACGAAGAGCCGAAGAGGTGAAAATATCTTCTTCTTGTGCAGCCGTTAAGGGGTATGTTCTTGTCACAGAGTACGTCTCTTAATTGTGATATAAAGTGGATTCACTTATAGGAAACTGAACGTAATTACAATGTTCTATACTATCTGAAACTCTGTTGAAATAATATAACGGCAAATGTGAGATACTGAAGTCGATTTCTCTATACTGAAGTGGAGTTAATTGAATTACTTTAATTACATTCATCCATATGTGTTACTATATGTATTGTATATACATTATACAATATGTCAGGTTTACTCATTGAGATAATGGCCTAAAACCCAATTGAGAACGTACATATTGTAAGTGAATGGGAAGAGGGATAATAGTTACCTAAAAGCAATTGTAATACTTTTCCGGTAAAAATTAAAAAAATACTATAATTTTCATATAACACAATACACTAATAACAAGAGCATAAAATTGTTTAGAGTTATCAAGGGTTTATAAAGATGGTTATTTGATTTGTGAAAATATTTTACGAACCCCAGAGCATACATTCTTCTCATTGTGTATTTAATTAATTCATAAAGTAATAATTAGTAATTCCATTAAAAAATAAAGTTCAGGGATTTCATCACAATTCTTACAACGAGTACTCCACACAACAAACAGAGAATTCTCCCCCTGTGAATGTACCGTAAAATTAGATGATATTCACTTAAGTTTCTTCAATTTACGTTTGCAAATAACATATTGCACCGCTTCTTTACATGAAATAGCAATTAAATCTCTACCACGAAGTGCAATGTCCTTGCAGTCCTTGTAACATGCGGCAGCTTATTTAACCTTTCATTTCTATTGCCATGAATTCATCCATAACTTCACTGATGCTATTCACATCGTTCATAGTGTCCTGCAGTAATGAAGCTTGTTCCTGGAACTGATGGACAAACGGGTTTAATTGCGTCATATAGTATACCTCAAAGGCAAAAAGGAATCACATTCAAGTTTCTGAGGATTGTATGTTGAACCTCAAATGATGATATACTCAAACATGGCTGCCATTTTGTACGTAATTAAGCGGAATTTTAATAAAATTGTCCTTTGGAATCGGGCATCATTTCGTATAGGCATGTTACTTTTATGTAAACACAAAATATGTATGAAATTCATTTGGAAAATCAGGTAAATTAACATCAGACCAACTTCCTGGAAATGAGTAATTTGTGGTTGCAATGAAACTTGTACTCCAGGTTCACTAACGATGATTTTGATTGCTTGGCTCGAAAGTGTTCCAGGAATCCTTGCGCTTTGTGTATAAAATAATAACCTCCGTATCCTTATAGGTTATATTTATATAGACAGAAGTATAAATTTTAATTATATTTTTCATAACATTATGAAGTTAATTAAAATGAAAATTTTATGAAGTTACTGAATGTTATACAATACTATAAAGCCATCATTTCTAGGAGCAGATTAAATTACATTTTTCATATTACTTGTAAAATAGTTTCTTCATATATGATATATTTAAGAACAAAAACCAATATGACTGAAATGATAAAGTTGCAATTGTTTTCTGATGTCACTTTCAGTTTGTTCTTAATTAAAAGATTCATGTTCATTTATTTGTTCAAATGCGCTTTGAGTATGATTTAAGTAAGGAGAACTATCTCCAGTAGAATATAAAAAAAAACTTTACATGTCCTTAAGTAATCCTTTGTAGTTTAAAACTTTCATTTGTCGTAGAGCATGATTCTGAAGTAGAAAATAAGGACTCTGAGAGAAACCAGGCCACTGAGGAATCCATAAAACCGAGCTGATCCTGGAAAAAATATCTGTTCCAGAGTTTACGCATTTCGTCCTAGAAATTTTACAACAAAAGGCGATCCAATGATATACTTATGGTATAAAACAAAAGTTGCCAAGAAAGAAGAGTAAATGTTAGTGTAAAGCGCAAATATTTTCCAGCTAAATTAAAAAACTGCAAAATTTTCAAATGTCAGATATCGCGAGAATAATTTATCATTTTTTCCAGAAATTCAGGAATATAGAGTGGAAATCACAAAAATTGGGCCGCATCTGAAACCTGTTAAGAGTTCAAAAAAGTTCATGTTTCCTGTAATGATTCATCGTGTGACTTTTCTACTTTAAAGTAGCACAAAAATCGATCCAACTTGGTTTAAATATAAACAAACGTAAACAGAGTGGAATTAATTTTTGCCGAGTTCCTGGGAAAATTTGCTGAAGATGTTAAAAACAAAACGGTCGGACTTTTGGGTGCAATTTTGTTTCACTCCTTTTCACTTCTTTTCTTTAAATGCTTTTTAGTGGAACTGGCATTCACAGTCGCTGTCGTTTTGCAGTCATTTTTTAAACAAGCTCTGTTCTATTTGTTGTCCTACATTTATTCTGTTTCGCTTTAACTTTTCCTTAAAGTCACTTTATCTTTTGAATAAATTTATATAGTTTTCAAATTACTCTGACGTTGATAGCAGCCAAAATTTTATTACTACATTGATTGACGAATTGTAATTTAATACTATATTTATAGTAGTGCAGTTTAATTTTTGTACTAATTAATTAACAATTTTATATTTAGGACTGCAAGTTAATAGATAAGAGTTGAACTGAAATATATGCGTATATTTAAAATTCAGTCGCTCCTTGTTACTGACTGAATTTTAAGTACTATTGCAGCAGTTTTCAAATAGTGCTTATTTAAATCTCCATAATTCTGTTCGGTTGTAGGAGCATCAGATACAAACCAGAAAATCAGATGTTTAATTTCAGATAACCCCTCTGTACGTACTCGCCCCAATTTGCCATGCAGTGCCCGATAATTTTCGTCCTAAGTGGTAATTATATTCAGTTATCTGTGGATCGGTATTTTAAATTCTGAATTTTATGTGTTACTGTTAATGAATAAATCCCAATTAAAGTGAATTTATATCAATTAATCCTCTTCACTGCACGGATTTTAAATAATCACTCACACGAATTTCGACACGGATAAGTGTCCAACAGGAATCTGTCGTGAAAGGATTTTAATTGTTTCCGAAATTTTCTTGAAACATAATCAATAACCCGCAAGTAAATTGGGAAATCATTTCATATTTTTATTTACTGGAAGTACGATTTGGAATTTCCTTATCTCAAACTTATATGAGTTCCTTTCTTGATTTTGTTTTTATTCCGACATGTAATTTTGTGGAAATCTATTTTCAATGTTGAACATTTTTATGAGGGATTTACGATTTTTAGCAGGATTAAGATAACTTAGATAACTTGTATTGCTTTTAATACTATTCAAGCAATATTTTCCATTCATCTTGATGAAATTTTTGCCGTAGATGACGATTTTGTTCTCATTTTTATATAAATGTCATTAATTTCCTTTTTTCAGTTTAGTATACCTAAACATTCTTTTCTTTACGAAAATTTCTTCGAATTTTTATAAGATTTCTTACTGCATATTTACTATCTACGGATCTCCATACATAAATCTTTGTCCCTTCCATTTCTTACAACTGTTTAAAGCTCATAAATGTCCGAGATATTAATTTGCAACAAAAGAAAGGATAATGTAATATTTTGATAGCATTCAAAAATTTTGCTTTGCGAAATATCCTTTCACTAAAAATGAGATTTTAATGGCAAAGTACCGATTTACGGAACAAAATTCAAATTTTGGGAGCTATTTTAAATGCAGAAACTATGAATAAAATTTGCAAATGAAAATTTCTCCTTTGGAAATTTTCAGATTTGAAATGTCCGTTCGCTTTTCATTCCTTCACATTCTGAACAAAAAGCCAGACATTTTCAAGCATTGTAGCATTAATTCAATCACTTTTAAATTTGCATTTGCAAAAGACAATAAGGAAAAATTAGAAGAGTTCTTCGTAAAGTAAACGACAAAACCTTTTGAATTATTAATTAATTATCCGTGAGACTCTTCCGTGGTGAATTGTACATTCATGTGTATTCCCTGAAATTGGCACAATTCCCTCTGGGGTGCAATTTAATTACCCAGTTGAATTGCATCATAAATTTCCTCGTCCAGTGCGTTTCAGATGGAACTCTCTGTCTCACTTCAGGTATCCAGACATTCTGTGTTGTTATAGGAATATTTTCTTTTAGGTTTCGTGTATTTGCATTTCTGCGTATTTGTGCCAAAGTGTGAGTGTGTGTACGGGACAAATCTAAGTCCGTCAAAAACGATTTTAACCGAAATCGCGATTGCTTTGGTGGCATAATCGGATGAAATCCCAGATTAATTGCAAATGTGATGTTTCTCACATTTAAATATTCCGATTTTCCATAAAAGTGGCCTCTAGCAAATTTAAATTTTCGATTTGAAGCAAATAAAGTGGAAACCGCGACATTTACAGGATTCGCTGTGCTGATTCCACTGAGTCCACGGTTGTAGGTAATTCCCAGGCTTTCCAACATTTGTTTGATGCTCCCGGTCAGAAACAGCCACAAGAATAATTGGCGCAAAACACAGGGAAACCACCCAGCACATTTGCAATTTTTATTTTATTTTGCTTTTTGCACGTTTTATGGAATAGTGTGCAACTTCAAACTAATTGATATGCCTTCAGTGGTGAACTTAAATTTAGATTCACATACCTATATGACACACTATTGGCGATTTTCTGCAAATTTAATTAATTTGTTGCCGCAATACCCCTCAATGGCTTAAAATTAAAGGATATAAATGAATAATAAAGTAGTATAGTATTGTGCTTTAATTACTTTGGATTAGAAATTTTAAGAAATTTTTTTCGGTCAAAAACAAAATAAAATTCCAGTGTTTATTCACACAATTCGTCTTGTAATGAATTTTCATAAAAATACCAAAAGGTCACTTCAAATTAAACCATAATTTACACTTCCACTTCATACCAACATAAAGTAATAAATGAGTTTAGTCAGTAATTAAAATTGTCGGCATATTTATTTCAATATTCTAGATGCTTTTGAAGTACCTTTTAACCTTGCTGACCTCACCCCACTTCTATAAGGTAAACGAGGAGGACAGAAAACGTTTTCGCAATTTGCCCGACAAGTATTATGAAGGTCCAGAATGAATTTTCCCCCAAATTCGGTTTGCCAATTTCGGCAGCAAAATACCATCGCCAGGAAAAACTTTTCCGGATAATGTACTGGAAAAATCTCATTTACCTTGAAATCAGTGGAAGTTGGTAAGGAGGGCAACGCAATAGAAAAGCACTGAACTTATTCCCTAAAATTATTTTTTTCTTTCCACGTACAAAAAAATTTTTGGAGTAAGGCCAAGTAATGGGGTGTCGCAAGGGAAGTGGGGAATTATTTTGCCATCACATTTAAACGGAAATTTCTTTAATTTAAAGGAAAATGAAGCACAGCCTTCAAGGTGGAAAACATACTTTCAGTTGTGATTTTGTCAGTAGGACATGATTTGGTGACATTATATAATTTTTTTCTTTTCTGGGGCTGTTCTGGAAATGTAATTCACAAGGATGTCGCACTAAAAAGAAATTCATAAAAAAAAAATGGGAACGCATTTAAAGTGAATGACGTTGAAAACAGTTTTTTCTGGCTTGTCTTGAGCAACAAAAAGACGATATTTTTAATTTGTTCTCGTTATTTTTCGAATATTCCAACTTATTACTTGAGGAAATTTAGACAATAAAATGCCAACCTAAATTCCTTTGTTTTGAGAAAGTAAAAGGACCGAAACGGAATGTGAATACAACGAAAACAATGACCAGCTGTAGCCGGGGGTGATGCAGATGTAAGACAAGATTGGACAAAATAGGTACCTTGAAATTGCAAAAACAAATTTATCCGAGGACGGATTTAAATGGAATTAATAAAAGCCACACTGAAAAACCGCTTTAAATAAAAGAGATGGAGAGAATGAAATTGTTTTTGGCGTCAAACCACAATATTGCAGCGAAACCAGAGCCAATTGAGAATGCAGGATAATTCTGAAGGACGAAATCGGCTTACTTCACTGATCCTTAGATATTCAGGCTAATTGTTGCTGGTTAAGGATTACTGTCCAAAAGCAGCTAAATATACAACAGAATGGTTGGAATGCAAGTGTGGAACAAATGGCTTAGTGTTGTAGAACGGATAATTTCATCCTTTTTGTCAGTCACGCTTGCAACTAATTCATTTTACTTGGTCGGCTTTGTAATTACTTAATTGAGATGATTAGACGTTGTCAAAGTTCCTCTGCCCCTGATTAGGATTATTTACCTTTCAATCAGCAGCTTTGCGGTGAGTTCATCAATTTTGAACTATTTTAGTTTTATTTCGATTGTTGGAGTTCTTTGACACGCGATTGAGAGTTTCGGGAGAGAATAAAGATCCCTAATCACGTCGCGTCGGTAGGTTGTGTTGTGGCAGTGTTGATATATGTAGTGGCGGAACAATATCACGCTTGGAATAATACTTTTTGTATAGTGTTAGCTCGAAAAAAGTAATTGGTTAACTGAAAATTGTTATACTCCATTGACGTATATTTAAATTGGTTTGTTAAAACGTTGTTAAACAGCAAACTCTTGTAGAGTAAGTCAAAAGATTTCCAAAATGGTGGAACTTTTTGATTAGCGCGGTATGTCTGCATATTGCTTTGTGTTATTTTCGTTTTTTTTTTTTTTACTTAATTAGATATGAAAGTGAGATTTTAAATGGAGTTTGTGTTTGAACTAATGGTACTTTGAAGGAATGTAAAGTATTGTTAGTTTGGATTAGGAAGAATGACACCCAACCAGCACCCTCCAAAAGAGTCTGATGAAATACAATTTATTTTAATTGATATACAGTGGTTTCCAATGTTTCAATATGCTTTTTTCCAATGAAATGTTTTTTCATTCCATATTACAGAGAGTACGTAATAACAGAAATTAGTAATTCAGGTCGAAATATCCTTTTATATTATTTCATTTCATTGACAATGAATTATCGCAAATTCATATTACTGTATGTCAATATAAGCAAAATGTGACATTAATGTGATTGGCTTGCCGAATTTAATTATTTATAATATCATTTAATTGTTGTTGATTTTCATATTACATTATAATAAATATGGATTTAATATACATTATTATTTTGTGATTTAGGTGATAATTGTGAATTTTTTCTGGGTTTTTTAAATGTTGTTTATAATATGTATAAAATCTGTTGAACACATTTTAAATGTTAATCAATAATATTTTCAATATTCACAAATTGAAAAAAAAAAATTTTCTTCAATTGGTGTAATAATTTTTAATTTAACGCCAGTTAAGTCGACCATTGGTTAACAGTGCAGTTCATAAATCTTTACGGATTGTATGATGTGCCTCCAGCTAAAGAGTCCTTTTTTTTCCATTAAACAAAGCAAATGGAACCACTTCAGTAGTTGCATTGAAAAGCTTGTATTTCAAAGTTTATTGCATGTGTTCTATGTACAACATATGTTCATGAAACCCTTTGAAAGGACGAAGGATATTTGCCGACTTGGCTATCCTCAAAAGGATTCTGTGCTGAATGGCATTGACTGGACTCACCCTATTAGCTCGTTAGACCAATCCTTAGCAAAATTGCATTACATTCGTACTTGGATAATTTTGAAAAATAAATTGGCAGTTAAGTGATTTAAAATTTGTTGAATGGTTAATGGAAATTTAGCAAGAATCTAGTTTAACTTACAAGAGCGATTTATTGTGTTTTGCCACAATTTTTCCCAGTATGTACTTGCGACCATCGCTGTAATTGTAGAAAAATCTTGAAGGTTTTTTCATGCGTAAACATATATAACAGTTTGCAGAAAAGGTTTCCGAACGGAAGCTTAGGTATGCCACTAACTGCGTACATGTATATTTCAAGATTTCTTGTCGCGTCGTCGTAAGAATAAGTCAATTGACTTCTGAAGAAGGGTTCACGAGCAGTAAAAAATCTGTGAATGTTAATCTATTATTTTCAAATCCGTTTTCAGAGAAAGATGTTAAGAATTCATTTGAGAATTGGGAATTAAAAAGAACAATATTTAAACAATATTTTCTGTGTTCCCAGAAAAGGAACTCACAACTCACTGTTTGCAAAATTCTTCTCGTAAAAGTTGAACCTGAAAATAAGTTTGCTTCTGGCAAAATTTAAAGTTCTAATCCTTGAGTCTGACATTTCCAACGAAAAAGGAAGTGAATTTTTTAAGCATTTGTTCTGAGAGAAAATTGTTTTGATAGGATATCAAAAAATAGAAAGAAATATATATATGTAAAGGTTGTAGTCCATCTACAGATATAGAGAATTGTTTGCAATTAAGAGTGAAGAGAGTGAGGCAATCAAGGATCAGTTTAACCATCTCGGAAGAGGGCTTTAGAAAGAAACTTACCATCGTGGGAGTCGTACAGATAAATTATCTTTTTCCATCCGTAAAATTGAATTGTGTCGATGATTGCTTGATGATAGTCCGGCCTCATGCTGATGGCATAGTCTAGAAATCCCGACGACGGAGTGAGTACCTATGTAGTTGAAAGTACACAAAGTAGTTGAAAGTCCTGTTCACTGATAAGGATAATCTTACTTTCTCTGGAAACCATGGTGTGACGAACGGCATTTGAAAGGTGTTACTGTATGAGTGTAAGGTATCAAAGGAGTCTGGGGAGACCGCCCCTAACATTGAGTATACACCTCTCGAGAACTGATTGCAAACTAAAAAAAAAAATTTTTTTGTAGTAATTTTTTACGAGGATATTGTAACGGAACCGTACTGAGTCGAGATAGCTTGAAGGCATCGGCCGTATTAATGACGTCGACGTACGCCTGCAATTCAAATCGCCGGGATGTGACATTGAGGTTGTGATTGAGCATAGCATACTTGAAAGCGGACTGCACCTCATCAGTACCCTGTTCGAAAATAGCACCTAGAAACGTTGTGGAATGTAATGTGGTATGTCCTTTTGTGTTCATTATATGGTAAAAATGAAATGATGATGCTGTAGTGTTCTAGATCACTTACCCAAGGGGATTTTTTCGGTTGGTAATTGCGCCGTTGTGAAAAATCCAATTGTTGAAATGGTAATCCAAGACAAGAGCTTAATCCTGAGGAACATTTTGCAATGAAATAGTACTGAAAATAGTGTTGAGGGTGGCGCTATCACACTTTGATATGAAATTCACTTCTCAATGTTTCGGAGTGGATCACTACAACCGGACACCGAACTGTAAACATATTCCTCGGGCATGGGGTACACAATTCACTTACACATAATCGGTGAAGATTCTTCTTATCAGAGAACACGTCTATTTTTCTTGGGGCATCAGCCAACCACCCACACAACCCGGAAAGTAATTTTTACATCCAGGTAAGGAGTTGTCACTGAAAATCTTTTACTATACTAACATCATCAGATTCCATTTTATATCACATTAACTAGAGATTATAACTTTTCTTCTTTTTTTACAACCGGAAATAAATTTTTTACATGTCACCAACTCTATGTGATCATTACAGCACTACGACCAGAAATGTACTAAAATTATCATATCATTCGGTTCAGCCGAGCAGATGTGTTCTAAGAGACTTATCTAGGATTCCGCTGGTCTCGGAGCTTTCTCGGAACGAGTACTGTAGCGTATAAGAGAATTTGTTGGAGCTTGAAAACCTGCGCGTGAAGGGCGCATTTCCCAAAAGGACACACAGCATAAGCTTCGCACACCAAAAGAGCATTCCTACAGACAGTTCTCTGTTTGTTTGCTTTAAGAAACAACTCGTCGTTTCTCGAGGATCCGGAAAATTATTCAAAAGATGAATTCCTGTGGAAATGGTTGATGCTGGCAAAGAAAGGTTGACCAGAGCTTAACGGAGTTCTTTAACAAGGACTTTAATCATATTAATGTATGTGTGAATTTTGGTAAATTGGATCAACATAATTTTAGTCACTCAATTATTAAATTTGAGACGGGTTTTTTGTTTTTTCTTACAATATCATCATTATTCAACATATGAATTCAGGTCAAACAGAAATTACTTCATGTTTTCGCTACTTGAACATTTCTTGCATTTTGCAAAGTTATTAATCTTAAAAGTTTTTTTTTCTTTCTTTTAGTTTTAATATAAAGTTTCGTGTTTAAAGAATCTGATACCATTTGCATTTATTTAAAAGTAAAATTTCCAGGTCATGCTTCTTCCAAGGGAAACACTTGGAGAAATGCTTGAGCTAACAAACGGCAAAGAAATTTTCATGGAATTGTTATGGAAAGAGCTCGTGACGCATTGCAAATTTAACAAGCTTTCGCACAGTGCAGTGTGTGGTTTGAAGGGGTTGTAATGTTGTATAAACTTTAAGGAAGCGATAATTTCCGATAGGTACTACCTGTAGAAAGTGCAATTCAGGAACCATCCCCGTACAATTCCTGAAGACACAGTAGAAAATCATAATAAAGAGGCTAGCTTTAAATTTTGTCAAAAATAATAGAATCGTAGAATTGCGTAATATAATTTTATCAATGATTCAACAGAAATTGTTTTCAATTTAACACAGGTCAGATTTAGTCTGGAATAAACAATGAGGTTTCCCTGGGCGATTAATCAGTTCCAAGCTCCGACAACCGACACATTACATATGGAATCCTTTCCTTGTCTGCCATTTTTTTCTGATTAACATTCTCATCATGACTGCCATAGTTGCGATGGGAACAAAATGAGCTTTACAAGATTAATGAAAATTAACTTTTCATTATGCGGAATTCATGAAGGGGTTGGAAAATGATGGCCTATTCATACAAAATTGATTGAAACTTTAATTCTTCCGGTATGAAAAACATGGACTTTTTTGTAAAGATATAATGTATTACAAAAGTCGGTTCTTCACTGTAAAAAATGTGAATAAAGTAAAATTATGTCGTCTACATAAATTATTTAAAATGCAATTCGTTTCCTAAGGAATCAAAAATACATTTTACTAGATTACGACGGAAAGTACGATTGATCTTTTCCTGCGTCCAGTGCCTATTTTTCTTGAGCTAACCAAAACCGCATAAGCCATTTCATTCTTTTTCAAAATATTTCCAAAAAAACCGCACTTACTTATAAAAAAGGTTTAAGTCAAGTCCCAAAAAATATTCGTTACATTGATTTCCACTGAAACGGAAAGTTATCCTTTTGTCCTTTTCAGTTGTGTTACGCGTGAGTAAATGGAATCAACATTTCTAAGCTCCTGAAGCCGTTTTCTTTCACTCATTTTTGTTAACAGACTTTGTTGAGTTTTTCACTTTAGGAAAACAGTAATTCATGGATATCATCTTGGTTCGGGAAGATTTTCTTTTAAGGATATTTACATATCCGCTGCCTCTTAACACAATTTTTGGAACTCCGGGAATATAAATGCGAAAAAGTACTTCGTTAATTTAAAATCTCATTATAAATAGGATATGTCTCGTTATATTTATTTGCGTCATTTTAATATAGTCTGGAAAATTTACAAGTTTGAATTATATTAAATATGGCCTTAATATTATGTACTTATGAAATTATATTTGCAAATGCAGAAACCTTAATTGGATCACTTTTTTTTGTTATATTGGAACAACTTTTAAAAATATGTCCTGTTTAAAATTAATTAAAATGTATCCCTGAAAATAAAATGGTATTTTCCCGTTCATGCTTCTCTGCCTTACGCACGTTTTCATTCACCTGGCGCTCCTTCTAATTACCTTGACCCTTTAGTAGGAAAAGTAAATCTAAACAGAATTTTTTTTTTTTATATTCATTGGATTTTCTGCAACACATTTTATAGATATTAAAAAAAATATTTTTGCATTTAACCCAGAACTTACGAACATATGTGTACACTTTCTAAAATCGTCTAATTAAAATATTCTCATTAATTCTATGGGGAATCCTTTCACTCTCCAGCAATAATAAAAATGGGACTCGGTGTGTTTCGTCATGTTTTAGATTTTTTCCAAGGCTGAACATTGCCATGGTGTAATAAAAACTGGAGGTATTCCTGAAAAATAATGATTATGGCCCAAGGTCAATTTAATTTGCATGACTTTTAAAGTTTGTTGTTTGGAATGGATGTCAAGGTGTTTTGAGATGGGTTCCTTGTCCTTTTTCATTCTCAATTAGATGATGTACACAATCATGTTAATTACATTTCACATCCGTACAGATTCAGGTAAAACACATGAAATCAACATATGCTTTTGAGGGCTTCGATCAATTCGTACAAGAAGCCTGCATCCCCCAAAGGGGTTTTAACTCAACTTTGGCACGTTTCTCAATTAAACAACCGGCTCCCTAAGGACTTGCCTATTAAACGTCTTGATTATGTAAATTTAAAATCCCAAAATCCCAAACTGAATGTATTTTAACGATGTGACGAGCATAATTGCGTTTGTATTTCGCCCACAATAAGCAATTATTGTTGAATTTGTTGAATAGGGTGTTAAAGAAACTCACCCTTTCACTTTATCGACAGACAACCAAATGATGAGGGATGATAAGGATCAGGGATTTTCCGTGGTAGTCGAGTTGGTTCCTAAGTTTTCTAAAATTTTCTGTTATCTCTGTATTATGCTCTAAGACCGATCAAGGGATGGCATATCATAATTGTGTCCCTGATTTTTGTCAGGATTTAATCGTCGCAGTCTAATTTCCGGTATGATTTGTTACTCAGATTGATTTTGTAAAGTACTCAGTTACCTACGTATTTTGATTAAGTGCAAATTATCCTCTCAAAATGACGGGAAGTTCAAGCAATTTAATTTTAAATATGTTGAAAGTGACTTTAGAAATATATTGTAAGTCTTTGTAATATCTTTTTCACATTAAATAAAACCCGAAAATTTTGGCATTTTCACATTTAAATCTTTAATTCTTGGTGATCAAATTCACGTTCTGTATAAAAGTCAAACATTCCGCTTTGATAAATAATTTACTAAGAAAAAAAATATCCTTCTTACAGTATATGTGTATCTAATTCTGTCCAGGGTATAAAACTTGAAAAAGGGACACAAATGTATGTATATGAATTTCTTGTGGTAGTCGAACATTTTCCTGGCAAAAATACAGAACGGTCTTTAGGAAATTGACATTCACCATTTGTGTATTACGGCTTCCTCGACTCAATTTGCGTCTGGATATTATGCCAGCGGCAATTGCGAATCCAATTATATTGATGAACAGCACAGTCGACGTATCACAATTTTTGGATGTTTACTTCCCTCGATGTGCTTTGGATCTGTGTTTCCTGGTGGAAAAGCCCCATCAATTTCATTGGAGTAGAAACTGTCCATCACAAGGACTTAGCAACGGTATCAAGAAAAGAAATTCACACATTTATGGTTAATGGTCATCAATGAAAGTCATTTTCGATAAATTTGGACACTAACATCATTGCCGTTGGCAATACAACGTTAACGTAATTGAAGGACACCGACAATGGGAGGACTTGGAGCAAATGCCAACATGAATCAAATACCTTTGAACTTTGAAGGTAAACAATTTCCAAGAAAGGATCATTTCAAAGGAATTTGTAAATACATAAACAAATAAATTAAAAATATTTTCCGTTAAATGTTTAGATATTACATGAAGAATAGAAGATAGGAAAGATGTCAATGACAAGTGCAGCTTTCATTTTCCCCCTCGATATTTTGCAAAGGCAATACAATATACTGTATAGCGTATGTATACAATAGAAAGTGCTCATGCAAATTAATTCTCCAGTGTCCTTGAAACATAGAATTTTTAAATTAAAATGAGTTCACGAAACGGCTTATATTACAAATAAAATAAAAACAATAACACTAAATAAAAACAATAAATTAATTCCTAAGTAAAGTCATGTAAAGTTAATTAAAGCTAATTGCTATATCTAATTATAATATTAATCATGAATTAGACCTCGAATTAGACATAAACTGTAATTAAAGTATCTAAGGCGTAGATTTCAACGTCACGAAAATATACATAATAAAATTAGATTAGATTTTATTGAGGTTGCTTTATTTGAAAATAATTGCTGAACTATCAAAAGGACATGTGCAGATAATTTTAATTAGTTTCAAAAAGTCTGCGATGTCTAAATTTCAAATAAACTAATGGCCTAGTTTAGTTTACATTACCAGAAAACGGCTTGTGAAATACCACTCAGTTTTATTGATTTTAATTTTGAAGAACATTTTCGTATACTGTTTTAATGAGGGCGTTTAAAAATTTTCGTAAAACTAATGAAATTAAAATCACATAATTCACAGAACATCAAACTTAAACAGGTCGCGGAATGAGTCCCAAAAATAAAATTTTCGTGAAATTCCTCTGCAGTTTAATTCATTTGAATAACTGTAAATATGTACACCATGCATATATGCATAAATATTTTCACATCCCTTAAATTAAGATTGCAGCAACGTATTAAAATTAAACTAGATTTTCGCTGAACGAAAAGTATTCCTGTTACGAAAGTGTGGTAAACCATGTCAAAAGGAGGGAGGTGAAGAGTTTCCAGAGAACGTTTCATCGCTTACAAAGACTTGTGCCTCCAGGGAGTTTTCCTCTCAGTTAACAAAACAAAATATACAAAAATACGTTTTTGTTTTTTTTTTCAAACAAAAACATAATGAAAATGTTTTTACATAGTTGTATGATGCTGCAACACTTGCTCTCGCCTAGTTGGCGTTTCTTTCATGTTCCAAAGTGCTGTGCAAATTGAGTAATCCAATTATTTTTATGTTCTCCAAATTCAAATTCTTATTCCATCCCAGTGGGGTATATCCTTTCGCCGCAAATATGGAAAAAGGAAACTTCATTCTCCGGAGACTGGATGTACAGTTGAGATGAAAGCAGCCTCCAGGTATGTGTACCGGCAACATTAAATTTCATGGCAACATGACAAATGACATCGAATGCGGTTCTTTCTTTAACTGCCATGAATTTACTTTCTATAGTGATTGATTGCAACTGCAAGGATATTTCAAATACTTCCATCGCCTCCAAACATACACCATGCAATGTCGTTGTTGTTTTGGGACTGCAAATATAAGGATAGGATGTGGTGAATAAAGCTTTGTGGAAGGATGTTTGTTATTCCACAAAGCATTTGGAATAATCTGATTTTGTTCACTATTCGTAGTCGGAAATTTACCCGAAAAGTGGAGAAAAGAATGAAGTCTTGTTACATATGTTGCAGCATATTGATTTTCATTTCAGTAATCTCTTTTTATTTGTTTTGTTATTCCTTTTGACATCGATATTAAAATGTGTTATTTTAAATCAGCAAATAATAGTCTGAAAAAAAAAAAAACTTATTAACAGTTTCATTATATCTCCCCATTATGTACTGATGATAAATGCCATACAAAAAGAAAATTGCTCAACTAATCTCAGTGATTTATAGTATCCTTTTATACAACATTGTTCGCTCCATGTCCAAGAAACTTGTGTGAAACAGCTCTAATGTTTAGTAACCCCATTAAAGATTGCCGCAGTGTTAGTCTAAATCGCTATAAGATCCCATAATCACGATAGAAGAATTGGATAAACAAAAGCAATAGTCTCTGGAACTCGTCAAATATTTGTTGATTCGAGCGATAAAACACAATTACAAGTTGAGATCTTAATGTGAATTGAACGTGGTCCGTTTTTTTTTGTCATTTTATTTACTTTAGTTTTTTCTATTTTTGTTGGAGCCACAAAAATCTCGAAAGTGGAAACAAATTTAATGGTGCTCTTCATGAACGCTCTGTTCAATTGAGGTCACTCACTTGGAAAACTTCCCGAAAAATCAGGAACAACAGAAATGGAATCACCACATTATGAACCAGCTTTAATAACGTCCAGTTTATTTTGTCGGTTTAGCTTCAAGGTAAAATTTTCGTACATATTATCCTTGAGCGTTTTGATAGCATTTAAGGATGACTGTTGAAAAGGATTTTTGTTGAGCTTGTGATATATGCCCATTATGTGGCAAATGGAGCAAGAATTCTACGCCAAGTATTTGTGTTCTAAATTTTAAGTTTCTGCAAAAGTTAGAATTCAGCTTTTTACAATAAATTATGACTTTAGTAAGAGAATTAATACATTAAAACTAGCAGCATTCTATAATAATAAAATCTGATTGCATTTACTGTTATTAAATTGAAATTCGAAACTTCAAAATCGATATGTTTTACATTTTGGCTGTAAAGTTAACAATAAATAATTTTAAACAAAAATGCTGCAATGGTCGTAAAATTCGGGAAATGAGCTCATTGAGCATCGCACTGATCAAAACGTATTTTTTGTAAACACATTGTTATGTGTTTTATATAAATTGTTTCGTCGAAATAATTTCCTTAACAGTTGAGTGTTAATGAGAACATAATCGGCAGAAGTTGGAGAACTCGTCAGCTGCAGGATGTTGTAAAAATTAAATGTTCTTCCTGGAAAAAGAAAAAATTTGAACAATTGACTTACATATCTCATATTTCATTTTGACAGGATTCTCCCTTGTTCCGCCTATCCATCGAGATTCCTTCGTGGCCTATAAAAGAATTTCGTTAACGAAAGAAAGGAGTCATTAGAAGCAAATGGCTTTGTCCGATATGATCATAATGAAATTTTGATGTTCGTTACGAGTTCATTAGCAGCTCTGTTCTCTCGGAGTACATATTGTACTGGAAAATCAGAGCCGGGAAAGCGATGTTAATGGGTTAATCTCATGTCCTTAATTACATGTATTGAGGCTATCATTTGACTTGTTCAGTACCATTCAGCAAACTGATGTGGATCGTGCGGTCATTAAATTTTTAAGCTCCATTAAATCGGAAAATCTGCATGTGCCATGGACACATTGCAACACCCTCACATGATGTGACACTGTTTGCATGTCAAAAAGGGGTCAACCTACACCATTTCGCACTTCGATTGTTTATTGTAGAAAATTCTTGAAAATTCTCAGCAATTATTTGGAATAAAGTAATTAAAATTTTAATTGATAGTACTTATTTGTTCACATTCAATGTTTTCCCTATGAGTAACTGTTTTTCTCCTCTTCTAATTCAAGGAATTTTCACTATAAACATAAAATTCCTATTAGTTGCTCCAGATACTGTCGCAATATCCCTTTAAGTTTCTGTTCCATCAGATTAAATAACTCAAAGTTTAGAAAACAAAGTAAACCTCCGAACTAAGCACGACAGCTCTTAATTCACATGCGACAAATTTTCTTAATTAGCAACACTGCCGGTGCGGATGATTTGATTAAATGTTACGACTCAGTAGAGTCCTGTACTCGACCGGAAGGACTAAATTATTTGTCTCCAGAGGACCATTTCTAATTGGCAACAAATTTTATATGAGATACAGATGGAAGGATTCCTTTTTTCTACAGGGTGTGATTCTACTGAAAAGGAAAGTTTTTTAATGGTTATTTAAAACGTAGAATAAACAGTTAATTTTTATATAAACATTTATAATTTACAAAATTGTGTAATTAGCTCATTCAATTGCAATTTAGTTTTATCAGAATTTTTCAATATTTCTGTAAATAATTCGGTGCCATATTACCAACTCTAATAAATACAATTTGTTCATGAAAAAATTCAACCGTTTTATTGGTGATATCCTTAATATCGTTAAATGAATAAGTTATAAATAATTACGTAAACTTGTCCATAGAAAGTTATTGAACGTCTTCCTATAACGTCAAAAGTGAAATATAACAGGTACAACGTTCAGTTTAGCAATCCTTGCGTGACTTGATGCCATAACACCATGAACATTGAATAGTGTCCTTTTGTGAAATGGGTAAAATTGAACAACTTTTTGCCATATTTTCTCTTTGATTGTACACCATAAATTTGCAAAAGTTTCCAAATCTTTGTATAATAAAATCATCACGTGATTTCCTGTGATTACTTGAGAGCAGTTGATTGTTGTGATACTTGGAAGGATATTGAGATATCAATCAGTGTTCCTGTATTGCACGTTTACTCATCAGGATTGCAGAGATATCGTCTTATTACAAGCAATTTCTTTCTGCTCCGATAAATTAACCCTTAATTTAGAGATTGATGATACCCAAAAGAAAACGCAACGTGGTTGTTCAAATGAAGATAAATTGGTGACTGATATATTATCCTTGTTCTGCCCCAATTCAACATTGAATATTTTTTTCGTTTAAGACACAAATCAAAGTTGTTTGGAAAACTATCTACAAGAACCAGGATTACAAAGGATTTTTCTAGTTAAGGATAAAACAATCGTCCAGAAGAGTACTCGATTGTTTTGTAATTGTTTACGTATCACAGTTGTTGAACTATCGATAAGGAGTTTATTTATTGCTGGAAAAGGATTTATAAGGCGGATTTCAGAATCCAAAGTGGAAGAAAGGTTTTTGATAACCTTTATTGTAAGGTAAATATTTTTTATTTTACTTAGATTATTTACTTACATTAGATTGAATTGTCAATTACAATTTACGTGTTTTGGTAACTTATTAAAGTTTACCCTGGAAGTCATGTCATACATAAAAACGTTTTCAGTTTCGACTTAATTCCTCCATCTTTCAAGATAAATCGATACAAAAAAACTAGATTTCTTCCACGCAATTTCTTTCTCATCAGCGACATTAACCCGAAATCTTGTGATTGATGAGAAAATGTATAAAAAACCCTGTCAAGTTTTTCTTTCAGCTCTTTTAGAGATTTGGAGAATTTCTGCCTAATTACCATTAACACATTGCATGATAAAACAAACTCCTTTTTGCTTCCATCCATCTCTTGTTATCCGGTAGTTTGAATTTTTGATTGATATATTTAAATACCAATTTTGTTTTTGTGATTCTATAAATACTGTAGAAAGGAAATCACAGTACAAGAAATATTTTTTAAAATTAACAATAAGGATTTAGATTCATATTAATGCGATTGAAGTTAGTGCAAATGTTCTGTCCCAACATCTCTGGATGAAGTTTCCAGAATGTTGTAAGATTTTAGTCCAAAGCACACCACTGGGATGAAATAAATTTCTCTTGTCCCCAAGGTGTGTTTCGAAGTTGCTACTATAATTGGCCAGAACAGTGAGCCTACATTTTCTAATCAATACAACAAGTGTACTGGGAAATATCGAAGCATTGTTCTCCACTATTTCCCTTATGTGCTCAACTTGAGACAATATCCATGACCAAATTCAAATCTCCGAGACAATTTTGCAGTGAAAAGAAGTCCCAGTTTGATATTGGAGATTTCCGGCACAAAGCCAAATAGAGAAGGAGCACGATTAGTATGAGATTCATTCGAGTGTTGATAAAGGACATTCACACAGGACTGCTGAATATGAGTCGGAGAGAAGTGAATTTCAAGTACGAGTACGACTTGTTGCAAAATTTGTTCGATGTTCACATCGATTCAAGAGCTTCTTCACACTTCAGTTAAGTGCAAAATGTGTAATTAACCCTGGCTACAACGGGAAAATTAATTTGTTTGAGCAAGAACAAAGGATTCAATTCAATTATGATTATCAGCGCCATATATTTAATTTCGATCCTACTTCATTTGAATCAATGTAATGCAGTTGCCCGTATTAAAAAGGTGATGATCGAGTCTGCTGTCATAAAAGCGTATTGAAAATACAGTTGGAGTGTGAAAACACAAAATTAAAAGGACTCATAATTAATGTAATAACACTCATAATAATACAATATTAACAAAATGGGTTCTTTCAGGAAACACAATGCAGCAGCTCAAAGGGAAAATATTGTGTTCATTTTGTTTAATTAATTTCGGTCAAATTGGCGGCGGCATTGTTTTGATATTATTCTATTTTTTGAATTACCTACAATCTATTTACATAAAGAATAAATTATAAATGTCAACATTACAATAGTAATATTTTTACACTTTATTATTTAATTCTAATAATTTCACTGTAAATTTCCATGCAATAAAATAAAGTCGAAAGTCAAGGACTCTTTAACTACTGTTTTTTGTTAACATATTCTTTCATAAAGATTTCATATAATCAGGGCAATGAGGTGTGAGTGTTTTGATTTAACTTAATAGCGATATTATGTTCTTACACTTCTTTCAGGTCAATTTTCATTAACCCTAATCATCGACTACACATATTTGGTCATTTGTGGTGTTGGCGCTAAAGGCATTGGAATTGTTTATGACTTTTTCTTTGATTATTTTAGTCACGAAAAGTTTTCAGGACACGCAACCCAGTTGAAGTGGAAAACTTGTCGTGTTGATAACTACATGGCACTATGATAATTTATCACTACCCATGAGGAAAAGATGAAATAATAAATAAATGTTTATGCAGCACGAACAATTAGTAACTATCTCAAATAATCACGATATATTTTTATGTTTTAGACAAAACAAAATAAGCTGCAGACCAAGATTAAATACACAGAGGATTGTTAACTAAAGCTCAGCAACATTTTAGCATAAAAAGGTAATGGTAATTTAATATTGCTGTAAAAGGAGATTGTGTACCCTCAGGGATTTCGTTGAAGATATTTTGAAATAAGTTTCAAATGTTTTTGTTTGAATTTAAACAATACGGATAAATTTTCATTGAAAGCAATTTTCCAAATATTTTCTTTAATTACAGAAATATACAAAAATCTGATTCTTTTTTATCAAGAAAATATAGCGACATTGTTGATTATTTTAATTAGGGAATAAGAAAAAAGTGAGGAGGACATGCAACCACTGGAACGGTTTACCTAATTAGCACAACAAACTTTAAAAAAGGACTTTAATTAGGATATTTTTTTGTTCAGTTGGTTTTTGTCGTCTAACCATTGTACATTTCTTATTGTGAAAGGAGCAAGGATCATTCTACCAGGAGTCTATTAAAATCAATTGTTTCTATTTAGATTCTTGAAAACAAATAGGTTTCTATGTGTATTTTGGCCATGATAAATATACGTTACGAGGTCCTTGTGTGACTTCGTTAATATTCCATGCCAGTGTCATATAATGGCGTTGTCACATAATATCGTTAGCATGGTTGAGTTCGGTGTTTTTGACGGGACGAAATAGAACCGGGAGGCGAATGTCTTAACACCAGAAATAGGATTCCACGTATTCAAGAATTGTCCTTTGACTTTTTATTTTATTTTTCCCTTTTTGTTACTTGCAGTATTACAGTGTGTGGAGGAAAAGAACAGAGTGAAGGTACGTGAACATATTTCAGGGTATCCAAGGAGATTCTGTCCTTCGTATTACAGAAAGAAATGTAGCCTTTCAAGAAAACATGATACAAAAAAATGAAAAGTAAACAAATTTGTTGTATGCTCAGGATATGTAAGACTTTTGTGAAACAAAATCTCAAAAATTTGTGTACACTGAAAGAAAAAGGTACATATCTACTGAATTTCGTAAAAAATAAAAAAAAAATGAAACTTGCTGCAGGGATTTTTGAATTTGTATTTTTTTTTATTCATGGGTAGAGATGTAGTTTTGTCTATATGAATTCTAAAGCAAAATGATCTAGTACAGCGAAGAGGTAGTTCAGCTCGAAATTAAAGAGAAACATTTGTTTTAAGGCAATATTTTTGAAAGCCCTCTTCACAAATCTTACCATCTGAACGTCTACTAATTTTGCGGTGTGACTCAAGTAATATCCTTTGTAAAACTATAAAAAAATTTTTGTCCAGATCCTAGATTAATATGGACCCAAATCGTGCGGAAAAGTGTGTAAATATTTTGGGGTTGGTTCGGTTGTGAGCATCGTCCTTGTCAAGTGAATTAAATATTCATAAAATTCACTAGTAACAGTTTAATGAACTGACAATTTTTCCTTAGGAACGGAATTTCGAAAATTATCCTAAAATAACTAGTGAGTCCTTTTTCAGAAAATACCCTGTTAATTGATTGAAGTTCTTTCGTCTGTGGCAAATTTGTTTTAATTAAGTGTTGTTTACTTTGAATGGTTAGTTTGTCTTCCATTTTTCAGGAGCTTGCTTCAGTGACGTATCATTTAATTAAATTGTTTATCATGGATTGTTACTAATTAAGAGAATTCTGTTGAGTGTGAATTGGTTGCTTTCTTCCACAGTTTTCCCTTTTAATTAATTAATTATTTATTTCTTAAGATTGATATTGGGAAATATGTTTATACGTGGAGGTATACTTTAAGGACTTTACAGTTTAGGCATTAGTAAAACATTGGTGGATGCTTAAAATTCGAATTTTAAAATTTTGGTGTCACTATTTTGAAGTTTTCTGCGTGCACTAAATCATATAAAAGAATAATCCACTTGTTGTACATGTACACATAATTTAAAAAGTCATCTTCTTAACTCTTGCACTTGATGACATTTGATAGAAACACTTTGATATGTCTGATTTTATTTCCTAGTGTGAAGTTGCCACATTCTATCAAAATGTCAGGACCATGGAAGCTGGGAGCACCAACTCGAACGTGAGCGATGCACTAATTCCGACAGTGATGAGATGAAGTCGAGAGCAAATGTCTGTCATGTCGCCGAACTTAGATTACGCTCTGTCATCCGCCACTTCTAATTTGTGGATCATCCGTATTAGCTGTGTTCGTCGTCCTGTTTGAGTAATTGCTGTTAAATCCAGGCTGTGTGTGAGAAAAGATGCCATAAACAAGCAATTCCAGGAAAATGAGTTTTAATAGTTTTTATTGCTCATTCGTTGAACATTTGTATTAGTTTGGAAAGTAAAACAAATTATATTTTATTATTGATTTTTAGTCACTTCTGTTGTACAAACTTTTTAAAAAACAATTGATTTTGGAAGGTAATTCAGAACTTTTGAAAGTATGTGATTAAACACAATAACGGGCAATTCTAAGCACGCGAGAAGCATGAACGAAAGCACCAACAAAATTGAATGCACCCATGCAATTTGAAAATATTATCAACAAATAGATTGCAGTTCTCATATTTCCAAAACACGAATCCTGCACATTCGCCCGCTAAAATTACTGTTCCTAGACTCCTAGAGTCATGCATTACAGTTTTCGGTGGATTTTATTTTCATACAATTTCTAAAATCGTTGTTATTTGAAAACATTTTTGATTTCAGAGAAACAATATTAAAGTTTCTAGAGCTATTAAATTGTTTTCCTGGATTTAGTTTTGGTTTTATAAAAGAGATAGAACTTTATTTTCCTACATAATTTCGTTTTCCGAAATTCCTTAGTAAATCATAAAAATATTCTATAAGCTTTGACCTAATTAAATTCTTCTGCAATACTTCACTTTTTTTGTTAATTGCTCTCATTTCTGTTTGCACAAAATGTAATCTACAAAATTTATCCGTAATGTTGAATTGAGTGAAATTTTATTTATTTTAATTCATAAATTAATTTAGGTCAAACAATTTTCTATGAAACCCGTAATTTGAATTTCACCTTGATTTAGACTATTAAAACGTATTCATGTGTTTTTTTCATATTTACTCTGTGTTATAAATAAATATTCCGTTATATTTTGGATGAATAAATATTATTTAATATTGGGTTATATAATTTTATGTAAATATTTGTAATTGTAAAGCCATCCTGACCGAAGCGCGCCAATTTTAGATGAATATAATTAAATTTGGGTACAGTGAATGTGCATATTTCAGAGTTAATGTTAATAACATTCGAATTTTCGATATATTCTGATTTGCTGAAAGCCATGGCAACGTTTTCCAATTATACTACAAAATTCATTCGGCCAAAAATTCGTTTATTATATTGCAATTTTAGAAACGAAGTTATTGACTTCAATAAATAATTCCGAATTTCGTTATGAAATTCCAATCGATATTTGAAGCATGTGTGAAAATGAAAATGATTCTGTACTTGTAAATGTAAAGGAATAATAATTATTATTGGATGAAGCAATCAATTCAGAATAAGGGTTAAGAATAAAATGAATATTGGCTGACCTTATGCATATAATTTGTTGATGGGCATATCTAAATATTTGAAAGAGGTTGGTTTTTTTCGCTCCCTTTCAGTGATAGTCAATCTCTAAGCACTTTCAATCACGAGGTATTCATATAAATTTCCGAATCCTGTATTGAACGTAGTAATAAAAATGTATTGACTCTTCTCCGGGCTAAAAGCATTTATATGTGAATCACTTACAAACATCCTTTATAAAAATAAGTATTCAAGAACGTTTCATGTACGATGGAGGACCACGAAATGCTGGCGAAAGTCCTGGATATAAAATCTCTACAATAAACATATCTTCCATCAGCCGTAAAATTTGATTGCTTCCTTAGAAATTTCCTTTTCTCCCTCGCGGTTGTCGTCTCACAAGGTTTTTTTTTCTACCTTAGACTTTTTGTAGATGCTTTAAATTGATTTGCATTGAATTGGTTGAAGTTCAAAAAGATTGATAGAAAATGGGGAATCATGATCTCCTGGCAACGACTGTGAATAACAACAAAAGGAAAGAGAAATCTCGTACCTACTGCTCAGAAAGACGAGAACATATTTTTGCAAGAGATTTTTGAATAGAAAGATCATCGACATTAAAGCAACCCTAACAAGAATTAAGTTGCCAACTTTGAACATAGCTCCAAGGCGATTACAATGTAATGACTTCAAGGGCCGAATTAAGAGCTGAATCAATATAAAAAACGCGTAATTGCTACTTAGATTATTGCACTGTTCAATTCTATTAATGAAGAGAGCTATAATATCTATATTTAGTATTTAGTTGTAAACATTTTTAAATCGGGATCCTCACAATTTTTTTTTTAACTATGTAACGGTTGTAAAAAAATGTCTTATCTATTGGAAATATTTCCCTCCATTTTGTTGTCTCATCTATTTAAACAAAACTTTTCTAATTGTACTTTCATTACTTCAAAAATGAAAAAAGCCCCTGAACTTATAAAATAATAAACGCCGTAAATAAAAAAAGTTTCACCTTTTTAATTATACAAATTTTCTTCCATCTGTTATCAAAATCAGGGTGTAAAATTTTATTGTTTCAAGAGCCTTGAGATGTTCTCGATTCTCTTCTCAACCTTCACCCTTTTAAGGATTTAATTATTATAGCTATGGGTAGAGGAACCCTATCGCGGAGAGTGGTTCGTCAATTTACAGAACTCACAAAAGAAATCCCCTATTTTGATCAGAGCAGAAAAAGCACTTAGAGATATACTCGTATATATTTTTTTATAAATTTTTATTTATTGATTTCCTTGATTTTCAACGACCAGCCATTTTCCGAAATATTACAGTATCAAATTATTGAAAAAATTCTAGAAGTTTCTAGCATTAATTGCATTATTCCCTTTATCGTGGTGGAGCATTTTTAATTACAGTGTAATGAAATTAACGTCGAAATAAGGCCAGTACTTTTCAGTTTCTGTTTTTTTTTTTTTTGGTTCCAATATCAAAAGGGTTTCATCAAAGAACGACCTCAGGTTAATTTTAAATGTTCTTTCAGACTTTTGTACAATTGCAATCAAATTTAACGAGCGATGTTAGATAACGTTACTTCCAATTGTAGAATAGTCGAATAAATTTTATGAACCAAGGAGACATGTCCTTTTATCCAAGTCCTTATTTCGGCTTGGGAAACAATGGGGAAAATTTTGTGTGACTTCTAAACAACTGCCTTGGGAATAGAAATTCTGACATTCTAGGAAAAGGGCTCTATAAATTCTTCGTTTGATACAGATACAAGGTTTTATTGCTTTCCGGTTTTCTATAAACACAAACAAAACAAAATTATTAAATCATCCATGATAGAAAAATTTAGGAAGAAGTTCAAATAACTTCGAATAAATCAGCTTAAATTAAAATCAATTTGGTTTTTTTTTAGGACAAAAATATTTCACAATTTGTACTTCAAAAAATTTCATCGGTTTTGATTCTATTCTTTTGTAAACATATAAGAATGCAAAACAAAACCAATTATTAATTGAAAATCGAAACAGAAATCCGCAATTCCTTTTTCTGTTTTTGTATTGTAATTTTGTTTGACAATTCAAACGAAAAGGTAGAACACAAGTTCATTTGCATTCGCCAGCATAGCTTCCTGTCGAGCACGTTGTGTGTAAAACCTTTGAATTTTCAATTGTCCTGGGGTCTTCCAAGTAACTTTCAGGGATATAAGAGTTTTTTTTTGCTCGTCGGAAACAAAGTTATACAGGCAAAGAAAAAAAGGACTACGAATGCTACAACGCTAAAAATTATATATTTGAGAACTTTATCAATACAAAGTTTTTGGAACTTTAACCCGACAAAAAATACGCTATTACCGCTAGTTTTACAGTTGAGGAGTCTATCGTGGGGGGACTTCCTTAAGTAAGGATTTCCTAAATGTTGAATGATGCCTCCACAATGGAGCCTTGACCACATTTGAACAGCACTCACAAGTGGTTAGAACTTTTAATGCCTTCAATGGCAAAGACTACCAGTGGAAGATACATTGAGAAAGTGTTCTGCTATTATTCCACCATAACACCCTTCGTCTTAAGTGCTTCTGCTAAAAACAAGATCATCCCCTGTTCCGCTTAAGTTACTCAGGGAAATGGATTTCCTTCCTCCCTACACATGTACAACTCATATAAAATCGACAGTGTCAGCACGTTCAAGAATTTTTTAGAGCATTTTGTTCGGTTTCAGTGTTTCCAGGATACGCTTTTGTGAGTCCCGATGACGGAAGGACGAAAAGAGTCTCTTCGGTCTCTCTGACTCTCAAGCATAATGAATTGGCCATATGGTAAACGGTTTGTGCCCGAAAGGAAACTGAAGACACTTTGCATGTACTTGACATATTTTCAAATAATGGAACAGATTCCCTGTAGAAGTACAGGAACATCTTGATTCGTCCTGAATAAAGTAGTGCTGGCGTAGATATAGGTGCATCCCAAATCGATGTTTATAAAAGAAACATTCAACCACAGACAATATTGTCTGTGATTCAACTATAGGAGTATGTACACCGCCGATTCGCGTTCCTGTCTCTACAGTGCGTTTTAATTAAAAATTCATTCGAACAGGAATTGTATTGTTGCACCTGTTACTGCAAATAACGGATACTCATTCGCATCCGTTAACGCGGATGCGATGCTATCCTGAGTATCCTGAATTATTCAGAGCAAATTAACTTCAATGCTATAGAGATAGGCTCAATAACGCATTTATCAGATTTCAATTTAATTTGAAATCGGCTAAATTAAATCAAAATGTGAGTGAATTCAATGCTTTTGGAATTACATCAATACCTTAGTAATGTGCATTACACAAAACGAGCTATGCACTGAAATCGTTTTCAATTATGGGAAAACATTTTTTAATTAAGAGGGATAGTCTTCAAATGTTTATCACACTTCGTTGTACATGAAAAAAAAATAACAAAGAACAATTCAAGAAATAAACATCCTGAAGGCTTAATATAAAATTAATGAAATAAAATCTAATGGAAATATTTGTTTTAAAGGCCTCAAGCATTATGAAGATTCTGTAAATACAATGAAATTAATTAATTTTCGTTTATTAACTGTTTTGAAAAACAAACACAAATTAATACTGAATACTTTAAAAATACTTATAAAAAAATTAAAGATATTAACGTTTCAAGGACTTTACAATGAAAACATGACAAGACCGTGATAAGCATCTGCTTCTGTGTTGTTATTTATTCGACCGCATTTTCAAAATTAAACGAATTCATAAAACGACGAGTACTTCGAAAATTGTTCATGAATTAATTAAGACAATGAATGCTTAAAAGCGATAGATTGTGAAGGAGATTTGTACGCGGAAGTGCGGAATTAAAATCTCAAACCCAATTATACTAAATACTCTCCCTTGGAGAATCTACAGGATACAATTTACAGCCGGAACGGAATCCGCTTAGAAATTAATCCCTGTCCATGAACTGGAAGCGGTACGAGCCAAAATTACTCTAGTTTAGTATGAATTTTCAGTCTGGACTGTACATGCTTCAATTTCTTGATACTGATCCCTTTTAAACATAATTGTTAGTTTAATTTCCGCTAAGCAAATTTGTGTGAACTGTTTTTTGTTCTTGTTTTCAATTCGGTGCCCATCGTTATAATCGTTGTTGCAAGGATAGAGGATCTCCAAACTTCTGTATACCAAAAGTATTTGTAAGTTGGTCAGATCTGAGGGAGGGTTGAGGGAGCAAATGTGTCTTCAAAATTAAAGCCAACCAACTAAATGGCACCATTTCGTTGACAGTGTTCGAGAAAAATGCGTTTTCGGGTAATTGTTGCCTTATTTAGACTAAATTTCGCAGTATTCAGCGAAGGAGTATGATTTTCAGAGACAAAAGAATTATAAGGACGAGATTCATGGAACAAAGAATTCAAAGCATTGGTGAATGCGGCTGGCTGCTGTTGAAGATCCTGAAATGATAGCAGGGAAGGACTCCACAACAAAGGTAATTTTCTTTTGCTCACTGAGTGGTAGAGGGAGTGTTTCATCGTGATGCTTTGTTCAAGTGGAATCTTCTGAATAAATTTCAAGATCTTTTGCTGCTTTTGAAAAGGGCTCCATACGCAAATGACGTTGTATCACTTATCTTCAGCTCAGTTGGAGCACAGTCAAATTGTTGGTGCATCGATTTCCCGACGACTTATAATTCTACAGGTACAAATTACAACTACACCTGTAATATTATACTTTGAGTACAATTACTTTCATGTACTACACGTGATTTGATAACCGATGCGAATTTATCCACGTTACGCTTACGACAAACATCTCCTGTCAAATATTGACTAAAAACTCTCGTTAGGGTGTCAGGTATCCTGTTAGTTTCCTCTGAGGAACATTATTCCTTTGATTATTGATTTTGCTGTTGCTAATGGAAATTGAGAATTGCTAGTTAACAGATTTCTTAGAAATGAAAATACAGCGCTTTTGTTATTTAAGCTGACTTTTAATGTAGCAGCAAGGAGATTTTTGAGCTTGAAATTAAATAACTTTCAATATCTAACATAGAATACATTATAATTAAAAATTTGTTGGGAACCGAATTAATCCAAAATAAAAAGAAGCACTAGTTTTCCAATTTTCTCTTTCCTAAAATATATCTCTCAACAGGATCATGTAATTTTTGCAATGTTTCATTATTTCTTTGTCCACTCATTTATATCTTTACAAAATGTTGTTGTACCAAGTCCGGAAAATTTTTCAATTTCCCCAAACCAGGAAAGTAAAAGGGTTAACAATTTTCCTTGCAGACACAATACAATTTGGCCGTGTTGATGAAAAACACCACCTCCATTCTGCTGGACTGAACAAAAATCTTTTATTTTCAATTTTCGTTCCGAAAGTCCTTATGTATGATATTATATGTATTACGAAACTATACAATTTTTTTGTTCATCTTCTAAATAAATTTATCGTTGCGTTGGTAGTGAATCAAAACAGCCGAAAGTCTTTTGTACCAAAATTACATACACACAAACAGTGAATGCTGCAGGCTGTGGTCCTCCAGTATAGATACGAAACAATTTCAATGCATTTGACCTCTCCTTTGGGCATCCTGCACTGCATCACTTCTATAAATCATTTGTTGGAAGTTCTAGACTAATAAAACTCATGGGGCTGAAGTTCACTCGATTCTGAATTTTCTGCGGTGGAGTTTGGTTCATATTTCATGGTGGAATGCTTTTCCACAGAAACTTTCAAAAATTAGTTATTGTAACATTGTAGAAAAGTTTCCGACGACCGATAGAAGCAGTGTGGCCGATGGTCCGAGTGGCAAAGACGAACAAATATTTATGGAATTTCCTAATTATGATAGAATCGTATCCTTGCTAGAATTTGTGTCACTGAGCATTTATTCGTCAGCAAACTGAACCCAATCTAGAAAACGCAAACAACCGAGATAAGACTTGGGAATGCTTGTTAGTCGTTTCCAGGCAATAACTTTCTCTTCTCGTCAAAGGCATTAAGCTTAAATCCTGTGATTGATGAGAAAGTGCGTGTAAAAACCCGAGCACACTGAGATCCTGGAATTCAGCTAATTATTACATGCGAAATTGATTCAACCACAATTCATGCGTCTGTGGGACTCTATTTTGTTTTAAATTAAAAAAAAATAGAAGTGTTAAGATATCAGGGAAAGCATTAAACTCCAAAATCGTGTTGAGGATGGCAGAGAATATGTGCCATTGACTTTCAGAGTCCTTGTACCAAAAATGTGTCCTGGGCTCGAGCTTTTCTCCTGCACTCATATGCAAATGGGGAGTGATAAGCAGTTGCCAGGAGCATAAATCAAACTGTTTAGTGCGGACGCAATTCTGCAGTGGTTGCCGAGGACATGGATATAACGAATGTCCACCGCTGCCGAAATCTCCCAGTGCATAAGTGTGAACTATGCCTAATAAATCTTCCCTTTTGGTATGACACAAATCTGGCCATTGTTAAAACGTGCATCCGGCTCCGCTTTGAACTGTCTGAAGATAAAAACTTTATGCACCACGATTCTCAAGAATATGTGCAATGTTGACAACCTTGACATCGTTCTTATACCACAAGACACCACTGTATTCGTTGTCGCTGTGTTACATATTCATTAAGGGTGGGTTCCCATTGAAATCCCTGCAGCAATGTCCGAGAGCATTTAGCTTACTGCTTGAACTGTCACTGCATTCGTGTCATGCGTATGTATTTAAGGGGCATTTTGGAAATTACAAAAGGCTTACCAGACGCAAATATCCTTTTGAAGTTAACATTTCAAAAGTCATTCAGAGAACAAAAATTATATTTTTGAAAAATATTCGTATTAACATTGACGGAATACGAATTGGTTTTTGGTAAATACTTTTATAAGGGACTCCCGAGCTGACTCCACAAGTGTCAAAAAAAATAATAAAAAAAAATATAATAAAAATAAATAAAAAGAATTCTTTAGATCTTGTTGCAGAAAAATGTGTAGCAGTTGAATGAACAGGGATTTGAAAAAGAAACGCTGCGTTAAATATTTATAACGAGGCTTAAAACCCAAGGATTTTGACTTTGAATTGTATTTTCCAATGAATTTAAAGTTTATTCATAAATAAAATTAAATTTTTTCCAAATAAATGAAAAGCTGAACATATTTCGGATTATATTTCCAGGACTCTTGCCCTCCCTTCTATTTGAACCTTACCGAATGGCAAATCATCCAAAAATAAATCGTGATTCCATGTTCTGTGTGCATTCGACGAATCACTGAAATATTCCGGTTACAAGTTGAAATCAGAATCCGTTTTGCACATTCGCAAAGGATATTGAAGCCGAAAAAGTTAATTGTGTGCATCCGATGATCGTTCGCACGAGACGGTAAGCAGGATGTCCTGAATGACACCTTCACGCAATTAAGCTCCACTTTATCGCTTTTTTGTGGGTTCTCGGCCTTCGTCAACGACTGAATCAAAGTTCGTTGCATAGAGCCCGCACAAAATTTTAAACAAGTGAACAACAATGTTGGTTCAATGGAAGTATTTAGTTGCAAATTGCAGGACACAAACCGGCCATGCCCATGGAAATCGCTTACGTAATCCAAACTGGTCGTTAAGTGATGGGTAGCCCCTCGGGATCTGCTTTTGTATTCCGAATGAATTCGGAACTGGGATTATTGCGACCCGCCCGCCACGACTTAGGTGTGTGTACTTGATGCTGCAACGGATGCTAGTTTCACGGGGGCTCAGGGGCATCAGAAAGGCAAGCTGCAAATAGATTTTGCATTCGTGCATTTTATTGTCCTTCAACAATAAGAGAATAATATACTGTATTTTCGAAAGACATTGAAAACGTTATGGGAAATGTTTGTTAAAACATCGTGGGGATGTGTGTTTATCGGATGGTAATATAAATTTCGTTAATACAAATTAAAAGGCTTAAATTGGTCCAAAATTGAAGTCCTTTTGGTAAAAGAATAAATATGAACTTTATTTCATCATCTGAAAAAATATATCTCTAAAAATATTTGACTTTTACTACAATTTTACCAAATTTTCGAAAGTTTGAGGCCGTTGGACCAGCGGAAGTTATCAATTTACAAATTTGAAATTTCGTACACTTATTTTGGTTGTGACTGAGCATCGTTTGACACCTATAGCGTTCCGCTCGGCCAAAACTGCACCCTAATTGAGAGACGTCCAAAACACGGACCATTGGAAAGAAGCAAAATGCTTCTTATTTTATTAATTTTGTGATTATTTCCAAAGGTCAATTCTATTACCTATATTGTCAAAATGTCAAGTAAAGAAGTCAATTCGAACAAAATAAAATAAGTATTTATACGAGCAAAAAAGTTGTGATCTTTGTTTTATACAATAAACTTTTTTTGAATTGAAAGTTTCGTCACAAATCCTCGAATGAAACTATAATGCACATAACAAGATTCTTAGTGAGTGAAATGAGAGAAGAGTTTCCCACGAACACAACAAACACTTGTGAATTACTTAAAAAGTTTAAGTTTTTTACCGCAAACATAAAAATGAAAAAGTTGTTCTTTTCTTGTGCATAGAAGTTTGTCCTAATTTAAAATGCTGTACTTTTGGGACAATGTCGTGGAACTTCGTCATTTGTGGGGCTCCGCACCAAAAATATGGAGCATAATATTGCTGAAAAAGAAAAGTCATAGACAAGGACAATTTGAGGAAATGTATAAGTGTGATAACTTATATGAATTTTTGCAGTGTTCCTCTGACATTTTTAATAAAAAAATTCCCAAAAAAATTAAATTCCATGAATGTTTTCATGAAACTGAAATATAATTAATATTCAAGAAGCTTCTTTTTGCATAATATAGTGGTTTCCATTACCACTCTTTTTTTTATGGAAAATTTCAAGTAAATTAATTAATATTTTTATATTTAAGTAAAATAAATTTCATTAAAATTATTTCAATATTGTACCTACTAAATTTCAAGATTGCTCATTTGCAAATTTGCAGTAAGTTCTTTTTTTTACCATACCTAAAGCAATATGTTAAATGTAATACAGCATCTAAAAATGGATTGCGGTTAGGAGAAATCTGTACCACTTCAATTTACGATTTTCCGTTTAAGAATTTTGAATGAAATTAGTTCTTCGGTTGAATTAGCTGCAAAATGAATGTTTATAAAATTAAACAATACGTGAAATAACGTTTTAATTATGAATTCAACTTTGATTAGTGATGCGTGTCTACAACAAAGATCAAACCCCCACTTCTACTCCATTGTTAATGGCATGTCACTTAGAATAAAATTAATAGACATCCGGTTGTAATGGCGGATTCTGAGAGCACGAGATGAACACTTAATACAGTGTCAACGAATAAATTAAATTCTACGTGTATCCTTAACAAGGTAACGCTGCCAGAATGTGAGCATTAATTAAACTCTTGAGCTAAGGTGAAATCGTTGGTGGAAACTTTCGACATCGTCGCCCACTTTGAAACATCAACAGGATCTTCGACAGGAGGAGTGTATCCACCCAAAATTATACAATTCCAAGAAGGAATTTTGTTACTATTTTAAGTATATGAGATAAAATTCACCATGGAATAAGCTGCAAAATGGAAATTCATTTCATTTTGGAAATTTTCTTTCTTATCGATAATCAAACTTTATTTCTATAGTGAACTTTGAAAATGTTTAAACAATTTCATTTTTTATGCCCTAAAGACAGGAGAAATTGAACTTGTACCTGGCGTCGTAATGACGTACACACTGTAAATTACGGGTGGGTTTTTAGTTTATAGCAAATAATTTAATATACATATTTATATCTAACAGACTACCTATTATTTGTAAAATTTCAATAAATCCAAACGTCTCAATTGACGTAAAATTATTTGCACTCTCATTGATTAAAGTTGCTGTTATAGCAGAAATTTGTACGAAATTGTCCATTTCCTTTTTGATAAAATGATAAAAATATCTTCTCATCCTTTGAATTTATCATGAAAATAAATGAGAATTAAATGAGCCGTAAACTGAATCATTGTTATTTCTAAGGAATCCGGTTCTAAGGATTACTTGGATTCTCCATTTTATCCTTTTTTTACAAGCTCATCAGCGTGACAAATATCTAAAATAAATGTAATTCCTTGTGGAAAAATAATTGCCGGTCCAGAGTTGGTGTGCCATTTAAATACAGAAAAATTTGTTTTTAATTTGAAGGTGACTGGAAGGAGAGGTTTTTTTGTAAATCTATTTTGATTTCGTTTTGTTTAAGACTTGCGGAATTAGAATTAAATGCAAATATTTTTTTTACCATCATTGATTTTTGTCTTCATCTTCATTCCAGCCACACAACACCCTTCAGTATGGAAGCAATTTTTTTCTTAAGATAAAATGGCTTGTATTCGCAAAACTAATTTTGAATACTGCTTGTTTAAAGATGTTCTTATGTTTCGAAACGTAAAAGTCGCCAACACAGAATTAACAACTGATTCCCGCACAGCACAAACTAATTTTACTTCCTTCTTCCAAACAAATACGGAGATGGGTAAAAAGTGTCATCTTTATATTCCTCGTAATCCGCTTTCGTGTACGTGCAGAAATTTTGATTTTAATCCCACTTGGAGTGCTCATGAATAATGCGAAGTAGAGAGGATGTGAGGCCATGATGAAAAGTTAAATGAAAACCTTATTACAAATGACAACAGGCACCCAAAAAAGTTGATAAAAGTCCTTTACAGAGACAGACTGATGGGTCAGACGGACTTCTGGGAACAATGTAATTAAAAACACGTATGGACTTCCGATTACAGGATATTCAGCAATAACCGAATATAAAAAGTTTCATTAATAAATTTATTAGTCATACCCCTTCCAGCCACAGTCGATTTGAACCATGATTATCTAATAATACATATATATTTTTTAATATATTCAAATTAATTTTTTTTGTGGTTCAATAATAATGCAGAACATGAATAAATATTTTATTGATTTTAGAACAAGCACTAAGCGACGCTTAATTCGTAAAATTTAATTGGCTGAAAATCGCTGTAATGAGGAAAGTGTACAATCGACCCGAGTCGAGTGTGGTGAAAAGCTATTCAGGCTCCGGGAAGGATCTGGAGCGACTTAATGAAATTCATTCTTTCACTAATGATTTCCCTTTGGACCTATTCAACTGGAAAACCACCACAGCTCATGCTTCGGCAGATTTAATGTGAAAATACCCAGGAATACTTTTGCATTTACGGAGGCGTTGCCACTTCCCTGTCACCTCTCCCGCCAGTGAAAATTAAAAGTGCTCATAATGGGGTTTTACAGGGAAGCCTGACTTAATTAAAATCTGGCTCTGCCTTCAGTCAATCAGGTGGCCTCGTTTTCATAATTCAAATAAAATATAGCACCCCTAAATCAGTTCAACCAGCAAAAATAGTAAATAATTTGACAGTTAGTAATGATTAATTAAAATACAGGTAAACCACATGCAACATGATTTCAATCTAACACGATCAGAAATCTGAGGAAAGTTTCGGATAGGAATTTACGCAAGTTTTTTTTTTAACCGATAAAGAATATTTCACTAAGCTCTATTTTTGTCTCTTTATTTGTATCTATATTAGGTAAATAAATAAGAAGTGTACCTAAAATATATGAAACCTATGCGAAATTTCGCACCTCCCGACATCTCTCCCTCACTCCTTCAAGAGTCCTTTTCCGTGGCATTATGTGGCATCAATAGCCTCAGAAGAAGAGAAAGGAATGTATTATGGAGAAAAGGGATTTCATACACATTCTTTTGTTAGTATCCACTAAAGACGTTGACCTCTGGTGTTATTTTTTTTTTTTTTTTTAATATATTTAAACGCAAGCTTTGAACAAATAACGCATTTTAATGTCCGGTGAGTACTGAGTATTGAGTATGCGATGTCAGAAGCGGAAACGAAAAGGAATCATTTGGTGGAGTTTCGTGAAGTATTTGTGGAAAAAGGAATGTTGACAGTAGACATAATCAGTTTTTTTCAAGCAAGGGGTGGTTTTTGAGAGTTGAATTTGTATATAGGTTGGTAGTTCTCATTGTGTTTTATCAAGAATGGTCGCTCTGAGTTAAAACTCCTAGAATCTAAAAAAAATTAGGGATAGCCTTTTATCCCCCATTTAACTCCCTCGAGGGGGAGTTAAAAAAGTGCTGGTACACGTGTTTCTTTATTTGTAACCAATAGGCCAAATGCCAATTTTTATAAATTTTTCTACTTCCAAAATGCCGGATTTTCATACAAAATTTCTTCCCCTATTTTACCCCTTAGGGGTAGAATTTCAAAAAATCCTCCTTTACTTCTCTTCTATGTCATAAGGGTGCAAAATTTCAGGTTTCTAGGTCCAAAGGTTTGAGCTCGGCGTTGATGAGACAGTCACTCAAAACTTTTCTTGCTATTGAGAATTAGAAATTTTAAACAAATAGCGCATTTTAATGCCAAGTAAATAGGTATGCGATATCAGCAGAATAAACGAAAAGGCATCATTTGGTGTTTGGTTTATTGTGTTTGGTGCAGTATTAGTGGGGAAACGAGATGTTGACAACAGAAATAATATATTTATTATTTCATATATAAAAATATTTGTTCCTAATATGTAGGTTTTTAGAACGTGAACTCGTTCAAAACCTCACTCTTAAAATTAGAAAGGTTTTTGAGAATGTTCTTCCTAAAACCACATACGAGAAATTTTGAAGATTTTTTGTTAACAAATTCATCTTGAAACTCGTTAAATTTTCTCCAATGGTAAGAAGATCATAACATATCCTTCTCCCTACAGACAACAATTGGTACCATTTGTCAGTTGAGTTTAGTTCATTAGTCAATATTGCGGTCCTTTGTATGTCTCGTTAACCAAGGATACGTGAGTGTTCCTGGATGCAGTTTCATTCATGACGTCAAGTCGACAGAGAGCAATACTTCCAAGTTCCACAATCGACAAGGACATCCATTTGCCAGTGCTTTATACTAGCTGTAAGTCCATTTTTGTTGTTTGTTCCGGTTTACTGGATTGAGTAACATACAAAATATATTTACAAAATTCCTCAAATTGTGATCAACTGATTTAGTTATGATCGGAAGTCGAAAACCGCATTAGGAAAATCTAAAATTCAAAATTTTGTAGTCCAATTAAATGTGATTTCAATTAAATTGTCAAAATCTTCGTAGGAATTGCACAAAGGTTTTACGGTTGAGTTTGTTAAGTTGCTTCAAATCTCCTTTTTAAAATAAACGAATTGAAAGTATACAGAACACTCTCGTTAAAAATATAATATCAAAGGGAAAAGTTTTCCAAGAACGAAATTCAATACATTCCCCAGTAAGTTATTGAGTAATCACTATAATACGCCAATTAATCCGCAAAATTTACTTAGATTTGTTGTTCACAAATGCAGCCATTGAGAAGCAATGTGAGAACTACAAAATTCCAACTGGGATTTGAACATGAGATTGTTAAAGAAAAACTGCAGCATTTTCCACAAAGAAATATCTTTATGCTGTGGAAAGTTTGCCTTTTCATATTTCTCAAAACTTTATTAATACGCACTCCTTTGTAGAAAAATGGATTCTGAAGTGAAGATGTTGCCAATAGTAGTATTGCTGCACAGCAAAAACAAAAATTCTTTTTAGCGGACAAAAAACAAACTGTTAGTGAAAATTTTGAAAAAAGACAATTTTTTTCAAGGAAATGATTAAAAAGGAATTAAAGCGACCTTTTAAATTAGTTCAACAAAAAAGGATACAAATTGTGAAAAACACTCTCCAAATGGAGAAGAGAATATTTACAATTATCTCCTAAGAACATAAACAAAACAAAAGAAAAAAAATACATTCTAGAGACTAGATGTACATATTTGGGAGAAATTGTTGAATTTATTGAGTCTCCTGAATCCTAAGTTGTTAAGGAAGACGTGAAGGGATAATTTATTTCCCGACTAGCTCTTAATTTGTGGAAATTTAACCACTTCCCCCTCTCTTGGCCGTTATTTACATTCCTTTCGATTGTTGTGTATTGAGAAACATTTGAAGAATACCAGTTCAGTCCAAGTAAATAAAAGTGCTTATTTCGGACTTTTAATAAGGGTTTCATTTTCGATCTCAAAATGAGCTCGTTCACAATATAACTGTAGATGTAAGGGAGGTATGTATCCATTGATTTTCAATATAAGAGGAAAAGCTGCGTGCAATGAGTCCTTAGCTCCTCAGTCAGGGTAAACAATGGCCGCTGATAAGATGTTCGATAAAGTGATAGAAAAAGCAAAGGGTCGTTCGGATCAATCGTTTTTATGGAAAAAACTCAAGAATACTTTGCTTTGGTAATCAAATTCTGGCTGTTGCAAACAGATTGATTTTCGGAGATGTGTTAAAAAACGGGCAAAGTTTGATGTATTCTAAATTTTAATATTAAAGTCTTCAAAAAGTAAGAACTAAAGGAAGCATTCATTTCAATAAAATTTGAACATTTCTTTGACAAAATGTAAACAAAAATACTTTCAAGGATCTTTTAATGTCGACTTTATGCTAATTTGAGATGAACATATTTAATTTCCATTGATATTTTTCTGACTAAAACAATATTTAGGCACTGAATGAAATCAACGAACAGAAAAGTTTTTAAAGTTGCATTGAGTCATAAATTTTTGCATAAAATTGCGGTGCTTCGGATATGGAAAAACAATGAAAAGTTTTTTAACGGAATTTATGATTTTATTTAATATTTTGATGGGTGAATTCTGAAGTGCAATTCTCTCTTTAGCCTTAAAATGTGGCGGTTCAGTCCAACTTTTAACGCATTCAACCCGAAAGTGAAGAGCATTAGTTCAGCATATTTGTTCTTTTTGCCGACCGAGTCAAGGGTTGCTTTTATGACAGCATTTATATTCCAGAACTTTCTCTTATAACAGAATAAAATTTGCAATCAAAGTAAAAAAAATATATTTTGGAAATAAAAATTGTTTTCTTTTTGGGAAATTTTTTGAAAGAATTTACTTTTTTACACCATGGGCGTAACTGAAAGTAGTGTTTGTTTTTGGTGGAAAAGAAATCAGGAACCTAAGTAAAAACGCTTAAAAATAATAGTTTTTTGGTTCAATAAACTTATTTTATTTCGTCCGTTTGATAGCTAGTCTATCACCGGCTTCTAGTTAGTATTTTGAATTGCGCATTTGTCCTTGAGCTCCAAAACCACCCGCTTATCTACATTCATGCCTCAAACTAATATGAAATTTCGATCTAGCGAATTAGGCACAAACTGCAAAAAATCATACTTCAACAATCAAAAAAAGTAATTCTGGAAAAGTTAAAATAAAATATATAAAATATTCTGTAACGGCTCAGTTCTTATAAATTATCATTATGTCAACCGAGGGGAGCAACAAGCTAATCAAAATTATATGTAAAGGTTTATACACAATTATGCAAGAAGCAGGATCGTGAACAAACTTTCCAATGCTCTTCTACTTACTCATTCTGTTGGTGCTAGCGAAAGCCAAGATAAACAGGATTTATGGCATGAATCCTTGAGCAAATTTAGAACTCTGGAAAGTTGCTGCCGACAAATTACAAACATTTTGGCAAGCATCGTTCTGAAATTTACGCTCTCTAAAATTGCATCAAGAATATTTTGTAGATGAATTTATTGCATTCTCTACGTAGGAAATCTTTGAGATAAAACGCAAACCAATTGTGAACCGTGAAAAACTCATGTGCGGTACGTGAATTCATTTGTGGCGGAAAATTCACGTACATCGACGAAGCCAATTACTTAATTAAGATGACAATTCTCGTAGCTTTTACTGCATTCTTTATCTTCAACTTGCCATAAACTGTGATCTGCCACAACGATGAAAGCGTGCAGAAAACTGAGAACACAAAATCAAAGACTATGCGACTTAGTGCGCTGTACCACCCCCGCATCCGTTGATTGCTCATGTCTGAACTTTGTGCGGAAGATACAGCGGAAATTTTACCGATATGGATGAAATTAGCTTCCCTTCGACTTTGATGTTTCGTATATAATTGAATTCCGGAAGTTGTGTTTTGTACTTAGAAAGGCTGTAACTTCATTACATACCTGAATTTGTTGCTTTGGGGTTGCTTTGTGCGAAGGTATCAAAGATGTCTTAAATGGAAACGGTGTTCTAGTCGGATTGTTATTTATAAGGCATCTATAAACACCCAAGGGCGGTGAATGGTGATTTAACAAGTTTTGACATTATGAAAAGTGGAAAGGGATTTTCTATAAAAAATATATTATACACAAACGGATAAAAGTGGTTGCGGACTGTGTTGTTGTTAAGGGACATTATACATTTATATCGTGCCTTTTAAACTTTTGATTTAGCGTAGGTAAACATTGGTGAGTTCAGTTGAAAGCTTCTAGAAGGGTTGACGTTGACTAATTTGAGATTCATGTTACCGTTAATCCCATCAATATTCTTGAAAGTTCTCTGCTGATAATATAATTAACTTCGTGTATGGCCAGGGTTATTATTCAGTTGCAAGTATAAATTCTGAGGGATTTTAGCTTGCCATTTATTAGACTGGAAAGTTCGACTTTTTACCGTATTTCAAAAAAGATTTGAAATTGCGCGTGAGTTTGTAAAATGATTTTTGTGGTAGTCATTTTCAGTTCGTATTATGAAATCGAAAACGTTTTTCCACGAACGTCTCAAAGTTTCAACGGCACAAATAAATGATGCGTACTTATGAAATACTTGCTCCAAAAACCGCTGCTATAATTATACTTTTAAGAATCTAGATTGGCAGGCACTTAGGGAATGCGTTGACTTACCTGAATACTTATGTGGATTTCCTCCGCCAATAAATTTTTTTTCCATTTGGTATACCTAAATCATGGAACACAAAAACAAAAGGAAAATATTCGAGAAAGAAAAACAAGAACAGAAAAAAAACGAATGTGTATCAGGTGGTCTTCATATCGGAAAACAACAAGAGGTGAACACATTTTCCCTTTCTTAAGGCCCATTGACACCGTTCGGCGAGTGGAATTCCATTAAAGCAATTCCTTAAAATCAGGAACACAAATGAGCGCACCATCGCGATCTGATATCGTTTCAGACTTCATTAAGCGAAACGCTCGAAGGTTGAAGGAAATGGAAACGTAGTCATTTGTATAAACGAATTTCTTTTTTTATGTTTTTTTGTTTATATATTCTTGCCATATGGAAATTCATTTTCACGAAAGGTTCATATTTCCTTCATGATGGAGAGGTTGCAAGTTTGAAGTGGTCGCGAAATTTGGATTTCTTGGACGTCTACATTTCTACATTCTTTTATTTAAAGTTGGTCTGATAATGACATATTTTAATGAGGGGGAAATGCACAAATGGAAAAAAAAATCTGGTATTTTACTCGTTTTAAGCTCCTCCTAATGATTTTAATTTCATGCAAGCACTTATTTCGGCCAGAGTCTTCCATCGTTCTTCAACAGATAATAAATGTTAAATTGGACTCCATCAACAGGAACTCGAATATAGAACTTCCAGTTCATGTTAATAACAACTTGTAAATCCATTCAACCAAAACTGTTCCAACGTATTCTTTCCGCATTTTACTTCATTCAACCCAGTTTCCATTAATAACAAATGCAGTGAAAGTTTCTCATTTTCCAGAAAAATTGAACATTTTTAAATGTCTGACAACAATGCATAAAAGGTAGCAATTAAAAATCATTTTTAGCCTAAATACACCAATTACTTTCTGAATGAGAGAGGCAAAAGTATGAAATTGACACAGGAAAAAATAACACAGTCATTCTTATTGAAAGGGGTGTGAAAACTTGACATACATATGGAATATATGTACATGGATCTGAAAGTTTTATCGCTATTGTTCCACATTCGTTCTGATTCATGTCAGTGAGGTTTTCGAAATAGGGGCATTTTGTGATTTCGAAAAAGAAGACAAATATTTTCGTTTTGTTATTTAGTTTTAAACTGTAATGAGATTTTTTATTTTTATGTATTATTTAGTTGGTTAATTGTTGTACTTTCCTTTCTGTAGTACTGTATTTCTCAGAAAAAATTCTACAGTAATTACATTCACAAAATAATTTATGTGCAGATCATTTTCCCTCCACCGTCCATTGGGCACCCTGAGGCTTTGTTTTTTTTTTTATCTGAAAACCAAGATGAAATATTCTGACATAACATTATTTAAAATGAGGGATTCAAAATGAAAACATTTGAAACGGTTAATTAATTAATAAAGTTTCATGACTTTTTTTTCAAATGACTGGAAAATCAACGATAAATTTTAAGAAATATTTGCATTTATTTTTATGAAAGCCCTGACAGGAATTACTTCCGCTATTTGGAAAAATACTTGGTTTGTTGGGTCTAAAAGCATTTGTTACTGACAATCAATAAAAATTTATGAATGTTACTTTGTGGGGTGAATTTTAATTAAAGTTCTAAATCATGTTTTAAAGAAGGAAATTGTTTCAATATAAAGTAGAAAAAAGGTACCTACTTATAATATATTTTTTTATAACTTTCTAAGAATTACTCCACCGTTTTTTTTTTGTTTTTGTGTAGGTTTGTAGGTTTTATTTCGATTGCTGAGTGTTTCAATTTCATCCCTGTTTGTTTTAGATGCGACATTTTTCGTTGTGTGAAAAATTTCAAGGAAATAAGGTTGTTTGTGATAAGTAGAATCAAAGTCAATATGAAGGGCGTGTCAAATTGAAATTTTTATCAGTCAAAATAGAAAATTGGATTACCCTTTCCCACTAGAAGTTAAGAATATTTTGAAAGAAGTTGAGATTTTTCCATCAGAACTTACAAACAAATCCGCTACTGAGGACATGATATGTACTCGGATATTTTTTAGGGTACGGATAGAAATGCAAATCCAATCATTTTTTTTTTTCTCTTCGACATCGGCTGTTTTTATTTACTATGCCAGTACATCCTGTGATGTGATCCCAGGATCCAGAATTTCACAGCGATTGATAGTCTTCGGGGAAGCTGAATAGACTTCCCATCCGATAAAACATTTTCTCATTCAGACAGCGTTAACAGACGTGCGCATCTTTAAATCCTGCATAAATTACATTTCATGTTATTTTCAACTTGAGTCGTGCTGATGGACAGTCTTCAATTGACTATTCAAAATTAATTAAGCAGCATAGGTTTTTAAGTCATAGGAATTGTTTCTGCATTGTAGTTTCGTTTTGCAGTGTGATTGCTTTTCTACAGGTTTTTCAATTTTCATTAAAACTAAATTTACTAAGCTGCAGTATTTCCTTTTCTATTTTGAATCCTTGCAATATTCGGGAAAATGCAGTTACTCGATGTTACTCGTGTATTCCCATGAAGTTGACTTTATCTCCTCACTGAACTTCGAGAAGAAAAATAAAGGAAAAAGAGGAGATTTGCATTGGAAGTCGGTGGAACTTGGTGTAATAAGGGTTGGATGGCAGTGATGGAGGAGCACATGCCGGGAATGGATGATGTTCCGGTGAAAGTCACCCCTTGGGAATTGCATTGTGATTGTTGGGATGAGGTATCATGCGCCCTGGAGAAGTGTGAAAAGCATTTCACGGCGACAAGCAGCTCTTGTCGGCTTTTCCTCCTTCATGAACCCTTGCATGCTGGATTTATCCCAATGGCTTCAGGCAATTTGCTCAAAAATTTAAAAATTTGTCGTGTACGCTGATTTTAAACGTTAGCAATAAAAATCGCAAAACACTGGATTTAAGCTTTGTCATGGCGATACTTGCTCCTTAACTGCCTGCTTTAATATTGTCAAGCTCTCTGTAAGGATCACGTTGAAGGATGTGGTATACAAGCCTTAAATCAATCAGGGATTTTTTGAGGGAATTCCAGAAAATTGGATTTCATCACGGTACCAAGTCCACTGCTTTTTTTCAAGGACACGTGAAAATGGAATCAATGTGAGTTTTGATATGTTTGATTATTTCCGCTAATCGAAAAAGATTAATTATAATTATTGGAGGTCAAAATTTAATTCTGAAAAGTGTATAAAGGACATAATTAAAGAGTTTTTAATACTTAATAAAAATAAAAGTATAATACTAGGTATTATTAGAAAATGTTTAGGTACAATGATAACAATTCATTAACTAAATTCAGTGCTCGTTTTCAATAATGATGACAGAAAAAAAACAACCGTATATTATTTATTGTATTATAATGTGAAAAGAACCCGTTTTATGGATGTCCGTTTATCTGTTGTCTGTGGTCTGTCTGCTGCCTGTCTGGTGGCTATCCAGACGATAACTCGAGAACGCTTGTAGCCTATAGAGACTTGAAATTTCGTACAAAAATACCTCATTAAAATTAGTTTTCAACCATACCACTAAAATTGTAAGGTTCGAGGATGAGAAAAATCGGACAACACCTTTTTAGTGTTGCCATTTAAGGCTGAATCATTTTAATACAAAAAATGTTAAATTTGGTTATTGAATATTTATATTTCAACTTTTCTTCGTTCCCCTAAATATTCTTAGGAACTGAAACGGGACTGTTTTTACACGGTCTTTTTTACACGATCTTGAAATGAAAAGTGTTTCACCGCATTGTAGAAAAAAACGGAGAGATTTCAATTGGATCAATTTAAAATGTTAAAAATAAAATAATTTTTGAATTATTCTACCTTTTTAATATTTTCGTATAGTTTTGCTAAACCATGATAAATTGTCATTAATAAAACGTTAAGTTTATCAAAATTCATAGGAGGTGAAGCTTGTCTAAGTGTTTTTCCGGTTTCCTTAGAAATTGCTAAGTGTTTTGAAACCGAAAAATTCCGCAAGTGCTCTACTAATTGATATTTATGATAATAATGATTTCTATAATTAAATAATATAGTTTAATCATCCTGATTAATCAGTCACAATAGATTCCGAGGCTTGATAAGGCCGTAAATAACACCGGCATGGGATGACTCAAATGTGTTTGGCAATAAAATTGCCAGAATGATCGAGCATGGTTATCAGACGAACGACACCGACTGATAAGGGCAGGTATAAAAGGGGAAAGCTTCCACCGGTATCGACAGTTCAATACAACTACACTTGTTTCCGGACATTCGAAAACCAACAACAACAAATCTACAACAATAAAATGGCACGTATCTTTACTGCGGTTACTTTAGTTACTTTTGCGGCTTTCTGTACGGCTCAAAAGCCCGAAATTCAAGCGATCGGAGAAAACATTGAGGTTGTCGAGGACATCAATGTGTACCGCACCCAGCATCCTGGGTTGAATCTCATTCCTCTATCTGCTAAAGTCAACCAACCTTTGGGAGAAATCCGATACAATTTGGGCCAACGTGTGATTGGTAAGAAATGAATGGTTACCGTTATCAAAAGGTAATTAACTAACGGCGTAAATTTTCTTAATTCCAGGTGATAGAATCGTTGCGCAGGGAAACAACAATTCCGTTTATCCAAGCCCCCAGAATGTCCAGCTCACGCTCAAGTATCCTCAGTCTGGCTATGGCGCTGTGGTCACCTACGTTGAAATTGTTGTGAGCCAAACCTCGAATGACGGAAACGCTTACGTCGTTTCCGGAAACATTGGAGAACGCCAAATTATCATCGTTGTAGAGGCCAAACAAACCTACAACTTTTCCTACAGATCGGCAATTTATGGATTATAAGTGAAGTGATAAATATCGAATCTGTAAAATAAAGGGTTTCTTTTTACAAGAATTCTCGGAGGATTTTTTCTTTATTCTGTAGTAATACAGGATTAAGGGCTAAAGGATTAGAGGAGTTAAGTACTATATACATACGCTTGTCTAATTAGATGTGTTCCGTGATAAGAAAAACAAATTCATTCGTAGGTAGTTCTTATATAATTAATTAATTGTAATTAATAAGAATATTTAAAAGGAAATAATAAAGTATAATTAATTTTTTCAGACACATTTTAGTTGAGGGAATTTTTTTTCACTCTTACTTTCTAAAAAAATAAAATCGATTTTGTATTTTATTTCTCCCTTTTCAGTTGCATAACATTCATTTAAAATAAACCAAACGGAATTTCACGTATTTCACGGCAGCTATTTTAAAAACTTTCAAGCAAAATGTTTGACATCATTTTAAAGGATTCTCGGAAATGAAATTGTGACCAGAAATCAACACTAAAAATATATTTGAATTATCGGTAAAACTTTCATGCTAACACAGTGAGCATACGAAGAACATTGTACACCAACCGTTATAATGGAGGAGATACGTATAACGAGCAGTAAGGGTTATGTCCTTTGCCATTTGTGGCGCAAATTTTACTCGTTATCTGGAGACCGCTACTGGGACTTACGAAACAAGATGCAAAGTAAAATCGATTTTCCTTTACAAAGATGTATTATAACTGTTCGGGTAATGGTCGTGGAAAAATCGGTATTATAAAAAGGATCAGTGTTACTAATGGTTTGAAATAACCATTGAATTTTTACATGAAACTTTTGCATCTTTGGTTGGACTGTTTGCACTGTTTTGTGAATCGAATGTGAAAAATTTAATGTTATAGGAAATATGAAAAGTGAGGGACCGCAAGGAACTGCTTTAAGAAGTGGTGCCAAACAACGACTGAAGTTTGGCAGATGTTGATGATATTTGAACACTTTTGGGGAAAACTGTTACACAAATGTCATTTATCGAACAGTGATAATAAATTGAACAGTGCAACCTGCAGCCATATCCTTGAAGAGCAAGAGGGTGGTGCCAAGGAAAGCTCTACTAGTGTAAGATCCATCTGCTGAATAACATGGGAAACAGTGCATTGAAGTATTCCTCGAATCGGATGTAAATAAAGCGCGTCTCAACTTCAGAACTTGTTCATTGTCTAAATAGGAAAAATCTCCAGCGAAATGCTGCAAATTTCAAGCTGTTTTGTGGTTTACTTAGTAGAATTGCCATCCTCACAAGTGCATACAAAAGAGAAACCTCTGCCACATTGGTGCATGTTCAATGTGGACTCTTTTACCTCGAACTTCTCGGGATGTTTGCATCCTGGCGCACAAGAGTCAACGAGCGCAACATTTGCCAAATATTTGGTTTGGGGTGAATGAATAGTGGATTGTTGCAGAATTTGTCAACGTGCCAGGAATATTTTTGTGATTTAAAGTTTCTTCAGATATTTAGTTCGGTCAACTGTTTTAATGGAAAACAAAATTGATTACAACAATATAAAAAATAGTTTTAGATGAATCCAGCAACGTGTCTTTGTTTTTTCTTTGTTTCTTGCAACATTTACGGTTGACAATATGAAAGTCATTTTCATTAAAAATTCGAACCATTCATGACATGAAATTTGAAAAGGATTCACAGACAGGCAAGAGTTCACCACGTTGGTTATGAAATGGAGGGAAAAATTGGATTTTCTACTGTTATTACAGAGTCAACGGAAGCTTCTGCTCTACGCTTAGATAGGCAGATTTACCCTTTAAGGACTTTCGGAATAGGAGCATGGCAGAGATTCTGTTATTGAATTTTTGTCGAAATTGGACCGGAACAAGCAGCGGTAGTTGCTGAAAACTGTTTGCTTTTTCGTAATTGAATCGGCCCCGGATCGAAAGTTGCTCTAAATCCCAAAATTATATCATTATGTTAATAAAAATGTAGTGTTTTACTTTAATATTATCATAATTCATAATGTTTAAATTGAAACCATAAATGTCTGTTTAATTTCAGAAGCCAATAATTATTTAAACAGTAAATATTGTTAATATTTTGAAAATTTATCAGACATATGTCCTGTGTGGTTTTGCAACAAAATGTTTTTTAACAAAAACTGACAAAGTAAACATGAATTTTATTTGTTAAACTGTGAATCGTTTTGAAATGTGTCAGTTCTTTTACTATTAAAAACTTTTCAATATTGCTCTAAAATAAACTGACACAACAGTCAATTGTTTCAGCACAATCCACCTTCAGAGAAGTTATTGTATTCGCGAAATTGTTGTTGCATTTTCAGTGACGCGAACACACATACACAGGCAAACAGAACACCCTTCGGAAAAATGTATAAAAAGTCTCATATGCGGATACAATTTTTATCGTTACCATTTTGTTTTTGCAAAGACGAAACAGAAAAGTTCTTGGGCGGGCACTGATGGCATATGGTTTTCCACTTTTCCGGCAAATATATCGTTTTTGCTTGAATTCTCTGTTCATCATTTACTGGTCCATTTCCCAACAAGAATCACTTGCCAAGAATAACTCGAAATTCTCGGACAACATTTTTTTTTTCCTTTTCTTAATATCGAAAATTGTACAGAATCAAGAACACAATTTTTATTTCATCTGATTCTAATCTCAAATAATTTTCTGATTTATAGCGATGTATATTTCGTCCTTGTGTTTCAGTTTCCATATGTAAAAAATTGTATACATAGGTATCTCAATACTACTTTGAATTTCGAATTTTTCTTGTTCTATATTGTATACAAAATATCTCAAAACTTAAAGTCAAACAACAAGACAGTCTGATATTGAAATTTTGACTAAACCTTAAAGTTGTGTTTGCGAATTTATTTTATGCTTTCAAATTCCAAGGAAACTGCCTAGAGCACTTGAAGGAAGCCAATTGTGAGGAAGTCTTACAACGATGTCCTTTTAGATAGCTTTTAGCGATGAAAATTTTCCACTCTTTAAGGCATGTTTAAACACTCAAATGCAAACGGGTCCGATTAAATATTAAACACTACACGTCGAACAGTTGTTTCAATTATCCTTGAACTAAATCCTTTATACTTCGAAAATCACCTACAGGAGTTTTTGTCAGGCACACAGTATTATGCCGCATTCGCTAGTATTTGTTTTTTTGTTTTTCTGTTATTTTATTTGTGTCCTTGATGCTTGTTAAAAGCGTCTCCGGAAAAAGTGGAATGTTTCTTTTATATTGCAATTCCAGTTTGTGTAATCTTCCGTGCGTACTGAAGAAGTCTGAGAAAATTGAATGCCACACTTTTTGAGACTTTGAAAACGCCTTTGTAATTATGGCCCCAGTAAGTACTTTGCCATCCGCTTTTGTTGCTAATGATGGAGTAAATGTTGTTTTGCTGTTAATGAAAGGAGTCTAATCATCGCTAATGCCAATCGTCACTTGCGGTAGCTTTTGAAATTCGCTCATTGAATTCGAAAATGATTTTCAAATTGTATAGTAGGATCCTTGAAACCATTTCCACGAATTTTAATGCCATTGAAATACTTCTTAAGCACTCGGTTATTTTAAATGCTATTTCCAAATGGTTTATTTCTGTCGAATTTCAATATTGAAGGAAGATTCAAATAACATTTTAGCAGTTTATTTTGAAATGATTTCAGGTCTGCTGCAAAGGAGTTGCGAAATTTGGTAAGAGCCTTGTACCTTATCTCTGTTGAATTATCCGAACGAATAACGGTGAACAGTTGAACACCTAATAACAGCGTAACAAAACATTTCTTCTATTTCTTTAAGGACACTGCCTCTTTCAACATCGTGGTCTGATTTGAGGTTTTCAGATCCCAAGCGTTTCCTTCAAATATTTTATTTTCCTGTCTCACAACGAAAATGCTCATTTCATTCTATTTGTTTTCCAATGGAATTGTTCCGTAAGATTTACACCCCTCCCTCTCTTCATTGAAGAATTATTTGCTTTTTCTGATTAAAGAAAGCTATAAACCCTCGGCTGTTTGCTATTTTCGGTAGATTGAACAGCAAAAAGGACTAAACATTGTTTGAGGCCGAAGTAGGTGTGGTTGCGGGGAGCACTTGAATGAAAAGAACGACAACGCCAAACATTGAAAGAAAATGAAAGAGTATTATTTATGTATTGAATTGAAATAGATTTTAAAAATAGGCATGTTTTATTCGTTTCTCATCCTTAAATCCATTTAAGATATCCCAGCGATTTCAAAGAAAATCTCATCATCTTCATTTGCATAATTTTCTTGGCCAGAAAATCAAAGCCTTCCAGTATATTTATCTATTAAATTGAGAAATCTATCACATAGAAATCAGTGGTACCCTTTATTGTAAAATTAGTCCTTCACCAGGACAACTCCAAACTGAGCCCGCCATTAAAATAAGCGGATTTACCTTTTCCATTTTCTGAAATTGTGAGAAGCTAAGAAGATTTCTAATATTGCCAACCAACTCGCCAAAATCCTGACATTACAATGTAAAAGGAAGTTGCGGTGCTACATTCGATATACCTACTATACATACAAGGAATACATATAAAGCTCTGTAATATGTCGTAGAACCCAAATCGGATTTGGTACATTACCACGTGGGTGAACGGGCTGCGAAACTCTCCTTCTAGCCATGATGAATGCAAAATGATCCCTTTGAGACTTAGCTAATATGATGTAGATTCACCACAGTATTCTGATATCGGCACCATTGACGGTGGGAGCAGCTTACCTGGGTTTCCTTCTTATTAAACACCATTATCCTGACTTTATGTACTGGAGGATAGTACTGTTGCTGAGTATCGACTGAAAACCGAGATTATTCCCCAATTATTGGCTTCGGCCCATTAAGCTCTGAACTTATGATGACCTTTTCTTGGACAATGTTCAGTCCCTGTTTTCTGCGGAGCAGCCAAAAAGGATGAGATGGTGATTGGGAGAAGAAGAGTAATAAATTTTGTGAAGAAACAAATTTGACTCTTATGTGGGTTCATATTTGCCTTTTTGTCCTCGAACTGGAGTCCTTCAACCCTTAGACTCCAATTAATGAGCCTTATTTGCATTTGACATGGGTCCAGTTATTAAAAATTATGTCAAATCAATCAGCTTTACATCTTAATAGCAATTGAGGACTTAGGATTTTCTTCAGGATATTTTTAAATAGGATTTAGGTATATTTTTCAAACAGTATAAATTCTTTAGCATGTTTTTAACCGAATGTGTTGATACTTGAGTAACTCAAAAGACTTTATGATAAATATAAGTGGCAATAAGATTTCCAAAATATTTCTAGGTTTTTTTGAGTTTTCTCTTAACCATTTCATATCAAGTTTATACGCGTTCCTAGTAAAATTTGCGGTAACCCTTTTTCGATTTTTTTTTGGTAAACTATCAAAATTGCAGTATCAGTGAATTTACAAAAGGAACCCTGCGGCTCTTGAACTTTATTTCCATTCTTTGTCGAAATTGGTTCTCCTCATCACGGGTACATCCTGCTCAGGACCTGCACTACCCAACGCATTCCTCGATTGACGAAAGCATGAATATCAAAATTGCTCAAACATTCTATAGTCCTTTGATAGGAGAGAAATTCAAGTGAAGTGCCGGGGGCGAGTTATGTCGAGCATATTCCAGAGGGAGCAATTGCTGTGGGACATTTGTTCAGGATTTGTTCTAAAGCCTCGTGTACGCATCGATACATTCAAAGATTCGCAAGGACATTCAGTAAAGCTGTTGTTTCTCAGTTACGTTTTGTGAAATTCGCTATAAGTTTATGGAGTTATGAAAGGGGTGCGTTTGAAAAGATTGCAGGAGACAAAGGTATTTCGACAACATTTCAGAAATATTTTCTACATATTGAAGTCAATAAAACTTCACGAGACGGAAATGTTCACGGGTCGATGTCATGATTTTTATTGATGGTGAAATGCGAAAGTAAGCAGATATTTTTGATATTTTATTTATCGATTTTCTACTGGTAAATAGAGAAAAACTTTATATGAATTTTGTAGTAGAATTTTTGTTTAAATTTTGTTCTTTTTAAGTAACCTCTTAAAGATGTTTTTTCTAGTCCATTGGATTAGCTACATTACCACGAGTACATAACCAAAATGTTTTAAGAGCTCATCATCATCAAGGATTCGAGATCATAAATATAGTGTAGAAAAAAGTGACACATTTTTCAGGTCGTAAAATTGCATCATGAAATTGTTTGGTTGCGAAGTTGCCCAAAGCTATGGTTAAGTAAAGTGAGTATAGAGCTCTGGTTGCACTTAATAAAAAGGTCATGTTGTGATGTACAAATGCATCTCAATTAATATTTATACAAATTTTGTATTTGATATTAATATGAAATTAAACCAAAAGTTTTCAAAATTTTCATCAAGGTAGATAATGAAAATTTATTTCATCACCATCAACAAAATAGCAAATCACTTTTGTTTGGTCAATCAAGTCATGCGAGCAATAGAGGATGCTCATCATGCTGTTCCCAATCGTGAGGCACCTCATCATTTTCAAACACAAAAAGGATCCGTAACAAGGACAATGTGCTTCAGGTCGAAATTAGGGTGCCATTTAGAAAACTTGCGGTCAATCGCAAATATTTGCATATCTATCCCCGTCCATCGTCCACATCAAACGAACCGATTCACGCGAAACGTCAATTTGACTTTGAGACTTTTTCAACCACCGACAAAAGCCCCCAATGGTCTGGATGGCTGCGTAGCCATTTCGCAATTCGTATTGCCCTTGCGGTTGGATGCACCCGAGATATACTGACCTACCACACCGCTATAATTGTGCATACGAAAGCGACTCTGAACCATTTTGTTTTTTTTTTTTTTACAAAGAGTCGAACAACCATTGTACACCATCTGTAAATTTAGCTAACCAGAAAAGTGACAGTTTTAAGGATAAATGCATTTTAAACGATTTCTTAAATGTTGCTTCGGTTTAGATTTTTGTTTTTATCTGCAACTATTGAGGACAGTTTGAAAAAATCCCCGACAATTGGAATTCGATTTGATTTCGGTTTAGTGGAAATGTACTCGTCTCCTTCTTGTACAGAGATTGATTTCACGTGATCTCCATGTAAACGAGAATCATGGGTATCAAATCGAATCCTTGGTGGTATTACATAACAGTGGTCCTTATTGGAGTGATTTAAATTGAATCCCATAATTCCCCAATTTTTTCGTAAACGATTTATTGCTGCAATAATTCAGGATTGTGTTTGTTGGCCGAGAGTAAATCAGGAGGAGCACCGGATATCATTGGCATGGGAGACTGTCGGCTCTAATACGTCCTTCATATTATATTATATAATAAACTGCACTATTGTAAATAGCGAACAAAATTTTTCCAATTATTTCTAGAAATTATGGAACAAATTTTTAAAATGAAATATTTGCGGAATTTTTTCGAAAAAGCTTGCATTTCTCTCATTTTCCAGAAATTGTTCTATTTTAGATCACACGGAAGTATCAACAATCGTTTGGTAAATACACGAGAACCTTAATTTTGAAAAACTTTTTTGTGAACTTGTTTTGTATTTCCCTACATGCTACAGTAAATATAGTCATCCTTTATTTATGTTGTTTGTACTTTATGCAACAATGCTTAAATTGTCCCAGTTTGTCGTTATTTCCACCCAACAAACATAAAAATCCTTTATAATAAATAATTAAAGCTTTGAGATGAACACAAATATAACTCATTGTTTTTGTGATATTCTCGCGTTGTTTGAAATCAACATTTCCGTTCTCCTTTTACTTTCAAATGATGAAACCTTTGCTTGCCATCTCCACTCGCTCATCTCCAGTGAGTTCACATTTGCCTAACTTTGTGTGCCTTTAAGCTAAAGTGGTGTCTAGCCGCAGCAATCTGACCCTGGTTTCGGGTCACCTACTTATGGAACAAAAGAAAACATGTCGTAGTTTTAATTGCATGTCACCATTTTCCGGATTAGAGTCATATATATTTTGCGCACGTGGAAAGAACAAAGAATGGCAAATGCTGAATCTTTTGTTGAAATCATAGATTTAATTACACAGAGGACTTGGTAAGACCAATGCTAGTTTGCGTTGTATGTCCTTAAACTATATACGCAACACGTCCTGAAACTGCGGCAATTTAAACAAGGAACGCATCCGATGCATTCGGTGTACGGTGGAGGATTGCAGAATGTATGCATCAAAAATTCAGTATAAAGTGCTTAAATAAGCAAGGAGAATGCAAAATGTAACTTCTGCACGTACAAACATTTATACATCCTTGCAGCCAGAATGCCATGTAAATTATTCCGGAGGCAGGGCGAAGGGCCTCGGGGTGGTATTTAATTTCAGGGAAATCTCTGCGTGTCCTTTATCTGTTCCAAAGGGGTTCAAAGGAAGCGGCTGCAGTATAGTAATATTGTTTGCAGATGAAATTGCAAGACAGAATTCGCATTGCTCGCGGCGGGTGGTTTTTAAAACATGAAGTGTGCAACGGCGAAACGCAAAGGAAAAGTGCGAATTAAGGATGTGCTCAAGTTTTCCGGGTGTATCTTTATTTCTTTGCTATAATAATTCGTGGGAAAAATTTTACACCGAAATTTGCACACTTGAACGATAAAGAGAGTTTAAATATTTTCTAAATGTCTAACAACAAGGAGTGTTTCAAGGATAATCTGCGCATGGGAGATCAGGTTGTACCCCTGAAAAGCTCTTGGCATATTTAGAACAGACCTTGACGTAGGATAGGTCACTTTAGTACACAGCAAACTCGCTGCAAAGAAGTTGGTTTGCTGGGGGGGTTCACAGAAATGTTGAAGACATACATTAATAGGAAAAAAGAACACAATTAACTGCGATTGTTTTTATATGAAAATATGAAAAATAATAAATTCTCAGTTTTCAGAGCAACTCTTTAAAAAAGATTCGAATTTTTGTTTTTCTTAAAAAAAAACTCTGTAAATTGTGATTATACATTGCAAATCCTTGTTATGTAGCTTCGACTAACATATTGAAATCAGTGTGCATCCTTTATAAAGTCTTCCTTGTCTGAATACGATTTGAATATAGACGCAGTTTTCCTTTGTAGCCACATCAAATAAATTGAGGAATGCACAACATACAGGGCAAGGACAGCACAAACGTATACAATTTGCTATAATATATAATATACATTGTGTATACTTGTAAGCTACAAATATTGTTGCCACAGGTAACCTATACGAACCTAAGTACTACTGCCTCCATTGTAGTTGCTGTAGACGTAGTGTACTCCAAGCAAAGTGTAATCCTCTTCAAGTTGTGAATTACAAGGATAGCATTCTGTTGCCAAATACAATTCGTATTTGTTAATTTTGATTATATTATGAAAACATTTTTAAAATTTAAAATATGTAAATTTTACTAAGATTTGAAATTTTCATATTTAACCATGCCTAGAAAATTTTCATTATCCTTATTTAAAATTTTGTTTGATGCAAATTAAAATATCGAACTGAGTTTTTTCCATAATCGGAATTAACCGATTTCATGTCTTTTTCACCTTCGTAAATCATTGTATAGATTCAGAAAGAACTTCATTTTCTTTAATTGCTTTCAGCAATTTACTAGAGTAAAGCCTCGTTACATTCGACAATCGACACCAATGAGGGTAATAAAAAACCAGAATCTCATTTCAAGAAGCCACAATATGGGGCACATAAAACTTTTTTTTATTGTCACATACTCGTAAAATATAGATCAAGTCCGGCACATTAAACATTTTAACACAGAAATAACTTGTTGACCCGAAAGTGTCACATGATTCAGAATTTTGATATCCTTTGTGGCTTCCGATCTGTGATGTTAACAAATCACTTAATTAAACATTTTTCTGTGAACTTTTCTGCATGTCAAACACTTGTTTAAAGTCAAGAATAAATCTGTGTTGAAAGTTGAACTTTTCTTTAAATGCAGAACTTTTTAACTTCTTAATTCGGGCAAACTTGAAAACGAGAAAGAATTTCATCCGGAAGGTTTTGATGGAATTACAAGGATTGGATGTAGACGCATTGGACGTAATTGAAACTTGTGTAATTGTTGTGGTTCAATTACTTGAACCAAGCCAATTGATTAATTGTAATTTGTAGTAACCGTCAGATACTCTTGGCGCGGTTTTTATTTCAAAAAAATCAATATTATGAAGTTATCCACTTTCAAATGCTTTTAATGTTATCAAGTGATCCTTCCTCCAACAAAATATTTTATCTTCTCTTCTTAGCTCTCATTCACAGTTGGTAGAAAATAGAAATTCTTTATTTTGAGAAAATCTCGCACTTCAAACGTTCGTCCATTTCCGCTTCGTGTTTTATCAAACGGAATTGGAGCCTGTGAAAAGGATCTGACAGTAAATGGAACTTTGCCTTTAGTAGAATTTTGCAGTGAACTTAGGGCTTATGCAGGATTGAATCCCGATGTGGCAGACTTTTACCTGAAGGTGGAATTTACTTTCACAAAATCCTTAATTCGTAATGTCTTCGTGTTGGAAGGAATAAAGGACTTACTAGGTCACAAAGTTACGAACTGTCCGAGTAATACACTCAGAGTCTTCTTATTATCTGTAGTGGTAGTGTGCACTTGATACTCGGAAATAACTTCTGTATTCAGTATTTAGTAAAATTTTGTAAAATTTCTGTAATTTTTAAGTCAGAAAATTTTGCCAACGATGTTAAAATATATCAAGTAACACGGAGAGTTGTTAGTGCAGTGATAATCTTTTGATGTACTACTTTCAACTCAGTAAATGTGAATGTTTAAAAAATTTATGTAATTTAGCAATTTTGCTTTTTAAAATTTCTTTTTAGTTGGCTTATGTTCACAAGAAATTCAATTATCCTGCAAGTAATCGTTCATTCCGAGGAAGTGATGTATCATCGCTCGTGACAGATGATGCTTGTCATGGAGGTGCTTTATTATTCTTATCCTTAGATATTCACAATGTGGATCAGATCCGTGAAACAACTCTCGGATGGTGGGTGGAAATTACGGTAATTAGGAGTTATCCTCACAGTATGTAGGTAAAAATCGTGTGAAATGAAGTGTGCGTCTGAATAAAGCGTATTGCTGAAGTGTGAACATCAAAAACACGTACATCGCACAATATTTAAACCTGAAGTATGACATGGAAGAAATTTAATATTTTAACACACCCGAGTAGTGGAGGGGAAGGGGGTTGGACTTACAAGCTCCTCCATGTCAGCATGAAAAGTTTTGACAAACCAGTCCCTTGAAATTCCGAGTTCGTTTGGAGTCATACCTTCGCATAGAATGTGAATACGGCAACATATTCCAGATGCTGAATATATCAAAAGTGAGGTAAATCCTGTATCATTGACGATACAGTGCACTACTTTGGAATTCTTCCTCATTTAAAAAAAAACTCTTCATCGAGAGGATACAGTGTATTGTAAATTTCCTTAGCTCCATCCAAACAATATTCCTTGCATTTATCGCATCCAAAACATATTATCACAATAAGAAACACAAGAAAAAAATATGATATATGTGAAGCAATTTCTGCACAAAAGTTAACCAAATTACTAACGTCGTTTGGTGTATTAAGAACAATAGCATACAATAATGATGTTTCGTAAATCCAGGATATCCAGGACCCTCAGGAGCCACATTATATAACCGTTTCCGATTTGTGTCCAAGAAAGTAAGCCAAAATAAACTCCAACTGGTAGGTATACATATTTATTTTATGTATTTGTAAAAAATCTTGAGTCGGGAACTTTGAATTGCTGCGGTTGACAGAAATTTATGGCAGCAATTTATGACTGGAAGATAAAGTGCACCACATCTCACCTGACTTCAAATACCGCCGGGTCATCTGGGTGGTGGGCAAAGGCCAGCTGTCATCTGCACAAAGTGTTAAACTCTTCTGGAGTTTTATAGCCATCCTTGGGCAGAAGTCCTAATGAAGGTCTGGACATAATGCGATCTGGTCAGGTGGTTAAAATTCAAACATTCTTGACAACTGCAGTGGAATTTGAGGTCAAGAAATTGCGATTCAAGTTTTGGAAGAATTTTTATTTTTTTAAAATAAATTTTACATAATTTAACTAGAAAATTAGTACTTATGTTGCATTTGTATTGGTGAATCACCTAAATTTAAATTTAATTTGGAAAACGATTAAAATTTCATTTGAGTTAAATTGAAGTTTATTCTTACTACGGTGAAAATTGGTGCTACATTTTGCTTAAAATTTAATTAAAAGACAAAGAATGGCGGAAAGTGCACTGGGATATTTATGCAGGCAAAGGACATCGAAAGCATTCGTACAGAAAGGGCAGAACATTATTTTAGTGGCCATTAACACATACGGGACCGTTACTTCTCATTATACAGCGCTAGCCTCATGAGGAAAAGGGTTCATATGAAATTGGGTACCTACATTTTCCTGATTATACATGTATACTGTGCAGATATATAACCGCACTGAATTTTGGTAAATACTTAACCGGAATTACAGCCTTCTCCTGGCAAATTGTGATAAAGTATTCTTTTCTATTACACTCCCACTACGAGTAGAATTAATTGTTTTAACAAGGTGGATAAATAGTTTTCTCATTAGCGATTATTTAAAAGAGAAATGTTTTCTTATCTCATTGTCAGTTGCATGTTAACCAGGATAATATCGAATAAAATCGTACCAAATTTTTTGTATTACATGACCTTTTCACTTTTTTGAGTACAGTACAAATAAAAATTAAAAGTTTGCGGATAAAAGTTAAAATCAAATGAGTAATTTAGAATATCATACTTGATTTTACAATGGTTAAAATATTAAAATAAATTCAAATACGATATGAATTTTAATAACACGGATTGAAATAATCTCAGTTTAATTGGTAAAGATCTTAGTTTCCTTTCGCCTCCGTACTCTGAAGCCCGAATCGTTCAAATGAAGCTCCAACCAATCAGTGCAGTAATCCTATTACAGTTCAATATTGCTCCTGGAAAGGCTTACAGAAATGTCTTCTTCCTCCGAATTGGTCCTGGGTGTAAATACTTTTCTGCAGTCATGTATCTCAGCCCAATTGGCAATAATCTTCGATACAAAAATAAAAAAAAATTTTTGACATCATAAGACCATTATACAATTTGCATACATAATTTAGGAATCCTGGAGGAGATGAGTTCGAGGGGGCTTGGGGCGGTGAATTTTATAGAATAGCGTAATTTAAATCTCGATTTAAGCTGGAAGAATTTTCATAGCTGACGGTGCTGATGATTCTAAAGCCTGCATTGCTAATATAAGCAGGATATTCGGAAATGGTGACTAGTTCCACTTAAATCCGATTACAGTTTCGATAATTTCTTTAGGTTTAGTTCCAATATATCAACCTATTCAGTGTACAATGTACATACCACAACCAATATCTATTATCATTCCCTGGTCTCCTGTTTTGGAGGCGAAATGATTTGGCTGGCTTATTTGAATTCAACTCCCGTATTTGGGCAAATTTATGTATTGTGTGAAGAGGGAGATTGTACGTGCGATATGCGCCATATTTGCACTGTCCAAATATCATATTTAGTTTCCGGCTATAGGAACAATAAGAACTCGACCAGTTGGTGTTATATTATATTTATGGTATTTAATCCTTGATACATTGTTCTTGGATGATTTTTGTCATAAATCATGGAAAAGTACACTAATAAGTCAAGGAAAATCTTTTGTTTTGTATCAAATCAAATGTTATTAATTAGTACCTACTACTACAATAAGCCGCGTAATATATTTTGATAAAATCATTTTCGAAAAGTAAAATAAAGTTCAGAACTTGTATGAAAATTCTCATCCATCATCCAAAAGTTTTCCCCGAAAAATCCAAAGTACAGAATCCAAATTATTTAAAAGTCTTGTAATTTAAAGAGTAACGGTATTTATTCCAAATAATCCAATGATGTCACTTATTTTAAAATACCTGCACTATCTCCGATTTCCAAAACACTCCTTTGAACACCTTTCGGTTCATCCGCGATCCTTATCTATACATATATGAATTCTAACGGAAAAAACGAAAATCGTCTTATAGTCCCACGTTTACCTATGTAACATGGGATCCTTAAAATCGTGTGTAATAACTTCTCTCAATTTCTTCGGGTATGAACACCGGAATAGACTAAACTTGTAGGTGCCTCCCCGAAAAGATTCACCGGAATTCGACTTTATCGCCATAAGCATCAAGCAAATGGACTATAAATCACAAATTTAACACCTTCCATCAAGCTTAAAGCTTACATTTCCATGCATTACTAAAGCTCATGCATTTCAAATCTCCTCGTTTCCGGTAAAATCGATTTTGGGTTTCTCAGTTTCATACCGAATCCATACACGAAGGAAATTCCCAACGGGTTGAATAATTTACCAACTTCAGAATCTTCTCCTTCGATGTTATACCCAGAATTTGATAAATGGATTTTCGTTAGCTGTTTCCACGCAAAAAGATTTATCCTAAGCAATAGAGACAAAAAAAAAAGGATCCCACAATCTTTCCGTCCTGCGAGTGACTCCAATATTGGTAATAATAAAACCGATTTGTTCAGATGACCTCAAAAGTAACCGTTGGGTTAATAATAGGAATAACATTGGGTCAAATGATAGTCCAATTGTACAATCAGAGAAGTGCTGACATTTTTGGGTGAGAAACTGAACCAATTTTTCCTTAATTTGTTTTGGGACAAAGTTTTACTTGGTATTGGAAATAATTTATCACATCTTAATTAGTAAGGAAATTGCAGGATAACATCGAAATAACCAATAGGCAAAGTTTTGATGCTTTATGAAAAAGTTTGGTAAAAGTTAAGGGAAAATAAGAAAGTTTGATGGTGGAAAATACTTAACAACAAGATTCTCTGGGAGGAAATTGAAATAAAAAAAGACCAGAGTGGCCATCAGAACGCATCAAATCCGTATAGAAAGTGCTCAACGGAATTAACCTTGGCGTACGTGACTACTTCAGTACTTCCATCATCCATTCACGGAATTTCACTTGCATTAAATCCTAAGAGGCTTTTGCCTCTTCCAACACATAAAGCAAAGTTATTATGCCAAATCGTCATCAAAAATCCTAGAGCTTATATGAGATCCTAAATTTTATGAAAATTGCCTTAAGTCGTTTAGATAAACTCTCACTTGGAGGCTTAAGGGAGCACAACAACTAGATGCTCCTCGCCAGTTCTGTAAACATTTTGTATTCTTGAGGAGGCTTTCACCCCTTCTAAGTGCACACGGATACCTGCGTCATGCTGTGAATGGGAATACCTTCTCCCTAGGGGTGACATTTTTCAAGAAAAGAATGGCATCAACTAAATCTGTGCACTCCCTATATTCCCATGTTGCCATCTCAAGACGGCACAAGGATCTGGTTCCTTTCTAGAAGCTCACCTTGGTGTCATCGTACACACTTCAATTCATTACATCGCACGGTACTTGTTTGGAATATAAAATCGAGAGACTTTGTCGTAATACACAATTTAATTTCAGGACAACTGTGTTGATTGCAGGGAATGGAGCTCCATTTTGTGGAGAATGGTAGACTCCTTGGGCGGACATAATGGCACTACAAATTACATCGCTCCGGTTTTTATGTTGGAACCTGCAAGAAATAGTCACCATGTCTAACTAATATTTTATTTACTATAAACGATCTACCCCTTCTTCCTTTTGCTCTGCATAAGCAAAAGAAATGCATTCTGTGAAGCATGTAATCCTTTTTTTATTTCAATAAATTACGCCATGCTTTGGCTTACCACTACCAACTCAATATCTTTTGTTTGCAATGGACAAAGAGACTTTTACTTTGCGGTATAATTAACATTAATTACAACGTAAATCAACAATTGAGCGAAACATATGCACTTTATGCACTGCTTTACAATAAATGTTTAGAAAATCTTTTATACAAAAACTACGGAAAAAACAAACACGATTTTTCTTTGAACTTTTCAAACTTACCTTATTAAAAAAAATTACCCCTTTCCGGTTAAAAATTATTTTAAGTTGTGGTATGTTACATTGTTCTTTAAAGAGAAGGAGAAAAGAAAGGAAACAACAACAAAGATGTTTATTTTACCTTTGTGTGTTTCATTTACTTTAAATTTGTGTTAATTAAATGTTCATTTTTGCACTTACTATAGTATTATTTTGGGATTTTATATAACGGTTCCGCCGCAAACTTTTACTAACCACAAATTTAGTCTTGAAATTTAAAAACAAATTGTTTAAGCCTCTTTTCTAAAATTTAATAAACTTTTGTAGGAAAGAAAATATATATTCCATAAGGTACTTTTTATCAACTCTGTTCATTATTATTGAAAATAGTTGTTAAAATATCTCTTTAACATAACAAAGAACCTACAACGTACATATAAGCCACTTAGCCATTTTGAGTAGGTACCTATCTAAAATTCAATCTCCTTTTCTACCTCAGTAATTAACTTCCAAAGAGCAATTAAAGTTTGCATTATTCCTTTGAAAATTAAAGGATCTTATATAATCAAGTAAAGCAGTCAAAGAGGACTGAAGTTAAAGTGACATATCTGTACACTGTACAGTGTACACTCACTGTACAGCTTCCTCCTGTACTGATGAAAAAAAAATCTGGGTTTTACTTCCTTGAATTTTCAATGTCTTTCTCATTAGCATTTTTTGTGCAGATTTCATGGGGACTGAAGTCAATAGGTAGGTTAAAACTGTGGATGTCGGTCTCTTACATTAATTCCTCGTAGTAGTCTTTAGCAGGATTGCATTAGATGGGCTAGGGAACTTAAAGAGCTGCTAAATTAGCATAATGAATTCGAGTGAAGCACACCTGAAAAAGAACACTAGCAAATGTTATCGCTTGGAAGGGCACTACAACATTTTAGTTGCATTTTCAAAAATCTGCCGAGCACATCCACAACGTTTTGTTGGTAGTTTTTTTTCAGGCTACTAGCTGCCACTATTCATGTACCGAAACTGTTGATTTTGCCAGTACAGCAGGGGCTCATTTCAAAGGCACAGACCTTCCCAGAATAGTACACATTATTTAAGCTTGGTTGAGTCTCCTGTGTATAATTTGTTGAAGCGAAATAATCTACAGGAGCGTAGAATGGCCGTTTGTACGAAATGGATAAGTTTAAATGTCCGGTAGAATATTTTCGGAGTTGGAGAGGTGAACGCAAGTCTTCCTGACACCAATGATTTAAGAATAGATGAAAAGGTTTTCCCTCAAGGACCGTCAAATACACTGCAGTGAACTTAAATGTTAAGGTTTTCTGGCAGAAGATTTTGTCCATTTCACTCCTTTTCCCTTCTCATTTGTGTTGGTTTCATTTCGACTGGGTTTTTGTTATCTTCTCGAATGCTACGTTTCATTTTACCAAAACTCTACAGCTGCGTGCCACAGAAATATTGCAGATAATCTGGATTCCATTCGGTAAGTTAGCATCCCTCTAGACTTGCTGCACTGCAACGGAAAGACTAATTAGGATACGAATTACTTCAGTTATTAATCCTGAAGTGGTCAAATTAGGATGGGTCTGGAACATTCGGAGGTAGGTACCTTTATTGATTCCAAAGCACTGCCGTGAAAGGTGTTGCACCAACCCCTCCCATGGTCCACTAACAAAAACAATTATTATAGTGCGGAATGTGCTGATATCAACAGATCTGCACCCTGGTGCAGTGCTGCAGCTGTAATAAAGTTGAATTTATGCTGCAAATGTGGATTCAATCTGAGCGGAGTTATCTCTTTCATCAGCAATTTACTTCTGAACAGAGGCGGCAATGTCCTGCTGGCGATGTGCGGCCAGGATGTCTACAGGCGGCCACTTTAATTTGATTTTGCGGCAACTACCGTTGCCTACTGAAGTTCAGAATTGAAACTTAATGTCTACATAATTCTTATCGGACATGTTTGAAATTTAAAACAGCTGCAACGATATAGTATCCTGGATAAACTGCTTATCTTTATCGGAGATTCGAATGAATTTACAAATATTAAAAAATTATGGATACCATTTCACCTTTAGGATATGAACGTTGCTACTTCCGAGTTCCGGGAAATGTTGGCATAAATCTCATAAATTCTGTCTGCTGGATTAAGACGAAAAAAGATTAGCTTCTCATAAAAAAACAAATAATATTTGCTTTAAAATTCTGCTGACTGAGCTGAAAACTCTATATTTATGCTCCACATGTAAATATTAAATTTTCGTCATGAAAAATTTAAGGGGAAGTGACGGTTTTTCCATAATGTCAAAATACACCCTCTTCAACAACGATGGAGCTGACAAATCTCTCTCGACTGAAAGTGGTTTCTTTACATCTTATCATACTTAATCGATCCTTCAAGGAAGTGATTTGCTTTTCTGAATCGTTTCGAGCAATTAGCTTATTACACTTTAGCCATGCTTGACTTCAAATTGGTTTTATCTTAAATTATCATCCAAATGGGAAATTTTTGTTTGCTCTTTTGGATTAACTGCTAAATGGAAATAATAGCGCTCAGACATAAATAAAAGAATTCATAATTCATGCCTCCAGATAATATAACATTCTAGTTAAAGTATCTTTTAGAAATTCCTTTAAAACTAATGTTGAACAAATTTTTGAAATTTTGAACTCAACGAAATTTCCATCCTCAAAGTTTTCAGAAATTTTTAACGACTTCAGATTCTCGAACTGGAGTTCGTAATCCGTTGAAAGCATTCGCAAGTTCACATGCAAATCGGAGTAACGCACTTTAATATTTGATATGTGCCATTTCGAATGCTGATAGCGATGTAAATTGTGACTTTGGAGTCCTTCGCCAAAATACTGGAACAATTTCGTATATTCAAATTTTATTTACAATGAAAATCGGGCCTTGTTTCTGTGTCCTTGTTTTGATTTTATTTCACCTCTTTTACGTTTTTTTTGTTTGTTTTTGTTTTATTTTTTTTTTAACTAGGTAGGTATGTGCTTTAATGTTTGCCAAAAAGTTTGCATTCGATATCGACGTCGGTGCAGTTGGGCAACAGATGCATAAAATTGTCGAATCGATGGTGTCATGTATTAAAATTGGTAAATGCACACGATTCAGTTCTGAAAGTGTAAAAACGTTCCGATAAAGTCAATAACAATTCCCTGTGCTCCAGCCATGGAGCAATCAATGTTCTATCCAATTTATCGTCATGGATCGGGACTACTACACTAAACGCCATGGATGGCAACTAATGGACGTCATTTCCTTTTCGAAGAGTCTCTCACGTAATCATTTGGTCATTGATGGTCCCTCTAACTTGGTAACAAATTCCTTTGTGGTTTAAGGACGTTACAGCTGATAAATGATGGTCTCTTAGTTACCGCAGATAAAATTTGCCTTATCCACCGACACTGTGGAATGAGGTGAAATGAAAGGGGGGAGGTTCGCGCTTTGTGTCTTTTTCTGCTCAGGTGAACAAATTAATTAGGATCAAAAATTCTAGAAAAGTCCTGGGATTAATTCGAGGCAAAATTTCCTTCTACTGACAAACTTTACGATTTTATCTAGGTTGAGTTGAAAGGAAGATTTATTTTAATATTTCATTTTCTATTTTTTTTTTAATCCCATTTGTTTTTACCTTGTTACACTTTCTGAACCAACTTTTCTTGATTTCTTTTTTTAAAAATTATCTAAATTTTAGTTTTTTTTAGACTCAGAAACGCACAACTTTTATGTATACATAGCCTTGAAATAACTTCTACAAATGCAATAAGTTTTCTTTTATATACTAGTCCATTAGTAATCTTATTAAATAAACTGCAAAGAAGAGTTGTATGTAAAGGGTGTTCAAAAAGATATAATTTTGTAATGTTATAATAATTTTAAAGGAAATTAAAGTACGTCAGTTGCAGTTAATGATGGAAAAGAATATCAGACAGGTGACCTCATCTGCTAGCTCGACATTCTTCGACATCATTCTTTACCAAAGTTTTCACTGACAATGAAAATGTTTATTTTCTTCTTGTTTTTCTATAGCCCAATTAACAAATTCCCGTCAAAATGCGTGAGTTGGCTTTTTTAGATGTGGTATGTATTTTGTAAGCATTTCAGTGCAGATATTTCTGTAAAATATTGAAGAAAGTTGTTGGTTTAATATTCAATTGCTGAAAACGACGACAAATTGATGTCCTTTATTGTTCAACAATAATTGCACTCAAGGCAACTATTCGGAACTTCCACAAAACTTTCACCAAATTTAAAATAATTGTTAATATTAAATAGGCGTTGTTCAATAATATAGCGCTCCATTTTCAGTAACCGAAATGTCAATACTTGGCAACTGTCAAACATACCAGCGCGCTGTTGTAATAAAAATTAAAATGGCGGCTTTAAAATTATACCTCAACTATGAACTATGAATAGTATTGTACCTACAATAGTATAGTATTGTTTCTATACTATTTTCGACCTCCTTGCCCTTAGCGATAGAATATTTGCTCAGAAAATGCCAAATGAATCTTCCAATAAACATTTTTTGACGTTGAAACTCTCACGCGGTGTGCATTAAACACATTCTTAGAATTAGTTCAGGCTTGCAAACGATTTTATTTGTCTTATAAATTCCCAGAGGGCAGCGAGAATATCCCTGACAAGAATTCCATTCGTTTCTGGTATAGACCTGTTCTGAAGCGAGCCTATGTTGCTTTTTATAGGGTCTCACAATTTTCTCCAATCACTACGTGGTGCCGTGTCCTCCCATTCAGCATCCCTGTCCGTTCCTGGTCGAATCCTAATCCAAAGCCAAACACAATCGAAATTGGAATTGAAGATAAGAAGAAAAATGTTTTTATTGGGTGGATTTTTTATTGCTTATTGTGTAGTCTCTTGAACCTGGATCTGTCATTTCCGCAGAGAAATTCTTTTTTTTTTCAGGATAAATGAACTTACATATTACGTTGGTGTTTGGCTGGAGGCTTAAGCCCCCCGAATCACTAAAAGAGTAATGGTCAGCTGAATTAAATTGGATTCTCAGATTTGTTTAGTATACCTCCTAGCATAATTCAGGATTTCATTTGTAATAAGTAATAACGGTCTGGAAATCGTCACAGTTGAATCTAATAATTTTAGATGTGAAAAACCTTGATTATTTTGTACAAGACAAAAATTTCCGTGTTCATGGTCGAAAGTTGAATCCAAACGGATGCAGCATATATGTACGTGTGCATTTGTAAGTGCATGGATATTCTTAGGGGATTATCTCAATTCAAGTTGCACTCATTGAGAACAAACAGGATGCGATCAAACCTCCAGCGTCGGTAAATAAACTGGATAAGTGCTTCGTTGTCATCGACTATACCAGGACAACGAGCAAACACAACTTGGAGTTGAGTTAACGTTTTAAACATTATTTGATCCGCAGCCAAAACAGTTTCCAATAACAGCTTGGTCCTGTTGAATTTACAGCCCGATACGGCACTCGCCCCGGAAGTCAGGACGCCCAGTTTGAGGCTTGTTGAACTCGTTTACATTTCCGATAATGTCCGTCAATTTAACCGTACGCTGGATGTTATCGTCCTTGCCCCTTGGAAAGGACCTTAAGTTGGATGCAGCAAGGTAAAGTGGCAAGCTTTTGTCATTGTTGAAGTATGATCCTGGAATTATTTAAATTTTCGTAGATCAAACATAATGCGTTTACACATCTCTCGACTTGTTACAGATAGTAGTCATGCTATATTTCTATTTGCTTTTTACAGCTACGCATCACTCAATAGTTAAACAGCAATTTTATACAATTGGAAATTTGTTTTATTATTAAAAATTTATTACTCATTCCGAGTTACGGTTTTTAACAAAAATCCACAAGTAAATAAGTTGTTTAATAATATTAAATTTTTGCTGTTTTCTGGGCCTGATAAAAAAAATCGAAACAAACGTTAAAATAAAATAGGAACAAATACCATATAATTTCAGTGAATCCTTGTTCATTGTGGAAGCTCTAACAAATCTGAAATTGATACAAATCACTCCAGTCTATCTGTTGTAAACAAACGTGTATGGTTTTATAACGACCGTAAAACCAATATCCTTCTGCATGATTCAAGCTCTCTGCACGTTAAGGCAAAGGTATTAAAAGGAATTCTGTTGGCTTCATTCGATGGATTAAATTAACTGCCGGTAAATGGATTCCATTCAAAGCTCAGGTGGGAAATGTATCCTGCGCTTGTCTGTTTGTAGTTTCCCATTTGTATCTGAAATATAGATGAGCAAGGGTCAGGATAATCCCGCTATAATTAACCGTACAGCAGAGATTGCATTGTAATTGCACTTTTCGTCATATTATGAAAAAATTATTGATGAATTTTCTGTTGAACAAATTGTTTTCTCTAGAAATTCAGAACATCATAGTAACAGGTGCAGAAAAGCTATTTTAAAATGCATTTGGGAAATAGGTACTTTAACAAATACTTTAATAAATTTACTTTTCAATATTGTAAAAAAGAGATTGTTAAAAGCATCACAAATACTGGACCAACCGATTTTTAATGAATATGGCAAATCGCAAATGTTAAAGTAAACAAAGCGAAAATCATTAAAAAACACACACATTGAAGTGTTCTCTAGCAACGTGAGCCAATTTCCTTAAAAAATCAAAATTACATTTCCTAAAACTTTTGAGCATATAGAATCAAAGGGGGATGTGAACAGTAACCGCCAAGCGTAATTTCCCAAACGCTCATTGTGGGCTAAAAATCAATTTTTGGCATGAAAACATCTCCCGGAATTTCTCTCTTGTTTATTTTCCATTAAAATTCATTTTATGGAAATGCTCGGAAAATGTTTAATTATCCTTTGTGTATAGCGTATGTCCCCGCACTCTGCATACGAATCTAATATTGCTTTTAATCTTAGAGGTCAGTGCCTTAGCTCATTTAATTTTGGGTGCCTGAAATCGTTGGAACGATGAGCCATCCTTGCTGTAGTCGTCGTCGGATCCTACGGAATTTCATATATTTGCGACCACAAGAAAATGTTTCTCACAAGAATGCTGAACATTGTTCTGCCACATCCAGATGTTTGGCAGGCGTTTTGTTTGTCCGGGGATGGTCTATCCTCCGTTCCAACCACGATATACGCTGGTTTCCCAAATTATATTGAAATCGACCAAACCAAGGAATTTGAAAATTTCCAGCCACATATTCTGGACATCGATCGCCTGAAGCCCGAAGAGGCTATTTTTCAATAAATAATTTGTGGAACGTTGTTGTTGTGTATTGTCGATTGCATGACCGTAGTTATTAAGGCACCCAAAAAGGAACACATGTAATCCTCCCAATTGTGCAATGTGAACCGATCCGACCAGAAAGCGCTAAGTAAATTAAGATTAGACTTTATATAGAAAATAAATCAAACTGGGCTCGGTTAACCCGTAAGGGGGTGTAATCGATTTAGGAGCCCTCTTAAGGCTGTACATGTGGCAATAAAGTCTTTTAATGGTGGAGATAATTCGCTTGGATTGAAACCACACTTGGGACATAAATTTGAGATGATTACATTTGCAACGGGGCGGTTGAATGCGTCCCAGATAATTCGATTACTCTCTAGACAACTTAAGCTTTTAAGGACGCTCCACGATTTTCATGTCACCATCCTATGTATGACCGTAAATAATGCCACAAAGTTATTGCGCTTCCACCACTCGAAATTGAGTAATCAATTTGTCCAGATCCTTTTAAGTGTGGCTCACATTTCGCTTCGTTGCAGACAATTTTAAGGTACATCCATCCAACAAATTTCCCAAATGTTTACCTCATTTCTTGCATGCGGTTCGCCTATTGGCCAATAAAGTGACTGAAGTGTCCACAACAACAACCACGGCATCTAGAAATTGTGAATTCTATGTTCATTCTTGGAAAATGTTGCCAAAATGACGGAAGTAATTTTGTTTATTACAATCATCTCATACGTGAGAGACTCGTGAGGTCTTGGATGTCCCACAATAAAACAGTTTTCATTTCTAATTTGACCTTAATATTGCAATTTCATTAAAAAGACTACTTTTGAAATTTTTATATAAATAGGTATCTAATTATTCTTTTTCACTCCGATACTGCCATTATTTCATTACAAACTAATCCAACTACAAACAGAATTCTAAATACCAAAATAAGGATATGTATAAGAGAAGAAACCACAGCAAGAAAATCTCAAAAAAGGAATTGTTGCATTGCAACAAAGGAAAAAAAAAACAAAAATAGTTAAACTTGGTCACTAGCTATCCTCAGGTGAAATTAATTCAAAAGAAAAAGTCCTTCAACTCTTGATGTTTTTTGGTGAAAGGATTGTTAACGAAATTGTGAATCAACTTGTCCCCTTCAAGTGAGAAAAAAATATTTCAAATGATGGTTAAAAAAAAAAAAAAAACATGAATAAACTGCTTCAGTACAATGAAGGATACAGAACTAATTTTCAATGAACCAAACCAACCCAATGTGGAAAAGTTTCTGTGGAGCGTCCTATTGTTCTTTTTTAGTTTTAAAGTGAGAAAAAAACAAGGTCAAGTCAAGGTATTTTCTGAGCAGTTTGGCTCGCATCTGTTCTTCTAAAGATATTTCACATTTTTTTCCTGTTGTTTAAGTAAATTCCGTGACTTTAATAAAGACTTTATGATGAGAAAAGACATTTACATTTATTATACTTTCTTTCATCAATCAACGTCCTGCAGTATTTTCCTTCTTTTTCTGCTCTCCTGGTGCAGGGATGCAGAAACTGCCAATAGGTAGATTTGCAAAAATTCATCATGCAAAAGAATGGAAAGGCGAGTAAATCGAATAATATAGAGAACTTCAACAAAGTAATTGCTTTGTCTCCCTATCTCCATTAGAATGGTACCATTATCCTTTCCATAGCAGTCTTCTCTAAAAATTTCCTTTCCTCATCGATAGTGAACGTAAAACAGCACAATTCCTTTTAGGAACAGTACGCTCCGAAAATGTTATGTTTCTGGAAAACGCTTTGAAATCGCACAATCAAATAAAACAACTTACGGAATACGGACAGTCGGACAAAGGATCCTGGAAACGAACTGAGAACGTTTAGAACTGGTGAATGTTGTACGGGGAAAAGCGGTTATATACGTATACAAAATTTTTTAACATTTCTCGGATCTTTCATTCGAAACAAAAATCCGCCACAGACACTCGTAATACTCCATTTGACGTTCCTGGTTAGTGGCTTGGCAGTTGCCAATTAGATTTTAGAAATTCTAAACTGCACTTTGAATTCATGATTTTGAATTTTAAGGAAACCCCAAATGTGGGAATTCACGCGAATATTCCCTCCACACAACTTGAAAACTAATTTGAAAATAGAAGCTCGTCCCGATAGCGATGTCAACAAAATTTTGTATTTACAATCGTACCAAAGTTTAATCCTGTACGATTGCTTGCCGGTTCCCGATAATTCTAATTTGTTGAATTCCAATTAGGAGCTGGTCACGTACTGCTATAAAATGAACCGCGCCAGGTCTGTATTCAGTTTACAATTTCTGCATGATTTCCCTAATAAAGTGCTTCTATATTTATGCGAGTACTGAGGACATTTAATTGGGGATTGTTTAACGTTCAGTCGTTCACATATCGTAGAAGGAAGCGGTCCTCGACACTCCACACTTCAGTGTTCCTGTAAAGATGTAACTTCCTTCGGGAAACGATCGAAATCTTAATTGTTCCAAGAAGTTTGGTGAATACGTGCCTCCATCCGTTCGGTCTTGCATTTGACATGTTATTCATGTACTTTCGATCGAAATTATTTCGTAATTCAATAATTTTGCAGCTGTTGTGGAAGAAAGGATTCTATGGATGTTGCAGAACAAGTGTACTTCAATGCAACAAACTGCAAAGTTTCAACCACATGAAGTTAAACTTCTTGAAATGTTGAGTTTTGAGAAGTGGATTTGGAACAAAACGCGAAATATTTTGGAACTTAAAAGATTCTGAGTTCTGACTAAGGACTCATACACGTCTTGAGGAAATGCTTTCACATTTTAGAATAGTCAATCCTTATTGAAATCAAATGTTTGCACCAGAGATAAATATAATTTACGAGTATAATCACCATAATCAAATCCCTTTTTTCTATTGAAATCTTCTTTACAAATTGCTCCCATAACAAATTAGGACATAAATTAATTTGCTTTTCGAATATATTATACCCCTTAATGCATTAAGGATATGATACAAACCGGAAACAAATATCTGGGCATTATTATTGACTCTACAAAAAAAAAAAAGTGGAAAAATTCTCAATGAGAAATTAACCCGGGAGAGAAATTCTGACTTGGCCTCCTACACACAAATTCTTGTATCTATTATCTAATTAATGAAATTACAAGACTGTGCAATGTTATTTGTTGTCTTTTGAAACGAAACAAAAAGCCAACACCAAAGAGGAAAGTTCGTGTTTGATTAATTGCGGGTTTGGTATGTGATTAATGAAGGACATCTGTAGTTTTTGTGGCTCTCTAATTGTAAGTGTAAGGACAGATGCTGTCTGTGATAGGCTGCCAAGCACTCTGCAAACTATAGACACGATTAACATAAAAATAATGTCAAATCCACAAAGTTTATGGAATATGTTCTTTGTAGATATAGTTTAAAATTGTTTTTTTTTTATTATTTCTTATAATATAACACGATATAATTTTACTAAATATTTTTTCAATAAGAAATTAGTTGTAAAAACTATGTTGTATATAATAAAAAAGCAAGACCACAGGACTCCCTATTGAATGTGACTCTGATCAAGATCAACATTATTTAAAGATCTCACACATTCATGGACGCAAGCAGTAAGCACGGAGAAGAGGCGCCTCCTCTATGAACACATTGTACCCGTAGTTAATAATTGCAGATCAGAATTTGGAAAATTCATCAGTAAATGAACTTAAAAATTAAAAGTTCAATTACTAGATAATAATGTATGTATGCAGATACCTACAATTTACATACGTATATACTATAATTAATATAATATGTAATATGTAGTGTTTTTTTATTGATACCTATTAAACCAAAAACTAATTGTGTAATTTATAATTTCCCAAAAGTCATAAAAATTGATGGGAGCCCTTTTTGTTGTAATATCCTCAATTGATTCAAAAATAAATACGTCGGTTTGTGAAACATTTTTGTGGTTTCTCTTGGTATTAAGTCATAAAAAGGACATGGGTCAAATACCCAAATTAGAGGATATTTTGAAATTGATACCATTAAATCCCATAAGGAGTATATTTATAATAAATCAGAGTAAAACTGGATATTTGCTATAAATACATACTCGTATGTTATTAAGTAATTTAATACATAGAAGTTTCTGCTGTAAATTTTATAGTTTAATTAACTTGATAATTTAAAATATTGTTGATAACAATTTTTGATGTAATTTTGAAACTTTATTTGTTGATGTGTACCTCGGTTTTACGACAAATTTACAAATGGAAAATAAACTCTGTATAATGAAAATGTCCTTATCTGTATTGTTTGCTTAACGACTTCTCCGTTGGTGGCTTTTATTTAATAGTCCTTAATTTTAAAGGCTTTCAGTTGAACCTGTAGTAAAACTATTTTGTTTTGGCGACAATTTGTTTGAAAACAATTTGTACAAATGAAGATTATTTATTTAAGAAAGTTAAACAAAGTCTTCCATTTACGTTTTATCAATTTATTGTTATATATATCCAAATGTCAACGAGCATTGTTGGTACAAATCAATTTTGCATAGACGGTTGGAATGGAAAACCCTTTTCGTACTTTGAAGGGATCTGACTGCTTTTTGTCAAAAATCAGCCTCAGAAAATGTATAGGAGGCGGTGGTGATGGGCCGTTCTCCCGGACAATTTACAACTCAAGAAGTGATTTATCCTTTTATCGACTTGTCCTCAAACAACATTTGAACTAAACCTGATATATTACCTTGAATTACGAAAAGGATAGATTCAGGATGAATTTTTTGGATGTACTAACTTTTTAAAATTTTTAGTCTGACTTTTTAACCATAATCAGCATTTTAAACCGATTTTTCTGTAAAATCTCAATAAGAATGTCTTGTATTCAAATGGAAGGATACAAATTAACAAATCCTGTTCGTATTTAGTTTTATGTGCGAATTTTCAATGTCGGCGATTTAAAAGTTTCAGCTTAAGTTTTTTTCTGTTCCTCAACGAGTTCTTTATAAATGCCACTGCATTTCTCGCCAAAAGATAACTTCTTTTATTTCATATCTGTTCCCCCTAAAAGTCTTCTATGTCTATGATTTTGAGATCTTGTAGTGTATGAAGGATGAATGGGAAAGGATACTTCAGCAAACACAGTTCCTTGATTTATGGGAGCAGAAAACTTCACTGGTACAATTTAATGAGAACAAAAAAATTTGTTTGAATGAATGATACAAAAATGTTGGTAAATCTTTGACGCATCAGATAAAGGGAGGCTGGTAAAAAAGGGTAATGTCCTAACTATTCTAAGCAGGGAGTCATCATAACGTTATACATAACGTTATTTTTTCGGTCAGAACTATACCGGTTCATTTTCCATAAAATAAAACGATATTTTTGTACCAAAATTATTTCGGTTGCATTGAACCGAAATCACTCGACCGAAAAGATTTCGGTCCAGTTGAAACGTTTCGGTTGGACTTTTTCAGATAAAGGTCTGATCATAAAAGTGTGTAGCTACCTGTGATCCGGCCCATACGCGAGAGATTTTTGCCTCAAACTTAGTCTGCAAAAGTACAGTTTTGACCGTGTATGGCGGGGTTTGCGGGTTTAACGAAAATTTTGTGAAAATATGTAAATCTTTTGATATTTTAGGGGCTGGACCAGTTTTATGAGGGGTTCACGGCTGAAAAATACTGAGGATCATTAAATTTCAGAAAACATTTGACCGTGTGTAGCCGACTAGCCAACCAGGATTGCAAACAGTTTTGAGGAAAAAATGTGTCGTGTATGGGCCGGGTGAAACACGTGTTGGAAAATCCATTTGTTTCTCTTTTTTATGACAGCTTACAGGACTGCTCAACAACGAGCAAGATCCGCGCCTGGCTAAACAGCCGGCAACTACTCAGCAAGTAGCGCAGATCCACATCCTTAAGTGGACCGATATATTCAAAGATCTTTATTTTTCGGTCCTGGCAGACCGAAACAGAAAACAACCGAAATGAAACGTTCAAGGTTGTAACAAAATTTTTACGAAACGTTTCATCGCAAACGTTTTACGTTTCGGTCGGAATATAACGTTTGGTTTGAACCTTTTCATATTTTGGGATATCGGTCAGGTACCCTGATTCTAAGGATAAAATTCAGAAAAATTACACAAATTACCTTGGAAAAGCGTGTTAGTAGCACTAACAGAACTTTGAAAACATTACTTAATTTTCCCTTCCGTATTTTGTGTATTGTCTGCAGATTCACTAGGCGTCTTTAAAGAGGTCAAGGATCAAAGAACACACCTTACGACCGAGCCACAACAAAACTGGGTATTCTTATTAAAACACAAAACAACAAGCATTTCGTATCCTTTTAATGATGAAAACTAGTTTTCATTTTAAACAAGCACGCTGCTTTTAAAAACTCTCCCTACTTTATACTCATTTTAAAAAATTTTTAAAACAGAAACAGTTGTCTCTTTTGAAGATTTCGTTTTCAGGTGTATTTAGCGTGCATAAAATACGCCAATGAAAACGTCAATTAAAATTAAACAAACAATTTCAACATTTTGTATTTTAAGAATTATTTGATGTTCAATGGGACACACTTTAAAAAAATTTACATAAACATTTTTCGTGTTGGAAAATAAATTTAGTTGAACGTAAAAGTTTTGACAGTTTGCCTTCGCCCTTTTACAGCTAATTAAAAGTTATTCATTTGCCATATATTTTGCATAATTTTTTTTCCCTTAAATGTGATTTTCTGTTTTCAAATTATTTTCTAAATAACATTTCTAATGAATTGAATCAATTTATGTTTTATGAAGTATAAATATAAACTTAATTTATCAAATTAATATAATTTATTTATGAACTGGTCATGAATTTTAATAACTCAATATTCCAGGAAATTATAATTTTAATTGTTGACACTTTTCCATGCGGTTAAAAATCCGCCAACAAAAACTTTTAATTGTGACAACATTGCAAAATAATCCTTGAATCATTAAAATTTCATCCAATTATAAATTATCCAAAATATATATTAATTTCCATTATTCATCCAGTTCTGAAAATTATTTGTTGTTGAAATCGGAAACGGGTATAACTTTCAAATTTCCTGTATTTACATAGCGTGATTATTTATAATTAGGTACAATTGTTGCAGTTGTCGCAATACAATTCATAAAATAGAACAAATATTTGGCGATATCTGCGAGAATTATCCATAATTATGTATCCTTATCCATAAGGTTAATTGAAGTAAGAGAATTACGAATCAGGCTAAATACGCTGTAATAATTAATCATATAAAAAATTTTAAAAATAAAATTGTTTCATGTCTTTTGGTTAGTCCTAACATTTCAATAACATAACATTTGGTATTTATACTCAATATATCTCGTTAAAATATTTTGTTTAAATTTCGCCAATCAAAATGGATTATTATATAAACTATCACGAATTTTCTATACATGTAAGGGCTATTGTGTTGTTTTCTACCAGATGCAGTCAAATTTTTCCACAGCTACAATTTTCAGGGGGGGAGCTGGAAGGGTTGAGTGCTTTTAAACTTGTTCATTTTCTTTGCTCCTGGGTTTCAAGGTTTACTACATGGTGAAATTACTTCCACTTCCAATAACCGAGTTATCCTTGAGCTCCGTAAAATTTCACGTCCACTCACCAGAACCAACTAATTCCTGAAAAAGTTAATTACCGGTGTTAATAAAAAATCTACTTCAGTGACAGCAAAAGCAACGAAAATTATTGTAGCATAAAGAGTAAACAAAAGCAGATATTATAAGTTTGTCAGCTAGATTGCAACTATTTGTAAAGAGGAATAACTAATTTCACAGATCTTTCATTATGACTGGCAAAATTAAAAATTAACCACGAAAATGACTTTGCTCCTTTTTGTCGGTGAAGTTAATTAAGGGTGGACGAACATTTACAAAGGCACAGCTGAATATAAAGTCTCCCCGGTTCACGATTATATCTGGAAGTTTAATTTTCCAAACCTGTAACATTGAAAATAACTGAATCGGATAATTAGTTTGATGAGGGTCATGTTCATTTTGCAAAAATAAAATACAATTTTAGTGAAAAGGAGAAATATATAATAATTAATGATAAATTTATCATCTTTTCAAATTTAAAAATAATTGTGGTGAGATGATGTACGCTACCTATCTTAAATCGCAAACAGTAAGTATATCAAAAAATTTCTATAAATAAATTCCGATTGGTTTTTATTTATAACAGAAGCGATTTTTATCTCAATGAAATTTCGTTTACTTGGATATTGGTTTAACTTATTTTTAGATGTGCAATCAACTTTGCTAATGTTACTATGACATTTTCACTGTGGGCGGCCCTTTAATTACATTCACATAATATACTACCGAATAAAATCAGAGTATTAATTTAAAATGTTTTGCCACCAATACTTGCACACAAAATCAGTTATGGTCTGGTGCAATAACTCAAATTTCTATAAGTGTGTGTTATTCGGCAATCAGAAATGGAAAAGGGAAATGAACAGTGATTATATCAATGCGTTGTCCCAAAAGCAATCATGGTTGAGATAAATACTTTTGCGTCACGTATTCACCTCTGTTGGCATGTAAGTGTCACATCATGAATAAACAAATAAGCAGTGAGCATGACGAACCTATCAAGGGACTGTCATACATTATGTCGGCTCTAAGTGACATCTTTCATCCTTATCGAATCCATTCTGTGAATAATTCTCTTGTAGGGCATATAAAATTTACGGAACGCTGAGCCAATACGCACAGACGTCATCCAATTCCCACCGATCGTATGTCACTTGTTCAACAATCTTGAAATTTATTTTAAGAAAAGAAGCTAATCTCCAGGAGAAGTCGTCAGCGAAAACTGACGGAATGTGAAGTCACAATCAGACAAACAAATTTGCTCCTTAAAGGTCCTCATATAACCTTTAAAACATTGGCTATGGATGGGGGCGAGAATAACTGGAAGGGAGGTGCAAAAGTGTCACTAATTGCGCATTTGGAATGAATGACGTACATTTAAGTCATTTTGATGTATTGGAGTGCGTTTCTCGTGTAGCGAAAGGACGTGCGGTGACGAAACAATTGCCTGAAAATCATTTCAACGACATATTGAAATGATGTGAAAACCGTTTTGAAACATCAGGATGGGCACTCACCATTCAGAATGATAATAAAGCAATAGAGACGCACGGGCACGTCCCCTCAAAAGCGACTGGCACGACTCAACAGCCTCATAAGGGCAACTATAAACTTTTCATACAACACCAAAGCAATTCCTGGCCGTGTGGAAAAAAAAATGTCCTTCCACGCCCGCATGTCTAGCATGTGAAATGAACCTATCCTGATGGCGAGAGGAGGTGTAGAATGGTATGGGGAAGCTCCAGATAGAAGATCTCATGGTATGGCCTTCAATCGACACGGCAAAAGTGTGCGGTTCAAAAAGGATGAACAAAAGGTTTCTCAACTATGATGAAACTATTGAGGAATAGTGTCTGCAGTGTTCATCAGTTTTTATTGCAACTACTTAGTTGTTGTTTATGTTAATGCAATCGCTGGCAATATCCTGGAGCTGTGTGCTATTCCCGATGAACATCGCTTCCTGACTCATTCCAAATTAATTCCTTTGCGATTAGATACCAATTTTGGCAGTCGCAACAAATTTATTGTTGGTGGTGCAAAGGGTTCTGGTTCTCTATGCAAACCGAAGTGCACATGCAATTTTCTATGCCGTTGGAAAGGGTTGACAAAGGCAGATAGAAGTTTTGAACCATCCTATCTTGAATGTGATTCGTACATCAGCCTCTATGTCCTGGGATACAACAGTGGAACCCTCAACGCATTCAAGCTTGACAATATTTGCATTGTGAACCGGTTCAGATTGCATCCTTAAATTGTGGAAATGAAGGAAGTTAAGAATTCTCCAAGGACGAAACTTTGCAGGTATTACAAATCCTTGGATGGTTTCCATTCGTATTTTGTAAACTCGTCGATTTAGCGAGCTTGCGAATATTTTGATGGTTTCGAAGGACTTTTTTTCCAAATTATGAATTATGTACCTATTTATTTTAATGTTCAATTTAGTTCTAGTTAATTAAATACCAGCAATTAATTTTTAGTAGATTTATAGGAATAGAATAAACAAAAAATAATTACTGACATTTGTTTTGTTTCATAAGCATTATTTTAATACATTGTCACTGACCCCATTGTTATAAATTTAATTTGTGTTCTAAAAACCTTATCCTTGATGGTTCCATTGTCCATAAATTTCCCATGAATGAGGCTTGAATTTTTTTTTTTAAAACTGTTACACCAGCAATTTTGTGACTCTTAGAAAATGTTGCTGATTCATGAAACATTAATAAAATTAATGCAGTATTCGTCCACTGTCCCTGCGTCTAAAAATTCTTATAAAGTTGGAAAACATGGTCAAAGGACTGAGAAAGCAATCTGGATGTTCATGATCCTTCATTATTTACTTTTACGATATAATAAAAAAAAAAACTTAATACATTGCTCGTTGGGAGCTTAAATCAAGATAGCATCCTCGCCGAGTGGCACTCATGAGACTATTTAAGTATCATCACTTTGCTCAGTTTCCAACATTCCATTGACAAATGTACTTTTGTCAGGAACGGAATGTTGTCTCATATAAAACTCAATAAAACTCCAATTTATCGAAATTCCATGAAGGTATTTGATCGCTTTCGATTAAGATACCATAAATTCGATATATCGCCCTTCAATTTTATTGTGCTTCTGGATAATTTGCTTTATTCACCTTGAAGGAATTCGGCTTGCTCCTCTGGCAAAATAGGAAATCTTCTTTTGATTGCTATTTGTCTTTGCCTCCCCTGCTTTGTTGTGTATATTTAGCGTTTATTTCCTTGAAGTAGGGTTAAGAATCTACGTTTTCCTAGAGGATTTTCAAAATTCATTCTCTTGAAATTGATGCTGATGGATTCCCCAAATAACAACGACAAGAATATATGGAAGCCTGATGTTATGCCTTCAACTTCAAAAAGCAATAAAAATATAATAGAATTGATGAAGAAATTGAAAAAGTTTGAATTACATTTTAATGACTTTCAGCAGAAGTAACATAGGAAAATATAATACCAAGAAAAACAATTCCTTTATATAACATTTAAGTGTATTGGAAAATATTTCAGATTTTCTTCACGCAACGAAATTAACATAATTCATTTTATTTAATCCGAATATCCTTAATTGGTGCCATATTTCGAAAATGAAACATTGATGAACGAGCTTATCTGCCCTTTTCACTATTCTAGATCTAGAAGATGAATTTTTTTACCATTTTTTGTTGTTGTTGCTTTTAAAATTTGATTAACTTTCACGTGAGAAAATTTAATTTTGCACTGCTTCAGATCTTTAGATTTATATGGAACGAATTCTTTCCTACATTGGAAAATTGCTTAAATCCCAAAACCCTTACTGGTTTTTTAACTGGTTTTATGAAAAAAGGAATTCACTTCCCTTCCACCTCGAATTCGGTTTCGAACTTTATTGCATTCAAATAGGTTTTTGCACCCGGCAGCTTCTATCGTTGGGGTGTGCATGCAATATCCTGAATTTATTAAATAAAATTGGAAAACAGCAGAATTTTTTAACGTGCAGAAAGCAAAAAAATAGTGTATTTGAGCATGAAAAACGGAACACTAACGTGTTTTTTTTTAAGATATCATTAATGCACTTTTAAATTTAGTTTGCGTTACTCTAAATCGGGTTTTTTTTTAATTCGTCCATTTAGAGTGTATAGTTGTGTTGAAATGTTTTTCGAGCATTTTTTGTTTTTCTTATAACATTTCTATTCAAAAAATAAAGGGAATAATAGGTATCAAATTATTTCACAAAGTTTAGTTAATACAAAAAATATAGATAGGTACTTAATTACAATTTAATGTATTTTACACTCCGTTTGGTAATTTAAGAAAAACGAAGAAAATTGTTATTTGCCTACTCAAACGAGATAAAGGATTGAAAAGGATATTTTCTGTTGCATCTGCTATTTAGGTATATCTATTGCTATTATTATCATTAACAATGAGATCTTTATTTGGTTTATTTGTATTTAATTCCGGGAAAGAAAGTTGAAATTAGGTAGGTAAAGTGGTTTCAGTATGTCCGACGCATCCCCAATTTATTGCTCTTATTTGCTACTGAATTAAAGCGAACTATTGCAAGACAATTTTGTAGCATTATCCTGGGAATAATGTTCGCCATAAAGTCCAACTTTACGAGTGCCCAAAGTACGTCTTCTTCTACCGCAGTATTTTATCATTGTTACAAAGTGTACTTTACTCCTTTTTAACGTGGTCCCGTATTTTTTATGACATACGTTTACACTGCCCTCATACCTAATTATAGCTCGCATTTCTCCTTGAAGGGCTTGGAACGATTTTCGTATTACGTAAAATGTTTGTCTGAATAGTGAATGTTGTTTATCTATTTGGTTTAAGATGCTTTCGACATCCTGGAAATGGGGAAGCTGAAGGATAGTGCAAGTAGTATTACAATTTAATACTTTTTCTCTCTATTGCAATTTAGGTATTTAAGTAAAATCTGAATAGGAAAATGCAAATTCCTCTTTGAGGTGAGTTTATGCTGTTAAGAATTTATGAGGATTTGGGGATGAAATTACCCGGAATTGAGTAATAGTATGGAGCTAAAGGAATTTGTGCTATAATTGTCGCTAATCATGTGTAGATGTTACGTTAGCAAATTGGAACATGTTTGTGAATGCATTTATTTAATTTCGGGGTAACACCCTCGTCCATTAAAAAAGTATATATTTTCAAAATACCTAGAATTTTTTGAAGGAAAACTTATTTTTACCAAAACATACTTAACAACTTCCACTTTTCACAACTTTGTGTGAAATGTTTTTAGTTTAGTTCCTTTAAACTTTGCCATAAATCCCGATCATTGTCCAATAGAACTTTTCCACGTTCACCAATACGTTGGAAGTACAAAGGACTAGATCTCATTGGATCCCATGAAAGCATAAAGAACGGTTTTATGATACCCAAATCAGAATAAAGGATAAAACTGAATCCACATCTATCTATCTATCTGTGATCGAATAAAGACACGATGACAGCCAAAACTATAAAAGAACGGCAGCAGCTAAAAGGGTGCTGGGAAAACGTCAGTTAAGATAGAAACTTTCATAGTCCCTGGTGAACATAGTTCAGAAAAGACGATAATTTACAGGGGAAGATTTTCGCATGGCAACTGATTGGAGGGATGTTGCTAAGTTCCGTTGTTACTCTATTAAAAACTTTTCACTTGAACGGCTGAAATGTTTTGTCGTGGAGAATATCATATTCAGCACAGTTTGCTGTCGTTAGAAAGACCATTAATCACTGATGTTGGAAGGGATGAGTGGGCTAAAAGATTCGACCTCCAAATTAAATGCTGTGCGTAGTGCGTACCCGAAAACATATCTCACGATTTCCACGAAATACTTTAGCAATTTTCGAATGAAAATTCATGCGGTGCTCAGAATATTAAATCCGGACTTCCAAGAAGTATTTGAATATTTCGATGGAAGCTGGAAGGATTTCTTAAATTTTTGGTCCTCATTTACGGCAGAAATATTCAGACTATTCTCTCATTTGTGGTTTACTTTCAAGTTCCCTTTCTACCTGGTGTGATAAATTTTATTCGCCATGACTACAAATATTGTGAAGCACAACATTCTTAATACTACTTCAAAAAAAAAAAAAAAAAAAAAAAAAAAATACTACATAAAAAAATCTTTACTACCTACACTTTTTTTTAAGGAGTTTGCTAAATCGTACGGAAAGGTTATCTTGGCAAAAAAAGAAAAGAAATGACTTTGTTAAGGTTATTTACAAAAGTAATTTTAAAAGTTCATGGCGTAAAATTTAAGAAGATTATCTTTATTGTTGTTATTAAATTTAGACGCAAAATAATTCCTACCCGTTAAATTGACCGCGTGAGAAAGTTTTCCAGCCACGAGCAACTTCCATGGGATTAAATCTGTCGGAAAATCTTACCTATTTGTTTTTCAAACAAAGGAAAAATTTCGTATTTAATTTAAAAATAATTTTGATTTGATATGTTCGTAATTCTGATGTAATAATAATTGAAGTAATTTATACATTAACAATTTATTTATATCAATCCACGATAATGTAAGTGAAAATTAAGGAAATAGTAAAATGATTATTATGTGTTGAAACTACGAAGGATTTTCTCAAATTTTAATATTCCTGAACTCGGCATTCAGAGACAATTTAACAGAAGAACTTTGTTCCATCTTCAAGCACTTCAAGCACTAAAACTTTAATTAGAAGTTAGAACACTTTAATTTATAGCAATTCCATTAACTGAAATTTCTCTCCATATTTTGTATTCATGAAACGACAGCTGAAAATTTCTTTTATAATTTTTGTACGAAAATTGCTTTTCTACTTTGCTTTGGCCTATTTACAAAAATCAGATATTGTTGAATATTTTGGAAGACGATTTGAACCAACAGAGGCCAAAAAGATCCCTAGAAATGGCATACAATCAGGAAAGATTTCGAAACGGAAAGTTTTGTGACTTTAATAAAAGTAATTTCCAGGACCTGTTTTAGCCTTTGAAGTTGTTGGGTTGAAAAGTTAAACTTTGTCCAATTAGAATCCCAAAATACTTCGTTGAAGATTATTCCATATAGTCAGAAAATTATTAATATAAGACGAGGAAGCATTTGAAAAGTTGCTGACCACTCGAAACTCTTATTAAAATCCCCCCCCCCCCCCATCATTCAGCATTCCCAATTTACAGTTTCAGTGGCCTTAGTGACTTCCGCCTTCAGATTCTGAATCATATATATTAGTTATGTATGTATTTCTGAGCACTCACTTCAGGACAAATCAATGTGTAAACTTTTGGATATTTCGAAAACTTTATTAAACAATTTTGTTCTAAATTGGGCAGAAGCATTGCACATTACTGTTTGTGTTAGTTCAGTTTAAAAGCAACGAATTCTGCAATGTATGGATATTTTAATGTAGTGCGTTGTGCAGATGGAAAATGACAAAAACAATTAGAAAAGTTAAACAACTGTAAATTGTTGCATCACATTATTTAATCCTTTAATTCATTCAGTGTCAAAATCACAAATTTTGTTCTTGTTTTTGAAGAGTTAAGATATTTCAAAACTTCAATTGCCGTCAAGTCAAGCCAGTCATCAAGCTAATTCAAATTTCAAATAGCACCCATGAACTTATTTTATTCATTAATTTTTTTTTAATGTAAAATTTATGTCAGGTCTTTGCTAGTGCATATACTTAATATTGTGAAATATTTAAAAAAAACTTCTCACTCTCAACACACTATTGCGTTTTAACCTCTTGAGTTTGAAGGACTTTTATCAGCGTCACCTACAACTTGGTGAAGTGCTCAACACTTGGAAATTTCTTGAGCCTAACTGAACTGACATACTAAAATAAAAAGCAAACTGAAGTGCAAAAATTCAGACTACCTTATGTCCTTGTGGAAGAGTTTTGCTAGTTTCGCATCAAGTGCTTTTATGTGGGAAGCGGCATTTGCTGGAGGCAAGAATCGCTACAAATTAGTTGATTAAACCCTTGTGAAATGGTTGCACGTGACATGTTTTTGGTTTTGGTTTTCAATTTGTTTTATTTGACCTCTTCAAGGCGCAACCCTTGTTCAGAGTTCTTTTGTGGTAACCACTGCAGCAATATAACGATGATCCTGAATATCCTGCAAACATGCACAAGGGTGGCAAAAATTCGTCCTGTGTACAATATTGTAACCCACTGAAAATATTTTCGTAGAGAATGTTTAAGTGTGTTTGACCGCAATAAATACTGGAATGCCTTTGCAGGTGACTTTTAAGGACAATTCTACAGTTTTCACAACATCCTGAAACTATTGATCTATAAAAAAAAATTTATAAAAATCAAACGGATGTCCAACCGGCAGTGCTTCAGGAACAGGAAGTCGTTGGAATTCTGGTGCACCGGAACAACGTGGAAAAGTTTCCGATTGCAAATATCCCTAGGCAGACAACAATTAAGTATAGTACGAAAGGGTCAAAGTTTTGTAAAAGAAACTGCAAAATGCTTCGTTTGTGGAAAAAATTAGGACGGTTAGACTATTCCTTGGTGTGAAAATGCTGCTGGCATTTTAAATAGTGCTGAAAGGATCAAACTTGTGTAACTGCGGTTGTGTGTGCGTGTGTGTATGTGTGTATTTTCGAACTTCTTTAAACCCTGGAACGGCACTTAACCGACATTCTGGGGCGGTTGCAAGCACTCACTGCCATAAACACTTGGGCATTTTGTTCAATGTTTCGGGAAGCAGGCCACTATTGTTCCGAGTTTCTTTGTTCATATATATAGTTTTTTCTTTAGTTTTCTTTGCTTTTGTTTATGAGAAATGGAGGATATATTGCTGCAGGGGCGATTATGACCTATAAACAATTTCACAGTTGTTTGCGTCTATTTAGATTTATTTTAGATGAATGATGACTTTTTCTTAAAGAATATTCATTGTACTTAATGTCAGAAAACATCATAATAATAAACAATAACATTTTGGTAAGCTTGTGTTTTGTAAGTTACAAAATCACATTTATCGTATTTCACAGAAGCACTCTGACTTTATTTTATTTTATCTAGTTTGACCAATATTATAAGAAAATCGTATTTCATTTGCAGTTGGGAGAAAACTTTTTCAGATTCACGAAGGCAAACAGGAAACTTGTTATATAAATGCTGCTATAACTCGTACGTAATATGCTCCCTATTTCCGGTACGTTCCACTGTGGAAACTAGTTAAGATGAACTGAAATCAAACAATATTATTTCCGAGAAACTGAACAATTTTCAATAGTAAACAGGAAAAATTACTTTCAAACAAGAACAAATAGCTATAACAAATTAGTAAATTGTTATCGATACTGAATTTATTTATCTTTCCATTGTTCTTATGACTTGACAATAATATCTTTAATGAAATGCTGAAACAATTTCTTTGTGTACAAATCGATTTTTTCTTTATTGGGTTATTACATTTGTAGGCAAAACCAAAAAAGTGATCACCAATGCCTTATTAATATTAAGTGTATATAGAGCGAAAACTTTTGACGAAAATAAGGCGAAGACAGTGACAGTAGCCAGCCGGGAAGTAAGAACTAAAGTGTGAACAAGGAAGTAAATTTCATTAAGTGCAAGAGACAAAAATAGAAAATAGAATAATGTAAATTAAAGAGTTAAGTAGTTTACGCTTAAGAAAATTAGAGGAAACAAATTAAATTATAATATAATGTTTTATAATATAAAGAAAAGAGAACGCAACCTGACATGAAGCGAAAAGTTAATAGAAATGCAGAACTAAGAAAAGGAAATATAAACATAAGAACTACTAATACTACATACAACACCTTCTTGCAGTAAGTGCATTCATAAAATTTGCAATATGATTTTCAAGTGTCTTCATGTAAAATAGGATATGGTGTTGGCGGATAAAACATCAAAGCATCTGCCTGAAGCGGTATCAAATTTCCAAATCAAGAAGGTCTCACTGAATTCTGTAATGGCTTCTCTCTTTGATCCTTAGATTTTGTCGTGTGGAACGAATTTTCGAAATTTGTAATCAAATTCAAAAGAGAAATACGCGTCAAAAAGGACCTCGATTTCAGTCGCAAATTGAGTTATTTGTCGAAGATAACCCTGATTTATTTTCAATATCAAATTTCAAGTCGTCTATTTGTTTCTTTGTATAGAAACAGCATTGATTGATCGAAACGTAAAACAGAAATTCAAAAAAAAAAAAAAAAAAAAAATTCAGCCGCGAAGAAAGTCTGTGGCAAAATGAACTTCCAGATGAAAGTAATTCAGCAGATTCCATTTAATTGGGTTCAATTGCAAATTGCCATTCCACCACTTTCAACAAAAAACATCAAACGAGCAGAAGAAGGGTTTGCGGGATACTTAATAAAACACACCCATAGTTTTCATATCTCATTTATAATGGAATTCAACAGCTTCTTTGAACTTTCTGGAGGATTTTGGAATTAGTTTTATTTTCGTTTTCTGGAATAAAATTTTAATTTAGATACCCCATGCGTTTTCCATGATTTTAAACCTGAAGCTCTCCTGGCTTCCTTGCAAAATTCATGCGACATTTGAATCTGAATCAGAAAGAATTAAGAAAAAATGGAATCTAGTGTAAATCCTTGAATATTGCCCCTAGAACCCCGCTCCCCCACAGTTATCAGTTTGTACAGGAATTTGTTCTTTAAGCTCTCCAAAATGTAATGCTGAAATACGCTTCTGAGCAGAAACCCTTTCACTCGTAAATCATTTGAAAACTGCTCGGTGAAAGAAGGAATCGTCGCCTAGTTTTCGGAAGAAGAAAATCCTTCATCAGGAAGAATGTTAAGTATGGGACATTCCACTGGGATAAGCCACAGGTAAGTTTGTGTAGCTGTAAAATCAATCTTAATTTGAATTTCAAAAGATTTCATATTTTATTACAGCATTTTTGCGTTTTAATTCAGCTCAGTGCAGGAATGCGAAATCTAGCGATAATCCTTGTGGGAGATTTTGCAAAAGTTTCCATTTTTCACAAAAGCTTTTTGAAATGCTTTCACAATTACGTCATATTTCCTTGATTATAAGACTTGGATTATTTCGTTTTAAACACAATTCTACTTGTATCCTTATTTAGCTTTGATAAACTAAAACATAAACCTTCGCAGCAGTGACTGTAAATTAAAAACTTAATTGCAACACAGAACAATATTTGCTGAAATATATCATACCTATTCTGTCGAAACTTTGTTTTAAAATAAATTCATTTCAGAAATCAGAATACTTGTTCTTGTTTTTATTTTAAATACATTTGAATGTACGAAGACAATGCAGCAACAACTCCATATTATTTGTTATTTACTTTGCAAGGTATTGCATCAGGTTGAAAAGGACATCCTCCAAATGTGCAAATTATTATTTGCGAACATGGAGCCAAAAACAGTGTCTTTGAAATGTTTGGCAGCAATTGAAATATTTGTTTTCACTTTGAAATTTACTTTTGCGGTGTACACAAATTGAGATACATTTTCCATATAAAACTATTTACAATTTACATAGAAACAATTACTAAAGTTGCCAACTCGTGTAAGCCTCGATTTTGTAAAAAACTATTTGTATTCCTTAATACACTTGAAATAATCGACAGAGTTGGAATGCAACAGTAGGATTCACTAACACATCTCAGTGGAGGACAAAAGCTGAAAGTGTTTGAAAAAGGAGCACACAAAATTATGAATGTTGCTCCTTTGTGGCCGTTAGCTGGGGCGAGAATAGGATCCCAGGGAGCTGTACGTAAATTTCAGTAATTACCAATTCGGTTCTCTAAACTATTATGAAACTTTTCACATTGTCCTACAAGGACCCGGGCTGCCGTTTGGGGGAACATTGATAAATGGCGGTGCCAGCAGGGGCAATTATTAATCGCGAGGAGCTCTTGTTCTGGGCCTAAAGGCACTGTCTACAACCCTCTCGGGTCGCATATTTGGATCACACTTACCATAAGTGAAACTGTTTCAATTCATTGATTACTTTAATTTAAAGAAACATCTCGGATGGAATTCATTTCTGAGGAGATTCTCCGGCTGTAATCCTGAAGGATTCCTGATCCGCATTGGTGCCTGCAATGGCTTCAGTGCAGTAATGCGGAATTGCAATTGTCCAAATTTGCGTTCCAAAGATATCTGAAGGCCATTTATCATTGAAATGACTCTACAATGTTCACATATCCGGCGAGTCATGTTTAGTTTATAGAAGTCTAGGTTGCGGGGCACAACAAATAACTCCCGCCCACTGCAGTGGGCGCCCTCCAAAACATAAATCTATGCAGTGTGTGGGCGTAAATTTCGCTGCCACAACCGCCCCATGTTTGCCATTCGAAAGTATCCTGGAAAAGTTTTCCATTTATGGTATCCGGTCTGTAAAATTCTGTCCTTCAGGAATGGACAACTACTTTTAAGAAACACAACTCGGGCCGAAGCAATCCGAGTGTAATGAATCAGGGTGAGCGGAATTGCGCGAATTGGATTTATCGCCACCCTATAATACATTCGCCCAGCCGTTGCCGGTCTTGGCACTCAATTAAATTTTCCCTTAACTAGAATTTGTATTATGCGATTGCCTGGAGGAGGCTTTTTCAGGTCTCTATGGAATCGGTGTCGGCATTATTAAGAAAATAACTTTTCTCATTAAGGTTATTAACAAAGTTTTCCTGGTCTCGTGGAAATAACACTTGGCTGGCATGCACCTTACCAGAATCTCTAAGATTTTCCGTGAATTGAAAATCTTCCCTTGCCACAGGAAGGAAATTTTAATCCAATGCTTTCTAGTTACTTCTGTTAGCGGTTTCGAGGTGTGGAATTAAAATGAGGATGTAAGTAGAAAAAATTACTTAAGGTGACTGACGCACGGAAACAAGTTGAAAAGGAGAAATTGAACGAAAAGTCACACAAAAGACCACGACATTTCCCGAGATGGCTGTAATGGAGCCGCTTGTAAGGGGTACGCTTTTTTTTCTACCTTTTTCGCAAGTTTTTTAATTAAAACAGAGACGCAAAGGACTATGGTTTTGTTTCAGAAGTGCTATGAGACGCTAGATGTAGTTCTGAGTGGGTCTTTATACAATATAATAAAGTGTTCTGCAATCTGCTTAAATAAATATATTTATGTTATTATAGTAGTAACGAGTGAAATGAATTTTTGTTTACATAAACTAAATGAAATTATTTCAATTGAATGAGTGACTGAATTTATTTTATTTCCCTAATTATAAAAACTAAACATTTAGAAATTTGGAAAAAGTTGGTACCTATTGTAATTAGAAAAGCATTGTTAAAAATATTAATTAAAACTACAAGAAAAACTTTTGTTACGCAATAAAATTCAAACGAAACTTGGCAACATGCGTTTACAATTTGTAATTCAGCTTACAAAAGAGATTAATGTAACAAATTGCGTAATCTGGTGATATCCACGTTTTAAGCTCTAATACCCAAAATACATGAATGTTTTACAATACATGAATTTTTCGCAGCGCAAAATCGTACTATTGTGCCACGGCTGCTGGTTAAACAAAGCCTTGAAAATTATGAAAGTATTTAAACAACAAGGTCTACGTCCACGGCCTAAATTAATCAAACAAAAGTAATAAGTCATCTGCACACTCTTAACATTCGGATCGAGTAAATAAAGCGCACAAATTCCGCAACACGTTCCCGTGCCAATAGCTGGATCCTAAACAAATGGATAACATGCTGAGCAAATGGCTTATATTTATCACTAAATCGTATATCACAAAATACGTTTTAACGCTGGAATGCAAATTAGGGTAGCAAAGGATATCCCGAGCGGTCATCAATACCGTCCACTAGACGTTGTTGTACAATGATAAGTGAACACACATTAAACGTGGTCTTTACGTGAAGAATAACACTTGATTAGCATACAAAAAGGCAATTTATTGGAAATTTACAGAATTTCAACTAACACCAAAGCAAAAATCGTTAGTCCAAAATAAATTGCAGATTCTCGCTGGGATTCGTTGTTTGTTAAACGAATTTCATTCCTCAACTTAATTCGCTGAAATGCTGTTTGAATAGCGAAATAAACAACAGTTTTTACACAAACGTGCTGTCACACATCCTGGCCGAGGGCCCTGGACAGTTCGATCTACGAGGGAAACTTAGTCCTCCAGCTTCATCCTATAGTTTTGCCGGTCCTAAATTTCACAGTCCAATTTCGATTAGAGCTCTTATTGGATTAGCGAAAAGTTATTACGAGTACAACTAGATCCGCACTCCGAGCAGGATGCATTCCTAGCGAAATTGTCTGGTGGAAAATGGTTTAAAAAAAAAGGAAATCGGCACCAAACCTGACAACAATGTGCAAACGGTGAACAGCACAACAACCGTATCCGGAAAATTCGCACGAATATAATCGAAAGAATTGGAAAGCATGGCATGGTATGACAAAATGACAAGTGCATTTGAGAAATTGCTTCCTATTGAAATTGCAATGACACACCTGCAGTGCAAAGGTACCGTCGCGTCGCATCGAGAGTGCATTGAACACAAGGTACCGAAGCACTTCTTAGAAGCCTTTTGATCTTCCGTTCGTCGCGTCCTTAAATGTTGCACAAAAGGAAACACTTTCCTGTAAGTAAACGAGTATAATCCACGTCATCCTTTTCGCGTTTAAATTATTTCAAAAGTTCCTTGTCTTTAGTAAGTAACGCTTCGGGCAATATGGCCAGATCCTTGCAAACAAGGGCAACACAGTTCTCCTATGTAAGCAAAATAATAACTCCGTTCTCGTAACTGTTCAAAGGCGATGCACATTTTAGTTTCCTTCATTTATCATTATTTTTCTTAAAAAACGGTGAAAAAGTGAAGAACATAAAATGTGATCACGAGGACTCCGGAGACGCCTCTATGCAGCCATTTTTAACTTTTCCTATAACGCCTGGAAATTGTTGACGATTATGCAACATGATGTTAGTGTCCTTCCAGGAGTCCTGAATGGCTTTGAATGTCCACTTTGAAATAATTCATTGTATAACTATAGATGAGAAGATAGCAACTGAGTTCGTTAAGAGGTGAAAAACGCTAAAACACGCGATATTAATTTGTATTTACATAATTCTGTTTCTAACGAGTTCAAATTACTAAATTTTATCTTACAATTAGTTTAGTTTAAGTACTAATAGAAAAATATCCGATATTAAATATTATTTTTCAATTAATAAAAAAGGATTTTAAAGGTGTGAGACGTAGGTACGTTCAACAAGTTCTATTTTATGTCAAGATAAATTTAAATCTCAATTATTATTTACAATTACTTCAATGAAATTTTAATGGCTCGAAATGAAATTGAAAGCAAATTTCATTCGATTTTTTATTAACTTTTGCTTCTTTCTTAGTTATTTATTTGAAATAAAAGTTGTATTTCTAAAATACAATGAAATGTCCTTAACAAGGACTCTATTGTCATGGTTAGCTGGTGTAAATATTTGGTAAATCCAAAAGAAAGTTTACAACAGTTTGAACTCCTTCTTCCACAACACAATACATTCGACTACAAAACAGCAAAATTTATCTCAGCTTCCTTCCCAGTTGCCTCTAAAATTTATCCTTTGATATTGCAGACCTATATCAAGTAGACTTTGCTGATCCCAACTCACCGAATATTGAAGGTGGAAGTCTGAATTCGCGGCAAACAAATCACTCAAAAAACTTTTTTAATTTAACCACGAACTTGCTGTAGGTGCAAAATGGAAAAACTTTACTGTGACTTCGAGTTAAGGTGATTTTTCAAAGGAGTTTTCATCGCACCCCATAGATGTTATATATTTTATTTTTTTGCTGTGCAGAGTTGTAGATTTGCTGGCAACAGAACACGGCTGTCCTTTTCGACTGAATAGAAATTTACAAATAAGGGCAAATTAAAATTTATTTCCATAAAAGAACACTATATTTTTTAAGCTGTCAGTATGTCATAAAAAAACAAGCTTCTTACATTTATTTTAAAACTCTACAAATCAGAATACATTGCCCCATGTTGTCAGAGGTCTGTTATGAATGCCATTGTCTTCGTTTCGGATGATTTTTCTAGCCCCTAGAAAGTCTTCACCTATCCAGAGGTGCTAAAGGGGAGGTTGACGTTTTAACAATCTAGTGAGAACTCACAAAATACGTGCAGAAGATGTGTGATGTTAAAATATTGAGGGAAATTTACTAAATTAGGGTTCACCCTTTCATAAGTGGTTATGAACATTAAGACACCCCCATTCGACCTGACCCGCATCAATAAACTTAATGCGTACCCGAAACTTCATGAATTTTTCATTGTTGCTTGAAAAGAACTCGACATTCTCGACTCACCCATTTCATCCCTCATCGAATCATCCGACCCAATTTTTATTATTTTTATTTTTTTAATTCAACACACATCGGCGAATGTCCGTTATAAACACAACACTATCACCCAATGGAACTACGTGGCGACAGGATATTCACTATGGAAAGGAAATTACAGCCGTTGACATTTCACAAGGTTTAATGGCAAAGCCTACCATTGCGGTTTTGGTACGAGGAGGCTCGAGGTTATTGTCACCCAAAATGAATTCAAATAAGAATTCCAGCCGCAAACAGACGCCACATGTAACCATTTTGCGAGAATCCTAATTAGTAACATTTCCTGGAAAACTAGTGGTGATGGTGTCCTTAAATAACGCCAGAGTATATCATTCTATACGTAGTTTAGTCATTAGTATGGGTCTCGGTGCTCATTAGGGAAATTTACGTCTAAACGGAAGACTTGATACATTTGTGCTTCGAGATAATTAGTGAAGGAACACATTTCCAGGTACGTTACTTAGAAATGTTTACGCATGAATGAATATAATAAGGAATTATTTCTATTACACGTCCTCCATCTTTTTGTTTTATTGTTGAAATCATCAATGCTGCTCGTGTACTTTCCACTCCAATTGCGTTCGCATAATGAGTTTGCAACAAATTACAGTGGGAGCATTGTTGAACCAATAAAATCGGAAAGCAGAAAGGAAGTTACAGGATTAAGGGTCTAAGGACTAAGAGAAGTCACTTTTTTTCTATAACGCAATAGATTAGCCCGATTTTTTGTATCTCCAGTGAATAGAGGAGAAGGTGGTAATATGGCACCCGCAGTTATTATGGACCTTCTCCATTTTAGGGTGATAGAAGGGCATATATGGGCGTAGCCGAGCGAGGAAGTCTTGGTCGTTCAAGCCCCCTCTAAAATTCTACTTTAGTATATCTAGGCTAGCTTACAGATTAAAAGACGATTACAGATTAAGTTTATTTGAGTAATATTTTTAAGCCTTATTTGTGGTTATGAAATTAATATATTTTAAATGTCCTCAAGTAGGTAGGTAAATACGTGTTTTTTTTTTTAAATAATTAAATTCCAATCTGCAGGAAAAGTAGAAGAAAAATTGCAGATTATACATAATCATATTGATATATCTATATAACATTCAGGACAATACAGGAAATCCAATACAAAGAGTCCAAAAAGGACCAATCCGATCTACCGTAATTCTCACGTGCAACTGACTTCTTCACAACACACATTTCAAACTTCCGAGAACTTCCCAGGACCAGAAATATGGGAGACTACATCAAACATTTTAAAAGTTAATTGCTCAATGGAAGTAACTCATGTCACACCCGAATCCTAATCACATATTGTCAGATCGCATTGTATTCGTCCTGGATATTCTGCTTAATGTTTCCTTAAATTCGAAATATTTCGCATGAAATTTTATGCAAACGATAAGTATAAATCACAGAAGTTGCATCCTAACAACGCCATTTGAGAAATTGGTCTCCTGTACATTCACAAATCGGGTCTTGTTACTCAGGGATGCCAGAGAATTGAAAAGTTTCCGAAATGGTTGATGTGAGGGCTGGGGCTGTTTTCTAATTGGACTTTGGAGAAGTATGTGGCAAACTTCACAAAGTTTCCCATTTGAAGATAAACTTTAGCACTTTATAAAGCAATACTCATTATTTACCATCATTAGGACAGCATTTGGCCAAATTGTTCCCTATCTGCATCATTTTTGCTGTATGTCGCCATAAAGTTGCTCATTAATTCAGTCTAAGGAACGGCTTTATTTAATGTATTAAATTAACTCTGGCTGAATGCCACGTCCACTAATTTTTTTATACAATATTTTCGACCTGGCAGGACACTCATCTACAAAATGGTATGAACAGCTCCCTTAATCGATATACGTGTATACTGTATGCCCTTCCGGATCGAGTAAGAACGGGGACAATATCCTTTGGCATTTCGCCAAAATGTCCGCCTTATCGAATTTTCGACTGTTTGAACAATTTTATGACTTTGATCTGGAAAGTTATGTCCTGCCCACCAAATTATCTGATTGTCAAACATGCCCACGCCAAGGTCGTGTATCAAGAGTCCGCCTGCAATGTCGACCACAGGATAATCTCCAAGGAAATTGAGCTGAATCCGCCAGGAACACCTTGTTTAGCAAAAATATGTGTCCAACTGAAATTAATCTTAATTAGTTAAATAAAAGCAGATTTATATTTCTGTCAACGTTTTAGATTTGGAAAATTGTGAGGTAATGCAAATCCTGCGTTGTATACTAGTACAGGTGTGATTCCCAGTTGACAATATCCGAAAAGGATATTCCCAATGCTCCCAGGGTGGGTATTCATTTGGCAGTGATGCTCCTGCAGCCATTAGAATTAGCTGACAGGAAATACCGGTGGACGAGATGAACAAGACCAGGATTCACGTCCCCCTACTATTCCCTATTCGCCCCCAACCCTCTGACCTATGGGCAAGCAAAAATGAAACAGGTCGTTATATCCGCTCAAAAGCTGCCGGTCTGGTATTCACAAATTTGAACCCTCAACGTCAACACCCCAAGGACGAGGAGCCAACAACACAGAGGATGCAGGAATTTCCGTAAAATTGCTGCAATTGAATTTTCATTGTTGCAAGCCGCACTGCCGTTTGGATTTATAGCCTTGATAAATTTTAATGGGGCGCTTTATTGGGACAATGTGGTACCCCTGCGGCAACAGTGTTAAGAACAGATGCGAGAAAGAGGAGAGAACGCGGTTGGCCATTTTTAATTCTTTTTTAAAGAAAATTTTGAACACCAAAGAGAAATGCCCCAAGAATGATTTCAGGTGTGATGAAATTTACCTTTCATGGAAAATTTGCTGCCGTAGAATAGTTCTGAAATATCGTTTGCATAATCCACGACATCGCAACCAAATTGCACCTTTTAATATAAAACTTTGCTCCGTACCGAGGAAAAGTGTTTTCTAGGGTCGAGCATGAACGATATAATATTTTTTGAAAAAATTTTCTGCAACTTGAAGATAAGGGTTATTAAACAAAGTTTAAGGAAAATCGTCAGTTGGGAGTGAAAGATATAAACACACAAACAAATTATTTCCTTCGACGCTTATCTGGAATTAAAAAATAACAATAAGAAATTTTTTGTTATTCTGATGATTTAAAACATTTTGAAAATTATGAAAATCATTTGTTTTCCTTCATATGAAACACGAAAAAATATTTTTATGAATTATTTCTTTCTTCAACAAAATACGCTGAAATAGTGAAAAACCTCATCTTATATAAACCATCCTAATATTGATCGAAAATTTTGCAATAAATATTATATTTTGGCAATTTTTCAGCATTATAAAGGTCGTAACCGAAACGTGTCTGCTTCAGATTGTCTCACTGCCAGAACTGTTTACTTTAATAGTGTAATTTGTTTATCTTATTTTCAAAATTTAGTAATCCCCTTCGTACGGAAGGTACGAAAGAAACCAATAAATTTCCAAACACAAAATATTTACATCACTCACAAAATATTACCAAACCGAATAAATAAACAGTGTTGGTTCGTGAAAATTTATAGGTGGGATTTTCGCAGTTAAAAAACATTATTGTGTTTGGGGTCCATAAACAAAAGTGGTCCTACATTCCCATAGCCGAGGGCGGCTATCTGCTATGGCTACTGCTGAGTAAGGAATCTGTAGGATGTAACAACCAGAAAACGTTCCAAGGACGAATTTGATGGCTTCTTAGTTCTTCTTCATAGGAAACCTGAACAAAAATTGTATGGAGCAGTAAAACGGAAATTTCATGGATGACGTTGTTCTGATCACTGATGCCGATAGTAAAACATCTTTTTAATTTCAAATTAGATTGTAGACTAACTGCTGAGCGGGCAAACTACTCCCTGGAGTGTTACAGGACACTTCAGTCAGGAAATGGAAAATTAAAAGATAATAAAAACTGGGTAACCACATTTCAATATCATTCGCAATAGACTGGCACGAAGGCAGTTAGTCAAGTCCAGTAAATTCCCTCAGCCTCCACCCACCCCCGGTGAGCATTCATCTGAACAGTTTAACACTCAATGCACCTTGTTCCGTTTAACGGTGAAATTAAGTACACAATGGGCTGTTCCGGCCGCGTACCAATTAAAGCCACTTTTTCTGCATCCCCGAGTAATGTTCACCATAAATCAAAGGCCTGTGCTAATTTAACGAAAAACGCTCGGCGCCATTTCCAGTTTCAACGCAATAAATTTCCGAATTTTCTGTTAATACGTCACGATTTTGAATTATGTTACTGATTATTAGCTGAATTACTCGCTTAATGCGCCTCGCTGTTGGTTTAAGTAATTCAATACTTTACTTTGTTTCTATATTTTATTCCTGATTCAAGATATCACTGTTCGGGCAGATAAAAGAGAAAAAAAGCCACTATTAATAAATCCCGGAAGGATCTGAATGCTGTCGCGGGGCGCAAATGGAAACAGATTGGGTAACCAATTTTAAAGGTTATACTTCTACCATGGCATGTCATTGTTTCCTTTTTGAAATACTTCCGGGATATATTGAGACCTTTTAAGCGCTACGAAATTAACTGGTGATTTATTAGCAATGATCGCCGTGACATGAAGCCTTTTCCGGAAAGGGATTGCACTGATAGGAATGATACCTTTTGATTAACTTTTCGCTTGTAGGTAATCTCCGCATTAAATTTCAAAATTTTTTTAATTAATATAATACATTTATTATGACATTTTAATTAGTAAAAAATGCATAACTATGAGGATCTCTAGTGCCATCAGAAATCACGCTATCTTAGTTTACAAATACTTTTTAATCAGTTTAAAACAGCCAGAGATTAAAAACTGATAAAACTGAATTGATTCACATTTTTCCTCTTTTGTTGGAAATTCCATTTTATTAATGAACAATTGTTACTGTCCAAAGTGGAGGAATTTTGAAAAGATTAAGAGTTGAAAGTGGTACGCTATCTAATTTTACAACATCCATTGAAACGTTTTTATCCCACGAAGAATGTCTTTAGACATTTTTGTAAAAGAGAATTGATATTTTCCGTGTTTCAAATCATTGAAACTACTAAAAAACTTTTCCAGTCTGATTTAATATTCTTTCGTTGGGTTAAAAGGAGTAGTTCACAAAGTTCTTGAATTGCAACTGGGTGGACACGGTCGTAACTTCGAAAGGATTTTTGAGTGTTTGAGATGAAACTTTTGTTGAAACTCGAAAGAAGCATTCAATCAAAGGGCTGCCCTGAACTCCCAGTTCCCGATGCTAATGGATTGCATATTATCTTTCCTTGATTAGTTTCACTCACCAAATCAAGTTTAAGGACATAATATAATTTTGTGAGATTACATCAGCATCCCCTCTCTGAATAATTCATCACAACTAACCGTGCACCCATATGCACCTTAATATCGTGGGTGTAGCAACATAATTAAGGGTACATCTCTCCGCACCCAAGACAGATTGTGTTGGCGCAAAAATGAAAACGTCTTATCTGAAAGGGTACATTGAAGTAAATTACAGTGCATTTGCGTTCTTGATGTATGGAGCGCGTATAAGCATTTGCACTGTGTCCATGAATAGGGTTTTTCTACAGTATACTATTCCATTTTCAGATCCACCGTATATATGAAGGTGCTATTTGGAATTGTGTGATGCCAGTTGAGTGCAGCTGCAATTGTTTTCTTGCGAATTGAAAAGTTCTCTCATAGCAGCCATAAATCATAATATCATTTTGCATATTTTTGTAAAAGTAATTTTTAAAGTTGGATTATCATTCAAACTTTATAATGGTTTCATGAAAGTGATTTTATTATTTATATTCATATTAAAGAGACATAAAAAACCTTTTGGAACTTCTTCATCTTTTGTTTTGCAAAAAACAAGAATTTTATCTAGAAATTTTGATGCATCGTTAAAAAGTTCCACGAACAATAATGAAAATTATTTTACTGAATAAAAACGATAAGAGGGAAAAATATTGGAAGTTTCAAAATATTTTCAACATCAAATTACGTGAACTTTGCAACAAATATTCTATTTAATTTAATTTATTATAATTTGAAAATTGTTTAAAATACTCATGAGTATCGGTTTTCACTTTTCAGTTTGTTTAATAATATTAAATTTAAGCTCTCATTTTTCAAAGGAATGTAAACAATTCGTGCAAAGCCACTAGCAGAAAATGCACGTAATTTAAATTTCCCCTAGGATAAGTTTTCAAGTAAGTTGCAGTAATTATTTAACATTAACAATTTAATAAATGTTTCCTGCTATTTATATTCTAGACGAAATTTTTAAATTACATGCACTCAGTTTTTTTTAAACACGTTGTTTACGCTTTTACATAATAAACTCAAAGAAACTAATTTGAGTGCGGAATCCTGTTTGTTATGATATGGAACAATGTAAGAGTTTGCTACTTGCATAAATACCTTAAAGTCGAAAAATTCGAAAATTTTGAATATGAAATACCTGCAAAATTAAAGTTGAGACTTCTTAGCGCATCATTTTTCGCGTTTACAACAACAATCCTACAACATCGTCCAAAAACTTCATCGTAAGCATACAGCCAAATTGAATTTTTATCACTTTGAAAACTTTGTTGGTTACGCAAACATATCCAAGTCGAGACTCCTGTTTACTTTGTAGAATAATTTCGGATGGAAATTTAACATCTCGACACCAAGGATCCGAAATATGTTCCCCTAACACCGTTCAAAATATTGTTGATTTTGGATGTTAAGCTCCACAGCTCAAGTGCTGATGTTGAGCTGTTTCGGCATTTTATTCACGTTTTTACTTTCAAATCCTTTCAACTTATTCAACGTATAAGAAAGAGCACTAATACGATTGCGATATCAAACATTTGAGAAAATTCCCAGGTAGGAAATAAGAACAGGGATATTTTAATTTAGACATCCTTGATAGATCGATGGGACGCCATTTTATGAGAGCGCCGGAAGAAGTGCTATTTTTGTATCGAAAATTAAATCAACATAACAGTTGCGTACTTAAATTAATAAATTGACAGGTTAATTTATTAATGATTTATTATGGATTGAATTGGTTCTTTTCAAAGTTTCACATTCATTAACTTACAGAAAATTTAACTAAATTACCTAGGAACTCAGATAAATAAACCTTTATTCGATGTCACTGGTTTTTAAATTTAATCCAACTTAAATATGTGTATGTGTATATTTTAAAATTTCCAACCCTTACCTTTAATCCCATCTCTTCAAGACTGTCAAATGTCGTCATCAATAATCATTTTTAATGTAATTATTGTAGTTAAATTTGTGAACTTCTATTTTCACGTGTACGCTGTAGGTACACTGTACACAATTTTCTGAAACAATTTTCATCATCTTCTAGTTGAAAAGATTTAGAAGGCTCAGGGCCTTCCGCCACTTAACCTTAATCTTATTATCTACGTTAATTACAACCACTAATCCTTCTCACGTTTTTAACAACATAACGAACGGTTTTCAGTGCTATGACATGATGCGATTTGGTTTAATTTGAACCCCTAGAAACCTTTACCGAGTTTCATTATTGAGAGTTTTAGGTTACATACTCGATTCAATTAACCAGCTTCCAGGAGCACTTCAAGTGTTGCTCAGCAGTGTTTTATGTAATTTTTCCAAATTGTCCAATTTAAATGTAAACGCCATAAGTTTAGGGTTCGTGACTGTATTTACGTAGTTGGATGATGTTTAAGAAGCTTACAAAACGCCCACATGCCAACCCTTTTACGAATACTTTAATGATATCAGTGAAATTTACTTGAAGATTTAATGGCGGTGTTTGGTTGTAGTCTTTCATTTCCAAGGAATGCTCCTCTAATCCCCAAAATGAATCTCACCCAATAAATCTTAGAAGGGTTGTACTAATTGAATTCCAGCGTTTTTCAAGGGGCACAAAAGGTGCGAGAATAAATTTTTGGGGATGGGCATATATCTGACGAAATTTATTTCATGACCTGACAGATGACAATTGAAGCGTTTTATTAAGAGTGCATTCCTTTATTTTCGTTTTTTGTTATTTCTCTCCGCACATGTCATCCAATGTTGTGTATCACGGTGCTGGACGAGAGTCAACCCTTATCTTGGATTTCGACATTTATGCTCCACTCTTTCTTTCACACACAACCAGAGATATTACCGAGCTTTACGAGTTTTTCAAGAAATCTCCTGTGAATGGGAAAAGTCTAAAGAGTTTTCTGAAGTGAACTTTGCTTAATGCCAAGGTAGATCCATTTCTTCTAGCTGATAGGATTCGTTGACTTTCTATGAAAATGCTTTCAAAGGCTCTGGCTTTCAGATAACTTTTTCGTTTGTTAGAATAGTCTAGTTTTTGCCCAGGATGGTACTTAATGGAAATTTTCAATGAGTTTCCTTTGCCGCATTAAAATTTGTCCAGTTTGTGTGGCGTCTTTCAGGGTGGACGTGGTGGATGGTAAACCACTTGAAAGAGATGAGAAAAAACAATGGTAAGCAGAATCAAGAGGCATCCATGAAATTTGCGCATCCAAAGATTACTACTTGCTCTCTTTCTACTGAATTAAATTACACAACCATCCGCATCCCCTCCCCAGACCTAAATTCCACCCATCCGATTCAAAGTCTGCCTGAAATGAAAGTAATAACTGACAAGAAGCCCGTGGTGAATACACAAGACATTGGCTGTAGAAGTCGTTCCCATCGCTATCATCTTTATGTATTCCTTCCCGATATAGGACTTAACGTATGGGACTCCAGCAAGGGGTTTATATACTATATATTTTTTTAACAGAAAAAAGAAGAGTACTCGTTGGAGGTTCCTTTTCCAATGAACCTTATTGACATATGCAAATTTTCTTTTGCCTGCCTCAAAAGTTTCCTCGTTCACTGATATCCTAAGAGGCGACAACTTTGAACTTTTCCTTCAAAAGCGGGCCAATCATGTTGAGTAGAAATAAAAAGTTGCAAAGTTTGTTCAACAGTGTGGCATGGCAATGAAGGAACTCTTCTTGACTACAATTTAAATTACTCTGACGTCGCATCCCCAGCAACTCTGTCAAAGTATGCAAAATGGCAATGTGTAAATGGCTTCAATTAAAATGTCACTGTTTTTTGTCTTGCTTGGATAAACTTTGAAAAATTCGTTTCTAATAGAGTTTCTTTGAAAACTCTTGTTTTTTTGTTTGGTTTAATTGCCGTCAACAGTGTTGAACTGCTCCGCAAATTTTCTGTCCAAAAGTAAAAGAAAGAAATTTTGGACAATAATTAAGAGTTTCAGGAATTTTTTTCTGGAATGGAATTTTTAACTTTTAATTCTCAATTCCAAGGAAGAGAGCTCCTTAATTGTGGTAAATGAGGGCAGACTTGCAATGAAATTAGTAAATAAGTGAAAATGTTTATAGTGTTGCACTTGTTGAATACATTCATTGGATTCCTTAAGAACTAACATTGTAAAATTTTCGAAAACTATTTGCTGAGTTCGTGTTTTCACCACTAATATACTTTACTACAGTCAAAAATAATTATGCAGGTGATTTAAACCTGAGTAAACAGTTGAAGTGCCTAACAGTTTTAAGTGATCTGACAATTTTTCAAATATCTACTTTTTTTTTCTTTTATTACTTTTCGTGCATAAGAAGAGCATTAAACAGAAATTGTGTGTCATTTAACAAAAAGGTTCCGACTTCTTAGTGTGGAAGCAGATACTTAAGAACTAAAACATTTTCTAAAAGCATACTCTTAATAACTTTTGCTTTCTTAGGCATAATTTTTCATGAAAAGGTGCTTCATCGCGAACAGTTCTCAAAAGTGCTCCAATGGAGTTCTTACTTTAAATTGAAATCATCTCTAAGAAAAATGTTTCAACTTTCAACGAAAGGATTCTGTTCCTCCCCTAGAAGAATTCTTATACCGTTTTAGTTTCGAGAAGTTGTGGAAATGAAAAACGTCGATGTTTGCCCGAGAAGAAGTGAAGGATGCCGGAACTGCAATTCTCATTTTAATTGCTTTTACTTAAAAATACTTACAATACATAAAAGTTTACAATTGAGTGCTACTTGACCTTCGTTGCTCAATTTAAAACTTTCGCTATGTTTTTCTGAGAGTTTGAAACTTCCAAGAATTCACCGCTAAGTCATAGTATTATTAATGGACGAAGAAATTCTTTAAGTATATGTTTTGTTACTCGATATCCTTTCCCACAACTGAGATATTTTGATAGTTTTGTGATATACCAAAATATAATTTGTGCAATTATTCCTGCGTGATTGCCGATAACGCAATTAAGAGTCCGAACGAGTTGAAATGTAGTGCAATTGGTGGATGGCACAAGGACTGTGTCGGCGTCAGCCTTAAATTCATGTTTCATAAATTTTCACGACAGTCCTGTGCACTCACAATCACTGAACATCAAATATGTAAATAGCGAAAGCAATATTCAATTCCGTGTAAATTCGGTGGCTCACGAGGATATGTGGAGCAGGTTTTTTATTCAATCCTTGCGCGGTGTATTCGAACATCTGTTTTGTGGGCCACATTCAAAACCTTCAATACAGCGGACTTGTAAGCTTAATCCATTTTCGGAAATTTTATCCCGATTTATCGCCCAATTTACAGGACCACATTGTTAAAAGGATAAAGAATTTCGATTACATGCATCTCTATATGCTAATTGATTTGACCGGAAGTTATACGCTAATACAATTCCATTGTTCCGGATGCGCTGACATTATGGTAGATATCCTTGAAAATGTTCTCAACAGCTCTAGTAATTCTAGAATTAACTGTTTTTAAGATTAATTTTCATTATTCCATTATGAATCGTTGATTTAATGCAATCACCTCCATTCGATTGATTTCGGTGGCATTCGGTGAGCATGGAATCCTTCCGATAATTTTATTTGGAAAGTCATTATCCAGTCCTGAGTCCGGGACGATGTGCAGTAATTGAAGTTAAAACACTCAAAAAAAAAATTCGTTTTTGTTAAGAACTTCCGGCAATTCTCTACCGTCAGGTCCCAGATTTATTTATCTGGGAACCGATTATAATTACAAAATCGTCATGCAGAATTTTAAAGGACGAACCAAAAACTTTTGCCACCCTTTCGACACTACCACCGATGCAATTCACCGTTGTACATCACATTGGACAAGGGTAACGGTTTTATTTTCATATAATTAAAACTCAACCCGAAGCAGCTCGGCCGCAAGGCTTTGGCCTTTGCAATTTTAGCGTTAATTACCCCCACCGGTGTAAAGCTAGAGAATCCCGAAAATGATTACTGGGCAGTGGGCAAGGGATGCCGCCGCTGGTGTCCGCCGGGTTTTGGCCACAACAGAAAAATTATTTCTATGCAAATACACTCATTTTGTTGTCTATTTCCATCTTCCAAGTGATTAACTTTAACATTTAAAAACTTTTGAATGTAATTGCGTAGTAAAAAAATCATGACCCTCGACTACTTTCCTTCAACTTTTTCGCGCTTTGCAATCACTTTCAAGGAAAAATATTTCCCGGAAATGGCTGGGTAGATTACAGGAGGAAAAAACATTGCCATTTTAATTGCTCTTCCCTTTCAAAATGGAGGAAAAAGGTTTTTTACGCCGATCGTTATATTCATTCCTAGAATTAAGGAATCTCAATTACTACTGCAGTATAGAAAAAACGCGTTGCAAAAATTGAAATATTCCGTTCACAGATGTTGGCCTTGGCAATTAAAATTTGTGCTTTTCATTATTAGGAAAAATTAATACTAAAATATTATTTGTGTAAAATATTACTTTGTGCTGCATTAAATTATTGCATCATAAACAAAAACCACTCTCGAGTGATTCATTAAAAAATACCGCAGAAAAATGAACGTAATTTACGTCTTCAGTGCAAAATAGCTTTTAAAACACAATATACAGAACTCACTGGGAAGCCACTTGCTGTAATTTAGCCTCCTCTAACAACTGCAGTTGTACTCCTTTCAAATGCGTGTTAATTTTTCCTGAGTTACAAAACCACGTCCTGACAATGCTGTTGAACTTGGACTGTTTGTCTTCCTCCAGTGGAAAAATGTTCCATGTTTCCGTCAGTCGACGAAAGAACAAGTTCAGGCTGCAACCGTCGGGGAATTACCAAACACTTTCCCATGTGAGGTAGAACTTGGAAACTTCACGTACGACAGTTCAGGATTTATTTAAGCTTGATGTGGCCACCGGAAGAGATGTGGTTCTTTGAGGAACAAAACCGTTGCCGCAAGGACTTTTACTTGGACGGAATCGTACTTAAAATTTAATGGAAACGTGAGGACCAGTTACCGGTATATGTTTTCGACTTAACAAGGAAACAGGTATCGGCCACAGGTTTACTGCAAGGACTCCGCAAGAATCAGCAATTAGGACTGCTGATAAAAAATACGTTGGCTTTACATACATTAAAACTAAACTCTGCTTTTTGCAAGGATTTCGATAAATTAATAAATATTAAACCTATTAAAATAAAAAAGGAGTATATAACTTTTAGTGAACATTAAGTTTTCAGTAAACACCTCTTAAATATTTATAAATGTAATTTTTTATTGAAACAAATTATAACAAATTTCAATCTTATAAGTTATTGAACAACTTAAACGTTTCCAAGAAAAGGAGAATGCCCTAGTTTATCAAAAGGATGTATTACTAACATCCTATAGACATTTCCATCGACCATCATCATGATTTGTTCCCCCCACGTTGTAATAACAGGACTCCATTTTGCCTTTCCCATCGAAGTCTGCTGCTCCAGAATCTCTCGTTAAGAATATTCGATATGTTTATGAATTTTATTAACTGGAAAACCAATAAAATAAATTAAAATAAATTTTCAATCTGTTGTTGCATAAAAAAAAAATTATTTAATATTTTTTACATTAAACTACGGTTGCCGATTGAAAAAAGCACAAGTTACCATGGAAATTTAAAGAATATAAATATGGTAAATAGATTTTGGAAAACTTTATAGAATACTCTTGTATTCTGTGACTATAATAATATCCATCTTGCGTTTGGTGCTGCAGAATAACCTTCAACATCAGCAATGAGGCATCATCACATGTCATCCGCGCCGTGACTTGAATAAGAATGTAATTCTAAAAGAGTGATAAGTGCTACAGCTTTGGGAAAAGTAGTAGACGTTGTTCTCGCATCGCAAAATATCATCACGTTTTGTACTCCACCCTGTTTTATTGTTTTCACAACATTTTATCTTATTACTTATCGATCCCGAAAGAGGATGCCGAGCCATGAAGTTATTCTTCTGAAAGCTTTTGTTCAAATATTTAGTAATTTGTTCTAAAGTGAAATTGAAATCACAAGGAAAATAAATGTTTGGACTGTTTTAGAGAGCGATGAGGAGGATTCCTTCTGATATTACAACATCCTTAAGTAACGATGTCTTGTGAAATAATCATGGGTTTCTATAATATTATTTTGTGTACTTTAATTCCAGAAGTACTTATAACAAGGGTTGTTTTAGATTTGAGTACATGGTGTGACACAATACAAAAGGACTTGATGTGTTGTACGCATAATATAAAAGTTATTGCAAATTATTTTCGATTAAAATTGCATTAATTGAATAGTTAAAGACTGTGTAAATTATATTTAAGGATTCGAACTGCCACAAATAATTCTGTTTCTCAGGTTTTCTGGGATTCCGATGAATGTATTGTTTAATTTTAATTTGATTGGAAAGTTCGGAAAAGGAGTAAAACTTAAGCACTTAAAATATTTTTCAGGGCTTGCCCTAAATAACTTAAATCGTCAAAATGAAATTGTCGTCAGTCGACGAACTTTCGAATGCAAACTGCAAAGGAGTGGCATTTTCCAAAGACGGTGAACTGATGGCACATTTCCGGCATTCGTCTGCACGTGTATTTACCGTAATGTTGAATGGGAATCAATTTGCCAAAACTCTCAAAGTAATTTCGGATCGGCTTTTAAGAAAGTTCCGGCACAAAAATTTCACATAAAAGGCATGCAGCTCGTCTTATCTCAAGTTTTTCAAACTTTATTGAACTAGAAGCGACATTTTTCAATAAAGTTTTGGTCTTCATATCCAGTTTCAATTTCGCAAAGTTTCGCTTCCATTCGAAATGAACTCCCTATTTTGTTTTTTTGGTTTTCATCGGTGGGGTGTGTTTTGTTTTTTTTATTTCAATTTTTCTAAACGAGTACAACAAATAGCTTAAGAAAATTGAAACTGCTTCAATTCTACACAACTGTGAAACTTTAGTATTCAATTTCGAACAATTTCAGTTGAGAGTGTTTTTTTTTTTGTAAGGGGATGGGGTAAATTTGTGTTTAAGTTTAACACACCCAGTATCCTTGCCAGGCACACACGTGGCCTCCGTAAATAATTTTACGTGCTCGTTGCAGTTTGAATTTCATCCGAATGTGGGGATAGGTGAATTGGTGCGGTCCGAAATAACCCCCATTTAGAAGAAAATTTCACACTTAACTTCCTGGCAAAAGTGCTATCCTTGCCAGTTGGTCCTGCCGGTGTTCGAGCAGTAAATTTTTGGGAAACTGATTAGAACTGGACTCTTGCACTGATTTGAACATTTCCCTTCAGCTGCATTCGCAGATATGTCCGAAACTGGTACATATGAAATATTTGGTAATTCATTGGTAACTTACAAGCATCTGTAATAAGGCAGGAAATTTAGATAAAACTAAAAGTTTGTAACTAAATAGCGCTCTAAGCTACATTCTGATCAGCAGAAGTTCTAACAATCCGGATGGTCATATGGTGTTGGAAAGTTCGTGCGTTGTGGCCAACAAGGACTTGGTAACTTTATGAGCGAGAAGAATCCAACTGGAACATAGCATGCCATATTATCAAAATACGTACAATTAAATTTATCTCTATGGCATCCATTTTAGATGCAAAATTATTATGACGCAAAATTATTTGGAAAACACTGATGTGGGAGATGTTTAGTTTTCAAAAAGTTCATGATCTGAAATTCTGGCTCAAATATTAATTAATTCAACTTGACCGTAAAATATGAACGGAATTTGGATTTGTGCATTTTAGTTTCTGAGATATTTCGAAATTTTCATATTTTCCTACCCTTTTGAACTTTTCGAAGAAGACGAGTTCGAACAATGAACAATGAATAAAATTGTAGTGTCTGTCGTGGCCATATGGGTTAAAACTTTACCCCTTCTTGTATGATTTCTTCTAACGCGCTCATCTACATTATCAAACTTATCTCAATTCCTACTTTTCACCCAAGAAGATTGAAAATTGTAAAATTGTTTGAACAGAATACACAAAGTATTTATTTGTCCAAAAAAGATCGGTTTGCAAAATTAATTAAGGTCAATTATATCATTGGCACTTAATCACTATTCGTCAGAAGTAGTCCATTACGGAAAAATTTATCCAAATTCAGCTCTTAAGAATAGTTATGCATTAATTAAAAAGATCTTCTCTTACTTTTCGTCAATTATGAATGAAGAACTTTATGAAAATCATGCTACTTATCCTGGAAAATTATCTTCAGAGCTCAGTTAATGAAAGCTTATTCCGAATTTTCCAAGACTAAATTGTGAGCACCGTTTCTAGGAAAGTGAGGAACCCAAAAAAATATGCTCTGGAAGGTAAAATAAATCTGGAGCTCATTATTATTTAAGGCGTACGTGCTTGCTAATGAAGACAAAATGGTTGAAATGTACCTTTAGGCAACAAAAAAAAAACACAGAGTCTAAAATCTGAAGCACGTTGATGTAATGAGCCATTTCTTAATAGGTATGGCCTCGACCCCAATTCGAAACAAGTGTGCAAACGTAGAGAAATCCAAATGGAAACTGCAATTAGCTCCAAGAAATTCAATTTTTTTAATTGAAATGTTACAAATCCGCATAGACGGAAATCTTTGTAACAATTTAAACCACCATCAAAGGATTCCTTGTTATCGCATCAAAATAAGTCAATGCAGTCATATTCATAAGATGATAATTTATGCATCTTGCTGGAAATTAAATTCTCATTACACGGCGGAATGCGGATTGTTGAGTCCTTTGTGGGTATGAGTCCTGATAGTATGTTACACATGTGTACTTTTGAAAATAAAAGGAAAAGGAGGAAAATCTCATCAGGAAATGAATCAAAGTATTGAATAAAGGATTACAGACAAAACGATTACCATGCCCAACCGGATGTAGAATTATAATAATTTACTCTTCATAGAGAGAAGAAAATTACGAGCAAGAAAATTGTTTACTGCGAACTTTCCAGGTAAGAAATGTATGTCATTGCACTAATTCATTATATTCCTGTCTGTCCTTTACAAGAAAAATATATCAAAATCCACGATTCAAATCCGTGTATCAATATTGTTTTTTTTAAGCACCAAAACTCATATTTATTATTGCAGGATTTTAATTTTAATTTTATTACACATCCCGAAGTACTTATTGAGAAAATATAAGTTTTGGATTATACTGTTTCATATTAAAAGTTCAATAAAGTAAAATAAATATAATTATAAATCCATTATAAATGATGTAGAAATAGTTTAGAATTTACAACAAATTGTGCTTTTTGTTAAAAACCACATTAAATTGGCCAATAAAATAGAATTCTACCGAAAATAATTCTGTGGTAATTGGAAAAATTGTAAAATAGATTGATGCAAACCCATAAATTGCATAACCATAGTTTTTACAATCACAACAACTTCTGCGTGAAATAATTGCTAGTGCAATGAATATAATACCATTAACAAATACATTTTGGCAATCAATTAAATTGTCAAATACTGAATTTTATGATTTGCATTCATACAATCAATGAATTTCAACAATTCGAATAATGATTGGATTGGAACGTTAAAGCACAACATTTTTTCCAATTGTCGCCGGATAAAATAATTGAGCCATTTGTTATTAGCGTTCGAAATTTATTTATCAATATCGGTTTTAAATTTTTACTGGGTTTTTATTGAATCTCTGTACCAAATATTTTGGAATATTCGTTGAACTGGGTTGATATTATCCTGGATCGGTAAATCACATTAATTAGGTAATGGATTTCAGGATTCATCATTAAAAATAAAATTCGATGACTCAAAATGGAGGATGCACATAAGTTATTAAGCCTAAAAAAATTCTTCCAAACCTCTTTAGTTTATTTGTGAATAAATAAATTATTGATATCAATGAACAATAGAATATTTCCAATTGTTCTGAAATTGATTGTGAACATCCCCGTTGAATGATTTCTTTTTTTTCAAACAATAATTCCCATAAATGGCGAACGGACTTCTCTACAAGGATCATTAAAGAACCTCAAATCATTGTGTTTTATGGAGAAAATACATTATCACATACATTCTCGTCATTCAGAAACAAATAGAATGTTTACTCAATCTTCAACTGAATGAAATCGCGAAATTAGTTTTCTATTTACAATAAAAACAAACAAAAACAGAAATTGAAACTCATTTTGAGTTGAAAAAGATAAATCTCCAAAACAATCAATATTGTAGTCCTTGGTTCAATGACCACGAAGGATATTAAACTGTACTGTAGTGTGAGGTCTGTGCAGACGTCTATTATTGGAATTCATGTACACAGCGATTTAGTCCTGGCAATTGATTTTAGATACTTTAGCTGCTTGGACAGAATCTAATAAAATTTTATGCGCCCCAAATGGCCATAAGTTTACAATCACTGGCTCTTTGCGAAGAAAATATGCGCATATCTTAATTTTGTAAAGAATAGAGCTATTGTTGAGTTCAAAAATAACTAAAAAGTAATGTGGTATGAAAAAGATAAAACCAACGATGGAGAAAGGAATACAATCTGGATTAAAAAATTTTTTTTATACTTCGATAATATTTAATATTTACACAAACTATGAACATATAAATAAAACTAACCACCTCTGGCATATCTAATATACTCCAGTAATGTATTTTTTACCAGCTGTTTTAAAAATTCAGAATATTTCTTTTTATATTAAAATGTTAAGTTGCATGATAAATTATTTTCGCTCAGAATGCTGAAAATTTTTCAAAAGGTATTCGTATAATTATTTTTTTCCGGAAGGTTTTTTTTTTAAATATTCCATCTGGTTTTATTACAATGTTGAAAAAGAAATATTTATTATTTTTTTGACAATAATTCAATATGAGGTTTTGTTGTGGTAAAAAGTCTTCCCCACTAATCAAAATTGAAAATCATGACAATGAGAATAACCGCACATTAAAAACTTGCTTACAAAATAAGCTTGAATTGTTTGTTCAACAAATTTTCGTATAGCTATCAAAATGGTTTTTATTCACTGTCGGCCAAGTAAAATTTTGTTATTGTTACACGCTAAAATTATTGGAGGCAATTTAAATAACTTAATCATGTTGAGGTAAATAGTGAAAATCATCAAACAGATTTTCTGGCGTTTAACGCTAATCCGTCGAACCACAACTTTGAATTACTCTTGTGCAGAGATTTGTTTGTTCTTTGCCCCAGAGGACATGTTAGTGCAAATTTTAATGTACTGCTCTAAAACCGTAGTCGTTATTTCTGTCGATAGGAATGAGTTGTTACCAGTTCTGATCCATAAAATACCTTTGACAATGGTTTCTGCAAAAATATCATTTTCAAGGATCAGGTTTTGGAGTTTATTATAATACAAAAACTTTTATACCGAATGACAATGCTTTTCATTTGCATTTTCATGATTTTCCGTGGGGATGCATTTTTACAACCAAATTTAATTTACACAACACAGATTAATATTTTGAAATATCAAGTTCCCATAATTCATCTACCACTTTCATCGAGCTATGAGAGTTCCTTTTGTCCGAGTAAGTGTGAGTTCGTCTTTTAATTATATTAAGCCCATGAATCTTTGGGAGTGGAATCAATGTAGGTTTTATAGATTTCTAGATTTCATGCTAAGTAATTAGGGATTTGTTTGAAGTTTGAGTACTTTCAAACTCTTCGAAACCCTCGTAAAATTTCCAAAAACAGATAACCGTTTCCAACGAATTTTATGACCTTCAATGCCCACTCTATTCGCTTATTTCAAAATTAAAAGGAAAATTGTCAACCAGGATAACCCCGGAGGCAGCTCTGGAGCCCAATAGAAATGATAATCCAGCAGTAAAAATAGGGCGTAAAAATAATTGAAAAATCTTACCCCTTGGTGCTTAAAACATTTCACCAAGGTAGCCAAGATGATTTCCACAGAATGACAAAATGGATCCTTTCACCTGTTTGCAATGGACACTGAGAGTCAAGGCAAGTCCAACTGGAACAGATTCCAGGCGATACCAAGAGGACATCGATCGGCGATAAATTTCTAATTTAATTACACGCGCCATTAATTTCTTTCGTGACTGGATTAAAAAATCACACTCCGGGTACAACGATTTGCTACTTGCGCGATTTTGGTGCTATCAATGCTCTCCTAATTTGCAACCGTAAATTTACCTAAGTCCTGACAGCCGTGGCGTTTACATAGTTCCAGGGCTAAGGAACAGTTGCAACATCCAGGCTGCGAATTAGCCGAGTAAAGTTTTTTCCATCGACATTCGCAGTAGGCGAAGTTGTTTCATGGAAGTTTTGATCTATTTAAGTTCAGTGGTTGGAAAATAATCGCTGGGGAAAAAGTATTACCGGAAATTGGATAAATTTACATGGAAACCGATCCGAGGTCAACTGGCACATGATGATTTGTAGCGAATCAAATTTCCTTTCTGTTCGCTCCCTCGAGATTGGATTTCTTGCAGAAATTCAAATAACCCAAATGCATGATTCTCTGGTTACATTTCCCGACCAGCTGCAATCGATGTCTCTGGCGATGCTCTAAAAGTCCCATAATGTCAAAATTCACGCCAGCATTCTTCCCACAAAGCCGCTCACATGATTCCCGGGTGCAGAATAAGAATGAATTTTAAAATTCATTAGGGAAACTTTGCTGCAACTTCCTTCATGAATTATTTAGACACCGGCATCCTGAATTCTAGGGCAAGTGGAATATGACATTTTGGTAAAAACCGTTTTCTCACTGCCAGCAGAGGCAAAAGTTTCCAGCAAACGTCTTTTCCGAATCTAGTGAAAGATATAAGGATTTCCGGTGCTTAGCCTACGACATATTCTAAAAGGACAATCCATTTACTCTACAGAACGGTTTAATGTCCTGAAAGTGCGCACTGCTTAATGAGAAATTTCGGCAGCTAGAAAAACTTTATTAAATAATTTCAAAGAAAGCAACAGATTTCAAATATTAACTACAAAAAATCTATATATTTTGGGACATCCGAAGCTATCTATTTGATGGCGGCACATCCCGAAACAGGACCGAATTTCACCAGTGAATCCATTCATCCCAAAGCCTATTACGAATTCCTAGCCCATGGATCCCCATAGACGGAATATGCAAACAAGTTTCAATATTTAAATTATTATCCCGAACTTGGTTGTATGGTTCTCTTTTTGGTATTTTTTGTTCCCTTTTTTCATTCACTGGGCATTTTTTATGTAACATTAGTGGGCGGTTTTTTCATATTTGGAATTACTAGATTCATTTATTTGTGGAGCCTGTTTCAAAATTCTGTACCGGTACCTCCTAAAGTTAAAAAAGGAGCAAATTTTAATTAACTTTTTGATATTGAATTGAAATTCCCTATCAATATTGAGATACGAACAGTTGTGCAGTTCCAGGAAAATATCCGCAAGGGAATGTATCTTGCTTTCGGATAGATCTCTATTGCAGCTAATTGAAAATGAGAATTTGCTTGCTCATAGAATGAAGCTGAAAATTGCGTTTTGGCGTCGAACTGGACTTTCCCTCTTCTCAACAACAGCCAAATCAGTTCATCTAAGATTTAAATGTACTCAATGAGAATTTAATTCAACAGAACTTACAGCTATTTTCCTTAAAACAATTTTCCATTGTAAATCTCATTAGGTGTTTAAAAATAGCATCCGTAATTTTATAGTCATAAAATTCGTTGATCTGTTTTAGGAAATCTTTTATTAGTTTGTTTTAAATTTAATAAATTTAAGCCATTCATTTCGTAATGATTTTTACTAGTTGCTTCCTCGAAAACTGACTCATCACAGCCTGATGCTGAGGAAAGTAATCTTTATCAGGATTAACCAGTAGTCCAGCAATCACAGTCTCAGTCCCGATTTCTTTTTATCAACAATGATAACAGCAACATCCGCAACAAGAAGGCTATCCTTGACAAAGATCGTTATGGGAATTATAAAGTACAGCGGGGTCCAGTGGTTTTTCTTCACTTGGATCAATGAGAACAGAAGTGCAATGTAATTTTCTGATCATTATCTGGAAAAGGAGTCTCATAGTCGCCGCCAGAAGCAGCACGCACCGTAGTGCAATCTTCATTTAGGATTTAAGTCAAAAGAAGAATTAGAGTTCAAGTTTCGAATTTCCCTTGTAATTTCTGTAATCTCCTTGTCATTGATTTTTGTTGTCCAATTTCACGAAAATCTAAAGAATTCCAACTAGCCAATACTAAGGTAGTACCTTCAGTCTTTGAGTCAAGGACTACGTATCTACGCCGGTAATTTGAATTACGAACGAAACGGAAGAAAATTACCTCACACTCTTTAATTTGGATTTTCATCAGTACCTACTCGTTTTCATCCTGGCAGTTGCTTCAGACTGTCTCTCGGTTGGTGCAGTTAAAATGGTTTCAGGTGAAGTGCAATCCAGGCTGCAGCTACTTATCGGGATAAGTGGCTCGAATACGAATGGGTGAACACCCAAAATCAGGGTAATGAAAGTGCACCACATTCTTGAAACATTCGACATCATCAAGAAAGCATCATACAGACGCCATCTTCCCCAGTTTGAATACATCAAGCTTCGTTAAAGTCTTCAACTCGTAATGAGTCTTTGATGTCATTAAGTGTACTTACACAGTTTATCCATTTCAAGGAAGCACTAAGATTTTGATTCTGGAAAAAGGGAGATTTACGTTAGTATAATGCCAAGTTCTATTCGACATTTTGGACCAACAGTATTTTATTTTCGTTCGTCAACAGAAATCCTGTTAGCAGCTCCCTTGACCGAAATTTAAACTTTTCCATCCTTAAAAGCTTTTTTTTGCTACCAGATTATTTTTAATATACTCAGGAGAATAATGTCCTTTTACAAAGAGATGGAAGTTGTTGTTTTATGCTTTCTCCGAGGAAAGTGCGAAAAACATTTTATGTGGGTGAATGGGTGGCGCTGTAAAAACAAAGTCTAATGAAAAATATTGGAAGCTTTTGTTATTCTTATTGCTACTGTTTCTGCACTTAGTTTTTCTAGGAAGACAAATCACTTGGTCCTATTATTGCCTCACTGTGTTATTCATTCGCCATGGGACAGAGGTTACTAATTGTATGCATATTTTGCCAGCCCACTTTGGTTTCGCTAATGATAATGAATTCATCGTTCGCTGCGGAACTTTTGACTTTAGTCCTTAGAAACAAAGTTCAATTTCCAAGAACTTCCTGCTCAAGGAACCCGCCAAGTGCCATCATTTAGCAGTGTTACGCTTCTTGGTTTCTCTTCATAGAAATCAGGGAAGCATGTAATATTTTTTTGTCTTATCGGGGTTGGAGGACATGCGAGTGTATTCCCCTGGATTTGATATTGCCTTATCACGTTTAGTTAACTCTTCATTATTACATGGATCATGTACGACGACACAAAATTTCCACATATCGTTAACAAGGTTATGAAAATGCGGACAAACTCGATAAACACGTTCTGGTTGTCTCTGGATTTAATAAACCTTTAAACGAAAAAAAGCAAACATATTAGTCGCACAGAAATTTACGGAAAATCCTCGTTTCATATTTATAAAAGATTTGGAAATGAAAATATCCTTACTGAAGGCAAAACCGGCGCGGCGGTTACATAACAAACAGCGGCAGGGCAGCTGGTGAAATTATTTCATTGCAGAATGCTTTTTAGGATTTTTATTTTCTGTTCCCACATCTCTGAATGTAATGGGAGCACTCTACAAAGGACTGTTGTCCGGGCGAACTTCTTTTTTTATAGGTACTGTTTTTTTTCTTTTTGAGAAAAAGTCAAATATTTGCATGTTGGTCGAAAATTCTATTTTCTGTTACATATTGTTCCATTGTAGAATTTCAGTCTCAAAGTTTCAGACAAAATTGTGATGCAATTAAAAAGTAATTAAAATTCTCAAATTTTACCACTGCAGCCATCAAAGTTTGTCTAGATGTAAATTAGATTTGCACATTTAAATGCCTAAATTGAATGCAGTTCAAGTTTTCATTTGGAAATAAAATTTTGTAAAAACAAAAATACTAAAACAATTTTTATGGATTCATTTTGAAGAGGAAATGTTTTATTGAATTTCTATATTTACCTCACGTACCTATTAAATCAAAGTCCTTAGATTTCGATTATTTTTCTTTTTTTTAAAATGTGTATCTACGCAAAAAATTCAAATTTCAGTCTACATAAATCTTACAAATCAATTGTTTCCAAAAGATTTTTTCTCGGAAAATTTTTCTCGAGAATTTCAATAAACCTTCGATAATGAAAATTCATTAAAAGTTCAAATTCCGCAAAAAATAATTTAACGAAGATAACTCTAAATGTATTACAATACAAGTATATCTGCTTACTGTACTAGAATTCAATTATCCCTTTTAATCGCACTTTGATTTGGAATCGATGTCCTTGAAACCTTAAGACAACATTACAGAAAAGGAATCGAAACCTGAAAACCCAATTCAATGGCGTTTCATATTTCCATTAAATATACACAATAATTTTTTAATTTGAAAATACACAAAAAGCATTCCAAAAAATTTCCCAGTTCGCAACTGTTGGATTTCGATGATATTTGTATATTGAAATAAAAACAAAAAAATCTGTTTGTATATTTGCCCTTCAAAAAATTGAATGAATCTAGATCCTTGCTGAGAAATATTTTTAAAACGATGCTTTTAAGGGAGATGAATGTTTATCGAGGTTTTATTTGTTTTTAATTCCCGAAAGTGAAAAAAATACAACTCGCGTTTACGATGTAAATTCTCAATTACACTCAAAATGGATTTAAATCTTATTTGTAAATTTAAAAATTTCCAACCCTAATTACATAAAATAGTGCTTGCAATTAATTGAAAATTACATTTGTTTACACTTCTTTAATTTGATTTAAATTTATTCAATTGAAAACCAAAAAGACGACTGAAAGTTAAAACATTAATGATTTTCTGCCAATGCCAAACAAAAAGGAATCTTTAAAGTTGTCTCAACAGCCATGAATTTCAGTTAAGTTGGTATCTGCAACGGATTCGGTAAATGTAAACTTTTTCTTAACTACAAAAAGTTTTGATTTTTCACAATAGGTATAATCATCCCTCGGCAAGCTGATAAAGCTTCTGTTTTGTATTTTCGGGAGGAAGTTATCGATTAAAATGAAAATTCTAATACATTTGATAAGGAAATTTACTAAAAATAGTCCTTCAAAAGCAGCTGAAGTTTATCTATCTTGCAACATTGCACTAATTATTTAAAAGACTAATTACTCATGAATAATTAGCATTTTAATGAGTTTGGAGCGACTTCTCTTTAAAGTGATTGATGATTAATTTATTAGAGGATCACTTTTCAGAGTTCTCCTAAAACAGTGTTCGAATAAATTTAAATTTCGTTGTTCTTGTGGAGTTATAAATTTAAGTTTAGCAATTTTCAGGAAATATTTTTATTCCATAAAATATTTAAACTGCATTTCGATTTTGCATAAAAAGTATATACAAAAATAGACATCGGATAAAGATTTGACAGGATAAACTAAAAACAACCCCACTTTCCATTTAAACGAAATTTTTACCAATATAAATTGAAATAAAAATTGCACGAACTCAGACGGAAACTAGCCACTTGTGCCCGAAAGGCGAACACTCAATATAACGAAATTCATTGATTAAATTTTCTGAAAAAAAAAATCACCAAAAATGTTTGTGAAAATCTGTTAGATAAATTCAACTGGATGGTGAAAACCATTCAACCGTAACAAAATGCCATAATTGCTAAATGTTATAAGTGCACAACTGAATAAATACGTACAGCTAAGCCTTTCAGGTTTTCGCCATTTTAATTTTGATGAAAATTTCTCGGTTCACGTGGAGCATTATTAAAGGACATGATTGGAATATCACGTTGCGTAAACTTTAATGGAGATCGGATGGAATAAAGACATCCGATTTCCAATTTTCTTATAGATAAATGTGTGCTTTCACTGGATTGATTAATGCGTTGTCGACACCGGATATGTTGCAAATTGATTTATTGTTACAATGGCTAGATTATTAATGGCACTTGCATTCCACCTATAAAATTGAATGAATTGTGCCAAATTAATTATCGTTTTATTGCTTGCCACTATAAACACTCAATGATTTCTGTGCAGAATTTAAATTAATTTTTATAGCCACACAATTTGTCATTGTTGCCAATATTTATTGATTTCAAATTGAACGTCTAACAACGTTTATATATTCCAGTCTGATTTGTCATACATTTATAATGTTTGTAATATCAAACGTTTTGTTATTGGATATAAACAATTCTTTTTTGTCATTTAGTGTGTAAGTAATTAGCAATATTATTGTATAACCGAAGACATCCTTGGTTATGTACAGGAAAACCTATAACCGGATGTGATATTAACTCTTTCTGATAATCCTTTCAACCAACCACAGAAGAGGATATTCTAGAGCTAAACTAACAAAACCAGCATAATTTTTGCCATAGAATTTATAGCCATTGCACACATCATAAACATGCTTTAAACATGAAATACAACAGGATCGTTGTTAGCTTAGAGCAGCGAATAAATTTTGATTATTGCCGTAACTTATGTCTGCTTACAAAAATGGCGATACCAAGCCAGAAGGGACCAAGAAAAATATTTAATGCAGTCAAAATGTCATTAGGATTTTGGGTGGCCATTCGAAATAATGTCATTAGGTACATGAAACTGGACATTTATTATGGTTTGAATGCAGGTTCAGATCAAATCCTTCTCACATCCTTGATAATTGACTAGTAAGGACGTGCCGCTTAGTTTTATTGCACGGAAATGTGATCTATTATCACTGTCAACAATTAATTATACGAAAATATTTAAACGTTGCAACAAATTCGGATATTATATAATAATATAAGTAATAAAAATGTATAATAAGACATTGCTCTTTTCAAAGTTGTTAACATTTACAGATAATAATTTTAGGAGTAAGTTTTAAAAGATTATATTAAAAGGAGTTGTTGAATACTTGTCAAGGTGTTGCAACGAGTTTCACTTTTTTGAGGCTTGGCAAAAAAAACCTTCTGTCTGTATTTATTCATTTACATAAAATATAGAGCAATCAATGGCTAATAAAACATAAGTTCACCGTACGTGTGCAAACATTGTAAATTGGTTTTAGGTTCCAATAAAACATTTCTGTAACACCACCCCATTCATTTATTTTGTCCTAATTCCTTCGTATTTTCTTAACACAAAAATCCTACATGCCCTCGTTTATATAAATCTCCTTTCCAGTGTTCCGTTCACTTTACAATCGTTGCCCATGGATTTATTGTACTTATATAAGAGTACTTAATCTCTATCTCTACTGCTGATCCAGATAAATGAAGTGAAAAGAATGTTAGTTCTTTTACAGGGATGCATCATCCAGGGACGCCAGGGCACTAGAAATAGGTCTAGGATGCCCGTCGTGACTAATTAATTTTCCACATTGGGCAAGTCGGAAAAGGCTTTAGGCGTCTGAAATTGAAACAGATTGCACTAATTGGCTGTCCTTCGCGCAAAATTCTGCAGAACGACAATTTTATTTATTAAATGTCGCCATTGCAAATGCAATATAAAAACTTATTTAACAAACAAATGATCGTAAATTCTGTCGCTTTTCCGAATTATAAATCATTGGCCGCAATAATGAAAAATGAAATCGTGCCAAATAGAGGATCAGGGGCGATTGTAATTTCTTGCAATATTTAGTTAGTATACGGCAGTGGAACATTATAATATCCTTTTCAATAAAGTTTTGCCTTTTTTTGGCAGAACATCTTATGGCAGTGCGGACGATGGGATACTTTCGATGAGATAAGGAGCACTTGGTCATTGGTGCCTGTTTGGCACGACGACAGAATTAAGTCTAAGAAGTCAATTCGTCCTGTCAACACAAATTAATTTCCTTTGACTAACGATACTGGCGAAGTTGTGCCATCAAATTACACTTCACTTTCTGGACTCCATTAAAAAACGAGCAATTGAGTAGAATAAATTATGGAAAAAAGGGATATGATGCTGGGCGATGGTGAAACGGGCGAGATCCGCTATTCGTCACAACTTTAATTGAAGCCTGGCTCGTCACACACCTCCCCGTCTTTATTCCTGGCAAATTTTCCGGAAGGAATCTGCAGCCGGAAGAGCACTACTAACTTGTATGTCGGTGCGTTCCTTCAACACTAATTCCGCGAGCATCTCCACTCTCCAGGTCTTGTAAGCCTTCCTGTTCCTTCACTACCAATTTAATGTCCTTGCCCCAGGGCGAAGTGTTCACTGTTCAGCAAGGATCGGTATTGAGTCGTTTGAATCCCTAAATTCCAAGATTCCTCGGGTCGTCCGAGAAGTTATCGCTTTTCATTAAAGACCGCTCACAGTAATGAGCTGGAATAAAAAGGGGGTGATTCAATCGATGCGAAGGGAGAGAATTTCACAGCGGGTCCTTTAATTCGCACAACGAAAACAATTCACCCATACTTCTGGTTTCACGGAGGACGGAGGAGGGGGCGGGGTAATCGATGATGGAGCTTTTTGAATTCACAGCACGGAGTAAATACCATGTGGCGTTTCCAGGGCGTGTAAAACTGTGGAAATATGATTAGGGTGCCGGTGTGGGTGTGAACAGAACTCCTATTTTTATTAAATGTGCAGGTTGTGTAAGTTCGGCTTCCATCTGGATGCCTGCCACGTATCTGGGCTTTGTTCTTTGGTCCCTTTGTGGCAGCATTATTTACTGGAATTTTGCGTGAAATAAAAATCTCCAGTTCTGCACTTTCTCGTCCAGAAAATTAATTACGATAGTGAACACTAGATTACACCGAAATACAAAACAAAAATATTAAGTTCCTTGGGGAGTCCCTTGAGGGTTGTAACTCATTGTGGGTGGATCCTTTTTGGGGGTACTTTAATTCAATTAGGCATTTTTTCAATTTACATTTTTACAAGAATTTCATTTATACACAAAAAATCCTAATTATAGTAGAAAATAATATTTAAAGACAATATTACTAAATAAATAAATAAATAAATAAAGACGTCGTGAATAATAAAAATAGTTTTCTTCTTAAATGTATTTCTTCATTAGCTACTTTATAGGGTGTTTTATTTTGTTCACTTTTATAAAAACAATGTAACATTCTACGATAAATATTCTGTAAATTACAAAAAACAATGGAGCTGGAGAAAATGTTTTTGAAAATCTGTCGGAAAACAAAATCCCAAAGTTTTTTGATTTATTTTTTAACAAGTGTCCTGAAAATCTAGGAATGGCTCGTGTTACGTACGCACTACAAGCACTTTTTGTGATATTAATCATAACACACTGGATTTTCTTTCGTAATATTGTTTTTAACCCTCGATAAAGTGACTCCATTTATGGTGGGATGTGTATACCGTTTGGGAACCTTGAGTGGGATTTTTTCAAGGGTGGCTTATTTCTATTTTATGACATTACGTCCCCCACCTCACTTGTGGTACTTTGGATATGGCATCTGGCGCGTTTATGGATTTTCCTTGCTTCAATCCAAATCTAGGCATATTTATAGACTTAATGCAAATATCACTTCCATAAAGCTACACAGGATAAAATTATGTTTTTTAAGTAAACACTTTATTAAAGGAGATGAGTTCGTTTCAACATTGTTGTTATAAAAATTATGCTAATATTTCATAAATAGTTTCACAAAGATATTAAATAAAACTATATATGCGCAAAGTAATAGTTTTCTCAGTTAACTGAAACTTTTAGAGCTAAATAATCATTTTAACAAAAAATATTCAAGATGATGGAACAAATGAAAACATTTATTTGAATGTTGAACAACTGTGAAGGTATCATTTCTTTGAAGGATGAATTACACTGAATTGGTAGCGTTTACAAGATACTCCTTGTACTACGTCATACAAAGGATTTGTTATCAAATTATACCGACATAAAGGAACCTTCAATATTGCGTCTGTTGCCAGCAAGTAAAATGTCCTCCTTGGCGATTGTGAAGATCGATGGAGAACAAGAACAATAGCCTCGGCTATCAGCAGAACTGTATCTTTTGCAAATTAACAAGGACTGAGGGAGCAATATTTCAACAGCAGACTCTGCGAATTGCACCTAATTTATACGGTCTGAATGGGTTCATCTAGAAATGCGTCGTCTCGATGAACAACCCCAAACGATTCCCAAATGGCTATAAATTTACTGTGATAAACTAATTTACAATAAACCATTTAACAAGTTTATAGGAAAAATATATTTAAGTGTTGCTTAAATTTACTGAAATTTTTAAAATCATTAGATTAAAACCAATTGACATTGAAAATAAAATGAAGTTATATAAAAAGTGTAACATTCGAAGCGTCCTTGAAAGTCGATTGAGAGTGCTGATGATTGGGATGACCCTTTGAACTCACCTCAATCAGTTAACCTGATTACACTGTGTTAATTAGATTTAAATTTTTTAAGACCACCTTTCACTGTAAATGCTTTGAAAACCTTTTAGCATTGCAATAAAGTTGTTAAGAATTCTTTCTAAGGAACTGCGTTGCCCATTGCTACCGCATTACGTTCAACTTCCGGTATCCCATTATGTACTTCATATTCCAATAATAATTTGAAATAGAACTCAAAATTATCTGCATAGCAACAGCATCACGCTCAACGTTAATCGAAGATTAAAGCCAACATTAATTTGTCATGTAGTCAAGAGATCATCAGATAAGACTCTGCAATACATAAACCAGGAGGACCAGTGCCGATTGCTTTCCTCTTCCATTAATCTTGCAGCATGCTGTCAGTCAGACGTCTCCGTTTTGTCCTTTAAAATTATCACAAGGACGATAAGCGGCAGCTCTACTGGTGCATATTTATCTAGCATACCAACATTGATATAAACTGCTTCGAATTGGCCAATTCGTCCTTTCGGATTGCTTCAGTATTCATATCAAACATTTCCAAGCACTGGTCGCCCGCCATAAATCGCGAATTCGCCACCCAGTCACCCACGTCATTTACGGAATGACAACGAAGGACTAACATCTGGAGAAGGATGAAAAAGGAGATGGGAGTCTGTGCAGTTCACCAGGAAATGAACGAATTAATCAGTTCTAGCTTCTAACTTTAAATTAGTGATTCTATATACAAATATTCATTCCTACTTTCAATTCCTTGCTGAATTATGCCTTGGCTGCTCCTTCGTCGTTGCTCGCAATGGCGGAGATATTTTTGGTGACTTGAAGACTCCGACAGGCGTTTTTACTTCCGAAACTTTACTTAATCACTCTAAATCTCGACGAGTAAATTTTGATGCTGTAAGTACGTGGTTATGGAGGGAACAATTAATCCCGTGGGACTTGAGCCGATGCTCTTGCAGACTTAATTAATTTGTCGGGATGACTGTTAGCCGAGATCGATCGCTGAAGTGGGAGAAAGCAGGAAAAAAAATTTGGCAAAAATTTCTTTCATTCGAGAGAGTTGAAAGTTAAACATTTAATAGGCACTGTTTGTTTGGCAGCATTTTCGTTGGAATTGTTCTCAATTTAAATAATTATTCCCAAGCAACGAATGAAGAGAATTCGTGACAGTTTTTGGGCACAGTCAACATTAATCACTTGAAAATGCTGCGGTCCAGTTGTGCTCTCATAAAATGCAATGGTTTTTTTTGTTGTTGCTGTTTTCCTCACCAGATTTTTACGATTTTGTAAGCAAATTTTGTCACAAATACAGTTCTGAATTACCTCTTGTCCTCAATGGGCTCTCTTCCATTGCAGAAGTAAGTTCTGCGTTGGACATTTGTTTACATTTGCACGAATTATTACTATGCGCCTCGTCCTTCCACTCCACATTTTGTATGTTTTCAAAGATGTGATTTATGCCTCCTGATGCAGCCGCAGTGCTTTTTTTCTTCTTTTCGTAAAATCAAAAACGAAGAAAAACGAATTTTAAGATTCACCAGATGCCTCGCTTTTTATATACAAAACTACTTCACAATTTTGAGCGCAATGTCCTGGGATTTGAACTGCTTTTCTTGTCTTCACGGTTTGGATATTAACCGCACTCTCGAGCAAGGTGGAAACTAAAAAAAAATTATTGTTCTCTTGCCATATAAAACAATTTAAGCGAAAATATTAACACTGGAAAAATTTTGGCCGCTTGCATAAGATTTTCATTCCTGGAGGAATAATTTCTGCTTTGCGGTGAAATTCTTGAAATATTTCAAAATTATTCTCAGTTTTCTTGACTGCTGCTTTATACAAATTACTCAAGATTCTGGATGTATTTATGCTTGTTTTATAATGTTCTGTATTATATTTAAAATGATAAATATATAAATTAAATATATACCTATTATATTTGAATTTGAAAGTCATAATTAGCGTAAATTTTATCCGTGCAATAAAATTAAAAATTTTTTTTATCCTAATAATAATTATTTATGAAAATATCCACATTGCTCTGATATCACCGTTAATTAACTTTCACAAATTTCTAATTCAGATGACAGCTCTGATTTCATGCTAAATGAACTGTCATTTGATTTTGATTTGAAAATCCTCAGTAAATTGGAGCCGCAAATCTTCCATTGGGTGATTTGAATGATTAAGGAATTCAGATTTAATGGCTATTCAACCGTAGTATAAACAAATCCATTCAATGAAGTGAATGCGGATGTTTGATATCCACTCAAGTAATCGAATGGTTAATTGCCTTGAGGGTTGTAAATGAGCTAACCTAATTTTGTTGTTTCATAACTGGCACATGTCGAAAGTCAAGGGATGTATTCAGAACTAATGTGAATTACATTGAGACATGAATACAAATTGTTAGTAGCTTTGTATTTGTTTTTACAACAATTCTGATTTCCCTACACTTTTGGCTGGTTTTTGTTAATTATTTAATTAATTTCCATAATATTTTGTTGAAATTCATGCTAACTAAACATTAAAAAATATCGATTAATTTATATGGGCAAATAGAAATAATCAAAAATATTTTATACATTGGTAATTTAAAATATCAATTCGATATCAATTTATAAAAACCTGGTTTAATTTCGTCATTTTACAAAACAGAAAAAGAAAGTCGTTTTCAAATTTAATTACTTTTTGCTAAATACTTACAATTTGTTTAAAAATTACTAGAGAAAAACATTGTAAGAAAGCAACAAAACACAATCAAAAATTTCAAATATTTTTAATTTTTGCAAAACCAAAGCTAGTATTAATTTCCAAATGGATCTAAAAGTCCTGAATTTTGAATCAGATTCTTTCAAAGTTCCTGGAATGGTATACGAAGCTGTAACAAGCTAATAAGAGGAAAGTTCCCCCGAAACGTGACGTTATTAAACAACTAATTAAAAATGCTTGTTATTTCTAAAGCGAAAATCTCTGACTTATTTTCTGAGAATTTTTTCTATGTGTTTATCATTTCTCTTTTATCTAATTAGAGAGTAAACACCTCATTAAATTTTTACGGTCTTCGTAGCCTCATAAGAGTGTTGGTAGCTTTTAGAATTCAACAAATTTCGGTATGAATAGTCAGTGTTCCCTGTGGAACATTGTTCTATCCCTGGAAACATATAACATATCAATTCAGTGTAAAGAGCGGAGGAAAAACAAAAAGAAATGAGTGAAAACTCTCTAGACAGTGAAGGGTAAGCTAGAAGATGTGCAAAGATCATCAAAATGAAAGTTCGTGACTAATAATGAAAGCATCTTCTCAACTTTTTGCTTCCAAAAGCAGTCGCCAACTTGAGGTTGAACAAAGTTAAGATTTAATTTAGTAATCCCTCAATGTAATTAATTATAGCAAAAGTTTACCGTTATTTTGTTCTTAATCTGGCCGTCTCCAAAACTCAATACCTTTGGATGACTCTCATCAGCGGGGGACTAGAAAACTTTTACCAAGATTGTTGAACTGCAAGAGAAGCCCGGCTTGTGTCAACACGGAGGACGAATCATGCAGAAACAGTCGATATAATTTGATTCGACTTAAACTCAACATGTCATCTCGTTTTGTGGCATCTTACCACAATTTGGGGTTTTCGCACCCTATCAACGATTTCATTACCCCGTTGGGAATGTGTTGACGCAAGAACCCCATCTACCGCTAAATTGACATTCGTTTGGCATATTCTAGCATATCAAGAAAGCAAACTTTTCTGTCTTCATTCACATCCGCTGATGGAAACTATGAAAATTTTGTGAAACTTCATCGTTCTCTTGGTTTTGATTGAAAGCAATTTCACAACTTTTAGAATTCACAAAGCCACAACGATTGCAGTTCCTGGACTCCTTTTTACTGTAGATGTAATAATTCTTCGCAATCCTGTGAAAACTTAAGCAGAATTTTTATTTTTTACCTAGTTTTACCGACATAACGAATAAATTTTTCACCAAAAGTTTTTCTTTTCTTCAACTTTGTAATAAAACTCTTTCAGGATCTTCTCCATAATACTGCATTATTATATGTCCTCATATGACAGGAGTTTACACATACCTGTGTTTCAAAGAGAAATTTTGATGCATTTTATTTCAGACGAACTTTCCTCAAAGACCCCCACGTGTTCAAAAAGAAAATTGATATATTGGAAGTGTTTGGGAAACTGTTATGAAATTTGATATTAAAACCTTACGTAAAATATTTCATATCACAAAAAAAAAACCATTAAAAAGGGATAATGGAAGCTTTTATCCATCCACATAATAAATTTGCGTAAATAATTGGGCAAGGAAAGGCTTTTAAGAATTAATCGCACATAAAAAGCAGAATGAATAAATCTGCAGGACCTTTTCCTTTTAAAGGTACCCAATTTTCGTATGAGTATTGTTTCGTTCTCTTTTGTGCATTGTCAGAACCTATAAAGTGGAAAATCAAAGGATGTATAAAATTTTATTTCTGGTTTGTGAACGGGTCTGTCAACCCCCAGGGTTAGGATAACAACCACATTTATGATCGTGAAATACTCCAAGCATGTTCAATTTGCATTCAAGTGTTTCAATTACAGGTATCCCTCGACATACACGGTACTCGAGTTGTACGATTTCCGAGATATATGAAAAAAAATTTCGTCATTAGTTACACTCTCAGAGTAAGGAGTAATCAGGAGAAGGCATTCCGTATAAAAATCGTGTACGTGAATGAAGCACTTTTTCTTGTATAACGAGCTGTCAAATGATCATATGGTCAAGACAGTTTACTTTGTGAACTTGTGATGAAGTTGCTTTTTATCAAATTTTTTTAAAGGAAAGTGAAAGGTTTTGTGAAAAAATGTTAATTGTTATGTATAAAATTATGTAATTCTCAATTTTAAAAATTTTGTTTACATGAATAATTTCTGTATAACGAGCTGTCAAATGGTTGCCATTGGTAGTGCCTGGGCCTGGTGACTACGACATGTGCAACGAGACACATCTACATATAAAGAAATGCTTCACTTTTTCTGGCTCATGCCTTCTCCTGATTACTCCTTACTCTGAGGTTACACTGTTTTCATAAAAAGGCCAAACACATAAGGATTTATCATACATTCGGCAATGTCAACTATCAGCAGGAGCCTTTTGCTTTCTACTCACAAAAAGTGGACATTGGCAGGTTATTAAATCACGGAAATAATTAATCGTGTAACTCAAGGGTTTCCCATACCTGCACTGTACAGTGTACAGTGTACGTGTACCTATATATATTATATATGTAGGTACAGAAACCGAACGATTGGATTTAGATGTGAATTTAAATCCTTCAAAATGCAAAATAATTTATTGTATATATTAAAAGATATTTTTAAAGCATCTTAATCAAATGTTGTCTTGCACGACTTCATTAACGTTTGTCTGATCCTTTTATCCTTGAACACTAATGAGCTCATTCCACACTTGAGAGAGCCACACAATTTGTTTGAAAGAAACTATATTCTCGCACCAAGATAAACTAAATAAGGATACACTATTTCAAATTCCACACAAAATACCGTTAACAAAATCGCTTCCAGCTCATGTCATGCCACAGGACACAGAAACAGTGAACCTCACCTCCTACTTTAAATGTGCATTGTGCATAAACGTGTTGAGTTCCACAGAAAGAAACCGATGAGAAGATGTTTGCATCCAGGCGCATCCAGCACCAAAATGAGCTTTATAATATGCATATATCCTAGAGCGTTGGTAGGATATCGTATTCCAGCTCGACTCTATCCTGTCATATTAAGTTCGTTATTTATCACTTGATGTAGGGTGCTTGCAAAATGCGCCATTGTCTATTCTATGCTCGTTTTCTATGATTAATGTGCAGCGACAAACTAACCTTTTGAAAAGTAGACCATTATCCTGGATGGCAGATGAATCAGATGACTAACTGAAAATCAGGATAACTGAACTGTGACAGGCTGCAAGCAGTATTGACTTCCCCAATTTAAATATAAATGAATAACATATTCCTGTTCTTCTCCAAAAAGAAAAACAAAAACCACTCGTACCTGCATCCTTCAACGAAATGGCAAACTCGAAAATAACGTTCAAGATCGAAAATTCACATTCTTTTCCCAAAAGGATGCACTCGAAATCCAGAATTACTTAAAACGAAAGAACAACTACTTTGAGATATTTCGTGCATGCTCCTTTGTGCCATTGTAGCTTACTGAAAAGTACCAAGGCTTTGTTCTTTCACCGGAACGAAGCAAGGATGTGGGAGATTTCCCCAAAAATGTCAATACACTTTTCAATGGATTTCATATTCGTAATAATTGCATAATACCTTAGCTTTGAATAGCAACTTGGAACCGTATTTTGCTATCTTTGGTTCGCACTCGTTTTCGCTGTTACGGATTTCTGAAGGGATCAAAAAGTTCTGAAAATTAAATGCATTCCAAGTATAGTCCTTTTTGTATGCTTTCATAAAAGTTTTATTAGCACAGAGGCAAGAGCCAGGAGTCTCGTTGATTCCTTTCTTGTTAATTAATGAAAAGGTATGAGAAAATCGGTCGAAAGTTGCACAGCACAAATTCCTCCACTTGGATGTTTTAAGGGTGGATGCAAGTGTAGTAGTGAGGCACTCAAAAGTTTAAAAGTGAGTGAAGTTTTCGAATCAACTTTTACAATTGTAATTGCAGATATTCCTAAATATTTCAATTAGGTACCTTTATGGTAAACTTTTAAATTAGATAATTGCATTTGTGTGGCTCCACGTGAACCTTTTAGCAGTAATTAAGTTTGCGGAAAATGATAACAGTGCAAAAATAAATTTACTTTGACAAATATTGGCAATTGGAAATAAATTGCAATTCTTATTAAGAATGTCACGTGCATCTAACGCATGTCCGTAAAACTTGAATTTTCTGAAGTCAATTGTTCTTAAACACGATTGTTTGCATAATTAGAATTCCATATTGCACATTTTCGAATTTCTAAAATAATAATTTCTAAAATTTAATTACAAATCCATCGCAATTTCACAAAGAAACTTTGATGCGTTTTCCAATTCAGACTTCATTGTTTTCTCACATGAAAGTCAATAAAAAAAAGCACATGTTTTTACTGTAAATGGCTATTTTAAATTTGAATTGTTATTATCCACAAAACGTTGCCAGAATACTGAAAATAACACTTTCTGTAAAGGTCATTTGTCCTTTCCTTCTCATGATATTCATCCACAGAAACATATCCTATATGCAAATGAAAATACGAGGAAGATAACAAAAAAAAAATCTCATCTTTTGCATTAAATGAATTTTCCCAAAGGAAGCAAATTTTTGCATACATTACGCCAAGATTTTCGTTTCGCCGTCTGGTTTGGAAAAAAAATGAATTCAGCCAAGTTTAAAATACTAAAGCAATTTTTAGCGACGTTCCCGTTTCTCATTTACATGCAAATTAGTCTACAACTCGAATTTTTTAATGTTAATTTTATTTGTATTATTTTTGGTTAAATTCATCCATACTTTGCTGAAGAAGACGCTGTTTTCATTAAATGTACGAATGGGGTTGTTAAAATGTACCGTATTAATAAAAATAAAACTGAACAAAAAATTATCAGATTGGAAAAATTGTGGTTTTTACATTTGTGATCCAATGGAAAATTGCCAAAGGAGTAATGGAGCTGAACTTTTAACGAAAAAGATATTTATTCAGTAGTTAATTTCATAAATGGTTTTTAAATGAAGGAAACAATATACTTTGGGATCTCAATAATCGTTTGTTCAAAATAAAGTCTGACTCCGAAATCCAAGAAAATACTTAAAGAGAGAATTTCAAATTAAAGGCACAACACATTCAGTAGGAAAGCCTCCAAGAAATATGCTTTTGCTCCAGTTATTCCCGGAAGTCTAGCCGCAGCTGTCCCAGTATCCGAATTTATTGTGATTTATATGCGGAAACAATGATACATGAAATCCACTGAAGTCATAGGTAAGTGAAATAGATGTCCTGAGTTGATATATTGTAGGCATAAGTTGCTTTATCCGAGAAGATGTAACTCCGACTCAGTTAATGCACTCGGTCCAAAAGGGGTCCGGATTTGTGCTCCAGACAGCACACACCAGCCCAAGAAGTGATATTCCCAGTAAAATTATGATCACGAATTTGATGCGGAAGTAATTCCAGAGAAGGATAATAATTGCATGAATTCACTGAATATAATTTGCTTGAAATGTACGAACTTTAATAAATGGAACAGTTGCGAGAATGAAATTATGCCATTATCAAAACCGCAGCAGCTCTTGTCGCGAACTTCATTAATATAATTTTTGTTAGAAAATTGAGCTTTGCTTGTGGCACTTTTTGTTCATTAAACACTGTCGCTGAAAGAAGCGCCAGTCTTAGTCTAATTACTACAAGACGTACAATGTGAAGAAGAACCATCCTAAAAAACTGTACATCATGCAAATTTATTGTTGGAATAATTAATTACACCTCCTCGACATCGTAATGAAACTGATGACAGATAAACCTGACAATGGTTTATAAATGGAGGCGATGCCTAGTTAAGATGGTAATTACCCGGCCTTACTGAAACACTATCATCTGTCACTTCCCATGTAAATGAGTAACTCCATTAATCAAGCATCTGAAGAGGTTCCTGCAGACGTTATTAATGTTTCACACTACCGTAATCGACGTCCCACCTTAACGCCAGCTAGATGCACCTTAATTAGTTGCTAAATTCGACAGGATGACGACGTCATGCAAATATGATGGTCCTTATCGGCGCAGCGTGCCGTAGCTGAAATCAAAAGTGAGGCTCTAGATTTACAAGCATAATGTGTCCCGATGGAGGACCTTTTTCCAACAGAGAACTTAATTTGATGGTGGAAACCCTTTGAATTATTTTTTGTTTCCTGCCGCTTTTCCTTTCAGTAACAGGCAGATGATATCAGCACATCTGTGTTACACGAAGGAGTTTCGCAGTTTCCCCACCTTTAACTGACCTTGTTTTATATAATAAAGGATGACATAATTAGACCGCTGAGACCAGCAAGAATTTAATTAATTGCAAAAACTTCAACTAATTTGCAATTCAAAATTTCCTGTTTTTGGGGGTCAAAAAGGGTGAGAAAGGATTTAACCCGTTTTGGTGACATGTTTTAGCTTCATTTAAATATGTAGAAACATTTTTGAAATTCACTACCAGATGCGAAAATTCCAGCAACAATACCGCGACATAAAAATATTTTCATTCTAGTGTTACTTGCGGAATGTTTTCAGTGTTCGCAGAACATGAACCACGATGTTTTTTCATGAAATTTTTAAACACAATTGCGGAAAGGGGAGAAAGGACACCCGACATTGTTACCGTCTATGACAAACACCATCTGGAGAATTTATCTTTTATGGATTTCATTGTTGCACTACAGTAAATGTGCAACGACATGTTGGTTTTTATTAATTTGTTTTTCATTGTGTATATTGTATTCTGCAGGTGGATATCATAAGAGTATGTAGCTGTTCTGTTTTCGAATAAAGGCTGAAAATGAGGGACAATTGTAAAAATTGTGGAACAGCAAAAAAAAAACTGTACCTTTTGCTTCTTTCAACAACGACACGTTTTTTACTGAAAAAGTGTTCAGAGTAATCATGAAAATATTTAATTCCTTGCAAATTTATCTCTTAACAAAAAAAGCTTTAGCAATTTTATTCCAGTTCGTATTTCATTAAAAACATTAATATCACTACCAAAATAAATTGATTTTCATGTCTAAAACAGAAAGGCATTCAACTTTACTACTTGTTTGTAAATATTTTAAATTTACTGTACTTCTAAATACTTCGTGGAAATCACGTCACCTTTGAGCACAAATAAAACTTTTATAATGCAAAAAACAAAGTAGTGTTCATTAATTTTGTAAAATTCGTAAGTGCAAGACGTTCCAGTTTAAGCGTTTCATAAATTTTTTTGTGAAAATTTTGAAAAATTTGACAAAATTGGTGTATATTTTTTTGTAATAAACACAAGCGACGAAATTAATTGTTATTTGTAAAATTTGCAATAATATAATTGAATTTACTTTTAAAAATGGTAACAAAGAAAAGTTTTTATATTCTGAAAATGAAATATTGTTTGTTTTTTAAAGGTGTTTTCTCAACGTGAAACAATTTCGCTGCACGTCGGTCAGGCCGGAGTTCAGCTCGGCAACAGCACTTGGGAGCTTTATTGTCTGGAACACGGGATACAGCCGGATGGCACAATCACAAAAGCCGAAGGAGATAATGATGATTGCTATTCAGCGTTTTTCTCAGAAACACATAATGGAAAAGTGGTTCCAAGGTCAATTTTTATTGATATGGAACCTTCTGTAATTGGTTGGTTGAAAACTGTCCATTAACATATGTTCTGAAGATTAAAACAAATATATTTGTAAATAGATGAAGTTCGAAATGGCCATTACAAGGATCTCTTCCATCCGGAACAATTGATTAGCGCAAAGGAAGATGCAGCGAACAACTTCGCCCGAGGATACAACACAATCGGCCGGGATATGATTGAGCCTGTTTGTGATCGTATTCGTAGATTAGCTGAGCAGTCTAATAGTCTGCAAGGATTCTTCATGTTTCACTCATTTGGTGGTGGAACTGGTTCAGGGTTTTCAGCACTTTTAATGGATAAACTAAGTGAAAACTTCTCTAAGAAATGCAGGTTAGAATTCGTCATTTACCCAGCTCCTACTATTTCTACAGCAGTGGTCGAACCTTACAACTCAATTTTAACAACGCATTGCACTTTGGACACTACAGATTGTGCATTCATGGTGGACAACCAAGCAATCTACGACATTTGTCAGAACCGACTTGGAGTAGAACGTCCAATGTATTCCAACTTGAACAGGCTAGTCAGCCAAGTGGTGTCCAGTATAACAGCGTCTTTGAGATTCAACGGAGCGTTGAACGTTGACATGACGGAATTTCAAACGAACTTGGTTCCATATCCCAGGATTCACTTTCCACTTGCGTCCTATGCACCGATTTTTCCATCCGAGAAGGCGCACCATGAAGGTCTTACAGTGGCGGACCTTACATCTCAGGTTTTTGAGCCAGAAAGTCAAATGGTGAAGTGCGACGCCAAGTCGGGAAAATACATGGCTTGCTGTGTATTATACCGTGGCGATGTTGTTCCAAAGGATGTCAATAGCGCCATAGCGTCTATCAAGGAAAAGAGAACAATTCGTTTCGTAGATTGGTCTCCCACAGGATTTAAATTGGGCATCAACTATAAGCCACCATTTGCAGTGCCAGGTGGTGACTTGGCCGCGGTCCATAGAGGTGTTTCGATGCTGGCTTCTACGACAGCAATCGCGCAGGCTTGGGAACGACTTGACCACAAGTTTGACTTAATGTTTTCCAAAAAGGCTTTTGTTCACTGGTTTGTTAACGAAGGCTTGGAATTGGAAGAATTCACTGAGGCTAGAGAAAATTTAGCGGCTCTAGAGAGAGACTATAAGGAAGTGGACAATGATACCGTGTCTATCGATGAAGATCTTCACAGCGGTTTATAGACACACAATTAAAAATTTAGAATTGAAGACAACTAAAACCAATTAAAAACTAATGTGTGTGGTCCGATTTAAAATGGTGTTTCTTTTTTTGGTATTAAAACATTAGTATATGATTAATATAACAGTAGATAATGTATTGAATAATAAATATATCTTTTAAGATGTCTGTATCGTTATTAGTGAACACGCAGTAAATCAATTTGACACCGCATTGATGAAGGAATAATTGATAGAGATTCTGCTCGGTCGTAGTTAAGTGAGTGGCACTTTCTAGGTGACACTATCTGTCATACCATAAAGTTAATGATCTCGTGCATTAATCAAATCACATCCTTGTTCTCTACGCAGCACGTCTATCGAATGACAACTTTATTCATTCGAGTGTTTTCCACTGAATATTTAATAGGATGAGTACGTATTTTCGTCGAGCCAAGTCATTTGAATTCATCCCCTTGCAATTACACCAGGTGCCAGAAACGACTCCATTCTTAAGAATCCAGATAAACAAAAGTAATGGCGTTTATAAAAGTGATTTTTTTTTTCTCATGATCCTTACGACCAAAATAAATTATGCAAAAAGGTCATGATCACAACGTACCTGTTCAAGGAATTTTAATTGAAACGGTTATGATTTGTATATTGAAAAGGTAAGAGACCAGAATTTCAGTGTGAGAAGATCTGTGAACTCAAATTTGACCAGGACCAAGGACTTCATTTGCATGCAAACGAGAATTAAGAATGGGGAAAATTTTTGTTAGTTCTTTGTCTTCGCGAAATATAAGAATTTTTCTTAACTTTATTCATCCCGAGGGAGGAATCCGCTTGTTTTAATGTATGCAGAGATTTCCCGTGGTAAAATTCATTTAATCCAATAAGAGCAGGCGTTTTTTATCTTTCGCATCCACCCTGTTCAACTGTAACAGAGGCTATACTCTTTCCATTGGCCACTTACATACTTTGCGGAAATTGCAGCTGAAGCTCATTTGTAAAGTGGCAGAAGGTGAAATATTTATCCTGGCACCGAATCAATTCATTTATGTTCGCTCTTCTGTTTTAATAATTGATATCGATATCATATACCTGTGATAAATAACAAGCAAACACTGATTTACTGCATCTGTCTGGTGCCGATAAATATTGAATTCCGAAGGTGAATTTTAATGTATTCTCATGGAAAATTAATGAAATCACTTTTATGTGAATTTATTGTGCATGTGTGCTTTAAATTTTAACATAAAATCCGCAATGTCACTGACATTACCAAAAACAACAATACCAATGGGGCAATGGCTAATCATTCCTGGTCGTGTTGTTTTATTATTTTTTTTTTATGTGGGGTTTAAAATGAATCTGCCACTGGTGATCTTTTGTTGCCATAGTTAAAGCGTATCGATTGCTTTGCCGGAAGTCCTGTTCATGTCCATTTTGAGATTCAATTAAGGACGAACCGTTCCGGGTCGATGCTATTGTAGATATCTACTAGAGTTAACGAACATTAGCCTTTCTTTTCCGAAAACTATTCATTTCCTGGTCTAGTGAGCATTTGAAGTCTATTGCTAACCACAGAGGAGATGTGACAATGAAGAACATGTAACAATAATTAGAAACTAGTATGTATGGAAGTATATAATTGGTTTATGAAATACCAAAGATACGCAGACAATAATATTATCTCTGCTAGATGCAAAACGGCTTAGGTTTAATACAGAATCAACATTTGTTGAGAAATCGTGTAAGAAACCGTACCTACAATAAAAAAAAAATTTGCACCGGGCTTATTTAATTATTTTATTGATTTTATTGAGTTCATTCAATATAAAAAACGCACAAAGAACATAAAATCAAAACTTCGAAATAGAGTACACAAAAAATACCGAATCTCTCAAGCATGCGGCTAAAATGCGATCACCACTTTCTATTATATAATAATAATAATTATTAGGAGCTTCCATTCAAATAAAAAACACGTGAGAAAAAGAGACGCCAACAACGACCCCACGCCACCACAAACGGAATCCTTTAGGTCTGCTATACGCATTAGCTATTAAGCTATGTGTGCTAAGTTTTCTTGGTTTTACAGCTTAGCTCGCTGAGCTTGTGCATGCTGCACACTAGAGCGAAGCTAAGTGATAATTTTTTTAAAAGACCTCGCGAACTGTCATCCAATAGGGACAATTTATTAGCACACAAAACACACCGGATTTACATGGATTGGTAAGCGAAGCCCGCTTGCATCGCCGTTGACCGTTGTCATGCTATGTATGCGAACTTATCGCGCATCGCTCAAGCAGAGAAAACATCGCTCACATAGCATCCCTAAAGTATGCAACATTCCATTTAATTTCTTTATTTTGACAACCGAGCGAGAAATTTAGCTTCTTGGCTTAGCTAATGCGTATAGCGAGCCTAAAGCAGGGGACAGGGAGAGCAGCAAGAATCATGTAAATTGAAGTAAAAATTAGTGGGGTCAAAAAATTCAAATACTTATTGGAAATAAATCTAAATTCTGTCCTTTGACGGTTTAATTTCATTATATCCAGGTATAACGATTTGAAACTCATCAGTTTTCTTTTAACCGAAATAATTTAATTTCGTTTTCAATCCCTTAAATTGTCAATCTTAAAATGTTCAACCAGAAAAATAAAGAAGAATCGAAAGTAATTCCTTCGGTTCAATTCCTCCAATTGTGAAGAAGCAATCAATCGTTACTTATTGGAGTTTGTGACTTCCATACAAAACTTCTTCGTAGATACATTGTCCTGTGATAAATTTAGTAGACTGCAGGCAGCAGGGGACAATATTACAATGATAAAAGGATATTGGTTGACCGCATATAGGTTCGAGGAAGCGCAAAAACACGATTTTCCTTTTAATCAAGTGCAAATTCCAAACATACCAACCGCTGATTTTTAGGATAGAATTGAAAAACCTCTAGCAATTTATGAAATTCTATTGTGTCAGAGTGACACAGAAAAAATGTACAAGTCCTTATTTTTGTACCGAACAAGACAGGATTCACATTAACCTGGAAGCCAAAAAAAAGGAAGCGATAAGTTTTCGACCAAATGGAAAGTTCGCATGAAATTCCACAAATTGCCTGATCAAAAGCATTTCAAATGTGAAAACGTGATCAGCCTTCTTGATAGGAGGAAGGAACCAGGTTGAGTCTTATCAGGACCATATCACTTGAACATCGAGAAGGAAGATGTAATTTTGATGACTTGTTCACTTTTGGGCGAATCGAATGACCGACCATTTTTGGAAAAGGAATCAAGGAGACAAATTTTGCTTGCTTTGCAAAAAAAAAAAATACAACACGATTTCCGCCTTTAAACGACATTTTTACGATGTCTGCTAGAAAAATGTGTAAAGGAACAAATGCAACTGGCAACCACTTTAACAACGGTTGGCAGTTAACTGATTGCTACAAATCAAAAGGGGTGATATTTGACCTTAAATTAGTTCTCGTTCTACGAGTACTTCTCTGTTTCTACACCATTTTATCAATTCTATTTCTCGCTAACCCAAAATATTTTTCCGTGTTCAATCAAGCGTACTTATCCTGATGGATTCCGAAGAGGTTGTCTTTGGTCTCAAATAGCACCAATCAATAAACCATTCAGAGCGGAAAGATAAAATCACGGAAATCAATTCTTCGACTCCAATCTCCACCATAAAGAATTTTTGGTTAATTTATCCAAGGGAAGGAAATCACTGGAGATAAGATGCTGCTCCAGAAGCAATGAATGGGCAAATTTATCATTTTCTGAATGTATTCCAGTTAGCGTGGCTTCGACACGACCAGAAAATGGATTGTGTCCTTAAAGACGTTCATGAGTTTCCTACTGAGAGTACTGCCACCGAACACCGAACATCCTTGCAAACTATTAAGTTCTTGATATCTTTACCGCCCACACCATTACACCGCTGTTGTATTGAAAGGACTCCGCAACTGTACAGCGCCTCCTCGACGCCCTCTGTGCTCCTTTAGTATACATTCATTATTGAAATTAAATCGTTTAATAATTGCGGGTGTTGGGCCGGTAAGAAGGGATGAAACGATTCAGGTGTAGAGATCCAAAGATAATATTGAGGCGAGTTGAAAATGGGATTTTCTGGAATTTCTGGAAATCGTTTTCAAAATTAGTGAAATAATAATGGAATTAATGGATGACTTGATTCCAAGCGGAATTCGATTTTGTGCACCAGAATCCTTCGTCAACTGTATCAAGCTCCCTCAAATCCTTTTCAGCTTATCTTCCTTAATGCTCCAGCGTCCACTAGGGCCCATATTGGGTGTAGTCAATGATGGTTCGAAAGTAGTGCCAATAAAAGCAGATAAAAATAACAAAAAAAATATTTATATTCTTTTTATCGGACTTGTGTTGTCGTTGATATAATCAAGATGATCCAACTTCTGTGGTTTATTGTAGACTTACTGCTTAAATTGAGGAAAAATTTGGGATTTCTCACGACGATATTCCTCCAAAATAACCAACTATTTCCTCTTGGGAGAGAGTGTGGAATTGAACGGCAAAAACCTCTGTGAGGGTGCTTAATACGTCCTCCACCCTTTCAAGTGTCTTTCGAACCATATTTTGTGACACAAGAGTATTTACAAATTGGTTTTTGCATTGCTTTTTCAATGCTTTTTGGAGGTCTTTTGTGTGCAGTTTAGTGCCCAGGAAAAACCTAAGAATCACTTTTATAAACTTTAAATTATTTTTAAAATATATTAAAAAATATTAAAGTTTAATATTATGATAGAGATAAATATAATACAGCAAAAAACGAATAAAAAATAACTTAAAACCGAGTTAATGGTCTGTAAGGATACAGATGTGAAAATATAGGCCACATAAGTTCACTATTCTTCTGGATGCGAATTAAAAATATTTCGGTAATTTTTTTTTAATTCCTTTTATTATTACGATTGCACTTGACTGAAAATATTCCTTTATGTATAAAGCTCTTCAAAAACACCAAACCCAGCTTATATCCCCTTCGAAAATTTTATGCCACCTTTGAATCCCAAGCAAAGCAAAATGATTGCGTAACACTTAAACTCTCATATCCATGAAAGGCGTCTTAACACTACAAAGCGGTAATAGCACTTAAGTATTAAATATTACTATAAACCCCCGTAAGGAGATTACAAAGGCTTTAATCTATCGAGTTGCTGTTGTTGCACAAGAATGTTCAGTGGATGTGGCCTCATCGTGCATTAGTTTTGGTCGGAAAGGAAATAATCTCTCGATAGCAAGATCCTGCAGAAACCGCGAATAATTTTTGTCTGCAATCTTTTCCCAACCACAGAGTAGAAAACAACTCTCGCAGGGTCTATAAACATTCATTTCTATGCAAATAAGCGCCCAGTTTGTGCTTCAGTTTTATACCACAGCAAACGATAAAAATTTTTGCAATCATAATCAGTTGAAATTTATGGAAATAATCTATCCTTAGGGAACAGTTCATCGTGGGTGTAAGAAAAAAATGTTTGGCCGTCTTGCACACGATGTTTAAATAAATGCTGAAATCTCTAACAATCAGTAAGTTGTTTTTTTTTCTCATGTCCTTCGAGGTTTCAACTAGCAACTTTAGGGCACCATTTGTATTTTATTTTTCTCTGTCATGATTATTGACTTAGTCTCGACAAAAAACAACACAATGGTTTGCAACAAAAAAAAAAGAAAACGAGCAAAAGAGATTTTTCCAGGCTTTCATTGAATCCAGGACTCTTGCTCATAGTAGAAGAAATAAGAGTTATTCTTTCACCTTGCTGTAATGCGTCAGCAGGAAGGAAACTTTTTGTTTGCAAACGCCCGAAAGAAATTCAACTACTCCTTTCAGTGATGGAGCTTTAATTAATTAGTGGAGCACTTTGCTGTTGTCCTCCTTTGGTCTGGCGTCAACGCTTTGTTGGCAGGAAGCCGGAAAGTACTGAGCATTCAACGTCTCGTTACAAAAGAGGAGAGCAAGGACACGCCCGTCTATGTTTCTGACTTCGTGTCAATGAGTTCTGGAGTCTCTGAAGTTAATTAAGTACATTTCGTATTTTGTTATGAACCAGATCCCATTCCGTTGAGCTGTGCTGTGCTGGGGTGGTGGAAAGTCTGCATGCATTAAGCGAATCACTACACAGTACACAACCCAGACTTACTCCGTTCTGTTCGCGTGTCATCGACAATTGCTGGCTGAAAATCATATGCCACTTCCGCGGCCCATTGCAGTCCATTCTGTGTGGTGACTGAGACAGATTTTACCGAATCCAGTGTTGTACAGTTTTCAGGCCAATTCCAAAGGATCCAATATCAAGGGATCAAGTGGCGCCAAATGCATCGCTGCCGTGCTGGAGCAGATGCAGTAGAAACCTCAAGCGCAAATAGAACGCATGCAGTCAATTATCCTGCTGCAATACTGTACACAACCTTGGACTAGATTGTTGCTGACAAAGTCATATCCTGGTCTCCAGTAATTTTAGATATACCTATACGCAAAGACACTAACAACATTAACCTGTAATTATACTTTTGATTAATGATTTATGTTGTACAAATGACAAACATTACGCAATTTTCAGAGTAATTATGGTTGTATAATTGTCCGCGAGTTTGATTAATGCGGCCAGCTCTAAATTATCTTATCTCAGGTTTCGCTGTCGCCGGTGCAAAATCTGCATTTCGACCTCAGTGAACTGTGTAAACATCAAAACCGAATTTAAACCTACTTCAATTGAATTTTAGTTAATTAGTCCAAAATTTGCAAGCGAAATCTAATTTTATTTATTACTGATGTGAGATGGTAAAATTTAGCGAGAATGTATCGAGAGAGTAATTTATGTGGTTATTTGGATAATGCTCATTTTAATATTGGTAATCTCAAATTCTGAAATAATGGTAATTAAACTCGGCAGGTATTATCAAGACAAAATCAAAAAAAAAAAAGTACGCAAAAATATATCTTCTTATATAAATATATCCACTTAAAATCGCCCATTAAACTATTAAAAATTTGAAAATTTTTTAAGTTAAAGATCCATTCCGTTTACCATTAAGGATTCACCTGTAAAAACGTAAGGTCTTTTGTAATTCGCAAATTATCCCATAAAAATTTTCTGCACAGGGCTGTCATAGCCCATTAAACAATACGGCATAAAAACAACAAAAAAAACAAGATATATATATTATATAATTGAACAGTACGTAAAGAAATTTCAGTGATAAATTATCAACTGTCGACAACTTCTTTACGCCTCCAGAAGGGTCCTTGTTGTTTCGCCATATTTTCACCTAAGGTGAAGGTGGTCATTAATTTTTTAGAAAACATTCCCTTGACGCAGAAAAAGTTGAGCCTAAAAAAACAAAAGCAGAATTTCACGATATCGCAGTATATGAAAAAATTTTTAAAAATATTTTGCCACCTGAAAATTATGGATTCGCACCTCATAAAAGTTATTTATGAGCGATTTGGATGCAAATACCCTCCACCACCTTAAGGGTTTCGGTGTTTACACAAAGCCCAGGCACAAGTGAAACCACTAACGGTAAAAGAATCCACCTCTCGTATTCGCTTCCTGGCGGCACGAACAATTAGGTTTTTATTTATAGTCTGCCCCTGAACGGGGTCCGCCCTTCAATGAGGATTTTATGGGAAGCCAGTGCTGTTTGATGGTATAATCGGCCGAGACGAGAGGTTGCTTTACTCTACAGTTTTAAGGGAATTATCGACCCATCGCCGATAATCAGCTCCATAAATGTGGCAGATTTTGTGGGGAATACCTGCATTTAACTGTTGTGAGTTTTTATTGTGCAATTAAGTTTGATGGTTGACGCAGATGAACTTAATGAAGATCTCAAGAAAAATGTGTAAATACGATTTTGGCACATGGATCTGTTATCTGTATAAAATCGTTATCCTGGAAATCGATAACTCAAGATTTCAGCAAATTTGTTTTTATTTAAATTGGTTTTAATTGCATACGAAAGAAAAACCTTAACTCATTTCGGTATCCTTCAGTTTTTAAGACAACAAAATGTTCTTGTATTTTAACTTTGCTAAAAACCGGGTAAATGATCCTCTCAATAGATTGTCCTTTACATTTCGCACGTTCTCAGGATTTCTTATAAAAAGAGAATGCGCTTCTGCATCTCAACAATATTTTTGATAAAAAGTGTTCCGCTCTTGCATGGAACACAGAGCAGGATATCATTATTCATCTTTTTAAGAATGCAATCCTGTCCGATGCGATGCTACCCCATCAAGTCCTCATTTGGCGCTGTACGTGCATGAGGGCTTTCATGTTTCTTACGTCCGGACATAAATCACTTTCAACGGCTCGTGCAAAATTTAAATGTTTTCTAATGATCGATGGCATGTGCACGGCTGTCGGGCGAGACATGCAAAATTTTGTTGCATATTTCGGACAGATACGCCATCATGATTGACAGCAGTTACGAGAGATACTGTCATGTAACAAATGAATTTTTTTTCTCACGTTCAGTTGGAACAATTTAATTTACTATAAATGGACCATCCGTGCACATCACTGTAGTGTATCGTTCAAAATAATATACAATATATTGTATCTATAAAAAATATATGCGATATAAATATTGTTTTCTTGTTTTTCCTTTTTTGTTCATGAATGCAATACAATAAATTCCGTTTGCAATCTTATTGTGCCTGATCCACCCCTCGATCTATACCATCCCAAAACTGCATATTCCTGCATCCTGGCAATAGCTGAGAAGAAATATAAGTATTTTTTTTCTTGGATGTTGCTTTATGAGGTGGAAATTTCTATCTGAACTCAACGACATGAATTGCAACAAGATGGAAGTCTCAATCTCTGCATGGGGGCGCATATTGCTTTCAGTTCCTTTTTAGTATGCGCATCCAATTTTGTTCGTTTTACAATCTATTTAAAAATGGGGGAATTACTCGTTGCCGGCAGAACTGCAATTTGCTTCTTATTTATTGGCTGGCTCCGAATTAAAGAGTTTTGCAAGAAATCGCTTCGTATTACACCCCCATGAAATTTTAACGATTTTTCTTTCCAAGTTTTTTTTTCTTCCTTTATTCGTTTTTGTAGAATTTTTAACGATGGAATGGAACAAGGACTGAGCCAATTTTAATTTATACAGTACTTTATTTGTTTGGCTGAGGGTGGACGTAATCAGAACACTATTGTGAAGTTATGGATGTGGAAATCTTTTATTGTCATAAAAATGAAATGTAGTTTAAATCTTTTTGTATTTTTGGTTATTGAAAAATTCGGGCAGATTAATAAATCAAATAGTAATAAATGTATTTCAAGAACAGGAACAGGAAATACTTATTGACTTTTACAAATATTTTTAAAGAACTATGTTATAGCACTCACTTTCTTAAATGGGCTCACAAGTTCCATTTCGGAAAGTGGAAACTGGAAGAAAGGGATACTTACTATAAGTGAAATTGTTTAGTTTTGGACTAAAGAAATTTTTGGTTAATGTTAGTCGGAAAATTAAAAAGTTCGACACTTGAAGCTTATGAACGGAGAAGATATCTTAGGATAAATTTGAAGGCCCTAACTGTATTACAAATTCCGAGATAGTATTGAAACAGTAACTACAATTTTTCAGAAAAACGTTGTTCTAAATGTGTACAATAGAAAAACATTATCTTCGTTATCTCCAAACTTTCTTTAATTAAACCATATAAAATTACTGCATTGTTTTCCCAGTTCGTACAATATTACCAAACTTAGTGAACCGGACCCCATAGTTGTTTTCTATGGTTGTAAACACAAAATCTAAACCGCATCGAAATAGTAAACCGACTCCACAATTGGAGCATCTTTAATGATCTCGAGTTCAGATCCAAATAAACTCCTGAAACTTCGCCTGATGCTTCAAAATGGATGCAACGAATAGAATCCTATCGCAAACATTTGCATTTCTATTCACCGCAGTTTTACATCAATTTTTGAACTGTAAATGGAAACGTCATCGGAGTAAAATTTGCATTTATATAGCGCATACTTCTGTGTCCTTAGAATTCAAGCTGTTGGGACATCTTCTGACTGGGACGTTTGGAATCTATTTTTTTTATTTATTCTCCTTTACATTTTATTTAGGTTTCATTTACACAAAACGTCTCGTCAACAGCAGGGAGAGAGGGAGATGGAAAGGCCTCATTAAAAGAAAATCTGCATAAATTTTATAAATTGTTTTAATTTCGTGAAATTTTGTTTTTGAAATTTAATGAAATGTAAACCAGACAAAGTTAAGGCCTGTGATTAAATATGATAAAATTCATTTGCAATGTTGTACTTATTTCAAATTAAAATTACAAAACTTTGAACAGTAGGGATACGATTGTAATAATATTACAAATGCTGTGAGTTTTTCATTAACAATTCTAAGAAGTATTTTATTCTTTTTGCAAAAGATAGCATTTATTTACATCGTTATGAAGGTGAAATGTTTTCCACAAGAATAAATTCTGAAGGATCTAGAAATTTTATGTTTTCAGAAGCCGAATGTAGTATGAAGGCTCTCGATACGAAAATCATGCTATGGAAACTGGAAATATTGTGAGAAAAAGTCCAATAAGTCAATTTAAGGATATATATATGATCCTTTTAAGCTCAACATATAAGTAAAAATCTGTTACAAAAATGTTTGTTTTACTATACCTCTTAAACTAATCCTTTGTGCTGAAGGACGTGAAATCCATAAGTAATTTAAACGCAAAATGTTTTGTTACACCTTAAACTGATTTCACTTAACTGAGTCACTTGTAATTAATGAGTCAAACAAATACACAAAAATTATAATAAATACCTAAGTCGTGATTGCTGATATAATTAATGGGCCGAAAGTTAGCGCGAAATGCATTCAGGTATTCATTGTAATTTTTGTGAATTTGTTTAACTCATTAATTACAAGTGACTCAGTTAAGTGAAATCAGTTAAGATGTAACTAAACATTTTGCGTTTAAATTGCTATACCTCATCTACGCTTAAAGTGTTGCAGAATACAACTTACATATTATGAGAAGAAAAATTAACACAAAAATTCCTTATCATCAATCTTTACAGTTCAGGAAAAGTTGCGGTATGTCTTTTACCTGTGGAAGATGTACAATCTGTAAAAGCCGCCAAATACAAGACTTGTGCAAGTATTCCACGAAATAAGGAAAACGATTTCTGGCGAATGCAATAAAATGGATCAAGACGACTCTTGCAGCAGTTCTGCAGTCTGGGAATTTATTTCCCAAGGAAATTCTTATTCTCGATGATTTTTTTGCTCGCCCTCTCTGTGGAATGTAAATGTTCCTGCGGATGTAATAATATAAAATTTATGTGGTCGAATATATTCTGCATCAATGTGGAACTTTTGAGGTTTTAACGTCACACACACAGAAGTTACGACTCTACTACAATTCACCAAGCATTGCCTGTGCCAAGCACAAAGTTCACTTATTAGATCACAAACCACAAAGCTGCCACCTCGTCCCTCCAGCATCAATATCATGATTGAGAGATTTTTATTTCTGCCAAGAGGATGTGCTTCGACCAAAAGTGAAAAAGAATTTACGAAATAGTTGGAATAATTTTGTCGTAAATCACTTTAAACAATGATTTTTCGAGGCCGTTGCGTCGTGATTTTAACGACACGATTTCGAAATTTTCGAAATTGCCCTTTTACCACCATTCATGGAACTTGATTTGCTGTTATTTAATTACAAGACTTTGATGTTGCTGGGAGGTACTTTAAATTTTAATTACACAGATGCTAACCACATCGTGCTGCTGTTCAATTGCACATGTTTATATACTGGCGAGATGAACATACCCACCTTCGAGGGAACAACATTGAAAGTTGGAATTCCATTTAGAATGCATTTCCATAAAATTTCCGCAGGATTTGAATCAAAGCTTCAAGCCAGGAACTGTGGTTACGTTTTCCCGTATTTAATTCATCAGATGCTTGGTTTTATTTCCACTTTTTTTCCAGACTGTTTACTAATTGCTCAAAAGCTATGGTTTGGAATTAATTTGATTTGGCTTCCGTTGCATTTCATTTTTATAAGTGCAGTAAATTCCAAGAAAGAGAACTTGCCGCCATTGAAGAATTTTTTTTTTAAATATCGTAATCAGGTGATTTTCCAATTAAAGATAGTTGCGTATTCGGATTTTTCAGGTAGGCTCGTAACTAATGGGATCTTGATGATGAAGCTACATCCCGATGAGATGCTGTAAATCATTATGACACCCATTTACTTATTCATGTCCTTCATTTTGTATTCAACGCTAGATAGATCGCCATTAAATCTTAGTACGTATCGGTAGGAAATGATAAATGGAAAGTCCTTGCTGGGAGTTAGAACGAGGAAATTGGAAACTTATCGTAAAAGTTTCCGACTAGGACACAGATTCTGAACAGATCCCATCTCATTGAGTCATTTTGCACGTGCTAGTTATATATAATGATTCAAAAAGTCAAAAAGTCATCATCACGCGATATACGTGTTCGTAAACACGAACGATGTCACGGTCCATCTCTTATCCTTATATCTATAGTGCAACCAAGTTTAGTTCGATCCGATGGAATCGATTGATAGTCGAAACGGCTGCAGACAGGAAACATATTGGCCACGTAATTGAGAGTAACACGAGGCCAATTACAAGTCCGCACCAGTAATAGGGAATCGTTTGTTTTACGTCATCAGCGATGATGAAGTGAAACGTGGCTCCGTCTGGATTTTTTTTTCTTACTTCAATCCCTTGTCAACTTCTTTCTTGGAGAAAAAACGATCGATTTTTGTTACGGCATCATTTTGTGTAGGAAAATAGGCAATTTGTCATTCTTGTTTGCCATGCTTGGTCTTAAATCTACAAATCGCTCAGGTTAGGCACTGCACAAAGTCACGTAAGACATCAACGGATAGAGCAAAGCAAAATTGCTTCTTCTAGAGGCGTGAATTCATTTATCACAACAATATTATAGGATCTTCCCTTAACGTCCCTAATGTCAAAACGAATCCTTTAAGTTTGTAAAAAATATTGAAAAATTGTTCAGAATTTCAACAGCTTTTAGTTACAATTACAGTAAAATTTAATAATTGATTTTAATTTATAAAATGTAATATATAAGAAAAACTGTTAAATTCTTTTCACTCAAATTAAAAAAAAATTTTGCAAAACATCAAAACGTACGTGCTAAAAGCAAATGTTTAACTGAATATTTAAATGAAAACTGTGTATTTCTACTGTCAACTATTTTGAACAGAAATTAGCGTTTTAATGATGTACTCGAAACGTAGTCCAAACAAATAAAAAACTCAAGTACTTCCGTTTCAAACAAAAACTTTCACAATTGAAACAACTTTCAATTTCTTCGTCCCTTCATTAAATGCATCCTACTTAAACTTTATTACCGCTCTGGGCACTAAATGTTGCCTTGATATTCTGTCCTTCGAATGTTCATATCTGCGTCATAGTAAAGATACTTTGTTTAAAAATGTATACATCATTTCCATGAACAACATTAAAACTTCATTTTGTTTAATTTTTAATTTTGAAATTCCCTGTGGAGAAAAACTCGTACATTTAAAATAGGTACACGAAAAGATTTCAAAATGAACATGTTGATTTGATTAAAAGAAACGTCAACAAAACTGAATTGTTAAAAGGACGACAAAAAACTGTTTTCCTGTTGAACATTACTACACCGGAAAATATATTTTATTATCATGTAAAGCAAAAATCGTACGTAAATAAATAAACAGCTACCCGAAGGTGATCACATTGAATAAACCTCAATTTGCCCCAGGAAAAGGAGAGCAAATTGTGGTACGAGAACATTTGCCATGTCCTTGACCCCATTTTTTTCAATACATTTTAAACGTATTCATATGGTTCGGAAATATTTTCCTGAGGCATGCACACTTCAATAACATCATTGTGATGGATTTATTCAAACATGTATATTTGCTCAATAATGGAAATTCACGTTTCACAACCACCACCACCAGCCACCACCTTTCTCTCCCTTACTAGTTCAATTGCAAACTGAATGCTTTGATTCCTTATCGGAAATAACACGCAAAAGGAAATGGGACACATTGTATGCGAACAATGAATAAAAGTGTTTGATATCATGAAAGGATAATGGGATGTAATCGTGGTTCATAATTGGAAGCTTTTACCAAACCACTAAAAAAATTATTTTCATGGACCAAAATGATCTTTAAACAGTTGAAGATAATGTTTTCTAAAATTTTCATTTTCATTTCCAAAAATTGTTTCTTTTTTTTTAAATAAATTTTTATGTTAAAATCAATCAAGGATATTTTTGAACTGATTTCAAATTACGAAGTTCAGAAAATCAATTTTCTTCAGTTGAATAACGGATATTTAATTCGTTCGGACAAAATAAAAGAATTTACCAAAAAAATTTGCCTTTCTTTACCAGGATCCTGCTTATATTTTTCCCATTATTTTTATAGGACCACCTCCTGAGGCCCGATTTTCTTAATTACAGAGGGGGGAGGGGGGGTAAACTTTATATTATGCTTCATTTCGCCAAGCAGAGTCCTTCAAGCTGCGAGACTTGACTTGAATTAAATAAATGGCCATAAATTTTAGAAGAAATTACTTAAATGGAATTCCCCGAACTCCGCTGAGGCTACACTCCTTGACTGGATGAAAGCGAGTTTATCCCCAGGGATAACTTCTTCCTGTCGAGTCCATTCACTTGTCCTTAATTGGAACAAACAGTGCACAATTCGCACGTGCATTTGCCGGCCTTTCAGTGTGAAAATTTCAATCCCATTGTCCAGAACAGAGTCGATTGCTTGAATGTCCTGCAAGGAATGGCTGTTAGACACTCAATCATTTTCGTTCGATTGCGCACTGAATTAAGGAATCATCGACACACAGCAACTGAATGTGTTCGGTTAAAATTAAACTCGTCAATTTCAAACAAGCAATTTGCTAGACATAAGTCAGTAGCTAACTCCGGGGCTTGCATAATGAATGCGTATGCAACATGCATCTGGAATGGGAACAATGCAATGGCCCCACCATTCACCAGCCCGTTTCCTGGTTGCATATAATATGCGCCCTTTCATCTGTGTGTAATTCAAGTCCCGTTCAAAGTGCACCAGGGATGCGACTAAAGTACAACAGAAAACCACCGCAGGAGCGAGCTGGTGTGGTCTTGGTCGAGGAACATGAACATTTTAAAGGAGATGCAGTAACCATGGCATCCATTAGGCAAGCTTAACTCCATTATTCTCCATTACAGTGGTAGTTTTCTACAGGAATGCTGTTTAGTTGCATCAAGATTAGTTTTCTTAACATACCGGGGGTGAAGCCACCACTTTAATAGCGCACCGCTCAAGCCCCACAAAATCCACTCATTTCGGGCATTATTTTAAAGTTGGTTGACAAATTCCCACACTTGATTCATGAGGGTGGGTGACAAACTTCTGGCATGGCGTAGCACACAAGCAGCGCTCCAAATTCTTCTTACCCTCAGGATGGTTTTCATTTTTTTCATCTATCTCTGAAGATAGTACAGAAGAAAAAATAAATAGAATCTTCAACCACCGTGCCGGGTTGGACTACAAGGGATTTTCCGGTGATGAAATAATGTAACGCTTCCAATTATCCTGGGGCAATGACATTCGTTTGATGTTTAAGGAGTGATATCAATTGGGAACTCAATTCAGTTATTTTTATATAACTTGAAATAATGAAACCCTCTTTTGATAAATTACAGAATATCCTTAGGCCGACTTCTACCGAGTCCTTTGTCATCAAGCACCTGCAAAAATGTTCGACGGTGTTATGAAAAAAAAATTTTTTTTAAAGTAATTCACAAACAAATTATTGACTTTAAGATTAACGTTTTTCAGATACAATTGGAGTAGTTAAAAATGTACCTTCGAGCGTTTTTGGCACTCACTTAATCCCCTAGATTTTTTTCATTTGTGATATAAATGCTTTTCAGGACATCGATTCAATTGATGCCGATTCGGGATCCCAATACATAATTGAAAAAGGGAATTCCTAGTTTTTTTTTATACCGAAATCAGAGGAAACTAAATTGAATTCGTGAAAATTGAAAAGATAAGCATCTACTTAATGTCCTTAGAGAAAATTAAATAGTGTTTCTTAGAGAGAGAGAGATCGAAAGAGAAAACATATTTCCTTTCATCGTTTAAAAACCTTTAACTTCATGATAAAAATTTAGTAAGTATTACAAAAATATATTTCATTAAAAAACTGGAAACAATGTGAGGATAGTGGGTGATAATTATACTTACGGATTTCTACGAACAAAATGCGCAAAAGTATAGATATATATTATACTACATATTTATATTATACTACCTACTATAGAGTAAATTAGAATTTTTAATCAAAAGGCAGAATCGACTAAAAAAAGAGATGTATTTCAGCATTAGTTTTGTTTTGCCACATCATCGAAAAATCGACCCGAAAACATTTCTCATGGATTTTGAAAATCAAGCAGAAAAGGGCTTTTATCAATCCCATTGAAACATTGCCGCAATTGGTCAACCGGCTCACCAGGACACACCTTTGGCACCGATGCTGAGGATTCGGTCGAATTAGTTTAATTTCCAGCTTTCCATTTTAGCTTACAGTTGCACTTGGGCGAATGTAATCTGGGGTTTAATGTTGCATGGGGGTTGCAACACCTGGAAGACTCCTATGAAAAGCCGATTCGAAGGAAAAGCCACATTTGGTACAGACTAAAAAATATATGTGTATAGTAAGGAGAAAAGTTGCAAAGAATGTGTTTTGCGAGAACCTAATAAAATTTGTGGAAAACTCGAACAGAGTATCTTGAGAGGCTGGCGTGAATCGGATTCGTTTTATGGCAGCAGATTCTGCCGTTAAGACCTTTTCTATGTCAGAAGTCCTACGACACAGCACTTCAATAAATACCGTTCAAGGCGGATGGAGAAGTGCATGTTATAGAGTTCTTGGGGCTTCGAATCTTCTGCAAAACGTGACTGACCTTCGATTAGAGATAATGGAGTCGAAATTTATGACATCAACTGCATTTCATTTCTATTTATATAGGTGAAAGGAAACCTTAATTTTATATATCCGCAGGATTCATATTTGGCTGATCTATTCATTCGAATTTCAATCAATCATTCTACAGATACAAAATAAGGGTACAATACTACAAAGTACAAGTTCAAAACCTAATACCAAATCGGAGTTGAGCATGAAAACTCATTCATGGTAATCGCAGTAACCACAAATAAATATAGTGCAGAAAAGGATCACCCAGAGACATAAACTATTCAATTGAATCCTTTAATAAGAGCACAAACAGAATACAAACCGAATGTTCAGTCATCTGTAATTGGACTCCTTCTGTGCAATCTGTGAAGGAGGCTATCATATCCGATGTGTTTGGAGCAACGAGAATGCATCCTGATTCCTGGTTGTACAATATCATTGGCATGCAAATATTGTCAGAGCCTCATCGGTACTGAAAACCTGGCGAAGGTTTCTACTTTGAACTTTGCCCTCTTTTGGGAGGCCAATCAGGTTGGATAACGGCAACATTTCAGCAGTGCACTAAAGATTGCATTCCAGCTACAAGGAAATATCTTACAAAGGGATTGGGAATAGCCGGAAGTGATCCTAGAAGCAGAATGTTCTTCCCTTGCGGCCGATTGGTGACAAACAAGCTTAGGATCTTATCCTTTAGAGGGAATACAGGATCTATATCTTGAGCACTGCCACTATTTATTCTTACTGTTGATGGGTTAATGCACCTTCGTCCTTCACTATACACGGATACGAAGGCATTTAATGCTGAACTATCCCTGGCAATTCTTAATTTACTGACCACAAGGAATTGAATGTGAAAGGCAATCCTTATTTGAATTGGAATTGGTTCTTCAGAGTTCGGACATATGAATTGATTTTGTCATGTGATTTATTTCTTTCAAGCTTGTATGGGGAAACATGAGGGTCCTGTGAGCATCGACCTAAACATTTTAGTAATCCCTGCCATTATTATGAGTGACAACTGGGGCACAATGTAGGTATCCTACCGAAATAATTGGCATTGAGAGTTATGTCCTGGCTCAGGTTGACAATTAAAACGCAACAGCTCGAGGGATCTGTGCTTAAACAAGTGATTAGGTGCAAATTGAAAGCCCTCCTGAATACCAATGAAACCATTTAGTGCGGCAGAAGGCGCACTACGCTCTGTGAACGAGACATCAAATATTGGTAGATCGAATAGTTCAAATGCCTATGGTACGTGACTTGATTTCCCGAGTCCTTAGACACTTCGAATTCAGTGGGCGGACTTTGTGCAGGACTGGATGACTTTTGTTTCTACTCCGGGAATTTTCGCTATCGTAAATCGACAATGAATAAAGCAAAAAAACAAAAGAAAGTCTTCTCCCCAAATAAACTCCGTTAAAGAACTCCTTTGACTTGAATAGTAAATTTGATTCGATTAGGATAAACGTTTTCGAAACGTAAAAATAATACCAAGATTTTTTTCTTATTTATTGCAGGATTCAAGGATTTCATATTTGATTTCTAATCTTAGATTCTTGATCCAATCAAAGTATAACAGAAATATATTTTTTGGTCAAATTAAACATTTCTATAATATGTATTATATATTGTTTCATATTACAATCATGTTACATAACATCCTCGAAAGAAACGATCGATGATTTTGCCGTCTCACCATGTTACTGAAAAAATAAAAAAAAATATTCACAAATTCAAGTATTTACCGTAAATACCACCAAGGATAACTTTGTCTTACAACCACAACGATTATTTATGCTTTGGGAATATTATTCTCATTTTTCAGCAGGGCGAAAGGAGGTCATCCGGGATTTAAAACACCTGAATGCCTTCATACTCCTTAATTCCCAATACAGTTTAATCGCACCTCGTTGCAGCTTATATCTTCATAAAGTTCCAACTTTAGCTATAAGGACTCCGATTTACCACCCTCTGGATGTAATATCATTCTTATTGCGCGGTTATGGCTCTTTTATGGTTATCCAACCCGCAGACGTGGCTTCCCAGTTATTGCTAATGGTTTGGCTGGAGATTCTTGGGTTTGTTATGAAATCAACTCACATTCAGCACTTCGATATCATTCGTAATCGTTGACGACGATAAAATTCACCAAAGAATTTCGAACTTTGGAATCTTTTTTTTTTGTAGTAGTCCTGAATTGAATGGAGATAAATGGTTAACGAACGATTGGACTACAATATAGATCCACGATATTTTCTGAATTAATTCGCTCTCTATCTCATAATTATCTAACGTGATAAGGACTTTCAAGACGATAATCTGTTCACTGGGGTGTCTCTGTCACTTTTTTTTTCAAATAACTTTCTTATATTACGCTGAAATATGCCATTTCAAGAATCGTCAAAATTGGACTCGTTGACTAAAGATAAAATATGGAAATCACTAGCGGGCAAAGTAATTTCATTTCGGGGGCTCAGAAACGTGCAATTTTTATCATTTATTCTTCTAGAATGTAGAAGGTCAAATCCCAACGGAGCCAGGACTCAACATGAAGCTGGAAACTTTCTGGTGTACGTAAAGAAACTCCCCCGGCGGAAATGTTTTTATTTACTTCATCCTCCATGTTTCTCGTATGCGAATCATCGCAGACGCACCCAATCTAAACTTCTTGCCTCTGTTCCCGGTGGAGCTGAAAGCTCCGATAATATGATAAGGGAGTTTCCATTTTCACGAGGGGATTTTATTCCTTTATTACTTGTCAACAGCAAGGATAATAATGAGTTTTGTATGGCTGGTTGCGATTTTATTGATATTTGTTTCTCTTTTTGGACGTCTTTATGCAATTCATGAAATTGCGCAGATTTTTATAATCGTGAAATAAGCACTACTCCACTTTTGTCAATGCTATTCCTGTTGCTGCAAAAAAACAAAAAAAATATTTAGAAAACAAACTGGATATCATACAAGCGTCGGTGCTAAACAAGTAATTCTGCAAAGCACTTTCAAATTACTCATTGGAGTGTTGAATAGCTCATTATCTCCGAAAAAAATTTCCGTTTCAAGGATTTTATTAGCAATAAACTTTTGAATGGTAAAATTTATGTATAAGCTTTATTTCTTTCATTTTCATATACTCGCATGTTTTACATTGTGTTAATTCTCCGGAAAAACAAGTGAAGTGTTTTTTTAAATCTGTCTTGTTTTTATACTGACATAATTTCCTCTGCATGGTTATCCTTTTTAATTACGATTCCATCAAAACTGAATTTATTTACCAAAATTAATACATAACAATAGTCATCCACTAATAAAACAGTTGTGTTCGGTATTCAGCCGGCTGCCAATAACGATTGTAATACAATCTTTGTAAACTTCCTCTTTAATAATTACGTGTTCATTGTTCAAGCCCCAGTAACGATAACGAGGTATTAATGCAGCAGCAAACTCAATCTGCATTGAAAAGCCGCCGGTGTTGCCGCTCTCCTGAAATTAACGCTGCTCTGCAATAATTATTTGTTATTACTGGAGGCTGGGTGCATTATGGTAACAAAAACTGCACAAAAGCGTGTGCAAATTTATCATCAATGCAAATACGCCGCCGGTAGAAATGAATGGCCGCATAAACACATAGGCATATTGCAATTTGATCATCCTCACCACTACCAGTGTTAGGTGAACCGATAAAGTCAACGGCAGAGCATTACATTATTTTTCGTTATAACAAAAGCCCACCAAAACTCTGGGTAAACTTTTAAAATATTACAGAACACTAATGGGAGTCACACTTTGTGTCATAAATATATGCATACCGTTCTCATTTCCCGTGTGACCCGAAAAGTTTCAAAACTTTTAACCTCACATGTAGCCTTAATGAATCCATTCCAAAACATATTGTGCCAGTTCCATTTGTTTTGTTTTATCCTATTTTTGTGATTAAGTGCATATCATTCAGAAAGAAACATTTTCATAATTGATTTCGAAAATTGATTAAATCACTTTATGGAAATCAAAAGACAATAAAATCAAAACTAAAATCTATTACCTACCGATATTTGAAGTGACATTCAAAGCCAAGAACCTAATATATATTTTCATAGTAGGTACTATTACTTTTCTGTTAGGCAAGTAGAAAACTAAAATCATTTATTCCGTTCCATTTCCATATATAATTATATATTTCCTTTCCATAAAGATATCAAAAACAAGACTAATTCATTTCCTTTGAATAAATAAGTACAACAATGAATACCTAGATAATATTATTTGTTTGTTTCGAGTTTTCGACGATGAAAAATACACATCGCTGAAAATCATCAAGAATACGGATAAGTATCATTTGCCAGACTCTGAAGTACGATTTCTCCTGGGAATGAAACAAATCTGCGACGGACCGTTCCAACGGTATAAATTAATTTTCCTCTTGGAAATGTTCACTTAGTGGGTGCTAAATATGTTCCGGGAGAACTTCCTAAAGAGAAAACTCTTACCAAAGCAATTAAAAACTCATTACCCCAAAAATTTATTCGTCAACATAAGCGAACTGGTTCGTTTGGCATATCCTTGCGGGAGAGCATTTCAAAGCGCACGCAATTTCTGCACAACAAGGGAACACATAAATATTTACCGAGTTCCACATAAGCATATTTGATCCAGAATTTGGATGAGAATTATCTTCAAGGACCTCATATTCACGCGGTCGAGAATTGTGTTGTCACATCTTGTCTTAATGAAGAAAATAATATTCAGCGGTTACATTATCAAACAAATTATGCCGTGCGCTCCACAAAGAAACTTGAAAATTGCTCATTTCCAGTGCTTTATGAGGCAAGACAAATTTCATATTTGGAACAGACAATTCCCTTTCAAGTGAAAATAGACTTGTTCCCACTGGCGGAAGTCATGATTTAATAAGTTGTCAGTGTTATTTACGAGAGGCCACCATGGGCAGGAGGCAGCCAGTTTTATTGCGATATTTGTGGACACTTCTAATGGCCACTGTCGGAAAATTCAGGACCGGTATAGTACTGGAGAAGTGGCGGCACAATTCCCGTGACACGTCCAAGCAATTTGCCAGTTCTACACCAGTGACCACTCCTGTGAATTTAATACCACACTTGTAGTGGCCAACGTTTGACCTATTTTGAAAAAGTTCTGTGCAGGATTTGGGAATGCAAAATACAGATGTAAGCGCTCTCGTTATGAATGGAAATTGCAAGCGTATAATGACAAACTGCAACAACTGTTTCTGTTCTACACAAAATTACCAAAGTCCTTATGAACCCTAACAAAAACAAAAACAAATAATACATAGAAAATTTAATTCCATATCTTCTATCCGATCTTTTGGAGCAGTAAACAATAAAATTTTAAAAAGAAAACAAAAATATTTTCTTTATAATAACGTGAATAATATATACCTAATCAATTCTACCCGATTTCTATCAACATTTTCTGTAAATACATTAAGATCTACAAATTTTCGATAAGTTTCAAAATAAAAGTTTATTGCTGCAGTTAAGTATAATGTTCATCATGGGCAGTCTATTCAATATATCCATGCTACATCCTCCATGAAGGCAAGACCACATTGTGTCGTCGGATTCAGCCGCTTAATAGCTGTTATTCAGAACGAAATTTGACCATAAAAAACATCAATAACCCATTTACACAATAAAACGACATTGAAAACCCACTTTGAACATATCTCCAATAAACTACATCGACTACATACAAAATTAGATGTTTACTTTACATAAAAAATGTATTCGTCCGAACTGTCTTCATGGCTCTGCTGAATTTTTCTTTCGTCTTATCAATGCTTAACGCTCCTTCCTAGTTCCCAGTCTCCAGAGTAAAACTTTGAAGTATCTTTCAAGACGGTCATTTTTCCTGCTATAATTTCTGACCTAATTACTGACTCGCCAAGGATTTTCTGTAAAAATCCCATTATCGAAATTGAAATTTTCATTTAAAATCCACTCAGATTATAATTATCAAATAATAATTATTATTGAGATACTTAAGAGAATATAATTTTAAAAAAAGAAACCTTTAAAAAAACACTTTGAAATGAAATAAAAGTTTAGTTAATCTTAATGATTATATTGTATATTTGTTGTGAACACAAAATGGCTTACAAACTTTGGGGTATTCTTAAAGTAGCACAAAACAATTAATTCAATAACTTTGAACTGGCTATTCGCTTTTCAACCTTAACAATTTACAAAAAAAAAGCGAATGTATTGTTCGAAACTGTTTGAATGATTTAACTTTACCGAACAAAATGGTTAACAACTTGTCGGAACTTTGTGCAGAAATTCTTAGTAATGTTAATGCCAGGAAGCCAAGTTTGAACTTCTTAAAAACAACGAAGTTTTAATGATTTGTAGAAAGTTCTTGTAAACATTTAAATGTGAAGAAAGGAATCGAACGGTAATTGGATTTTTCGAAATCCTGTTTACATAAATAGTGCTTTTGAAAAATAAAAAGAAACAACAAAAATAATACCATTAACTTCGTAAAATTATAAGTAGCATTTTTAACTTCTTTAAAGATGGTGGCTCAAAACAGAAACGAAACAATTAAAAATTTCCGTTCTCATACTTCATGGCCATTTGCGAAGTCCACGTGAACAAAGCGAATCACCATAACGAAGTTAACGTTGAAATTAAAATTTAAACAAATTCTTTAACAAGTAAAACGAGATAAGTTACATCACCATATCATATCTTGACGCTTCCACCAAATTGGGCTATCGTCACTGGCAATGCAGTCAATGAACCTTCTCCTGATTGTCCAGAACTTGACGAGCTCAGAGTGGGGAGGATATTCGGACAATAGAGCTTTTCGGAATGATGTTTTCGGAGAGCGCATGTCCTTCATTGATTGCTCTGAGGAAGTTTATAAAATTCTCGCCAACAAGTATAAGAGATTATCAAAGCTTTGAAAATTCGTTCTCAGTTTTCTATAAAAAGTTCGTGACAGATGAATATAAAAGGAACAAAAAGCCTCCGTAACTCACGAGATAAAGTGGTTGCTCCACTTTTAAACACAAAACGACAGCTACCAACAAAAGGCTTTTAAGCGTCCTTCTTATCCCAAAAAACAATCTTCCCTCCTTGCGGCGCAAGTCGTTGATCTCATGAAACTTTCTTCGATTTTTATCATAGACAATTTTCTCTTTCTGGATTATGGTCAACAAAGACGTTTTCCTTAAATTAAACGTTTCCACATGAAACAAACAAAAAAGGATTTTTTCAATCGGGATAACATTGCGGCTTTTAAGAATGGGCAAATCTGTTCTTCATCGATTTGCTCATCATGATACAACACAATAAAGATACTAAAAAAAAGTACTGTATACTCCACGTTGAATAAAAATCATTCTTTCAATAATCCTTTAACAGTATTTTCCCAACGGAGTAGTGCTAACCTCAATGGAGGTGCATTCACCGCTAGTAATTATGTAAGTAATTTTAAATTTTATGGTTAAAGTGAAAAAATTCCACAGACAGAAAATGTGAAAATACCAACAATTCTTATTAATAAACCTATCATGGGCTCTCGTAACAATAAATTAATTTTCCGTGTTTACCTAGATGCACTTCAGCGAGTCCTTCCCCAATGAGATTTTAATTAAAAATTAAAAATTGAGCAGTTGTGGCCCATATTTCTGGTCTGCCAGTTAGTTTCGCTTAAATTAAAATTAAAATAAAAGAAGAGTTTTGCTGTTTATTGGTATAACATCATATAACGGTTTTGCCGTACCTGCTCTACCTCAGTAACGGTTTTTTACAATTACATCAGCGAATGACTATTGATGTACGCCGACGGCTCCACCGCATTCCCACCCCGCATCGGTTATGGCGCTTTTGATGTGCATCGAGCCAGGGTTTTGCAAAATTAAATGAAAATGGAAAATGGACAAAAAAAATTATTACAGCTGGGCGAATAAGGTGTATGTAACCTGCCACATGAATGTGTTGAGCAATGTCGGAGAATGAGGGATTAAAACACAATTTAAATGTTATTAATTTTGCAAATATTAATGCAACTAAATGAACAACTACTACTGCAGTGATTCGCAGCATCATTTCAACACATCAAATCTGATAGCATTATGAACAAATTATTCTAATTAGACCATATTATGGATTAACTCATTCAATTCAATTTAAATGTTTGGTTCTTAAATGTACAAGCTGTGAACACTAAAAAAGGAAATGCGTATTGTATAAATAGGCAAAAAAAAACAATTTGCTAATGTGAATCAACATTCAAGAAGAAATACACTTTTGTGTCCTCCTTGAAACGTAAAACAAAGAATGGAAAAGATTTATGACTCCAGAACTAATCCTTTAATGAGATAAACACCAATTTGCATTTAATTCTACTGAAATCATAAAATAACTTCTTGGAAAGGGGTTGAGTATGATTTCTTCTTTAGAGCACTTATTTTTCTTTGATTCAGTTGTCAGATGTTCAAAAAAACTTCTGATTTATTTTACCAGTAGCAATAATTTAAAAATAATAAATAAAAGAGCTCTTCATTGTGAGGTAGATTTCAAACAAAAATCTACTATGAGATCGGTACCATGTTACGACTTTTGAAAAATTCTTTCATAATTTTTCGTTTCATGCCTTCCTGAGTACGAAACCACCCCCCGTTCGAAAGTTTTATATATATGCCAGCGGCCGTATTTTTGAAGATATTTGAACCAAATTTTATTATGTTATTTCTAGGGTTAATAGCTCGGTTAAGTTCGTTAATGAACAAATCGCCCCATGGCAGTGGCCGGGTGAAGGGGTTTCAATTTTGAAAAACATATATCCCGCGTCCTACCGAGTTTACAGAGAAACTTTATCTGCATAAATTAGAGTATTCTCTATATAGTTTACGATAACACCGCCAATTTAGGGTTTGTGGGCGTGCGAGTGGAAGTGGGGGTGGAATTTCGAAATTTTAAGAACTACTTCTTATGCGGTATCGGTGAAAAGCTCTTGATGAGTAGTTTATAAATCAATAACTGGTTTCTCGATTTTGAAAAAATTAGGTACCCCAAAAAATGCAATCAAAAACCTTCCGAAATCTACCTCAGAAAGTAGGTCTGCTGGAAACTATTTTTTTTTTTCAGTCTTTATTTTTAACAAAAGCCAAATACATATTTTTGTGAATTTATTACTTCAAAAATGGCGGATTTCCATACAAACTTTCATCCCCTATTTTAACTCCTTCGGGGTAGAATTTGACAAAATTCTGGTATTCTGGCTTCTCTATGTCTAACAAGAGGCCAAACACCACTTTTTATAAATTTTCATCTTCAAAACTGGCGGATTTCCATACAAACTTTCATCTTCTATTTTACCCCGTTAGGGATAGAATTTCAAAAAATCATTTCTTAGCTTTTTTCGATATCATTGTAGGAATGCACTGTGGAATCTTCAGCCCTTTAGGTTTAGCGATTTGATCTCTGCGTTGTTTGTCAGTCAGTCACGGAACTGTTTTATATAATATATAGAATATAGATAGTAAAATTATTTCTATTCAAGGAAATTTCAAATTGCTAGGCAGACATTAATAAAGGTTCTGTTAGCGACGAAACTAGGAATTGTGCTCCCTGGAGCTAAGAAATAAATAATCATTATAATATATTTTTATAAATACTAATATAAATTAAAGTTTTCAACTCAAAAAAATTTTTCGAAGAAGTAATTATAAGATGTTAAATACCATAAAACTTCTTTAGTCGTATCCACCCGTACCGTCCCTTATGATATCGCACCGCATGGATAATTTGCCCCTTTTGTCCACCCCACTCTACTACTCTATCTGGATACCGTAAGAACAACAACAATAATAAGTCTGCTTTGTTACTAAAAACAAATTATTCTATTTTTAATCGCACTAAAGCTTTAATTTTTAGTTTGTTATTTCCCACAGAGTTCTCGAAAGAACAATTAAACTGAAATTGTCATCATTAAAATTTAATTTTCACCGCGATTCATAATGTTAAACAATAAATTTGTGTTTTCATATACAGTACCTATATAATGTTTTAAAAAAGTCAGTTCTTATTCAACCCGATTGTATAAATTTCTCTTATCTGGACTACTAATTTAGCAGGATTTTAAAAGCACATCTGAGAGAAAAGTTGCTCGTTCCGAAATATATTGTAATATTACGATATAAATCCCAAAGTACAACAAAACTTAACGCAAATGGAAGTATGGAAGGATTTTTGAGAAGAGCTAAGAAAATAAGAATGAAATTTAATATTTGCTTTCCTGAAACGGTTAACTTCATATACAAGTAGATGCAATTTTATTGGATGTTTATTTATTCAGGTGATACAAAATGTTACGTTCTCTGAGTGCTTCAATTTCTAATGGCAACAGTGGATACTTGCGATACAATATTGCAACGAATCAAAATAGGAAACATGTTTCCCTTCAATCCTTTTCTCCCTCCCGCATCAATGTTCTTTGCAGTCAGTTCAATTTAAAAAACTATAAATTTAAAAAAAATAAAATAAAAAACCCTTTTCCATCGGATGTATTCTCCTTTTCCCAGAACAGCACAAGGATAGAATCGATTGGCACGCAAATGTTATAAGTGAATATACACATGTCAGAATCGCAGCAGCAGTCATGATCGGAGGGAAGATGGATGAATGACTCTTATATACTCACGCTGAACGTATGACCGCTGTTGTGCTTTGTTTCTGAAGAAATGAAATAAAACAGGACGTTAAAAAAAACACACGTACACATAAAAACCGCATCAGGAAAAAAGGAAAGCCCAAATTGAAAGTAATGTGCCTGGCTGCTTGTGGGTTTTCATTTCATTATGTCTTCCAGGATCTCAAGGCTCGACGGGTTATGGATGTAATCCAATTTCGTCTATATTGTATGTATCGTGTTCATCAACGTATCTACACTGGATTAAATTGAGAAAGGGGAAACTGTTATTAAATTGAAAAATATTGGTTTTAATAAATAATACTCGTAGGTATAACAATATCACAAAACGATGTCAGTTCGAAGAATTTTATTGGAAATAGGAAGGAGAAAGTCTTTCGATCATTGTTTTATAAAGTCCTCGGAATTCATTCTCCCTCATCTGTCATGCTATTTAAAACCTAATTTCCTTAATGTCCTATGGATTTCTCGTTATTGTTAAAGTGTTAAGTAATACTGCATTTTGGTGTTGTTTATTGCCCTTGGAATTCTTATAACTGATTTTATTGGTTCCGTCTTCAAGATGCTCCAGAGAAACATATCATTCTCATGGTTGAATTCACATGAAATTCGAGGAAGAAGAATTACGATAAAATTACAAGGAATGACACTTTACACTTGAGTTGAGTACTTTCCTTATTGTTTTCTACGTCTATCTTCAGCAGCTGGAAGAAGATGATGAAATACATCAACGATTTCTTCGCCAGAGAATTTCAAGGATCATGATTCTCCCATTGCGATGCTCTTTATGTGTATTTTTAAATATATATGCAAACTGATGTAGGTGTATTGTTGAAATTGGAATTTCAGTATAAAGAAAATTAGATACCTACTTGATTTCAACTTTTCTGTTTCCGCAAAATAACAATACTCTATTAGAAGTTAATAATTAAATTCATGAATTAAATATGTACATAGAAAAACTAATAACTTGACAACGTCTTAGTAAATAGCAATTTTATCGTAAAATAAATAAATTAGTTTAAAATGCGGAAATCGTGAAAAAAAAACAATCATAAAACTCAACTGAAATAAATAATAAATTGAATTGAAAATAGATGAGAAGTTTTATCCTTGTTCGCTGGGAATTATTGATTTCAAGTAGAGAACATCTATGGAAAAAGTTTTGCCACAGTCGGAAGCTTCCGATGAAGTACGCTGACGTTAAAGTGAATGTCGATCAAATTGCAAGTTCATGGAACTTTCTACCACTACAGCAAGTCGGAATCTCCTTCAGCTAATGCAACCACATCGTCAGACAGCAACATAAAGTGAGACTTTGCTTTCACCTGAAGAGGATCTCAAAGCCTATAATTTAACTTCCGCTGCTGTTGACCTCACTCGAGGAGAGCGAAATAATTTCATTTTATAGAATTCTTATATTTTTCTCAGTGTTCAAATAAAAAAAAAAATGCAGAATTTCCCATTTTCAAACTTTGCTGTGAAACCAAAATTTTTAGAATGCCTTTTATCGAACAAAAATCCGTGAGACATCATATCCAGGAAAAATATGCCACAGACACAAGAGGTCGCACCCTGGCAACCATAAAACCTCCACTAGGTACAGATTTATAATCTCCTTGACATAAATCGTCCTTTGCAGGATCTAAAATAAAAGTCACAGCAATAGTGGAGGTGATCCAGGTGTAGAGAAGAACATTTGAGCTGAACAAAGAATTTATTGAGCGCTCTCTATTCATAGCGAGTAAGCAACTGTGGTTACAGAACAGTTATTTACTGGAACCGCACCGAGCCATAATCTGCAAAGAGATATAGTCCCTGGATAACGATGAATATATCCCGCTGTTAGAATATACCTTCGTCCTTCTTACCCTTTACAACATCAGCTATCTACTATCAGTCGTTAACTTTGATTGCGTCTTTAAGATCGATCGGAAAATTCGTTAAATTTGTCAGAACGCAATTTGTTCGACGTTGTCGGTCACATATCAGTAATCGAAATTTCTTTTTTCCCTCTCAAGGTCGAAATTAATCCGCTGAGGGTGAATTGCGTGAAATATTGTATGCCGAAACTCTAAATGAGCTGTATTTATTCTCACTCATCTGATTAATTTAAGAAACAGTTCTCGGAAATGTATATCAAATTAAGGATAAAACTACTTCCGATTTCGCAATGTTTTCCAGAAAAATAGCATCTGATAACAAGTCAATTCCTTTTTCCAGAAGGGTCATCTAATTGATAGCCTCAATCTGCCCAAATCAATCTTTAAATGGAGTTTACCTTTCTCAGCCAAGGTAGAAAGTTTATATTGTACTTCGACATTCACCGTCCGAATGTGGTATATAAAGATTTAGTGGGACGAGGACTTAACTGCTGAAACCCAATAGAATGGGATTCTTTTTTATCTAATCTTAGTGCAATTTCTTTTCCAGGATTTTTACTGGTATTATTCGTTTATTGTGGATCGAAAAAGTACTTAGACATTTTATTGGTTAAGCTAGAATAATATTTTTAGTTCAACGAAATCTCAGATTAAATTTTTGTATAGCTTCCAGTGAGTTATCTTAATTGCATCTATTCAAAAATTATTTTGAAAAATAAAAAATAAAATATATGATTTTAAAGTACAGGTGTATTCTCCACAATTCTTAGTTCTTGCTTTCCCTGAAATAAATCATAGTAACTGATTTAAATAAGAACAAGTCAGTATCCATTTCTCGAGTTTGTATATACAGAAGTTTATAGGATTAACCTTTATTAATAATTATTTATAAATATTCCATTAACACACATGTTTACAAATTACCCTTAGATTATAAAATTCATTTATCCACAAATTTCAGTCTTTTGGCAATGCACTGTCGCTCTTACCCCTGCAATAGGGTCGGGATCCACCGAGCATCCTCTCCAACAGGCTTTGTTTTGATTTCCTCTTTGACGAAAGGATTTCCTTGCACAGATCATGAAAGGCATCGGCCACTTGACCAACATGCTCGGCTGCAGAAACCTCACAGAACTTGCATTCAAAGTCCTTTGCTAGTATGTCCCCCTCCTCGGTGCTGACTTGTCGCAGGTGTACCATGTCAACTTTGTTGGCCACCAGCGCCACTGGAGTGTCCGAATGCAGGTCGGCTTTTGTTCGGCGGATGTAGTTAAAGGAATGCCTATCAGTTATAGAATAGACCAGGAGCAAGCCATCGGCCCACTGCACCAAGTCGGCTGTGTTCGGAAGCTCATCCTCATCTGGCTAGAGAGTACAGATATTATAAATTACGGATCATGTTTTACATTTACCTTCGGGCAGGTATCAAGGATCTCGAATAACACTGGCTCCCCATCTACTAGGGCCTCATGCTTATACCGATTTTCTGAAACAATTAAAAACATTTTAATCGAGTCATGTCACAAGAATTCGATGATATAATTGAATGGATCCTTATTGATTTGCGGAAGAGAAACAATAAGGATGTGACCAACGCCCATTGACCTCGGTACTATTTGCACATCCTTATCAGACCGATGTGGGAAAACAATTAATTTGCTATAAGAGCAACAGTTGGAACTTTCTACCACTATAAATCTTTTATCAAAAGAGTCCTTCATCACATCCAAAAGTGATTTGCGAAAGCATATTGCTTCCTTCCAGGATGCGAAAACGAAAAACACCGAGCTTAACCAGGTGTAGCAAGGGATAACACCCGAGGCTTTTGCGGATTGAATGGCGAGATTCGAAAGGGATCCAGTGACAATTTGTTTGTATTTGTGTGCATGTCACATGCAGACAGGATGTTCTTAATTCATGCCCAAGACTGTTGCTCCCCTTCCACCTGCACGCTGGTTGTGCTCTTTTTCACTGAGTTTCTTGTGCATTAATCGCTCCAGGGATTTCCGACAGTCGATATAGAACTAGAAATCTTGTAACAAGGTGAGTTGAAGGGAAATAAGGAAATCGCTGCAAGGACAAATACAGCAGTCCTTAACTTAACATGCTCTTTCGTGATAATCCGACAAGGGATGTTTAAGTACAGGCACTGAATGATATTTGCACATAAGTTTCCATGCACCGCCTTAGGTATACGGCACCCCATCAAGAACTCCTCGACACTCACCTGTTTGATGGTCGTACTCGCCAATGTACCTTTTCGTCAAGAATCGAACTGTGAGTGCTGCAAAGGAAGGAAGAAATAGTTAAATTGAATTATAGAGCTATAACAGAAACTGTCAACTTGTACATCAATTTTTCAATTAGTTTTTTTTTCTATTTTTAACTATTTCAAATATTACTTTGACGGTAAACATTTCTTGTTCTGCGAATAACCCAAAACTTAGTTTGTTTAGTAGTAGGTAGGTTCTTGTTAGAAATGTTTTTTCGAAAATTTGCTTTAGTGTTAATAAATTAATTACTTAAACAAGAATATTTTTTTTACCATTTAATTTTACTATTTCATACAACTAGTAACTGCCAAGTTTTATTAAAATAAATGAGTTTTAAAATGTGACTCATAACCATAGATCAAAAATTTTGGCAAAAAACTTTGGTGAAATGAGATGGAACAAAACATTTTTATAATACGTGGCTAATTATAGAACAAAGATGTTTAAAAATGAATAAATTTAAAGTAATAATATTTTTTAAAAATGTGCACTGTACAGTTTATTGATAAGTGCCAATAACTTTTTCAGTTGTTTGACATAAAAAAAAGAAATTCTCTTATTTACCTCTACCAAATTAATTATTGTGGCGTAATATTTTTAGCAGAACATCAGCCAAGATGTCAGTTTTCTTTGATGTTTTCAATATTTGTGTCTGTTGATTTTATTAAAAACAATATTTTGTTCACCACATTTGATTACGTTAATAACAAAACAAGAAACTGTTGGCCCAAAATAGTGATTAATTTTAACCAGGTGATTTCTGTATTGTCGAGCATGTGATCAAACAAGAAAAATTTGTTGCTTGATCCAAAGAAAATAATTAAAACGATCATTCATCGGATCTAGTTCGACAACGCCGAGATATTTTAGTAATTTCCCAGACGATTTGAAAATCTGACAGGAAAACAAATACAGTGATTGAAAAACCAGCTGCGCTAATGAGGCACGACCGAGATGCGGGTGCGGAAAATTATTGTGCAGATTTGAAAATATTAGACAAATTCCAATTGAACGCAAAATTGACCAGAGCCAGTGGGAGGCGGGACGGAGGTTGTTTAACTCACTTCCGGTCTCCGTAAACAGTAAACAACGTCTGATCCAATTATAGCAAACATATGCTACAGATATTAGCTCTATTGGAGGGAACTTCTCGTGCTTATATCGACTCGCATCAACAGTCGTTGGTCGGGTGGGTGAGGTGCATTGTGGTGCATGCTTTGGTAATGGCGCCGTAAAGGTACAGGGATGCTGCACCGAATTTGGCTCGTGCTTGTCATCAATCGAGTGCACCTCGATGAGCACGATCCTGCACCTCGTAGGCGCGATTCTGCCTCAACGACAACATGGGCGCTAAACGGGCGAAAAACGGAACCTGTAAAGTCTCATTTCAATTGAATAGATTTCCATGCACTTCAAAAGTATGCTCAACACAGGTCCCCAATTGCCTGGCATCGAACATCCATTCGGATTAATGATGGCCATCTGCAAAATAATACTCAACCCCTTCTGGACGAAGGCTGCAACATTTCCGTGAACCTCAGCCACGTGCTCGCAGCAAAGATATTTTTTTTGTTCTTAGCTAGAGCTGGTGATTAGTAAACAAATTGATTCGCTTCACATTGCACTCACTCAACAAATTTAAATTTGTTTGCAATGAGCCTGACTGCGTTTACAAAGTGAATTATATAAAAATACATTGAATTCTGAACTCCTGTGGTCCTTTCGGAAAACACTTTGCAAAGTTAAGCACTAATGCCGTAATAAGTAACTGCCTTGACAGATAAAATGGCTCACCGCTTTTTCCAACACCTGGTGCACCGAGAACTGCTATTTTCACTTCTGATAATGAAGACTTTTTCCTCCGAATACCTCGCGTAGTCATAGTTCCCCGCACCGCACTGGCACGTTTTTCTCCTCGTTTGAATACTTTTCCTGATTAGACAATCTCCTCCGTCACCGGTGTGAATTTACTGTTTTATGATATCCCAAGAAGTCGACGTCCTTCCGAAACATTCACTTACGTTCAGTGCACGGTTTGCAAGGATCACGAGTTCTTCTTTCCGCACAAGCTCGAGTACAACTAAGATGAGATTATTCGAAAAAAACCTCAATCCAAACTCTTGAGAAAATTTCATTCTACGGCGAGCATTTTATAAATAGACACCAAATTAAAATTAAACTTCTGTCGTTCCGCCAACTCAAACAGATCGTACAAAATGCATCCAGATTTTGGTAAATCTCATTTTCCAGTGTCTTGTCCTGATGGTCCTGCAAGGAATCTATATGGGACCATTCAAAATCTTTCACACATGTCCAATTGCATTGCTCCATTTTAACTTTAACTCGTTCGTCCTAACCTACTTAATACAATGAATGTGACCAAGAAATCATTTGTCCGACAGCAATTCGCAATTATTTTTGGCAAGCCCCCCAAAATAATAATACTTTCCCCGCGGCCACTTTCGCCGCACTTTCGAATTGTTTCGCGGATACTACAGAGATTCTGTCAGCGAGTTCAATTTGCCTGAGCCCAATAAAGAATGCTGTGTCGGCAGAAGGAATTTTATTGAGATTTTTATATCAAGTTCGTGATCAGAAGATCATCCGAGATGCGATAAACATTGTTGTTCAAGGAACAACTGGGGTTAGGATTTTTTCTATGCATAACTTTCAGCAGAAATAGCATCATATTCATAAATATCTGAAATGCGTAGGAAATGGAAGAATGCCGAGTACACTTATCGGTTGAATTTACGAGCGGTATTAAATCTTTATCGCCCGTACAGGACCACACATGGGATGTCTTCATTTCCTCCATATGCTCCTTGTTTCACGGATAACAATTGTAATGAGGAGCTAAGTGAAAATGACAGCAAGAAATATTCCACCTGCGGAAAATATTATGTGTTTCAAGTAACAACATTTGTATTTCGCTGCATTTATTTATGGAGTTGAGGAAAAACAAATAGGTACATGGGAAACAGGGAAAATGGAAAATGTTTTAATTGTGTCAAAACGTTCAATCAACATCTAGAAATTTCATACAGAGAATAAAACACAACAAAATTTAGTGTCAATGTTTTCTTATTCCAGTTTACCTTGTATTATTACGTTTTTTTGGCTTATTCATAGCACTCTTTTGATGTCTACAAATTTCCCTAAAATCGCAGTAACTGGAAATTTCATACATTATATCTGGCAGTTTGCAAAAAATTATTAAAAATATACATTTTGAAATGTAATTTAAAAAACTTTTTAAAAAACGAAAACATTAGGCAAGAAATTTTAAAATTCTTAAGACAAAAGACGTATTAAAAATTGTTTTTGTTTTCGAATGTAACCAAATTACAAAATGAATACAAATTATCCGCAGTCAATTGTGAGCGATGCAACTAAGCTGCAGGAAATTCGTCCAGGACTTTATAAGCGTTTAGTTGGCCTTAAAAGAAATATAGATGGAAGTTACTCAAGAATTTATAGCACTTACGCTAGTAAACCTGAACTTTCAATACAACAAATTGCAGAAAGCTTAGCAGCAGAAAATGAAGAGGTAGAAAATGAAGAAGTAGAAAATGAAGAAGTAGAAAATGAAGAAGTAGAAAATGAAGAAGTAGAAAATGAAGAAGTAGAAAATGAAGAAGTAGAAAATGAAGAAGTAAAAAATGAAGAAGTAGAAAATGAAGGAGCAGAATATGAACAAGCAGAAACTGAAGAAGAAGAAAATTATGAAGCAGAAAACGAAGAAGCTGAAAATCAAGGAGGGCGAAATATAGACGCTGTAGCAAATGAAAAACAGGAATATTATCAAAGTCAGCAACATCAAAATGCAATAGTTGGGAAATCCATTTAACATTTTAAATATTAGTAACATAACTTCAATTTACATTCACAGTTAGAACAGCTCCGGGAACGATCGGGATATTCACCACAACCAGCAGCCTGCCCTAGAAATCCAGGTTCTCCTGCAAGATCTTCTCATTCTACAGTAACTAACCAACTCTTAAATATCTAATATATTTTTACAAACCTTTAATTTTCCAGGAACCCATTCAGGTATGTCTTAGAGGTTAAGTAAATCAGTAATACATATATAGAACTGCACCATAATAGCAACTTTTAGCTACAATTACGTTTTATTTGTGAAATCATCTTTTTTGCATAGCAATAGTATATAAATTAAAAAATTGAATATTTTTTAATCATATTAAAGGGTAATCAGTCACCACAATTGCCTCAGGCGGGGTGTGTGCCAAATATGTTCCGCAGGATGTTGGCACAAAAATGGGGGGTATAGTATTATAGTTATTTAAAATGTATTTTATCAGTATTAATATTAACCATATACAGCCATTTCGAAAATCAATTGCAAATATGATGCATGGCCAAAGACAGCCGCAACAGGTATAATACGTAAATCGTCTTTTCATGTTATTAACATACTAACGCTTTAAGGGTTCACAGCAAGCTTGTGTTATGCCTCCTCGCAACGTGGGATCCTCTCCTCAAAGAGCACTGACTCCGCAACATACTCCAAATCAAAGTTTTCAAAGCCAACAGCAAAGTCCAAGCAGTTCAGCGTGCCCAATACCAGCAAATCAAACTCATACTTCGCCTTCATTTAGAGGGGATGGAACTTATAACATAGAATCGGGGTCAATGGAAGCTTGTCCGATGCCAGCAAATCAAACTTATACAAAAAGCTCGGCCCCCTTAATCAGAGGTGATGCCACTTACAATATAGCACCGGGTTCAATGGAAGCTTGCCCGATGCCAGCAAATCAAACTCATGTAGGAGGCTCGGCTCCTTTATTCAGAGGTGATACCACTTATAATATAGCAACGGATTCAATGGAACATTGCCCGATAGCAAGACAACCTTTTGCAAGAAGTGGTTACGTTGATCATAAAAATCAAGACCACATTAAACATAGAACAATGCCGGGGTATGAAACTTATGCAAAAGGCTTTTACCCTTCATACATGTTTGACACCACTTATGATACAGCATCGGACGAAATGAAAGCTTGTCCTATACCTTTAAGACCAATGGAAGCTTGTCCTATGCCACCAAAGGAGCCTCTTGATGTGAACGCAGGAGTAGTACCTCCATTCTTGTCTGGCGACACTTATGTAATAGAACCAGACTCAGAGTGTTCTTTGCCAACGCCACCAAACAAAACACATGCAACAGGCTCTTCCCCTTCATTCAGAGGTGATACCACTTATAACATAGCACCGGGTTCAATGGAAGCTTGTCCGATGCCAGCAAATCAAACTTATACAAAAACCCCTGGTGATTACGTTGATTATAGTACCCCGAACTACATGGTAGGTGAAACGATGCCGGGGTATGAAACTTATGCAAAAGGCTTTTACCCATCTTATATGTTTAACACCACTTATGATACAGCATCGGACCAAATGGAAGCTTGTCCTATACCTTTAAGCTCAATGGAAGCTTGTCCTATGCCACTAAATGAGCCTCTTGATGTGAACGCAGGAGTAGTACCTCCATTCTTGACTGGCGACACTTATGTGATAGATCCAGATTCAGTGAGATTTTTGCCAACACCACCAAATCAAACTCATACTTCGCCTTCATTTAGAGGGGATGGAACTTATAACATAGAATCGGGGTCAATGGAAGCTTGTCCGATGCCAGCAAATCAAACTTATACAAAAAGCTCGGCCCCCTTAATCAGAGGTGATGCCACTTACAATATAGCACCGGGTTCAATGGAAGCTTGCCCGATGCCAGCAAATCAAACTTATACAAAAAGCTCGGCCCCCTTAATCAGAGGTGATGCCACTTACAATATAGCACCGGGTTCAATGGAAGCTTGCCCGATGCCAGCAAATCAAACTCATGCAGGAGGCTCGGCTCCTTTATTCAGAGGTGATACCACTTATAATATAGCAACGGATTCAATGGAACATTGCCCGATAGCAAGACAACCTTTTGCAAGAAGTGGTTACGTTGATCATAAAAATCCAGACCACATTAAACATAGAACAATGCCGCGGTATGGAACTTATGCAAAAGGCTTTTACCCTTCATACATGTTTGACGGCGCTTATGATACAACAGGTGACCAAATGAAAGCTTGTCCTATACGTATACCTTTAAGACCAATGGAAGCTTGTCCTATGCCACCAAATGAGCCTCTTGATGTGAACGCAGGAGTAGTACCTCCATTCTTGTCTGGCGACACTTATGTAATAGAACCAGACTCAGAGTGTTCTTTGCCAACGCCACCAAATCAAACACATGCAACAAGCTCATCCCCTTCATTCAGAGGTGATATCACTTATAATATAGCACCAGATGCATGTCCTCTTCCAGAACGCGGGAACGCTACTCACACCCAGGAACCTGCCGTGAACGCTACTTACAATGTTGGGGGGCCACAACAAGCTGAAGACGGCCAATGCGATAATCAACAACCCGACGACTTGGATTTTCTAAAAGAAATGATAATGTAGTATAAGTTATGTGTAAAGCATGGATCTCTCAAATCAAGAATATATTATATTCTATTTTGGACGAATCGTGTAAACAGTAACAACCTTTTGTAACTTATGATGATAAAATAATTAAATATTATAATTAACTACTAAATTTGTTCAAGTAAACTGCATATTTGCCAGTTTTATACAATATTTTGTTCATAGTCTAAGAGCTGAAAATAACAAATACTAGGTGACTAGATTCCTATTGTAAAAGGATCCTTTCGTGTAGTCAAGTTCCAATCGCATTGTCCGCCAGCGTGATCTCCTAGCGTAAAGCTACTTCACACCCTTATTTTCGCTCTCCGATTAGCCGTTTTTGAGGTATTTTTTTTATTTTTTTCCCATGTAAATGCACTTAAATCTTCAAAATGGAATATCTCCGGAACGCCTGGAACGACTTCGTACAAACTTCACTATAACCATCTACATATATGTCCCAACACACAGTAAAAAATAGCAATCGGAGATCCGGTTCTTTAGTTATAAAGTCACAATCAAAATGTACACTTCTTTTTATATATATATAGAAGATAGATCAATGGCATTGCGTTAGTCTCGCAAAAACTCGAGGACAGCTCGACCGATTTGAATGATTCTTTTTTTGGTTTCTTTTTCTTAATATAGGTGTGGTTTAGGAACACAGAAAATTCGGAAAACCCAAAGGAAAAACCGGAAAATCGAAAAAATCGTTTTTTGCGTTTTGTATGAGAATGCACATATTATAACACCACCATATGGTGTTTGTGGCGGTTTTTTAATATATAAATATTAATCCAATCAATCGGCATGCATGTACGTGATGATTTTTTTTTTCAAAATCTTACGCCACTTGCGCACTGTCTGCCGGCACTTTCGCCTCTAGCAAACTGTCTGCCAATAATTTTCCGCGTTTTTTAAGAATAAATAAAAGCTATTTTAATAATTATATAAACTATGTATCTTATAAAATTTTTAACGTCGTAGTTTGATCTCTTGACCGGCCGCACCCGCCTTAAGCCACAAGATCGCAGTGGCAGACAAGACGATTTGCACTTGGCTACATGAAAAGATCCTTTTACAATAGGAATCAACCATGTAGTGATAATAAGCTTTTTTATGTAGCCAGGCTCTCCGTCTATCACTGTTTGATTTCGTCGCCATACTAGTTCTACTTTTTTAAAAGTAAAATCTTAGTGGCCTAAGAATAAAAACTTTTTGTCAAAATATTCCGAAAAATTCAAAGTGCGAACGCAAAATATAAAAAATGATTTTGTTTCTAAATATTACAATGCAATATGAAAATATATAAAAGACATTCGGCTTTTTTTTTGGTACTAGCCGCTGTTGGAAAAGTGTATAATAAAAAAAATTAAAAAGAATCTATTAAAATTATTTAGATTCTCAAATAATACTTACATAATACTTAAAATTAAAATTGTTCGTTAATTGGATTTATCTTAAATTAAACCACAATTAAAATGGCCCCAATGGTTTGAAAGTAAACAATGTTTATATTAATAGATAGATTAATAATTTTCTTGCAGGCAAAACTGAAGGACGTTCAACCTATTGACGACAGTTGCTATTCTCCGAGAACTCGAGAAATTCACCGAAGACTTTTTGAGGAACCCCTACCAAACCTCTCCAGACCATCTGGTTTGGCCCGAGGAAACTCTTTAACACGGGTAGGCTCTTATTTTGTTCATAATTGATCCTGTAAAATTAAACATTAACTCGATAAACATTAATTTTTTGGCTATAGTTAATTATGAGTAGGATGGACGATCACCTTCCGCGTCCGATTCCATTACAAGACAGTTACACCGATAGCAGTTATGAAACATCATGTTACCCGAACAGCACGGCCCATGATGTAGGTTTAATAAAATATTAAATATTAATACGGAGCAATCATAGAACATAATTTCGTTTACGCAGACAATTATAACTGTAAACAGCTCCACTGATGGGTCCTCAACGAGCTCCGGAACATATTATACAGCACGAAATGAGTCGAATGCAACTAGCACAGGAGCTTATATAACTTCTACATCAGATTTACAATGTGAATCACCACCACGAGGACTTAGTAATCAGGGAGGGGCTATCATGAACTCAACGGAAATATCTCAAAATCAGAGTTCAGCGATGGCTTCACTTCACGGGCCAGAATCTAGCCAAACTTTCTCTATTCACAGACCGCAACAAGGATTGGAGTGCGACGTCTCCTCATCAAGATATAGCGGGACGGCTCCACTTTACGCGAACAGCACGGCCGATGATGTAGGTTTAATAAAATATTAAATATTAATACGAAACAATCATAGAACATAATTTCGTTTACGCAGACAATTATAACTGTAAACAGCTCCACTGATGGGTCCGGAACAAGGTCAGATTTACAATGTGAATCACCACCACGAGGACTTAGTAATCAGGGAGGGGCTATCATGAACTCAACGGAAATATCTCAAAATCAGAGTTTTGGACAAGAATTGGAGTCCGACCTCTCCTCAACAAGATATAGCGGGACGGCTTCACTTCACGGGCCAGAACCTAGCCAAGCTTTCTCTATTCACAGACCGCAACACTCATGCATCGTTCGAGATCAACAGGTAGAGCTTGTTTAAAAATAATGCAATAATAACCCTTTTTTTTTAGGTTGAAGAAATGCTCGAATATTGTGAAAGATTGTCAATGAATAGACAAATGGCGACCTCTCCTGGAAGAGCTTGTCCGACACCTTCAGGTCGCGCCAGTGCTCCTGCACCTTTTAGTCGTGCCAGTTCTCCTGGTGCATTTTACCGCAGAGGCAGTGCACCTACGTTAGGCGCGCCAAATTTATCTGACCAGTCTATTCGCAATCTTCCACAAGTACTTATAACATTCTCACATAAAAATGTCACTTACAAGTTACCGCTCATTTTAGGTGCCCAGTGATCTGGCGTGTCCCCGGTCGTCAGCATTCAATCAACAAATTCCAAGTCGATTGTCGCAATCTGCATCAAACGCAGCAACACCGCACAGGGGTGCTCCTCCGAATGCAAACGCGTGTCCCACGTCGCCATCTTTCAATCAACAAATTCCAAGTCGATTTTCGCAATCTTCATCAAACGCAGCAACACCGCACAGGGGTGCTCCTCCGAATGCAAACGCGTGTCCCACGTCGCCATCTTTCAATCAGCAAATTCCAAGTCGATTGTCGCAATCTGCATCAAACGCAGCAACACCGCAGAGGGGTGCTCCTCCGAATGCAAACGCGTGTCCCACGTCGCCATCTTTCAATCAGCAAATTCCAAGTCGATTCTCCCAACCTGCATCAAACGCAGCAACAACGCAAGGAGGTGCTTCCCCGAATTTGAACGCATCATCACAGGTTGCATCTTCCCCTACAATTGTATGCCCAGGCCAACCTTCGCCATCACCCGCCTGTGGTACGCAAGGTTTACAATGTCCATGCTTGAAGCCCCAACTATCCGGATGTCCGTGTAGGTGGTTCATGCCCGCTTACCCTTACCCATGTGTTGTACCACCACAATGTCCTTGTATAGCACAACCTACATGTCCTTGTGTATCACAGAATCAGTGTCCTTGTTTAAATGGCAACGCTCAACAACAGGTTAGTCTTATATTTTGCACTGTAACTTACACCTTCTGCAATCAAGTAATGCCAGTTACAGTTCAATCCAGACACTCTCGATTTTTTGAATAATAGACTGTTTCTATTCTTTGTAAATTTTAGAACTGATATTAAGTGTTGCTTCTCCATTTCAGAATGTTACTGCTAATCAACAGGCTTCCCAATCAAATGTTTGCCCACAAGTTTGTAATTTGTCCACTTCCAAATATTTTTTAACTAATCATTTATAATTCTTTCAGCCTAATGTTCAACAATCTGCACAGAATATAGCACAATCCGGAGGAGTAAACTCAGTTAGTTTTTTTTTCAATTAAAACACTTTCGGTAACTAATTTATTTATTTTTAAAGACAAATTTTCAACCTGGGTTTGCAAGTTCACCAGCAACTTTTGGGCAACCAACTCAACAAGCATCAGAGTGTCCGTTCGGAACAATAAACGTATTGCATGCATTTGTTAATCATTAATGTTTGATTTCTATTTTTACTTCCACAGGGAATTAATTCATCCATTGTGCAAGCCGGAAATTCAGGAAATCTGGTAAGTAATTGTTTTTATGTAATATAGTAATCGGAATGAATTTTTCTTCAAGCTTTATTTTCGTTTTCCTTCATTATTATGGGAGAATTGTTTAAGTATGCAAATATTTGAAATTTCTTCTTTTTATAGACACCCGGCTGGGGTAGACCAAATGAACTCGTCTCTGGCATTGGCGGTGGCATGAATTTTCCATCACAGGGGCAGGTAAAAACCAATACAACTACAATATATAATATTACAGTTTTATGTTTTCAATAATTAAACTCAGATGTCTATGTCGTGTAATAGTTATAAATCTTCTTTTTTTGCACACAATTAATTAAGTATATGAAGTAGATCAGGAAGATTTTGTTACTCTACATATTTTCATATAAATTTCTCGTAGTAAATACAATACTTATGATTTGCTATGAGCAACATTAAAATGTTACAATTTATATAGGCGACCGGACAAGCTGCAGGATCTGGCTACAGTAATCAAGTGACAAGACAAATAGGTGTAAGTACCGTAATTATGACGTTTACGTATGTTCATCATTTCATATATATTAACGTTAATTATAATGTTTCATATTATATGCAGTCCGTTATCCTTTTTTTAAATATCTTTCACAAAGTATTTATATCTCTGACCACAATGTAGTCTAGCTATCTGTATGCCTTTAGAGAAATTTTTCTGCAATTAAACATACTTTTGATTTTAGGTAGAGGTCGAAGAAAAATCTACCTATTAAAATCGGTGCTATGTTATGACTTTCGAAAAATTCGTTCATAGTTTGTCGTTTCATGCCGCCCTGAGTACGAAACCACCCACCATTCGAAAATTACATATTTATATATTTAAATGCTAGCGGCCGTAATTTTGAAGATATTTGAACAAAATTTTTTTATGTTATTTCTTTGGTTAATGACTGGGTTAAGGATTGGATTGTGTTGAAGTTTACAGAGAGAAACATTATTTGCATAGATTAGAGTACTTTCTATGAAGTTTACGGTGACACCACCAATTCAGGGGTTGTGGGGGTGGACATGGAAATTCGAAATTTTTAGAATCACATCTTGTGGGGTGTCGTTGAAAAGCACTTGATGAGTAGTTTAAGAATCAATAACTAGTTTCTGAATTTTGAATTAAATTACCCCAAAAGATGCAATCAAAAACAATTCGAAATCTATCTCAGCCCGCCGAAAGAAAATTTTTGTATACTGTCTTAGTTTTATTACATAATATTTTATATTGTACTTATTCACTAACTTCTAATATAGCAACTGTAGTACTTCTAATATTTTAGTTAATATTCATTTTCGTATTTTTACATTTCCACTTTTCGACCTTCTATCCGCGGGCATTCGAATTCCTACTCTTGCTCGTTTGCACTCGACGGCGGCGCGGCGGGGCGGTTGTCTAAAAAGTGCCTCTTCTATTATATTCTATTCATAGTTCGCACCCTCTCGCGTCCAACTAACTGTTTTAGTAATCAATCCCTGATATTTTGACATTTTGACACTTTGTAGTTTTATAATTATTGACCACAAAAACATAACCCTTTGCAGTTGGCTAAATACAAGTTTTCAACGACTTTTCAATATTTGCAATACATAATTTTATGTGAATGTATGTCCTTTTGCAATTTTAACATTATGCATTTCAATTACACATAAAACTATTTACATAAAAGTAGAATGAGTTTATTATGTCTATATAATTAGTAATTACACAAAATTAATAATTGATTATGTATGTAAAGCATTAAAACATAAAAATTTAAATAGGAGAGCAACAGATGCCCGGCCAGCCAATCGAATCATTTCGGAAGGATGCCATCTGGACCAGGTTTTATGTTTAACACATCAGCTCGGTCACCAAGGGTAAGTTTCGAAAATATTTCAATCAAATTTGAAATAATTCAAAAATATTTTTAATAGACTGGTCCTCCGCTACCCGCTTATCAATCTGGTATGGGAGATAGACCGCCATGCCCTATTTCTTCAACCAGAGTAATTTCGTAATTAACATTTGTTTGATTCCAATATTTTAATTCTGACTTTTGTAGAATTTAGCTGTTCCAAATCGGAGTTTAAGTAATGCTTCAAATCAGGCGTGCCCAATTTCTCCAATTAGGGTAATTACTTAATTAACATTTGTTTAATTCCAATACTTTATTTCTGACTTTTGTAGAGTAATGCTTCAAATCAGGCGTGTCCAATTTCTCCAAATAGGGTAATTACTTAATTAACATTTGTTTAATTCCAATACTTTATTTCTGACTTTTGTAGAGTAATGCTTCAAATCAGGCGTGTCCAATTTCTCCAAATAGAGTAATTACTTAATTAACATTTGTTTGATTCCAATATTTCAATTCTGACTTTTGTAGACTTTTCCTGTTCCAAATCCAAATTTCAGTAATGCTTCAAATCAGTCATGCCCAATTACTCCAAACAGGGTAATTGCTCGATTAATATGTTCTTTATTACAATATTTTAATTCTGACTTTTGCAGAATTTAGCTGTTCCAAATCGGAGTGTAAGTAATGCTTCAAATCAGGCGTGCCCAATTTCTCCAAATAGAGTAATTACTTAATTAACATTTGTTTGATTCCAATATTTCAATTCTGACTTTTGTAGACTGTTCCTGTTCCAAATCCAAATTTCAGTAATGCTTCAAATCAGTCATGCCCAATTACTCCAAACAGGGTAATTGCTCGATTAATATGTTCTTTATTACAATATTTTAATTCTGACTTTTGCAGAATTTAGCTGTTCCAAATCGGAGTGTAAGTAATGCTTCAAATCAGGCGTGCCCAATTTCTCCAAATAGAGTAATTACTTAATTAACATTTGTTTGATTCCAATATTTCAATTCTGACTTTTGTAGACTGTTCCTGTTCCAAATCCAAATTTCAGTAATGCTTCAAATCAGTCATGCCCAATTACTCCAAACAGGGTAATTGCTCGATTAATATGTTCTTTATTACAATATTTTAATTCTGACTTTTGCAGAATTTAGCTGTTCCAAATCGGAGTGTAAGTAATGCTTCAAATCAGGCGTGCCCAATTTCTCCAAATAGAGTAATTACTTAATTAACATTTGTTTGATTCCAATATTTCAATTCTGACTTTTGTAGACTGTTCCTGTTCCAAATCCAAATTTCAGTAATGCTTCAAATCAGTCATGCCCAATTACTCCAAACAGGGTAATTACTTAGTTATCATTTTTTTGATTACAATATTTTAATGCTGACTTTTTTAGACTAATTTGACATTTTTACGGCACCTATCGTGTAGAATGGGAAATTTATAACACCCGTAATAACTCCACTGAGAGAGCAGAGCTAATAAAGAACCATAAAGAATGCCTATATATATATATATATATATATATATATATATATATGAATTGCGATTATTTGAGCATAATACTTACAGTTATACAAATATAGGTAATCAGCCTGTAAAATATTGGAGCGTGGATATAGTGGATTATGTGTTATAATCTTTGTAGTTATAAATTATAATCTGAAATGCCACTTTGTATAACCACTATTCAAATAAGTTCAGTATAGCGCTAATAGAAAATAAGCTCAACTGAGGGAAATTATAACCTGCAGGCTTTTTTTTGTGATTTGGGGTCTCAAAATTTTCAGTAAATGCATGCTATGTATTGTGGCATCAGCGCTTATAAAGCAATCAGCAGCCGGTGTAAATTCCTAGGAAAAGGTAAATAAAACTCTATAATTTTCAATTTTACTTATTATGTATTTTTATAATTATGTTATTTGAAATATAATATGTAGGTATATATTAATAACGTTATATTTTCTAATTTTTATTATGTACTATAATTATTATAGAAAATTTCAGCTTTCTTTTATTTACATATATATATATATATATATAACATTATATACATATATTATCTTATATAATAAAAAGCCGTCCGTCGTGTTTAATTAAAAGGAAATTTTATTTCAATTCATGAGTTATACTTTTATACTCGAAGAAAGTAGTATATGAAATCTTATAAGACTGCCTATGTACATCAAAGAAAAGCGTATTTAATTAACGCACTATTGCACGCACTCATTGAGAAGAAGAAAAGCGTAAAGCTCCTATTAAACCAAATCGAGGGTATTCATCATTGCTCTCTACTTGGATAATTTGGCCAATTTTTATTGTGTCATTATTAAAAATTATTAAAAATTACATCTACCAAATATTTAGAAAATGTAATTACTGTACTTTGGATAGTCTTTCTACAAACCAGTTTGTTTGAATATAGTTTTGTTATGAAGTCTATTAATTTCAAGTCAATTAATTTTCGGAAATGTTAATATATTTCAAATTAATTCTTGTGGTTAGAATCATGAGAATTTAAGCTATTTTCAATTAATGGTGTAACAATAGAAGTAAAATTTAAGTCTAGATTTTCAATATTATTAAATATTTCCAATTCCAGACTTGCATTAGACTCTAAGTCAAAGTGTTTCTGTATATACTTTCTAAAAGAATTTTTTGACTTGAAGCACCTTTCTTGTGGACAGCTTGTACAAAGCAAAATTTTTCTAATGTATTGCTAACATTAATATGCTTCATGTAAATTTTACAAGACTTAAAGTTTTTGTTACATTTAAAACACTTCATTGTTTTAGAATTTGTAAACAATAACTAATTTATAAGTAAATACCTGGAGTATTGTTCAACACCACAAAACAATACAATACTGCACTAAAATCAAGACGTATTAAACTGCGGTCAAATCGGACTTCAAAGTCCCAAGCGCAACAGAAATTACATCAATTTCAATAAAAATTCCAAAAACTTCATGCTGAATAAAAGTCTATACGGCTAAACAAGATTCTGGATATTTGGCATTTAGCACCATAAATACCTTAAAACACAGGTCAACAGCTGTTAAAATATTTTCGCTGCTGTAGAGTACTTCATAAATGGCCACAAAAAATATTTTACACCTTCTAAAGTTGGTCAAGCTTTGATTAGTAAGGGCTGCAGCGTTTGTTTACATGACTTCAGTGACTTCCGTTTTTTTTCCAATGCCTCGTTTAATAAATTTGCGTCCTTAAAAGAAACATCTTCAAATATTATTATTACAAATATTTTGTCTAACTTACCAGTACGTGCAGAATAAAAGTATCTAAGATTTCTCTTTTGTAAATTTGATTCGTTTTTCGTTCCCTATGTTTTCAAATATTTGATTTTATCCTGTAGATATTGAGCGTGAACCAGAACACGCATCAATATAATTTCTACATCGGTATTTAACATTAACGAATGTGGTGGTTCTTGTTGCAGTGTGATATTCTCTTCACTTTGGGACACAGTCAAGCTCTCACTTGCAGTGGATGTTGACCAACTTCCGATTGAAGGACTGTAGGAACGTGCACTCTATTTATACAAAAGAAAACTTTCAGGAAAAGTATAATGAATCTGCTAATCCTGCAGTGTTCCAAAAAGTTCTTTATATTTAATCCTAAAAATATTTCTAGGTCCTGCTTTTGGCAAAACTTCTTTTAAAATTTCAACGTCGAGATGCTTAAAAGATTCATCTGTAAATTCTTCTTCTACAAAAAAAATAATAAAGGACAACCGTTCATTTCAATTATGGTTCACTGTGATCATGCGCAAAACTTAATTTAATTATAATTAGGCATACCTACCTATAAACTTATCGTATAAATGAGAAAATGCCATTGATGCGAGAGACATCCTTCCAGAAAAATTCTCGTCTCGTTTAGAAAAAACCAGGTAAACATGGTAAACGAGGTAAACGAGGTTATGCTCGCTAACTGTCACTTTCAACGAACAGAACACAGAAACGCGAATTTCGACAGGCGAGATTCGAGAGTTGAGACTTGAGAAAGTGAGAAAAAGCACTTGTTTAATGGCATTATCAATTATAAGCGTTCAGGATATAAGAATAGCTAATACAACCAAAGGGATAAAGATTATAATTTATAAACAAGTAAACTGTTTGTTTATATGCAATATGACTATAAAAATATGAATTACACGTATAAATTACCACTTATAATAAATAGAGTTTTATACCTTTCGGCTTTTTCTCAGTGTCCCTTATTTTACCAAAGAGACAGATCGTTGTAATTACAAATTTAAGAGATCAACGAGTTGAACAAAACGCAAAAACAAATTTTGAAAAAGACCGATTGTTATGGAAATTATGAATTATGAAAAAACAACTGAGCGACGAACGGAGCGACGCGACGTCAAGCTAAAATCTCCCAGAAAGTGTTTTTAGGCACTTCCAACAAAGATTCCTTGGTTTTTTCGGACAATCATTTTTCGCAGCATTACCACACTTCCCTCCTATATAATAGAAACATGGAAGTAAGATTATAGATGACTGATTAGAACATCCAAAAAAAAAAAAAATCCCTTTCGGCAGGCTGAGGTAGATTTGGAAGTGTTTCGATTGCGTTTATTGGGGTAATTTATGTCAAAATCGAAATACGAGGTACGGATTTATAAACTACTCATCGAGAGCTTTTCAACGATACCCCACAAGACGTGGTTTAGAAAAATTCGAATTTTCACTCCTACCCCCACTCGTACCCCACCAACCCCTAATTTGGTGGTATCACCGTTAACCGCATGGAGAGTACTCTAATTTATGCAAAAAATTTCTCTCTCTACTTCATAGGGGCCGAGATATCAGTTTTTAAAATTTCAACCCCCTCCCCCGACCACCCCCTTGGACCGATTTTGCTCATTAACGAACTTAACCGAGCTTATTAACCCCAGAAATAACATATTAAAATTTGGTTCCAATATCTTTAAAAATACGGCCGCTAGCGTGTTAATATATATATATATATATATATAAACTTTCGAACGGGGGGTGGTTTCGTACTCAGGGAGGCATGAAAAGAAAAACTATGAAAGAATTTTTCGAAAGTCGTGACATGGTATACATCTCAATAGGTAGATTTTCCTTCGAAATTCACCTAAAAAGGATGTAAAAGGATTTTATATTACATGTGTTCATATGTCGGTCGTTATATTTCAAATGGTAAGCTGCACGAATTTTCAAAATATGCTGGCAGTTTTGCAGTTTACCTTCATCAAATAATGTTATTTTGAGATGGAAGCATTATAAGCGAAAACACACTTCTTAATATGTACAAGCCATATTGCAACAAATTCTCTTGACTTATTATAACTAAACAAGATGTACGTTTTAAATTAAATATTGCTTGTTTTGAAAGCAAAATTTTGTAAATATCTACGGTAGCTATGGAAAATAAAACTCAATCCCCCTCATTTGCCCAAACAAAAGCACACCGCACTTTTGATAAGCGTCTGCCGCGGTTCAAGCTACGTTTTTTGTTGTCTGCCATTTAGATATAGCTTTTTTAATACATAAATATTATATCCAATCAATCGGCATGCATGTACGTGATGATTTTTTTTTCAAAATCTTACGCCACTTGCGCACTGCACTGTCTGCCGGCACTTTCACCTCTAGCAAACTGTCTGCCAATAATTTTCCGCGTTTTTTAAGAATAAATAAAAGCTATTTTAATAATTATATAACCTATGTATCTTATAAAATTTTTAACATCGTAGTTTGATCTCTTGACCGGCCGCACCCGCCTTAAGCCACAAGATCGCACTGGCAGACAAGACGATTTGCACTTGGCTACATGAAAAGATCCTTTTACAATAGGAATCAACCATGTAGTGATAATAAGCTTTTTTATGTAGCCAGGCTCTCCGTCTATCACTGTTTGATTTCGTCGCCATACTAGTTCTACTTTTTTAAAAGTAAAATCATAGTGGCCTAAGAATAAAAACTTTTTGTCAAAATATTCCGAAAAATTCCCAGTGCGGACGCAAAATATAAAAAATGATTTTGTTTCTAAATATTACAGTGCAATAAGAAAAACTATATGAAAATATATAAACGAAATTCAGCGTTTTTTTTTTTTTGTTTTGGTATTAGCCGCTGTTAGAAAAGTGTACAATAAAAAAAATTAAAAAGAATCTATTAGAATTATTTAGATCCTCAAATAATACTTAAAATTAAAATTGTTCTTTAATTGGATTTATCTTAAATTAAACCACAATTAAAATGGCCCCAATGGTTTGATATAAACAATGTTTATATTAGTACATAGACTAATAATTTTCTTGCAGGCAAAACTGAAGGACGTTCAACCTAGAGACAACAGTTGCTTTTCTCCGAGAACTCAAGAAATTCACCGAAGACTTTTTGAGGAACCCCCACCAAACCTCTCCAGTCCATCTGGTTTGGCCCGACGAAACTCTTTAACACGGGTAGGCTCTTATTTTGTTCATAATTGATCCTGTAAAATTAAACATTAATCGACTCGATGAACATTAATTTTTTGGCTATAGTTAATTATGAGTAGGGTGGACGATCTCCGTGCGAGGCCATTGCCTACGATTCCATGGCAAGACAGTTACACCGATAGCAGTTATGCCACTGAAGAAACAACAGCAGTATTAATAATCGCTAGTTTAAGTCAACTTAAATAAGTTAACCTATTACATTTTCCATAGGACATAGACAGTCCAGACACATCATGTTACGTGTGCAGCACGGCCGATGATGTAGGTTTAATAAAATATTAAATATTAATACGGAGCAACCATAGAACATAATTTCGTTTACGCAGACAATTATAACTGTAAACAGCTCCACTGATGGGTCCGGAACAAGGTCAGGTTTACAATGTGAATCACCACCACGAAGACTTAGTAATCAGGGAGGGGCTGTCATGAACTCAACGGAAATATCTCAAAATCAGAGTTCAGCGATGGCTTCACTTCACGGGCCAGAATCTAGCCAAACTTTCTCTATTCATAGACCGGAACAAGGATTGGAGTGTGACGTCTCCTCATCAAGATATAGCGGGACGGCTTCACTTTACGCGAACAGCACGGCCGATGATGTAGGTTTAATAAAATATTAAATATTAATACGAAACAATCATAGAACATAATTTCGTTTACGCAGACAATTATAACTGTAAACAGCTCCACTGATGGGTCCGGAACAAGGTCAGGTTTACAATGTGAATCACCACCACGAAGACTTAGTAATCAGGGAGGGGCTGTCATGAACTCAACGGAAATATCTCAAAATCAGAGTTCAGGGATGGCTTCACTTCACGGGCCAGAATCTAGCCAAACTTTCTCTATTCATAGACCGGAACAAGGATTGGAGTGTGACGTCTCCTCATCAAGATATAGCGGGACGGCTTCACTTTACGCGCCAGAAGCTAGCCAAACTTTCTCTATTCACAGACCGCAAAACTCATGCGACGTTCGAGATCAACAGGTAGAGTTAGTTTAAATATAATGCAATAATACCCCTTTTTTAGCTTCAGGCAATGATCGATTATTGTGAAAGATTGTCAATGAATAGACAAATGGCGACCTCTTCTGAAAGAGCTTGTCCGACACCTTCAGGTCGCGTCAGTGCTCCTGCACCTTTTCGTCGTGCCAGTTCTCCTGGTGCATTTTACCGCAGAGGCAGTGCACCTACGTTAGGCGCGCCAAATTTATCCGACCAGTCTATTCGCAATCTTCCACAAGTACTTATAACATTCTCACATAAAACTGTCACTTACAAGTTACTGCTCATTTTAGGTGCCCAGTGATCTGGCGTGTCCCCGGTCGTCAGCATTCAATCAACAAATTCCAAGTCGATTGTCGCAATCTGCATCAAACGCAGCAACACCGCAAAGGGGTGCTCCTCCGAATGCAAACGCGTGTCCCACGTCGCCATCTTTTAATCAACAAATTCCAAGTCGATTGTCGCAATCTGCATCAAACTCAGCAACACCGCAAAGGGGTGCTCCTCCGAATGCAAACGCGTGTCCCACGTCGCCATCTTTCAATCAACAAATTCCAAGTCGATTGTCGCAATCTGCATCAAACGCAGCAACAGCGCAAAGGGGTGCTCCTCCGAATGCAAACGCGTGTCCCACGTCGCCATCTTTTAATCAACAAATTCCAAGTCGATTGTCACAATCTGCATCAAACGCAGCAACAACACAAGGAGGTGCTTCCCCGAATTTGAACGCACCATCACAGGTTGCATCTTCCCCTACAATTGTATGCCCAGGCCAACCTTCGCCATCACCCGCCTGTGGTACGCAGGGTTTACAATGTCCATGCTTGAAGCCCCAACTATCCGGATGTCCGTGTAGGTGGTTCATGCCCGCTTACCCTTACCCATGTGTTGTACCACCACAATGTCCTTGTATAGCACAACCTACATGTCCTTGTGTATCACAGAATCAGTGTCCTTGTTTAAATGGCAACGCTCAACAACAGGTTAGTCTTATATTTTGCACTGTAACTTACACCTTCTGCAATCAAGTAATGCCAGTTACAGTTCAATCCAGATACTCTCGATTTTTTGAATAATAGACTGTTTCTATTCTTTGTAAATTTTAGAACTGATATTAATTGTTGCTTCTCCATTTCAGAATGTTACTGCTAATCAACAGGCTTCCCAATCAAATGTTTGCCCACAAGTTTGTAATTTGTCCACTTCCAAATATTTTTTAACTAATTATTTATAATTCTTTCAGCCTAATGTTCAACAATCTGCACAGAATATAGCACAATCCGGAGGAGTAAACTCAGTTAGTTTTTTTTTTCAATTAAAACACTTTCGGTAACTAATTTATTTATTTTTAAAGACGAATTTTCAACCTGGGTTTGTAAGTTCACCAGCAACCTTTGGGCAACCAACTCAACAAGCATCAGAGTGTCCGTTCGGAACAATAAACGTATTGCATGCATTTGTTAATCATAAATGTTTGATTTCTATTTTTACTTCCACAGGGAATTAATTCATCCATTGTGCAAGCGGGAAATTCAGGAAATCTGGTAAGTAATTGTTTTTATGTAATATAGTAATCGGAATGAATGTTTCTTCAAACTTTATTTTCGTTTTCCTTCATTATTATGGGAGAATTGTTTAAGTATGCAAATATTTGAAATTTCTTCTTTTTATAGACACCCGGCTGGGGTAGACCAAATGAACTCGTCTCTGGCATTGGCGGTGGCATGAATTTTCCATCACAGGGGCAGGTAAAAACCAATACGACTACAATATATAATATTACACTTTATGTATTCAATAATTAAACTCACATGTCTATGTCGTGTAATAGTTATAAATCTTCTTTTTTTATGCACACAATTAATTAATTATATGAAGTAGATCAGGAAGATTTTGTTACTCTACATATTTTCATATAAATTTCTCGTAGTAAATACAATACTTACGATTTGCTATGAGCAACATTAAAATGTTACAATTTATATAGGCGACCGGACAAGCTGCAGGATCTGGCTACAGTAATCAAGTGACAAGACAAATAGGTGTAAGTACCGTAATTATGACGTTTACGTATGTTCATCATTTCATATATATTAACGTTAATTATAATGTTTCATATTATATGCAGTCCGTTATCCTTGTTGTTAAATATCTTTCACAAAGTATTTATATCTCTGACCACAATGTAGTCTAGCTATCTGTATGCCTTTAGAGTAGTTTTTCTGCAATTAAACACACTTTTGTTTTTAGGTAGAAGTTGAAGAAAAATCTACCTATTAAAATCAAAGTTCATAGTTTGTCGTTTCATGCCTTCCTGAGTACGAAACCACCCCCCATTCGAAAATTACATATTATAGGTATACATATATATTTATATATTTAAATGCTAGCGGCCGTAATTTTGAAGATATTTGAACAAAATTTTATTATGTTATTTCTTTGGTTAATGGCTCAGTCAAGTTCGTTTGTTTCTAAATCAATATTGTTTATAAATCAATAACTAGTTTCTGAATTTTGAATTAAGTTACCCAAAAAGATGCAATCAAAAACAATTCGAAATCTATCTCAGCCCGCCGAAAGGAAATTTTTATATTTTGTAATTTTTGTTTTATGTCATAATACTTTATATTGTACTTATTCACTATCTTCTAATATATCAACTGTAGGTACTTCTAATATTTTAGTTAATATTCATTTTCGTATTTTTACCTTTCCACTTTTCGACCTTCTATCCGAGGCAGTCGAATTCTTACTCTTGCTCGTCTGCACTCGACGGCGGCGGGGCGGTTGTCTAAAAAGTGCCTCTTCTATTATATTCTATTCGCAGTTCGCACCCTCTCGCGTTACATTTTCAAACTAACTGTTTTAGTAATCAATCCCTGATATTTTGACATTTTGACACTTTGTAGTTTTAAAATTATTGAGCACAAAAACATAACCCTTTGCAGTTGGCTAAATACAAGTTTTCAACGACTTTTCAATATTTGCAATATTTTTATGAGAATCTATGTCCTTTTGTAATTTTAACATTACGCATTTCAATTGAATATAAAACTATTTACATAAGAGTAGAATGAGTTGATTATGTTTACAACATACTCATATAAGTCTTGCTTCTTATCAATTTCCAAATTAATATTTAATTATGTATGCAAAACATTAAAACATAAAAATTTAAATAGGAGAGCAACAGATGCCCAACAGAGAATCCTTTCGGAACAATGCCATCTGGACCAGGTTTTATGTTTAACCCATCAGCTCGGTCACCAATGGTAAGTTTCGAAAATATTTTAATCAAATTTGAAATAATTCAAATATAATTTTAATAGCCTGTTTCTCCTGTACCCCTTTACCAATCTGGTATGGAAGATAGACCAGCATGCCCTATTTCTCCAACCAGAGTAATTACTTAATTAACATTTGTTTGATTCCAATATTTTAATTCTGACTTTTGTAGAATTTAGCTGTTCCAAATCGGAGTTTAAGTAATGCTTCAAATCAGGCGTGCCCAATTTCTCCAAATAGGGTAATTACTTAATTAACATTTGTTTGATTCCAATATTTTAATTCTGACTTTTGTAGACTTTTGCTGCTCCTAATCGGAGTTTAAGTAATGCTTCAAATCAGGCGTGCCCAATTTCTCCAAATAGGGTAATTACTTAATTAACATTTGTTTGATTCCAATATTTTAATTCTGATTTTTGTAGAGTAATGCTTCAAATCAGGCGTGTCCAATTACTCCAAATAGGGTAATTACTTAGTTATCATTATTTTGTTTGATTACAATATTTTAATTCTGACTTTTGTAGACTTTTGCTGCTTCAAATCCGAATTTCAGTAATGCTTCAAATCAGTCATGCCCAATTACTCCAAATAGGGTAATTACTTTGTTATCATTATTTTGTTTGATTACAATATTTTAATTCTGACTTTTGTAGAGTAATGCTTCAAATCAGGCGTGTCCAATTTCTCCAAATAGGGTAATTACTTCATTAACATTTGTTTGATTCCAATATTATAATTCTGACTTTTGTAGACTTTTGCTGCTTCAAATCCAAATTTCAGTAATGCTTCAAATCAGTCATGCCCAATTACTCCAAATAGGGTAATTACTTTGTTCTCATTATTTTGTTTGATTACAATATTTTAATTCTGACTTTTGTAGAGTAATGCTTCAAATCAGGCGTGTCCAATTTCTCCAAATAGGGTAATTACTTAGTTATCATTATTTTGTTTGATTACAATATTTTAATTCTGACTTTTGTAGAGTAATGCTTCAAATCAGGCGTGTCCAATTTCTCCAAATAGGGTAATTACTTAGTTATCATTAATTCGTTTGATTACAATATTTTAATTCTGACTTTTGTAGAGTAATGCTTCAAATCAGGCGTGTCCAATTTCTCCAAATAGGGTAATTACTTAATTAACATTTGTTTGATTCCAATATTATAATTCTGACTTTTGTAGACTTTTGCTGCTTCAAATCCAAATTTCAGTAATGCTTCAAATCAGTCATGCCCAATTACTCCAAATAGGGTAATTACTTTGTTCTCATTATTTTGTTTGATTACAATATTTTAATTCTGACTTTTGTAGAGTAATGCTTCAAATCAGGCGTGTCCAATTTCTCCAAATAGGGTAATTACTTAGTTATCATTAATTCGTTTGATTACAATATTTTAATTCTGACTTTTGTAGAGTAATGCTTCAAATCAGGCGTGTCCAATTTCTCCAAATAGGGTAATTACTTAATTAACATTTGTTTGATTCCAATATTATAATTCTGACTTTTGTAGACTTTTGCTGCTTCAAATCCAAATTTCAGTAATGCTTCAAATCAGTCATGCCCAATTACTCCAAATAGGGTAATTACTTTGTTCTCATTATTTTGTTTGATTACAATATTTTAATTCTGACTTTTGTAGAGTAATGCTTCAAATCAGGCGTGTCCAATTTCTCCAAATAGGGTAATTACTTAGTTATCATTAATTCGTTTGATTACAATATTTTAATTCTGACTTTTGTAGAGTAATGCTTCAAATCAGGCGTGTCCAATTTCTCCAAATAGGGTAATTACTTAGTTATCATTAATTTGTTTGATTACAATATTTTAATTCTGACTTTTGTAGAGTAATGCTTCTAATCTGGCGTGTCCAATTTCTCCAAATAGGGTAATTACTTAATTAACATTTGTTTGATTCCAATATTTTATTTCTGACTTTTGTAGAGTAATGCTTCAAATCAGGCGTGTCCAATTTCTCCAAATAGGGTAATTACTTAATTATCATTTGTTTGATTCCAATATTATAATTCTGACTTTTGTAGACTTTTGCTGCTTCAAATCCAAATTTCAGTAATGCTTCAAATCAGTCGTGCCCAATTACTCCAAATAGGGTAATTACTTTGTTATCATTATTTTGTTTGATTACAATATTTAAATTCTGACTTTTGTAGAGTAATGCTTCAAATCAGGCGTGTCCAATTTCTCCAAATAGGGTAATTACTTAATTAACATTTGTTTGATTCCAATATTTTAATTCTGACTTTTGCAGACTTTTGGTGCTTCAAATCCGAATTTCAGTAATGCTTCAAATCAGTCATGCCCAATTACTCCAAATAGGGTAATTACTTTGTTGATTATTTTGTTTGATTACAATATTTTAATTCTGTCTTTTGTAGAGTAATGCTTCAAATCAGGCCTGTCCAATTTCTCCAAATAGGGTAATTACTTAATTAACATTTGTTTGATTCCAATATTTTAATTCTGACTTTTGTAGAGTAATGCTTCAAATCAGTCATGCCCAATTACTCCAAATAGGGTAATTACTTAGTTATCATTATTTTGTTTGGTTACAATATTTTAATTCTGACTTTTGTAGACTTTTCCTGTTCAAAGACCGCATGTTTCAAACCAGGTATGTATAAAGTTTTACATGTCAAAATAATTTTAAAATTGTGATGACAATATTTATAAAATTAATTTTAATCAGTTTTTCTGTATAATTTTATGTTCTTGTTATTTTTTCAGTGTGGACCTGCTACAAAATAAATTATATTCTTATTTGAAATCAAAACAATTAATTAAAAATATGTTCTTCTATAGCAAAACGAATGGAACCAACCAATCGAGTATTGTACTGACATCGGAAATCATTTGGATGTTTCTTCTAGCTCAGTAATAATTAGTTTATTATTATCAGTTTTTGATTCAAAAGTTCTTTTTTTAATTACTTTTATAAAACCTTCAAAATTAATGGTAATTTATGTAAACAAAAAAATCAATAGAATTTAATATTTCCTCTACGATACTAAAATTTTTAATATCTGTTTTTAGTTAACATAATTTCTTTATTGTTTTCACTTAAAAAGTTGAGTTTCGACAAAAACGTGACAATTTTAGGTGAAAACCCAGCAACGTGATGATTCTCCTTTCTGAGGTATCGATTAAAAATAATACTTAAAATTATTTCGTCCTTATTTTAATTTTCACAGAATTTTCCATTCATCATATAATTTATAATAATATTCTAACCTCTTTCTTCGATGCATTGTGCATTCGCACTTAAGTAAAACAGGTATTGAACTCCTTCTATACAGTAACTAAGTTACTTTACTGACCTAATAACATATATAACGTGAGCGAAATTGCTATATTTACATCTATAAAAAGATATTTTCCGATGACCGCGTTCATAATTACTTTTTAAGCACGTTGTTTATAAAAGATGTATAATAAAGAACTTTAGTTGAAAAAATTATTTTGCACGAATTTGCTATTACTCCCAAATATCTGTCTATTACTACCATATTTATATCTATTAATATAGAAACTAAATAAATTAATATTATTAATATCTATTACTTCCAAAAATAATGTTTTTGATTTTCAAATAATATTTGTATTTTATAATAACTTTAAACAAAAGTACTCGAAGTTCTTAAAAGCAGACTTCTAAATTCAGGAAATTGATTTTCTTTTAAAATAGTTGTTGCAAGTAAAACCGGTAATTTTTGTAATTGATATATATTAAACCAAAGTCAAAAAAAAGCAAAGGAAGGAGATATAGCAACTTCGCTGACTGTACACATTTATTTATTTATTCATTAATATCTTTACACTATTATAATACAGGTCAGCTCTGTGCAATGTTCTCGTGCTGTGCCAACCGGATATGGACGTGAGGAACGTTTTTCCATTCCAATAATTCAGGTAATGAGAAACTAATGATATTTCGTGTTGCTAAGTCATGATTTTCAGTTACAGGATAGTCGAACTTTTCGTTTACCATCACCAAACGATCCAGTTCCTTCAATGAGGGTAATATTTTTGTTTATCATTTTACAAAATATTCACTATGAAAAAACAAATTTTATATTGTAACTTTACATTAGAACGTCTTGCGGGGAGCTATGAATACTACAAACTTCAGAAGGAGCTCTGATGATCCAGCGGTCAGATATTTTACTTTAACTTTATTAAGTCTCTTCAACTCAAGTATTTTTTTACAGATTTCTTTACCGTGTCCAGTTCTACCTCCTTCAAGACCACCAAGTTATGGAAATGTAAAATAATAGTTGCTATATTTTATTAATATTTTAGCTTATGGCATTCTTACAGTCACTAGACGATGATTTTTCTCCGTGTCCAGTTCTACCTCCTTCAAGACCACCAAGTTATGGAAATGTAAAATAATAGTTGCTATATTTTATTAATATTTCAGCTTATGGCATTCTTACAGTCACTAGACGATGATTTTTCTCTTAATCGGAGTCCGACCATTACGAGAACTCCTACAAGCTCCAGAGCGCAATGCTGCCCGCGAAAACTCTACAACGTCAGTATTTATTATTAAATGCAATCTTATTAACTCATTTTGATATTAACATTTATTCTTTGTTCATTGTAGGTGGTAGCACCAAGCGTTGCCAACCAAACTACTCAGTCTATACCTGCAGGAAGGGTTAGTCTATTTCCGTTTATATTTCAAATACTTCTAGAGACAACTTTGTTAATAGGGTCGGACAACTTTAACAAAGCCTTGTGCAATAGTATCTCCATACAGATACTCGAATCCCGAACCACCATATTATATGGTAAATATGGTAAAATATATAATGACAATATAGTTTTAATTTTAACATAAAAGTTGGCGCATCTATTTAAATTTATTGTTATTTTGCAAATTCTTTAATTTTTTGTTTTAATTATAATTGCAGAATGAGTCAGATCGACGTTTCAAAACTCTTCCATATACCGATACGAGAGAGGTTGGTTCTAATATTGTTGTAATTTCTTTAAGTTAACAAAAAATTTCTTTAAAGTTCACTTGTGATTATCAAGACGTGAACTCTAACAACCAAAGCCAGGTTTTATTTTTTTATTTTCAAAATAAACGACTAATATTAATTAAAATCTGTTATTTTAGAATTCAAATCTCAGGAGAAGTTCGTTTGGATCGGACAATAATGTTGTTTTTTGTTTATTCATACATATAACACTAACAAATTTTTGTTTTCAGTCTCTGGTCGACACCTTAAATTTCAATCCAATTGTATCAAGTACTTTTAACGAGGATCACTGTGTTTACCCAGCGAATCGTAATCAAATGCAACCTTCAAGACGATTACGATTAATGGTAATTTGCGTTATTGGTTTTCTATAATAATAGGAGTATTAAATTTAAATCGGAAAAAAATTTAGGTACCTTACAAACCGAGGATGGCCGCAGGTTTACATTATCTTCCAAAAATTGACGAAAGTGATGAACTCATTTGGGAAGAATTGAGGAAACAAGCGCAAAAAAGAAAAGAAGAAGAAGAGAGGTAAGTTTAAGATTTTAGTCCGTAGTACTTAATTGTTTTAAATTTAATCAAAAATTTATTTAGAAACGTAAAATGCAGAGTGCAAATTAGAAATGCGAAAAAAGTACTTGCAACACTTGAAATTAGTGCAGAAAAGGAGAAATCATTAGGTGTGGTTAATACACAAAGGAAACAGAGTGGAGCTGAATCCTTGTATATTGATCATGATGAAGATGAACGATTGGATACACTGCAGAAAGATAATAATAAGATGTTGTTTTCAGAGCAGAAAATTCGGTAAAACAGCTATTGTTTATGTCATAACTTTTCTCATAAAATCATATAATTAGTTTTAGGAATACTATCAACAATCGTCAATCTCGACGAATCCTTTCATCTTTGCCTGTTGAACTCGCAAACGATGCCGCAAATGAATTTATCAATACTGCTGTTTCCGGAATTCAGAATATGATTAAATCAATGAAATCCAAAGGTAATTTCCTCATTATAAAAAATTTTCATTTTAATAAAAATATTTTATTTGCAGGTGAATTGAAATCAAAATTAAAAGATGCAAAAGATGACGAAAATTCCAATAAGTAATTTTTTTTGCAATTTTCTTGTTGTATTTCTGAAACTGATTTGTCTGTTTCAGGAGTGGTAAAGATAGTATCAGCAGAAAGGAAAGCAATGTGTCTACGTTGCGTAAAAGCATGACAAACACTCTTATAGATATGGTCGACATAATAGCGAAGCGAAGTACTGTACAGGTTCCGGAACTAAAGGACATGTTCCAAGATTTGTTCGAATTGAAGAAAGAAAGCAACAGTGAAAAATCAAGCGAAGAGAGTGTAAAAAAGAGTCGGAAGAAGAAAAATGAGGCCTTAAAAGTGGCACCTTCTAAAAGGCAATTAATTGGTTTAAGAGGAGGAATGGAATTGCAAAAGAAACCAGAAATCGATGACTGCAGTTCGCTGTGTTCTTCTAGTTTGGACGAAGTATTCAAAACTGCAGATCTACGCCGGCATATTAGCCTGTCTGAAGTTTGCAGTCGACTTACTATCTACCAAGAAATTCCACGCTAATATAGCGTTCTCGGACATTGTTAATTAAAAATTGTGACTTCAACAATTGTTTTGGTTATTGGTTAACTTTTTGAACTCTATTCTAAATGGGTTACAATATATTTATAAATAATATATCCGTAATGTATAAATAAATAAACTTCTTCGTATAAATTGTTTTTTTTTTTCTATATTTAAACAAAAACAATTTAATTAGGTAAGTATTTAGAAATAACTTAACTGGTTTTCTTTTTGATCAACCAGAATAAATCGCAGCAATCGTGAATTATAAAATTGCTTATAAAATATTAAACGTCAAAATTCTACGTTAAATAGTTAAAACACGAAATCGTGAATTTCTTTAAAACTAATTTTCCTGTATGTTAACTAAATTGAAGAAGATATAAAAAAAAATTACCAAAACAATCATCATGGAAGCAAATGAAGAAGAGCCAACAACACGAGTTAATGTAAACATGAACATACCAAGAGGATATCAACGCTCAGTTTCAATCCGTCAAAATCCAGATGGAACGCTATCAAAAGTCTGGACACTTCGAAAATTTGTTCATGCCGAACCAACCACAATGTTTAATGCTGATCAGGTTTTGATGATATACAAATGAAAAATGTCACATAATTATTTTACAAAAAATTCATTTAGACAACACCTTCAACGAATTCTGAGCCGCAAGATGAAGATATTTCACTTCAAAGGTCTGTTCCTGATTCATCTAGTCAATTGGAGGACAATACAAATATTCCATATCGGTCCAGATTGTCAAAGTTGAGACATCAACAGAGATATCCAGATCCTCGAAAATCCGAATCAGAGCAGTACAATCGGAGTCTCAGAGGAAGAAATTTAAGAAGAAAATACATTTCCATGTTACAAGGACAGACTCCTGATGAAAATTATTATGAAATTGCCAATCCCAATGAATACGTAGAAGATCAGAGTTATTTATCAAAGGTTGATTAATTATGAATTAATTGCTTAATTTTTCTGAAATTTAAAACTTTTCAAGGAAAGACTTTGGGGTGGAAATAATGAGGAAGAACAGGCCTGTTCGGTGAAATTCTGCTGAGAAATTAATAAAATGTATTTTATAATTTTTTCTCTTACAGTATCCAATAACTTCGACACCAGTTAAAAGCAAATGCATGCGGGTACCATTTAATTTTTTAGTTGTGTATTTAAAAAAAACTATTTGCTACTTTAGACACCTGTGCGAAGCTACCCTAGACCTCAGCAAGACTCTGTATATTGTACAGCAAATCAGGTTTCTATTTACCTTTATTTAAACATATATATAAATATCTTTTTTGTTTATACAGGTAAGTCCAGCTGCCGAACTTATGAATGACCTCCTCGATGTTTCTAATCGACAGATGATGTCGCCAAATGACATGAGCACAAGTGTAAACAATTCTTACTATGCTGATGTATGCATTTCTTAACTCTTCGCTATAATTCAAATTAAAAACAATTTCTTATTTGCCAGGCAAATGCAAGTTTTCATAGATACGAAACGCAAGCAGAGGTTTTCATATTTTAAACTGAATATTTGATCATATGTACATTTAAAATGTCTTTAACAGAGTATGATAGAAGGATGTGATGCTCATGGACTGAACGAGAATCATGTAATATTAGCTTAAAAAATTTTATAAAAATTTTAATGGTTTCCTCATTAACAGCGTTACATGCCAACTGCGGCATTAATAAAACGCCATAATATGGAGGTTTGCAATAATATTAAGGTTTTTAAAAATATTTAATTATTCTAATTTTTTATTTCAGAGGGAATATGGAGCACCCAGGCGGTTATTTGAAGTGATATTGTCAATGTTTTCTTTTTTTCCAATAACTTAAATATTGTTCGTTTAGAGTTCTCAAGTTGAATCTCCCGCGCAACCAGAAATACCAGTGGTTTCAACGCTTCTTTGCTCTGCTATTGATAGTGTAAGTTTCATTTAGAATTACTTAAAATCCAATTCGAAAAAAAATTGTATAATATATTGTAGGCAGGAATAGATGGAGGACCTCCTTTTCAAGTTGGTATGAACATTAAGTGTCTTCCGGCTTTAGTTAAATTGGGAAAACCGCATGTAGACCGGGCGTGGAATAATCCCGTTATGCCTGGTTTAATTGCAGCAGTTCAACGTGTGGAGGATGTATATGATGTACGTATTGTGCTAAAATTATTAATGTAAAACTATTAACTATAGATGAGTAGGGTGAAATATTACCTGAGGGTGATTATGATAATAGAATCATGGCCTGCGAAAGAACTCCTCAACGAATGGGTCAGAATGATAGAAACTCTCAAAGGCAGAGTCCACAATGTGCAATTGGGCCTTCACCAAACGCAAGACAATGTCCACTTGGGGTCACACCAATCGCAAGACCACCACAATGTGAGCCACAGAGTTGCCCACTCCAACCACGTACTCCTCCTCCGTCCCACTGCGATAATATACCTTCGAGTGCACGTAAGTTCAATTTTTTAAACTTGCAAATATTGGTATAAAAATTTTTGTATATTTTATTGGAAATTAAAATAATTCAAAATCGATGTATGTATATACAAAATGCTTATAATAAAATACTCTCCAGCGGGACGTTTAAACCAGCCGCCTGTACGAAGATTGTCCAAGCAAATGACCCAAACAGAAGCAAATGAAATTTTAGACGAATTGATTGAAATAACAGTTCAAGGATTTAATAAACTTTCGGAGATCCTTAAAAAGGGAAGTATGTTAACATACTATTTTGATTTAAAGCAAAATTAAAGCATCCCAATTTGTTTAGCTGATGCACGATGTCAACTCAATAGTGAAAATAAGAAATCTGAAAAGTATTTTATTTTATTGCAAGTCAATTTCCGAAGCTAATTTTCATTACTTAATTTTTTTAAGGGAACTGGAAGAATCCTTACAGCGAGCAGAAAACGATTTAGCGGAAATGCGTAAAAGCATGCAAAGCACCTTAATGGATATAGTGCAAGTTATTGGCAAGCGGAGTGTGCTGAACGTTCCAGAGATAAGGGAAATGGTTCTAAACATGCAAGATGAGAGATGTGGGCAGCCTCCAAAGAAAAATCCGAAACCCACTAAAGAGCCTGAAAAAGAATCGGCCCCAGCTGCGTCAACTACCGAGGAGAACAAACCCGAAGATGCACCCGAAGACGCAAACCCACCAGCGTCAGAAGGCGATGGCGATTAATTTCTGCTTGGTGAAGCTCTGCTCATCGCAGACGAAAACTCCAAAGCTAACAGCTTTACAGTGGCTTCTAAATTTATTTGGAATATACTGGAACTAAAAATATAGTATTATTATAAAGTGAGAATTTCACGTAAATAAAGAACAAATTGTTTGGTACATTTAAATTATGTGAACATATAGTATCTACATTTTTCTAAATTTTTTGAATAAACAATAAAAAAATAAATTAATTACTGAAAGTTTAAAGATCTAAATGAAATATTTCAACAGTTGATAAAATAGCATAAAGGATATAAATACTACGATATTAATTTCGGTGAAAACATTTTTTCTACATAAAAAATTATAACTAGGTATACAAATGAAAGAGATTTCCAAATAATAAAAAAATTACAAATTTTTCAACTTTGAATTATCATTAATATATTATTATGGATAAAGTTAAAGCATGTTTACGTAGAAATGATCTTACATACATACTTTGTATTGATCACCGAAAGTTCTTGATAACAACTTTTTATTACTAGTAAATAGGTAGTAGGTACACAATAAAAATAAAATAGTACAATTTAGAAGATATTAAAACCATCACTAAAAATGAATAATATTATTCATTCACCATAATTAATGAAATAAGCCATATTGAAATAAATTAAAGTAACAGAATAGTGAAATGGAACGTGTGCACTTCATTAACTTTTAATAATATATTTAATTTCAACATTTTGAATTGTTGATGGCCTCTTAAATTGTAATAAAATCTTTTGTTTAACCTTAAATTACCAGAATTCACCTTGAATATTTTACAGTTCACTATGTTTAGCAATGATTTTTTTCTAGTTTTGCAACAATAATTTGTTGCGGTACGTTCGCGTTCTTTGTCAATGTTGCATTTGCTAATTGATTATAAGAAAGGTTAATAATAATTAATTAATTATTATCTACACTCAACAGTAATACTTTTGACAGCACTTGATCCCATAGCTCAAAGTGGAATTTTTCATTTCCTCAAAAATGTTTTTCAATTCATTTCAATACATTATTACAACCAACAATAAAACATGATAACTTCAATATAATAAAACACACAAAATATTTTTTACAGGAATTTACTCAAATTCGAAATAAATAGAATAATTACAGTAACAAAATAAAATACATACTTGTGCATACAGGTGGGGGTTAGTCAAGAAACTCTTTACGAAAGAGGTGAAAACTTTGTGCACATTAAATAGTTGCGTTCTTCAAAATACAAAAAATAATAAAATTGTTCCGTATTTAGAACTAATCTACAATACATTGTACATGTACATAAAAATTAATGTAATAAGTATCAATACATTTATAAATAATAAATGTGATGTCTAGGTTGCAACCAACAATCGAGGAACAGCACAGTCAGTGGACGTCACGTGAAATTGTCACCAATTAAAGAGCAGAAATTATAAGATGCCTTAATATCTAAAATTTTTGGTCCGATAATAAATAACAAGCAAAAATATATATATAATTTACGAATGCCTAAGTGGAGGCAAGCAAAAAAATAATAATAATAATAAATTCTAAGAATTATGAATACCAGGCCTAGACCCGCCCCACTTTAGAATGGTGTTCGAAGTTTTTCAATTGCATTAGTGAGGTGAAGAAGCTCTGTGTTCAATTGAGAAACTAGAGTGTCAAGTTTTTCTACAGAATCCAAAATTTCTACTCGTTCGGTGTGTGGATTAAAGCGAACTTCGAATGGTCTAGACATGGTGGATACCCAGCGTCTGAATTTATCTTTGGCATCTTCGAAACTTTCTGCTACGTAGTAAATTGGTTGATATTCCTGATCCTGATAGGGCTGTACGGCTGTCGATGCTGGTTCGAATGCTCGAAGTTCGGGCTTGTCGCTGAGGGCATGGAGGAGTTCTCCGTAGGATGAAAGAAGACCAGCTCCATAAGCCTTCACTTGTCCCTTTTCCTTGCACAAACCAAATTCAACGGTGAACCAGTAGACCTGAAAGAAAACAAACATCGTTTAGTTACGTCTTTAATGCAAGCATTTGCAAAACTATATAAATAAGATTTGCAATTAATAACTACACTCCTCCAACTGCACTTGTTCATAGTAATGAACTCCACAAGTTCAAATCAAAAACATAAATTCCTTCATGACCAAGGTATTGTGAAAATCTTGAATCAGCACTTTACATCACCGCGATTTTTTCTGCATGACCGCAACCATATTGAAATGTGTGATTATGTTACAATTTTTAACATGAACTTGCACTTACAATCACGGGACCTAGAGATACCATTATCAAACCAGTTAAAATGCATTGCGATGGCGAGTGTGCAATATTTGCCGCAGCATTGAGGTGATTTTCGCCTTGGGCAAATGATTGCGATATTGCAACTTGGTTAACTTGGTATCTAGATCACTGTGTGAACAGGAGAGGAAGACATTGGCTTTGGCTCTTGGAAAAATCTGATTACTTGATTGGTTATACGTCATTCAACTATGATGGCATCAAGAAAATAATTCAATGTCTTATCACAGGTGGATGGTAATTGGCAGTTAGCATTCCCACTTGTTTCTAACAGCAGCCGTTAATTCTCTGTTCACCAGACAGTATCGGTTAAATGCAAGAAATGCATTCGCGCTGGCATGTGTTACTGTTCAATTTCGACCTCGACATCGTCGTCCATTGGAGCTAGTCAACATAGTGTTGCACTCATAATATGATTTTCGCATTTAACTTGGCTCCTGCAATTTACTTTTGAGCGCGTTACAAGGTGAGTCACGTAAGCCAGCAATAACCCCATAAAGTGTTTTCAGTTAAGTGGCATTGAATTGACTTAGTTAAATCTCGATGGTAATTAAGAAATTTTGCTAAACAAAATAAAGTGTTAATCATGAATACTTACAGTCGATAGCTTTTCGATTTCTTCATCAGATGCACCCAACGAGGCGAGACCAATCTCTTGTGAAAATTGTGCAAAACTAGGATCGGCCAAGAGTGGCATGTGTCCAAGGAGTTCGTGGATGCAATCACTGTCAAGAGAAAAAAAAAATTACTAAGTTAGGTCATGGTCCACACTTTGTCATCAACAACGTCCTCATCAATAGCAAGCACACTAAAGACTGTAAATCGATAGAAAGCTTCATTTTGCCCCTTATTTCACTAATTGTGTTAGAATTTATTCTCGGTCCTTTACAGGAGGGTAATTACTTTTAATAGCGTTGCTCTTTTGTAGTCTATAGTAGCCAATTACTGGAGACATTCAACTAGAAACGAACTGCAGATAACTTTCAATGTGAAACTTTAAATCCTTGTTCTTCACTCTTTCGCAGCACTTTACTTACTTCAAAGACTTCCGTTACTATCGAACAATTGAATTAAGTACATGAAATGGTTGCAAAAGGAAACTTCTTTCGATTGTGGTCCTTTGTGAAATAATCATTTTATAGGTATAGAAAACAAGGTGTACTTACGGTTCTGGGGTGTGGTAGGGAGAGTTCACATGTCTGACGTACTGAGTGCTTTGGAACACTCTGAATGCAAGTGAAGCAAGGAAATCGCGAGCGGTAAGGAGACCCGCTGCGGGACGTAGGGAGAATCCGGTGTTCTTTCGCAAGAAATTGCTCATCTCCTCAAGCTGTGGAAGCCTTTCCTCAACAAAGATATTCTCTTCCTGGAGTTTCTTGAAAACAGCACGATATTCAGCGCAAGCATGCTTTGGCATCAGATCCAGAACAGTTCTAAAAACTGATCTCCAGGTCTTGTTCTCAACATCGGTGTAAGGAATGGTTGGAATTGGATCTCCGTACTTGTACTTGAAAGCGATCTCAGCGATTTCCTTCCTGCGCTGACGGTAGACTTTGTCGGCGAATCCAGGATGGTTCATGTCCAAGTCCGGTTCGTATTTGGTCATCAAGTGATTGCAATTGTCCAAGTCAGATGCATGCTTTGGGAACCATGGCGCTTTTACACTGATGTTGTTCTCGGCAAGCAAATTAATGCCACCGAATGAAGCGGATTGCCTCAATGAGCGAATCAGTTGAAGAAGATTGGCCCGTGTCATGTCCAATTTGATCAAGACATCATGTTGGATTCCTTCTTCGCGAGATGGGCGTGATTCCAAATGCAAAACACTGCCATGGTATGCTTCGATGGCCTTCAAAATGCGACCGAGTGAACTCATTCCATCCTTTAGACGTACAACGAGAGCTGCACGTTGGACTACAGCCTCAGCTCCTGCAGATTCAGATACGGCATTGGCAAGGACCACTTCGTCTTCAGTTAGCCCAGCATCTAGAAACAAAAGGATTTTTTTATGTACTGTTAATTGTGATTATAGAGTAAAAACTGAGGAAGTGGTATCGTTTGAATAAGATGTATATTATACAGTTTTCCCCACGAATATTATTGAGACGGAAACTATGTGAAAGTTTGCAAAAACAAGTTAAGAATGGCTGTTTGGAGTTCATTAAAAAAACAAACAATTTTAGTAAGGAGAATCGCTTAATTATAAGGAATGTTAAAAGTTAAAACATATTTTAATAAATATATCTAATCTGTAACTATCATACTTCCATAAAAATTGTGTAATACAATTAATGGAAAAATCCTTTTCTCAAATGGTTCAGAATTTATTCTCTTTCAAAAATAAATTCACTCAATTGCGCAAAGTTAATATATTCTTTTGATTTTTCAATTCTAAACACGACTGAAGTATAAAAATAGAAGAAAGCAGGAAAAAAAATTTTTGAAGTGTGTTCCATAAAAGAATTATAGAATGGTTAAGTGTTGGGTGGGAAGTCAATTTTCACCCTCCATTTATTCTGCGATGAATTTTCTTTCATGGCACCCAATATAAAGTGGGTTCCACCGAAGTGAATACTATATATTATGTTCCTTTTAGGAATTTTAATGCAATATGAAATGCAGAAAGAACAAAAATAGGTAACAGAGCGGAATAAGAAAAAAAACGAAAACTTACCATTTGAGTCATTTTGCTGGTTGTCCTCAGCAGATAATCCATTTGGTTGTACTTCTACACAAGACAAACATGCAAAAACAAAACAAATATAAGGAACAAATAAATTAAATAACAATCATGCAATGCATACCTTCAACGTTTATTTCAACAGAGCCGTCTTCCTCGATTTCAGGTTGTTCTAGTTGATGTTCATTTTCGAATTCAAGTTTTTCCTCTATTTAATTTAAAAAAATAAAAATAAAACATAAGAACAGAGAACGGTAAGAGCGTATTATTTTTTTAAATACCTTGAGGAACATGATGTTCTTGTGATTGAGCTTGGAGAATACAAGTTTCCAGACTGGCGTCTTAACATCGACAACAAGGAGACAACCAAGATACGAAACGAACGTAAAAAAAGAAGAAAAACAAACGAAATATATATAAGTAAAAAACATTTAAAAAATAATAGAAACAAAATGCATGGGAATGAAAAATGCATGCAGGTAAAATTGGTGTAGATCCTGTACTTACCATTGGCACGTTGGCGAGCCTCCTCCAAGACAGACTGCTTAGTCTGCTTTACAACAAGTGTCTCAAAACGAGCATCGTCCACTAAAGAGCGACGACGAGATGGATATCCATTCTAGAAGGAACAACAGAGAAACGACTTTAAGATATGATATTAATCCGATCATAATTTTGCAGTCACTTTAACTAAAACCACCAAGGACAATAGAAAGGGATCGAGTACGAATTTCCGTCCCTAAGACGGATTTATTGCTAGACCGCGTCTTTTCATCGAGGTCTTAGGGATGTCGTTAAGGGAAACGACAACTTCGTCGGAAATGGAAGGAAATAAGCTTTCAGAAAAATTTTTCCTTTTGTGACTTTGACTTATCACAAAATCCTCCTACACTCAAGATGACGACAATTTCTTGCATTTTGATGGATAATCGCCACTTGTGGTGGAGGAACACTACAAGACCAACGAGTGAGAATCATACGTCATGCGTTGGCGTGATTTCACATGTTGTCAAGAAAATTGAAATTTCTGTCAGAAGAAATTAACTCAGTTTCCTTCATCTTTAAATTAGTTCTAGTTGTTAAAATGCCCCGAGAGCTGAAATGTAGATCAACAAAAAATCTTTCGATCGCATTTCACGTCCTATTCAAGGACTCAGTTGATGAAGTTCTGGCGAACTTCAAGTTCTTACCAGAATGTCCTTGAAATGAAGTAAACGTGATTCTATTAAGAAAATCTGATAATTCGTTCGTTCACTTCTTAAAATTACAATTCGCAAATTGTTCAAGAATTAAAAATTAATTGTTGGGAAAATATTCCTGGTATTCCATTTCAGTAAAATAAATAAAACTGAGACTTAATTGCAGCTCGATTAGAGCGAATTAAAAAATATATCTGAGCAATTTTAGAACGAATTTAGAGATTCGACTGATTTTCAAAATAGTTAACATTCATAAAAAATTCTAAAGGTCTAAAAGATTTTGTATAGGTATCTATTTATTTCCAATTGATGGTTTATACTTCAGAAAATTACAAACTTGTTGCTATTAGTTTACTCTTTTGTTTAATAATTTGAAATGGTTTTAAGGACTATTTATTTTGAATACATGTTTTGTATAAATATTAAAGGAAAACAACTGATTTAACAAATACGAGAATGAATCAGCGAATTCAAACAGAAATAATACTTAGCTTTACGAAGAAAGTTTTATCATTAAAATGCATCTATTAAGCAATTTTTTTTTTCTTATACTCTCACGTTATCGAATCAGTTACGTATGCTGATTGAGAGGTCGATGGAAACATCGGAAATGACTCCGTCAAAACACTTGCATCATGACCTCGAGAAGAAAGCCGCATCCCGCATCTTTTGCACTTGTTGACTACAATAATTGTTTATCAAATACCTGCGGTGGTACGCTGCCGTAGCGGAAGATATTCCAGCAACTTGTGACAGTGACCCAACACGCAGTGCACGTCTTCATCTCGGGGAGGCCATGCAATCGCCATTGATAAGATGATCATATAACCAACCGCGAGAAGATACGTGACTATTACCGATTTCGGCAACTTTCACCTTTATCAATCACGACGCGGGTCAGAAGTGTTTGCTTGAAAATTTCCTTCAACTGAATGGCGGCAAACCACTCTTACTTTCTTTCCTAACCTGTGCAACAGGGGTAAAAGGGGCAGAAATGGAAAATGATCTTGCACATGGACTTAGGGCTAAACTATCATAATTTAATTCTATTTATTATTATTAATTAAATTGAAACTTATCACTCAATTTACCTCAATGCTATACGACTTCTTGATAGCGAATAGTTCACGGTTTTTCTGTGCTGCAGCAACTGCCATCATACTTTATTTGATTAGGTATAATTTGCACGAAAGAACTTCTTTAGCCCGGAAATCACTTTTCACTTGTAATTAATCTGTTTAGTTGACTGATTTCCTCAGGCAAGTAGTTGTTAAGCCTGTGTCTTATTGCTTCTGTTAATCCAAAGGACTCGATCTGTGTCTCAACTTCCAAATAAAAACAGTTTGAATACGCGATAATTAACACTCGTGTACAAAAAGGATGTCGAAGGAGTTACACACAGATCAAAAGGAACTTTAATTTTCACAATAACTCAGCTTTGAAGCTAATAATTACAACGGCACAACTACTTCAAGAAGGCAAGTCTCGAGCGGACGATAGCTAACCAATGCTTGGCTCCTCGGGGCTGCAATCACTTTAAATACCCGCCGACCCCAGAGACGAGTTCGGTACACTCTGCGCCAAGCAGTGGCCCCTGCCCTGCCCCACTTTGGACGCAAAAGTTTTGTCGCATCGGGGCTGCTCCGGCTCTTACGCCACCACAATTGCCGCCCAGTCTCTTGGGTCCCAACTCCCAGCAGCGGTGCTTTTGCGGGGCTTTGATTAAGCTTACCTGTGCGCAGTTGCGCGCGTGCGTCACAGAATTTCCGGTTTTGATTGGCTGAGCATTATTTTAGAGCACCTCTGCGAAAAGCTCTCGCTCACCGGCAATCGCGGCCCACTGTTAATTTGACGGTGAGCAATTTTCGTTTCCTTTTTTTGTTAACACATTTTGGTCCTTCCAATTTCCAGATGACCAGACTCTGTGACGTCGCCCAAATCTCGGTAATTCAACGTAAACTCCAGCAAAAGAAACGCTTCGAAAGCGGGTTTTGTAGATTTTTAAGCGTTTCGCGGTGATTTCCATTGGATCGGGGTTTTTCACAGTTTAATAACAGTCGCCGCGCTCGTTTACATGGAATCTCAATGCACCGAAATCAATTTCAGTGTTTCTGTTCTGAATTCGTGAAAATGTCAACCAGTTTCTTCGATTCAGTGGAATTAAACGCCATATTAGAATTTTCAGAAATTTTCTTGGGTTCCTCCGAAATAATTATGCCTAGATAGAAATTCTTAGGATTGGAAAATAATCACCATTTAGTTTAAAATTGTTATTAGTGCTTTCCTGTGAATTGCTTGGACAAGTGCTTGGAATTGTGGGATTTAAGCAAAATGCGTACATGCGCCTATAATTTACATTGACGAAATAATTTCGTCTAAAATACTTCAAATTTAAAATTTTCAATAAGGATTTGGGGCCTGAATGTTTTTAATAGTTTGAAGAAAAAATCTGACCTAATTTTTCTGTGTAATGCATTTTCAAGAAGATTCTCAGTCACGTGACTTCTACCACCTGCTTCCGCTTGAAAACATAATACGATCATAATAAAATTATCGCATTGTTTTAACAGTATTAATTGCAATAGGTACGTCAATAGTTAATTTATTAGATAAACGTTTCTGAAAAAAAAATTTATCAAAATATTGTAGTTATTTATAAAAGACATCAGGATGAATTTGCGGAATTAAAATTAACTCATTAGTTACAACAATGCAAAAATTAACAGCTTCTTTTAATAACCTAAACAAAAACAAAAGGTGTTTTTTGCATTTATTATGAAACTAAAGAACGTTGAAAAAGATATATTGTACAAAATCGTAATGTTTTTTATGCAAGCAGAACTAACTAAGTTCACATCAATTTTTCTTCATGCTGCCTTATATCATTATGCGTTTTTTATAATTAATAGTTAACTTGAAAATGATTTTTTTTTGTTTTATAGAATATTTTGCAAGTATTTATAAATTTCCAAAGTGTGTAAAAATTAGTAAAAATTACTTAAATTAATCATAAATAACTTATTTTACCGATTTAACGTGGCATTTTCATGTTTTGAAGATGTTTTTATTTTAATATAAACTAACAGCAATGAAAAAACTAGTATTGTCCGTTTAAGATGTTTGATATTGTTAATAAAAAATCTCATTATGCATTGTAGCACAAAAGTCACATTTAATAAATTCAAGAATGTAGAGCAAATGAATTTAATTCATACTTTTACAAGTCTCATGATATTCAGAAAAAATAATTTTAAAAAAAGTTGATAACTTTGACATCTTTTGCAAAACTTGTCTCACTTTTTTGACGTTAACATAAATTATTACCATTTAATTCCAGTTGAACAAATCACTTCTTTTTTTTTTTTTTTTTTTTAGAAATTCGAAATCCATGATTCATTCATTAATAATTCAAGATCAAACACTTTGGAAATTTTTTATAAATCGCTTCCGCTGAGTTTGGACAAATTTAGTGAATTTTTTTTAATAAATGAAATTGGATTTAATTTTGTAGCACAAACAAAAATAAAAAAGTGTTGTCATTAAGAAGTGTAAAGTTATCTAATATTTTTTTTTCACTGCAAGAATGATAAAAAGTTTTTTCTCTTCGTTGGGAATTTTTTAATTTGAATAACGCTGCAAAATATGTATTGGAATAAAAACTTAATTAATTATGCATTTAATTAAATTATACTGAACGTGCTTATTTATTTGAAACACATTTCACATCTTCATTTGTTATAAATAATCGATAATTAAGCGCATGCAAGTCACGGAAGACTTATTCGAGTAGCTTCCAAAGGATTTTTGCAGATTGATAATTACGAAATCTTAATGATAATTAGTTAAGGTTTTGCAAAAAAAAAAATGTTTTAAAGATTGTAAATAATATGTTATTATGAATGGTAATTTGATCGTGAATAAGTATAATTTTTGAATTAATAGCTCATCATAATTCGTTTCGAAATGTAAAAATTAAAAACAATAAAAAATTTATGTTTACAATTATTTATGAATTGACTTATGATTAATTTACGTATGTAAAAATATGAATATCGAAGGTTTAGATTTAGAACTGTTTCTGTTTTTGATTTATTGTAAGGATGAATTTTTTTTTATGTACGAATGCCTAATTTGTGTATTAGGTAAGTACAAGTGATTGTTTAAATAATAAAATTCTTAGATAGAAATCAGGTTATGTTACGTAAATTTGAAAACATTTTAGACAAACACAAAATAAATCTTATTTTGTACATGTTTTTGAAATGCAACATTTGAATTAATTGTTAAAATTAAATTTACCAAACTGTGAACCAAAAAAATCAAAATTTGTTTGATTTAAAATTCCGTCATGCTTCAAAATTAATTATGCATAAATACAATATTTATCAAAACATGGAGTAATTTAAATTTTTCGAATAATTATTTTAAAGATATTTGTAAAAAACTTTGAAAAACCGAATTATATGAATCATGAACGGGAATGTATTTTTGTAATGCTCTCTAAATGCTGTATGATTGTTAATTGTTTATCTGAAAACGTATTTGTTTGAATATTTCAATTTTTTTGAGTAGTATAAAACGCAAATTTATTATTATCTCCAAATTGCTATGGGCCACATTATTTTTAAACCATACTTGTAAATGATTCATTATAAAATAGTTCTATTGTTTATTGAATGAATGAATAATGAAATAAATACGCGATGGAATTTGCGAATTACCGATAACACTTTAATGAAACAAATTGTATTGCTTCCTGTTCAAAATAAACTTTGTTGGCATAACTCAATAAATTGACGCCATTATTATCTTCTGGTCAAAACAAATTAAGTTGCTTAAATTCCTTCTTCTTCTTTTGTTTTTGTTTGAATTCAATACTATTTCAGCAGACATTGAAAACTAAAAGAATAGATTCTGCAATAATTTTGTTGGCTTTGTTGTTTCTTCAACCTAAAGTCTCTGCAAAATTTCCCCTTTTCAGAAGACGGTTTTTAAGTCAAGTCAGAACTTTCAACGAGTGTTTTTCTAGGAACGTTCTCTGAATTCCTGAAACAGTAACCAATAAAAAACAAACAACAAAATTTATAAACACAAAATCTTAAAAGTATTGTATTTAGTTTTATTTAAAATCATTTATCACGGATTATATAGTTAATTATCAACTGAAAGTAGTTTTGGTAAAGTAAATAATCAGATCACGTTCCACATTCAAAACAAAAATTTTGTTTTCAATCCAGAATTCCACGAATTGAAGGCCATAGAAATCAAAATTGCAGTAAAGTTGACTTAAAAGGAATTCACCAATCTCTCGGTTTTTTCAGGTTGATATAAATTGTTTTATATGTTCTCAATAAACTAGATATTAAAGCATGCTTTGAGTAGTTAATTAGAAGCTGTAGGATTATGCTGCAATTATCCGAGATATAAATGTCAAACGATGCATGATAATGCTAACAATATGGAAAAAATTCAAAACAGAATTTTAACTATTTGTTTGTTGTAATTTATTTCTTAAAATCATTTACATTGTTATGCACTATTTGCGATAATTTATTGAAAACTATCGTAATAATTTTAATACGAAAAAGTCAACATTATAGTTAAAAAAAAAAGGTTTTTTTTATAATAACGTAGGTGCGAGCAATACTTAATTTTATAATTAATAAGCCCAATTATAATAATGTTTTGGTTTATAGAAAATAAACCCTTAAAAAAAATCTCCACTGTATATTATTTAAAAACGATTAAAAAGGAGATTGTACGAAGAATGCAGAATCAAAAAAAACGGAAATATTTTATAACACCTTTTGACAATCAATGATAAATGTGCAAAAAATTTAAATAAAAAGAAATCGCGGATTATTAAGTTTTTAGAACCTTTTCACCTCCTCAAAAAACTCACAAACGTGCTTTTTGTATTGACCCTAATCCATTAGAATAATAGAATTAACAAAAATAGTGATTGAATGAAAAACTGTAGAAGTGATAGCATTGATTGAGGGTAAACACGTAACCGCAGATATCCATCAAGATAAGTCTTAAGAATGCGACGGGTGTATTAATGTGTGCTAATTAAGCAATAAACAATAAAGATCTTGTACGATGAAATCTCACGAAATACAGTCACAAAAACGCAACAACACGAGTTGAAAAAACCGTAGATGTACAATGAAAAAAATTTAATAAAAAATTTAAAATAAAAAAAAACTCAATTGAGATAAATACGTAACTGATCGAACAGTATTCAGTTTGGTATTGTGTTCGATACTTTTGACCCGCGTTTTAGTACTAAAAAAATTGAAAAACTTCCGCCTGTAATTCCGCTGACGGTCGAGCTGCCGTTTTGCCAAAGTTAGAACGTATGCACGAGTAATTAATAAGCTTCGGTTTTCGGTGGGTATCGAATTAGAATAGAAATCACTCCTCTAGTGTAACCTTCAAATATGTTTGTTTAATGATTCCGTAGGCCAACCTTTCAGACCGCTATTAATCGATATCTCAAGGACAACGCAAGACGCGTTTTTGCAAAAACGGATCTCGTGTATATTTTATACAATAACTCCTCAAAGTAATAGTCATTTACAGTTACTTCCGTGTTTGATATTAAACCCTAAAAAATGTATACTCATCTCTTCAATCCAGATCCATTCATTTTGCATTTAAGTTTAATTTAATTGTATGCATATTTTGTGCTGCAAATTGTATTCAATCAGCTCCAGAAAAAAAATCCCTGTTTATGCTAATTAGGCACGTAAATAATTACAAAGCAGCAGCAAATTGCGCTGAGATTTTCCTTGCATCTCACTAGCATCGTTCCCCAGAAAAATATTGGGAATCCCCGTGCTTCGGGGCGAGTGCCATTGATTAACGAACCATATCGTTATAGAAATTCCGAAAATTTCGACAAGCGAAATGCGTTTTGTTTTTTCCTCTCATTTTTATTGATACACACCTTTACCTGGCGCTGACCGATGCCATTCACTGCTTGCTGTCGGCTTTGGAGAGCATCTTTCGTGAAGTAAAATCGAATTCTGCAGTGCCTTTCTGGTCGCACCTGTTCTCGACATGTTCTACAGGCTCGAGTGTCCATTGATCTGGCTCTCGCCTTTTCTAATATGGAGCAAATGACCGGCATCCTGTCATCACCGGGACCTGTTTATTTATTGTTCTAGTCGGACATCACTTAAGAGCTTGTAGAAATTCATTCAAAACCCTCCTGTGATGATGACTTGATGATATATCCTCACGTGCGATGGAATTTCGATAGTCGAGCCTCTTTCCATGGTTGCGAATATTTTGCGTATGTGACCGAGTCTCGACATCAGTCACCACAGGTGATTCACAGAAGATCTAGACAATTTAGTGACGTCTTGAGATAAGTCTGGAGGCTGTTTACGATGTCGCTGCTCTCTCTCTTCGTTTTTGTTTATCCAAAAATCGTACAAAACGATACCCCCACCACCCTCCACCGATCGTATGCAAATTATTTGCACGAGACTTCACTTCTGACTGTCTTTTGTAGTATATTGACCAAATATGCAAGCTCCACATGATATTTTCGCCTTTCTAAATTGCAATTTGGCGGATCGAGAGTTCCGTTCCGCTCAGTAGATAATATTGGCATCGATTTCGTATGCAAGGTGAGAACATGTTCTTGAATTTTTGAATGGGTTAATGAAGAAACACTTACCGACAAATTACAAGATTGACGGATAGGACAGTTTTTGGGGAAGTACAAACGAGGTACATTAATTTCTACTTTAACGTCATTATTAACATTATGATTAACTTTAACAGTGTGATTAAATTTACTGTGGGAGATAAACAAGGTCATTGTAAACAGATGACGTAGTTTAAACAGGGCTACCGGTCACAAGCCATCCAGTCAGAAGTCATCCCATACAAATTTTTCGGATGATTTGTGTCGCTTTTGCTCGAATGACTTGTGACCAAAAACTCGGATAACAATTGTGACCAAAAAAATGCTGCACAATTCATCGGATGACTTGTGACCAAAAACTCGGATGACTTGTGACCAAAAACCAGGATGACTTGTGACCGGACCCCGTTTAAAAAGAACATTTCAAAGAAACAAATTTCCGTATTAATGGTTTTGTGAATAAAAGAATAGAAAAATGCTTTTCGTCAGCTTTTATAAAATGAAACTGACTGAAAACACACAATGCAGACAAAAATTCAAACAAACAAAAATAAATTAAATGGAATAAATAAAAATACAAGATTTCGCATTAAAACACGAAGTCATTAAATTAAATGTATTATAGATATTAAAAATAAGAAAGTATTTATAACATGAATTTATTGCACAAATATTGCATACATTGTTTTATTCCTATTGCAATAAACCGTCTTCTTTATGTTTTAAAAAGTAAGAATGTCAAATTTTGGCGATTAAAATAAATAAAGTTTTTCATCTGATGGGATCCATACGACGAGAAATCCGTGCCCACAATGCAATGCCAATGAATGCCGTGTGTTACATCAAATTCGTTTTTAATATATTTAGCAATGTCCGTTATATTGGTGAATTTTTCGAGAGCTTCCATTGCACATTTGATAGCGTCCTGCTGCTGTGTCTCGCTCATATCAACATGCAAAATAGTTGCCGGAATACTGCACATTTTTACTCCAAAAATAAACTGGATTGACTGCAAAAAAAACTTTAAAATTTGACATACTATAAATGTCAATTTTATTCTAAATTGTCTAAAATTTAAAAGGGCACTACAACTATTTCTAAAAAAACTAAAGGTACCCAGTTAATTAAACCATCCACCGAATTGCATTCTAATGAGTAATCAGATACCTTGGAAGTTCCCCTTTGACTTAACTTAGTACTTCTTTTTTTCCCACAATCCAATGAATTAATATAGGTAAACAAATATTTCTAATGAAATCAATTCGATTTATGTGAAATGTGAAAAGAATTTTTATGCGTGTGTCATGGAAAATAAACCGATAATTAAGTGCCAATCACAATGCGCGGAAAATTTGTTACTTGGAGTTCACACACAAGTTTCTTTTCCACGTGCGTAGTTGTCTTTTATTGCACTTGCTTGTTGTTCTATTGCAATACCGCAATTTTAAAAAATCAATTAATATAATGACGTGAAATGAATTTCACAATAATTATCGTAGTTTGTCGTCAAGTTCCGAGGAATTTTACCACAAGTATATCAGAAGCTATAGTTAACCACTCTGCTTTTATTCACTGATTTTACTTAATAAATCAACTCTGTCAATCAACATTTTCTCAAAAGGTGTAATATCTTACATTTTTGTATGTTCCCTATAGGCTCCTAAGCCGCTCAACCGAATTCAATGAAATTTTCAGGGATAATGTAGCATAGTCTGGGGATGGATCGTGTGAAGATTGGTGAAGATCGATTAAAAAACAACAATATAACAAGCGATTTTCGGAAATCCCATAAGGAATAGGTATACCTAGCATCAACGCCCCGCCAAAACTCTTGAACCTAGAAGGCTAGAAATTTTGTACAGAGGTCAGAGACTCCCTTTATGATGCAGAAGAGGAATAAAGCGGGAGTTTTACACATTCCATTCTTAAGGGGGTAAAATAAGAGATGAAAGTTTCTACGAAAAACAGTTATTTTTGAACTTAAAAATTCATAAAAATTGGTATTCGTTCTTTTGTTAGAAATAAAGAAAACGTGTACCAGAATTTATTGAAATTCAACCCCGAAGGGGTAAAAAAGGAGATGCAAGTTTGTATGTTCTATGCAATATGCCTACGTCGCGTTTCGGAGTAGTTTTTTTTCAGTCATGGGTGGTGTTTTGCAAAATATACAGACAGTGTACCCTACACAACAAAACAGAATAATTACAAACGATAATAATATAATAATATAATTTCATATAAAACGCGTATGAACGTAGGCTGGGAAGGGCGTAGCAACATAGGCCAGGTATTCGCCATAAACAATGACAATGGAAATGTTCTTAACCAAAAAATGCTAGCTTAAAATATATTTAAATTTATTCTCATTTCTATTTTTAGCACAAAAATTTAACTCAAAAGTATTTTTTGTACTACAATTCAATTTTAGTACATAACAGTATTCGGTGTGTTTTACCGGCTGAATATATTATGAAATATTATCATGGAACAGAAAATTTGCTAAAGTTCACAAACAATTTCACAACAAAAGCAAAAAAAAAACCCGGGGATTTACCAGCGACCCTCAAACATTCATTCATTTAATATTTGCGAAAATATGGAAGTGCTGACATTTTAGTGGATTTGTAAACAACAAAAACAAAATATCCAAAATAAATCATTCAAAATTCGGTCAAGGTTCTCATAAAAAAATCCCCAAAACTTGCTTGGAGCGATGCAGTCCTATATTTAGGTTTTCTTTTAAGATTATTTTTGTTTTGTTACAAAACGGTATTTTGTAAGTTTTTTCTGAAGCTTCTGTTCTTTCTTTTTTTGCTTTACCATCAGTTGAAAAGTATATTCATCAAATATCTGAAACTGAAAGAACAATATAGAGTTCTGATCCTTGTTTAATATAATTAGATTGTTAAAGAGAATTTTGCATATTTATGGGATAAAAATAGAAATTAAATTGCAACCTGAAAAATTGTCTTTTATTGTCTGTTGTAATCGGATTATATTAACAATCTCGAATTCAAATGAAGCGAGGCCAAAAATAAAATACGAATCCGTCAATGCGTTCCAATCCCAGCAGTCTCTTTTTACAGGGAAACTTCCCCGCCTTAGGCAATTCTCGGAGAACAGCTATATAATTAAAAGTCAAATGAAATATTTAGTTTGAAATTCCCATCAAAGATGGTGCTCCACCTGTGATACTTCACAGTCTTATGAAAATTTGATTGATGCGTAACGAACTCCTTGCACCGCAAAAAATACACTCGTATCGAGAACCTGACCAGTGACCAGGTAAACCCCAGATAAGCTATGGGAATTCCCAGAATGGTTCAACAGACTTCTTGGATTTTCTTGGAAGTTCAAAGAGGAGGAAAGTAGCAACCAAGAATTTCCAAGACCCATGATTCACATCATCCAAGGCCACCGATCAGAACTTCTTCATGGTCTTGAGCACCAGCCGCTTGAGTAATTCACTTCCAAGTTCCAAGCAGAAAAGGAGACGTGCAATCACAATCACTGCAACTGGGATAAGTGTGTTAATTGGTATTTTAAGTGAATACATTACAATTATGGATTCAGGGTTAATCCAATTGTAAAATTTACCTTTTTATCCGCACACCTGCCGCTGGTTGTTTGAAAATCGCTCTCTTGAGACGTTAAGTGAATGCCAATTTGATCGTCCATTTTTCTACGCTTGTTCATGAGTTTGTTAATGCGATTATTTTCGGTGCAGCACAGAATCCATTCAAAGTAATTTTATTAGTGCAAACAATGAAATCAATTCAATGTCAATTTATAGTTATGTAAAATTTTGATATACAATTGCAAGACAATTTCAAACCCATTGAACTCAGGAGCTCATAATATAATTATTGCGGCTCGTGCTGAAAGCGGTGATTGCGTTATGTCAACGTGAACAGTTTCCGTCTAAGTCAAAACTATGTGTGATAGATCCAATGATACTAATCTGACTAGAGTTCTGATTGCAACAAGCGAACACAGATTTCCGGTTGAAATTCAATGAACTCTGGCTGTTGTAAATGTTGTGAAGAAAAGTTGCGCCCTTGAAAGTGTTTCACATTCGCATTTCGCACTTGAGGCGAACGTGGTCTTTCCAGGATTTACCTTTTCCGGCACGCGTTCCTGGACGCAATCGATCATGAAACATAACTATATTTATTTTTTTGCTAAGGTTATTGTTCCTATTTCCGATTGATCGCATCAAAAGTGTCAAAACCATTGTTCATTTGGAACGGATCGATCGTGGCATGATCTTCAACGAATGAAACCGTCAAGATCACCTGACATCTTTTTTTCGCGAAGTGAATTACTTTGGTTTAATGCCTTTCAGAATAACTACTGTGGAAATTATCTGGTGAAGGAAGTCATTTTGTGGTGTACATTTGTAGTGCGATAAAAGTAAATGAATATTGATATTTACTTTTGTTGATAAATTCCAATATCTACTTGTTCACAATTACTGTGGTTAACGCGATGAATGCATTTACAATTTTAATGTTACGCACTTTATAGTACTGATGGCATAACAAATGCTTCTTCTATCTCCATAAAAAATTTTAAAAAACACGATTTTATTGCACCTACTCTTTGTTCTGTTAGATAAGTTTGAATGTCATGCTTAACTTCGATAAATTTTTATTTTGTTTGAAAACTTAGAGAAAAAGTTGCATAAATATTACGTGTCTTTAGATACTTTATTAAAAAATAAATTGACCGGAAATTTAATTAAAAAATAATCTGATTCATTGAAAAATTATTCAAGGTATGTGTTATTGTAACTACGTATTGTGAGTGTGACAAATTCAATTGTTGCAATTATTATGCCTATTCTACTCAGTGTTTTTAGATATTATAATAGTTTTTAATCATTTACTATTTGTATTTATCCCTTAATAATAATTTGAAAAACGTTTAAAGAAATATTAATACATAGAATTATTATGTCCTAAATTTAGTTCACATTAAAGAACTCAAAAAAAGTTAAATATTACAGAAGGCGCAAATAACTTACCTATTCAATTGAAACAAGTATAATCATTTTACCATAAATATGATTTATGTCTGTAGCAATAAAAGCCCCTCCTTTTTACAATTAATTGCTCCACAATTCGATCTGCCATTAACTAGAGTTAAGTATGTACCAACAATTTTTTATGCAAAGTTTTTATTTATTTTAAAATGGGAGTTGTATTAAATATTATGCAAAATATATAAGTTACATATATTAAACGGGTTATTATCTCAATTCTAGTTGTTGTCATGCGAGATTGCAGCACGTTTTTGCCAAAGATCTACATAAAAACCACGGGAGTTTTTTTATTGAGTTAATTAACCATCAGTTGCTATTATTACTAAGGCACGCCCGAACCGAGTTTCAAGAGACTGCAATTTAATTAAATATAGAATTTTATTTTTAATACAAATAAAAAATATTGTATCAGAATTTTTTTATTGTTCAGGTAGCAATTGATGAAATTTAAGGAACAAAAACCAGTTTACAAAAACAAAAAAAAAATGACGAAAAAATTAATCATTTTCAAAATTAATGAAGGGACATCGTCTGGAAAGAGTTTTTCAAGACCATCGAATGCAATCCGTTTTGATAATATCAAGCAGGATGTCCCAATTCGCATCGTTCCATCAAAATCGATTCATTTCTCGATTGCTCCACTTAGTCATGATTAATTTAATGTAGTACTAACCATTTGATTTATTACTCCACGACAACCTTGTCCAATGTGCGTCACGTTTGTAATTAGAAACCACTAATTTAAAAATTAAAAATTCACTACTCGACGTGAATCGAGTGCAACAAGGAGCATGAGTATAGAGAATATTATACAATCGGAGTACCTATATTCTGAATTTTTGAAAAAAATTATTACAAATAGATTAATGACAAATCAATAAAACAATTAATTGGTTTATGTAATAGTTGATAAGCTTTCGAAGGTTGGACAAGAATGACAATAAGCCATTTTGATTGACATCTGGAAATTGTGATACTTTGTGGCAAGTGGTTGACAGCAAAAATGCGTCTGCAACATTCCTCAACACTGTTACCAATCTCTGACTGTTTAAACATTTCCAGTAATCCTTATAAATAACATACCTACTTGCAATTCTGTCTCTTGCTCGACAAAACTTTCTTCATTTGAAAATAAGTGCCGTAGTTGTAATTCCCCTCCGTCCTTCGCTTTGTATTTGTAGCGAAATAACATTTGATCTGCTTTAGTTCAAAGCGAAATGAAATGTGGTGAGTAATTATAACAAATCTTATTAATTACCGGTGCCAATGAATAACAAATCACTAAAAAGTGCATTCTTTTAGCAAGTAGCATTGAAGTCGAGGAAACGAATTTCACATCGTCCTCTATAATTGAAATCCATTAGCTTTAACAAGACCTTGGTACTATTGCCACAAGCCGAGCCCCCCACTTGGCCATTTAGTTTTTTTTTTCTATGCGAAAATATTATTTTTCTTACAAATAGTGTTAATCTCACCGCCAGCACCTCCAAGATCGGCTTTAATTATGAAAAACTATTCCAAAGTGAATTGGGGTCCAGGTGTTACTCAGATCTGGCCAGAATCGTTCAGTTGCGGCTCGATCACCGGCTTCTAATGTTTCTAGTATGCTAATCGCCGGTGAAAACTTCCGTCTAGCACTAAGGAGTCTATCAATAAGAGCCTGATGCCTTCGGGTAGTAAGTCGCATACAATTATCTGGATGGAGTGTTATATAATTGCTATGCAATATGCATGCATCTGGAGGTATCCGGATTGAGCGGTCATGCATTGATTATGACTGAACGAATCTGATTAATTTCTTTGATACTAGCAATTAATGCAGGCATGACATATAAATCCAAGTTTTTCAGCATTTCTGCATAAATTACGTTTGTTCTCAGGGGTTCATGTTTCACTCTTTTTTTCTGTGGCTTTTTAGCCGCTTAATTAGGACTCTTTGGTAAATTTCTGTTGCCAATAAAATCGTGAGCTGTGAAATGAGCGATGTTTTCAGGAAGCAGATTCATTGCAGACATTTAATTTGTTTTGATTCAAAACATGTGATAATTTAATTACTGCTATTAACCTTCACTGTTATTTATCGATGAGCAATTGATCATTTTTGAACACTCTTTTTTCCATTCATCTTCATTTACCATATGCATTATGCATTTGTACACACAAATCACTTTAGACTTCTGGCTGTAGAAAAAAACCGAAACATATTAATTCTATTTTTAAATAATTAAAATGAAAAAGGTATAAAGAAAACTTTATTGTTATTGTGAAAGAAATGAAAATTTAGTCCTCGATCATAATTCGTTCACCCGTGAGTTTTGATTTAATATTTGAAAACCTTGCAATTAGAAACTGAACTTTCTACTAGTAGAAAATTAAAATAATTGGTGCAATAAGGTCAGTTTAATTTAACGCATACCTTTATGGCGATTAGGTGTTTTTGTATTTTAAATCCAATCGCAACGGTTAAACTAAAATCAATTCTAATAGGTATTTCATTTTCAGATACAGAATAATGAAATTGCATAAATTTTCTTAACAATCGTTTAACATTGAACTGATCTTGAATTAAATAGTAAAAAAATGTTTTATAAGAATGTTTTATAAGAATGGAATTTAAATTAAATTAATAATATATTTGATAAAAAGTTGTACATATATTATAGCACATTGAGCTAATTGCTAGATCCTCACATTAACTTATCAATTCCATCTCCACTCCCTGATAACTCCTAAAGAATATGTGTAACATTTTTAAAATGGTAATTTTAAATTTATATGAGTGTTCTCATGATATTTAATTGAATAATTACATGAAAAGTTTTGCCTCTCCGTGGGTTTTTCAGAAGTCAACCTTTATCTACTACTATTGAAAAGAAGATTTTCGATCTCCCGCAGATTTCGACAGTTTTTGTAGTACCTACTAATAAATTATTGTATTTTAGGTTGACTAGTACACACTCATCTACAATTTACTTTATTTGCCATATTTAAAACCAGATCAATGAATACTGATGAAATGAAAGGTGATCAAAAGATTTTCCTTTTTCTGTTATCAACAAACTTATAAAATAAATTCTACACCTAACACAATATTTGTTGTTAACAAAATAATTAATATCTGCTGTTATTTATTGGTTAACCTCGAATACTTTTCCGTCCCCGTAAATTCCATCTTGTTATCCATATTACATACAAATATTTTTTCTAACACAGTAGGCGGATTGTAATTGATCCATAAAATGAGAAATGGCCACTTGTCAGCAAACATTTATTTGCACAAATTATTATTCATAATTAATAAATGGGATTAATTTACACTGTTCTTATTTTATAAATTAAAACTAGAAACGTTGCGTACTACTGTTTTTTGTAACAGTTTGTATGATAGTTCTAATTTTCAAAAACATTTAGCAACGTTCTTAAATAAATCTGTAAAAAAAAGTATGAGAGAAACAAAATTTGTATAGACTAACCTTGTCATTTTCTTGTTTTAATAACATTATCTTTGACGCATTTACTATATTGGATAATATTAATAATAATTATAATTAATTTATTTTTTTAAAATAAGGTTTTCTAGAATCTAACGGTTTAGATTTAAACTGACTTTTTTTTATGATAATACAAAATTATTTAGAATTTAGTTATTTTTTTATAATTCATAGCAAAATTTTATTATAATTAAACAAATATTTGGAAACCTTAATTGAAATATAAACATTATCATGTCATTATTATGTACTTATGTAATGTATTTTAATTAGAGTATTGAAATCAAATTCAATTTTCCGCTAATTGAATTTTTATGTAAATTTCTTATTGTACTGCACGCACGAGATGATGATTTAACAGTTCAATTATAAATTAATAAAGTGTTATTTCTAGGTGAGAATCATTTTTTTCAATATTCAAACACTGAAAGCATTCATAAAATTTTAATTATTGCCAATTGGGAATCGTTTGAAATAAAAAACACTCTTCATCTGTAATTAAGTATTTTCCACTGGATTAGGAAAACCGTGTCATCCGAATTATAATAAAGATTTAAAAATATAAAGCAAAAAGGATTTTTTTTTTTACTTTTATGAAATTGAAATTATTACTAATCACTTAAACATGAAACAATTCACAAATTGATACAACAATAACCTGAGGTGACATTGAATTCATGAAAGCTGAAGAAAAAATTAATGCTTATTTTTTGTTTGTTAATTTGCTGAAAAAGGGTAAAGTTGATGATGACCTTGAAAATATTTGTCTTTTACGTGACGTGCAACTTCCATGACGAACAAATCGATATCAACTGCCGATTCGTCATTTTATCACGGCTAGTAAATCAATTAATGAAAGCAATTCGTGCCTAATGAGCTGTGAATATTAGTAAAATGTTTTCATGAATTATTCATAACAAATCCAGCTCGAACATTGCATAATGTGCAATTGTCGTGTACTAAGTACTTTATGGAATTAATACTTTTATTTCTGCAGGATCTTTGGATTAAATTATCTTCGAAGAGACAATGATATCCTTCCAAGAGGGAATTTCTTAACACATTCTTAATCTTGACCTCAGTGAGATCAGCATTAGTAGCATTTTTTATATGAATACCATCTCAGGCAAGTGTAAAAAAATTATCCATAAAAATGTTGTATGTACAATGTACGTGTAATAATACTCGTAAAACAGTTACAATTATATTATGCATTAACATATATAACAGTGAGTAATTTCGAACAGCAGCCGAATCCCATTAGGCAAAATGGCGGCAATTGTATCAAGGCCATGAATTTACATATGAAAGGTGCAACTCCAGAAAACGCTCTAAGAACATCTGAGTAATCAGCAAAATGTGGATTTCATTTGGTCAATGTAATTCAATAAATCTCGACCCCCAGCTGCGTTCAATAAATAAACAAATTATCGAATAAAAAACCGAAAAATATTTACTTTAGCTTAGAAATTTAATTCTTGTTTCGGTTTTTTTCTTCCCCCCAGATTCCTTCGTTCCGGCTGAATTAATTACCAGAAAAAGGCACAACAACACCGCCCCAGCTCCAGCAGGTGAAAGGGATCTGGTGGTCAATATAAGGTTCAAGGTTTCCCGCGAATAATTAAAGTGATCGCGAACAAAAACGGATGTCGACACTAGTACGAAGCAATTCCGCATCTGGATTTTGCTTTGGATTTCCCGCCAAACGGCATTAATTGCTAGATTTATTGTAAAAGTTCAGACCGGATTTAACATAGGAAGTTCAGGCCGGATAGTCGGTGCCTGGCTACCGAGATCGCAACTAGATCACTTGATCTTATTCGTCAATAAATTGTTGCTGATCGGAGGAAAAAAAGGAGTAAAGAAAATTAAATCTACTCTGGTGCCCATGACAACAGTCTGAGAACCTGCGGTGACATAATTATTACAAATTAATTCTTCAGGTGATTCAACTGGTTCATGCAGGCGACGAATAAATGCATGCATTATCTATCCATCGTCAGGAATCTGACTGGGAGAGTAATTAGAATATTAGATAATTTTTGCCTTAATTGTGGGGACACCAACCAATCGAGGATGCTTGCGGGAGGTGGGTAAGGTCTTTAGAGTCGCGTCTAGTCGTGACTTGATAGCGAAAATCAGGTAATAACATTGCTCACGAAAACTGACGTCTTATCGTCTCCATCATTAATATGATGTCCTTCAGGAAAGGTTGAGATCGAGACTTTTCCACAGGTTTCATGATGGCAATAACAACCAACAAAAACAAAGAAACAGAACTGCATAAATCGAGGCAACAAAAGGTTGATCTTTGCCGGCTGACGATCGATCTATCAGCTGTAGATCCAGAATGATCACTTTCCAATCACTTGCGATCACTTTACCTAAAGTGTATTTTATCGTGATCGATTCATTCGGATATGGCGGAACATGAGACTGGATGTGGCTCATTACCGGAAAACCTATTTTACCTACGCAGTGACATTTTGCCAAGACCAAGAACATTTTCTGAATTAAGAACTTTCCGAATAAATTACCACTTAATTAAGAAAAATGTCCCATGAATTGGTAATTGGGACAGTCAATCATGGCCAGAGTGCACTTTCCAACTTATATTAAGTGTCAGGAAAGGCAAACTGGCTATAATAGATTAACCAATAAAATTTCAAAATATGTGTACATGAAGGCTCCACGCAAACCAGATGTTTACAAATTTCACGCGGATATTCATTTTTCAAGTGCTTCTATAATTCAAAGGAATATCATTAGAATGTAAATGGTGCGAAAGGAAATTAAATTCAAATAAAATTACAAGAGATACAAATTATTTTCATTAGGAATTCTTGTAGATTTTATGGCAAATGGCAATATAATCGGATAATTCCTGTGAAGTACTATAACCGTGGAGTGACATTCAAATAGGAATTTTCGTTGAGCATTACGAAAGAAGTAAAAGTTTATGTTAACAGATTTGTTTTGTCCGGTAATGTGTCGTGAAAATGCAAGTTGTATAAAAACAAATAAGGTAGCATTGTGGAAGTCATTAAATTAGTAATAAAAGCGCGCAATTAATATCGATAATATCATTGTTCATAATAAAGATTTTTTTCTTACAATACAGAATTCTTAGGTTACCTTAAAATATTGAAATATTTATTTAAATCCTGATATATTTTTGGTTGTGATTTCAATCAATTTCAGTGGTTTTATGTTACAATTATCCGAAATTGAAATGTTTCTCCACCTTGAACCAAAACACTTCTCACTTAAATAAACTGTTATCGGATAAATTTGTTGTCCTGGATGCATATTGCATTAGAGATGACCAAAACCTCTGTAATACATTTCATACTGAAGCTGTATTAAAATAAGTACAAATTCATGTTCATGAATTCATTGAGCTTGCTTCAATAAACAGATAAATAAAGATATAATTACTAATATTTTGAAATTGGTTCTCATTGAACTCGATCCTTAAGATAAGCGAATTAACTAAAAACTGAGCTTGTAACTTCATGAGATTGAATTGTAAACAACAACATGGCCACTCTTTCATTCAAACATTGTTTAAAAAATAATTTCCGTTTTAGTACCTACTTACAGCAATTCAACACCGATTTTATCGAAATGGAATAACATTAAGTTACGCCAATTTATTGTATGTTCAATGTCGAAAGAGTAGAAGCGCTCGAACACAATCGAAAGTGGATTAAAAGGACAGTGGAAATAGTGTTTCGAGCTATTTGGCACTCAAAGGAAGCTCTCTACCGGATAGAATGGTTGATTCTCTTGCATAAATCAGCCCTGGCACAATCGTGCAACTGCTACCCTTGACTTGGTTTCTCGGCAATCCAGGCACGCACGCGCTCTCGCGGTGTTCAATGGTAAAAACGGAAAGCGTTCGATCGCCGAGGAGAGACGAGGCGGCGAATTAATGAAAAATTCTTTAGAAAAACACTTGTAAAGAAAAACTATAGAAAAAAAGAAAATCAAAATGCAACCGAATGGAAAATCTCAAGATTGAAGTACTTGCACTGAAAGTGCAGTGCAGGTGACTTCAAGGTCACTGGAGATTTTCAATTCAAGTTCAACTTTAATAGCAATCAATCAATTGGACACTTTTGGGTCACATGTTATCGTCCTGGGATCAAATGAGCAGAACAAGCTTGCAAGATCCACTGGTGATGAAAACTTCCACCAGTGAAGATTAAATATCACGAGGTATCTAATGTGGTCGGCGGTCGGAGTCTTATCCAACTCGCATTTGCATTCAGAGCAATTAGAGAAGGTGTCGATCGCTGTCATTAAAGCGATCATTGCGGGGAGTTAGCGCAATTAGGTTGTCATGACCAATTTCGAATCCAATGAAGACGTCACTAGACTGCCATAACTGAAATCGAGTGGGTTCAAACGGTACAAGAAAAACCCCCAACCCACTTCTGTGACACATCGTCCACCCATTGAGTGTTGAGAGGATTCCCCGTGGTTAATGTGATATTCGTAATGACGTTTGGTGATGTCAGTTGACATTTATTCGGGCGGCATCCAGCTACGATCAGCCATGATTGCTCAACCACTAATTGCACTCGACAGGTGTTTCCTACTGTACATTGATCTTGTGGATGCAATACGGTCAATCTTCACTCAGTCGGATCGAACACGATGTTGGCTTATGGTTCTACCAACAAGGTCTGTGTTAGAGGCAAACCTTGTTCGTAGTCGAGCGATCACGGGTATCCAAGGGTATGTGGTGCAATCGATTAGGCTTAGGCGATCGCTGAACGAGCGAAAGAGGGAGGTCTGGCAAAATGACAAAATTTTGTCGGTCTTTTGGGTCAGTTGAGCCCAGTGCATTTAATCAGTGCCAATTTTTGGCAAATCGATAGCTAAACCTCGGACGGTGTCTTGAACGATTTTCGGCTTCAACCTTCGTCATGACATAGCAATCTCAGGAAACCACCTAAATGAACTTGAACTTCCTAAAATTCATTGCTGAGGTTAAGGGTTTTTTTTAAGGAACTAGAAATACCGAATCGCGAGGAACTATTGCAAATCTTATTAAAATTGTTTCCGTTTCTTATGCTTTTGTATTTTTGCTCAATTCTTTCTTATTCAATGCTGCTTTGCTGTTAAAAGTTCAAGTCATCGAATAAGAATTCTTGCACTTTTGAATCCACGTTCTTGATCGTCTGTAAAATTAAGTACAATTCAATGATTAATAAATTTCTGCAATGTTTAATTAAAGCATGAAAACATTGAAGTAAAAAATTATTACAGGCCAAAATCGAATAAATTTACAATTCAAAGATGGCGACTCCAATTTCATTGTATTGGATTTTGCAGCTGAAAGTGTTGAATTCTAAGGTTTTTATTTATGTTTTCTAACAGAAATGTTATTATATTTTCCCATATAAGATATTCTGTCTTATTTTAAAAAACTCTTTGATAATTACGTCATAAACACGGATCAAACGAGATCATAACGGAACACGTTTTTCCAAGAACAAACACCAAAAAGTCATTAAATTGATTAATTAACATTCAAAAGCATCTATGAATAACTACGTTTATAAATAAATTGCTGAAATGTTTTGATTGGTTGATGGTTCTAAATGCGTAAACATTGAATTTCAATATCTGCATAATTATATGAAAAACACCGTTATGCGAAACAAGATTAAACTCCTTAAAGTTAGTTCTTTATTTTATTGACCCACTTTCATTGTCTGTGGAGCAGATCCGTATATTCAATGAAAATATTTCAAGGACATTGCTTAGAACTGATTGTATTAAAAATTCTTGAAGTGGCAATTTTAATTTCACTTGCGCAAAAATCAACTTTGTAAATTAATTTTGCACGCAATTCTAGAAAACGTATCAAATGGTAGAGAAATCAACCCTTTCCTAGCCCCCTAGCTCCGTATTGCGAAATAGTTTCACAACGTAGCCGCGACGGCGTAATCATAATTATGATTTTACTACAATTAAAGTCTTAGCACCTGTCTCATTTGCATTGCATGCCGCTTAAGTGTATAACTGCAGATCAATTAGTGCGAAATTCCCAAATGATCGTTCAGACTTTGATCCGAATGCTAGCGCGGGGAACAACCGGTTTGACTTGCAGTAGCTATAATGACTTGACAATGGCAATGGCCACGACATCCATGAAAATCGAAAGTGAAAAATCCCGCAGTCACGTGCCACTGTCGCTTCCTTTGCAGGTCCAGCTGACAAAATCCTCTGCCCACATCATTTTCGGAAGCCTGCGAAAAACGCTTAACGAGATCGCACATTAATTTGTCATTGTTTGCTGCGCATATTTTATGGTAATTTGATGTCAGCATGATGTATGTACTTAGCTGGAAATTTACAATCACAAATCCTGATGGAAAATTTATGAAACAGTTTTGAACTCATGAGAAATACGCAATGGAAAAGTATTTCCAAAAGAATTTGCATTTTCGTCAGAACAGCTGACATTTCATCAAAACTATTGCATTGTACATTTTATTGAATTACTTTTAGTCTTTACTCTTAATTGCTTTAATCGGTTCAATTAATTACCCAACGATAAACTAATTTATCAATAAATTTCTTCCATATACATATTTTCTTTAAACTTTATAATAAAAAAAATAATATAAAATTGTATAGAAAAAATAAAATGTGCGTGTAAATATTATTTGTTCCATAATTTCCATAAAGTTTCTGGAATACGTTATATTGGTATAAAAACAAGCTTTTCGACGATTGCAAATTAATGTTAACGGTTGTATCGAGTAGATCAGCAAAGCATTCACAGATGGCGTATAATAATGTGAATTAAGGTTTTAATCACACTGCACACAGAAATAAAAAATTATGCACTCAAAATTTTAAATAGCTTTTATGGCTTATTACTCCTCATTTTTCTATTATTAAAACGTATGACGATTTGATTAATAATACAATGAAATGGCATGCTTTCTTTTATTCAAGATACAAGAAAGTTGGTTAATACGTCATCTAGGATGATAACATTTTTAATTATTTTAAGAACAACCCTGCACTCTTTTTTGAAATCTTAAGCTGCATTCCCACGGCGCGTCGTCCGGCTTGGCTTTGTCCTTCACGCCTTTGAAGTTTTGAGGATTTAGTATTTACCGACATTTTACCGGAAAGACGGGCCGAATACTTTGGTTCATTGTGACACTTTTATGATCATACGAGCCGAGCAACGCGTCGTGGGAACGCGGCTCTGGATGGCGCTTCGGTTTCTACTGTAAAAAGTTCACAGATAATTTTTTTAATATTACGGTAACTCCTGCCCAATGGCTTGCTCAGAAATCCAAAAAAAGTATCAAGATTTCCCCGCCGGAAATCATTCTGTGAAATTTCTTAAATCCGGAAGTTTCGTCTTTCAGTCGGATTTATTTGAACTGGGAGTATCCTACTAATTGCGGAGAAAAATTCATGACACGTTCATGAGGAACAGCAAAGAAACTGACGAGAAGGTAAATGGCAGATCTTCGCAAAGGAACTGGAAGCACTGTACTCCCTAAAGAGTAAAGACATATCAAGCAAAGCAATTAAAAATAGATATTACATTGATAGTAATTAAGGACAGTGAAACATTAGCTCTAGAAAACCTATGAAATTGTTATCAGTCATGCTGCTCTAATGCTTTGTAGACGCGAAATTTACGGATTGCACTATTTTATATTAATTTCAGCCAAAAACGTTATGATTATTTAGAAATAAAATTAAGGATTCAAACAATAAAGGATTTGATGGCTTCTTCTAGAAAAGCTGGTACAAAAAACTTTTGAAAAACTGCATGAAACGAAAATAAAAATATCGAATTCAATAAGTTTAATTCAATGTGTTTCCAAATTCGTTTTATCATTTTTCAGCTAGTCCAAATAATCGGTTTGTATCTACAGAAGATAGTAAATGAATTATATATACCTACATACACTTTAAGCAGCGCATGGACATATGAGTTTATTAGGATATTGCTACAAACATATTATATACATATTTTTCACTTATTATGATAATAATATAGCATTTACTCCAAACAAAGTTGAATCGCTTATTTTTCCATATTGATTTAACAGTTGTAATCGCATAACTTTAATTATTCTTAGTTCGAATCCGAAAAAAAAAATTAATAATAAAATAAACTTGAATGAAAAAAAAAATGAAAAATCCTTATTTCGGTGATTTAGATACTGAACGAGACCTAGACTTTGATTTAGATCTTGACTTACTGCGAGAATTCGACCGAGATTTTGAACGTGATCCCGACTTTGATCGTGATTTAGATCTTGACCCTGATCTGGACCTAGACCTTGACCTCGAGGATGATCTTGAACGAGAACGAGAACGAGAACGAGAACGAGATCTCGATCTACTGCGACTAACTGACCTAGATTTACTGCGACTACCAGATCGGGATCGACTACGACTAACGCTACGACTGCGTGATCTACTGCTTGATTTGGACCTCGATCTAGAACGGGAGCCCGATCGGCTTCGAGAACGTGATACAGACCGAGATTTAGATCCTGACGCTGACCTGTCGCCGTCGGAGACAATGCGTCTTCTTTGTCGACCGCGTCCAGCCTCGTCGCCGCTTTTCTTTTCTTTTTCGCTTTCGGAATTTTCGGATTCGCTGGTGGAAATTGTTTCTTTCGAAATGATTTTACTCCGCGGTATGCCTTTATCAGCCGCACTTTCTTTCGTTTTTCTTCCTTTCTTTCCTTTCTTCTCGTTGTTATCCTTTGTCTTTTGTTTCCTTGCCTTCTTCTCCCTGGGCTGATCACTATCGCTGTCATTATCAGACGTCTTATCCCTACGCTTGCGGCCAGCCTTCCTTTTCTTTTCAATTCGTGGCTTTTTCCTTGGCCTCTCAACATTTTCATTTCCAGATCCTTCACTGCCTGAATCTGATACATACTCGTCTTTTCTGCCACGACCACCTAATAAACGAACATGGTTAGTAAACAATTGGTTTTGCAATATTCTCATACCTTTCTTTTTCTCCGGTGGTGGTCCAGCAAAGACGAGTGCGTTCTTAGTCTTCTGCACAAACTCTTTCCGTTTGATTAACATTTCCTCTTGTGATTTGTGTTTCTGTTCTTCTAGTTTCTTCCGTTCTTCCTCCTGTTTCCGCTTAAATGCTGCCCTTTCGTCCTCTTGTTTCCGCCGTAGAGATTTCTCTTCTTCATCTATCCTTCTAGCACGGGAAACATGGTACTGAGCCTGAGACAAGAGATCCTGGCACTGATTCGCTTCAACAGCTGCCTGCTCTATATTGTAACGCGTTTTATCACCGTGCAATGACAAGTATTGGAAGTATCTGAAAATATTTCTCAATTAGAAAAGAACCAAATAACTCTTCTATAAAAGCAATACTTATGGGCAAGTCCTAGTTCATGAACAGCCTGCAGTACAACAGGAAGTGTTGATTTCTCGTCCTTTAGGATAGCCATTGCTAAACGTTGCAATATTAACGCGATATTAAACAGCAGAACCTGTAATTGGGGAATTTAAAGACCTCTAACCCATTCTACACTTTCCAAAAAGTACCGTGTCTTGTGGGGCAACTCGACGCGCCTTCAACAGCACCATTTTTGCCTCCTTCAATTTTCCTGCCCGCAAATACGCACGAGCCAAATACTGCATTACTTCAACATTGTGATGTTTGTAGAATTTCTTGAGACAGTTCTCATACATTTGGATAGCGCTGATATACTGCCTCTGCTCCACATAAATGTGCGCAATATTTAACCAAACATCGCAAAAATCTGCTGTGGCCTCTCGCACTTGAGCAAAAATATCGCGAGCTTCGTTTATGCATCCTTTATGAGCCAAAACTGCCCCAATGCCGTTGGTCGCCCAAATATTTCGGGGATCATTGCGAAGAACCTTTTTCAACATAACAAAACTTCATTACTATTTTTATAAATATTAGAATACCTATATAATATTATTATTAATTAGAAAACAAAATGTAGACAATCATGACCAACAAATAAAGTAGCAATTTGAATCAATTTGTTCACCTGTTTATAAATTGACAGAGCTTTTTCTTGATGCTTCTTTTCCTTTTCCTTATCTTTTGAAGGTTGATGAAGAGTTTGAAGCCAGAAGTTGCCCAATGCAATCAGGGAGTAAGCGTCCGTTGATGTTGTGCCGTTCTTTAGAATAGTCTCAAAATTTTTTTGTCCCAAGAGCCATTGTTGCTTAGCGAAATGCAAATTACCAAACAATGATCTGAAATAACGATCTGTAAAATTGTTATTCTCAGACTATATTTTTCTACTGACCGTGTGTCTGGATTCTCAGTATTAATTTTTAAGGCATCCTTGAAAAAATCTGAAGCTACGAAAATTAGGCCCTTGTCTCTCGCCATGCAACCCAGTCTCAGGTAGCAATCAATGTAGTTCGGATGCTCCTTCAAGATATCCTTGTATAGCTTATCGGCATTGTCGAAGCAGCACATTGCTTCATTCAAACGTGCCAAATTGTACGTCATCGTCACAGATATTGAATCGTAATACGTAGTATCATGTTGCGATTCGTTTTTAGCCCTTTCCAGGGCCTTTTCCAACTTTTCCTTTGCTGAGGATAAATTGCCCAGACGATAGTGCAAAGCAGCAACATTGTTTAAGATTTCTGGTGGAATTTCGGCTTGCACTTTTTCCCTCAATATATTTGTTGCTGTTCCGTACGCATTTAGGGACCCATTCAGATCGTTTTGCTCCAAAATCTGCGCCAGCTCAATCCAAGCTTCAATATCGTCTGGGAACTGCTCACTAACTTTCTTCAAATGCGTTTTTGCCATGTCCCGTTTGCTTTGAGATGATGAATTGGCATATAGAGAGCCTAAAATCTTCATGGTCTCGTAGTTTCCTGGCTGAACCTTCAGCACTTTTTCGAAGCATTGTGCAGCCTGCAGAAATGTACGTATTATAGTTCACTTCGTGATTATTAATAAAAAAAAATACTTACATTTTCTGTGTCTCCTCTGTAAATGTACATTTGTCCTAACCCAAAATGCGGTAAAACGAAATTGGGCGGAGCAATCTGTGTTGATTGGTAGTAATATTGAAAAGCCTGATCATAGTCTCGCTGAACATGAAATGATCTTGCTAGTTGGTAGCAACTTTCTGCTCTCATCGCCTCATTTTCTGTGTTGTGAAAAGCATGCAGTGCCAAATGCTGAACCTTTTGATAGTCCTTTTTGAAAAAGAAGTGGTTTGCTAAGTGATTCAGGACCATAGGATTGGTGGAGTCAATTGTGTATGCCTTCGAGAGCATTTGAACACCCAGACGATTTGATTCTGGTTCATGAAGATTCAATTTTAAAATCGCAAGTCCCACTAAGGCGCCAACGCAATTTGGATCTAAATCCAGAGCTCTTTGAAAAGCTAATCTAGAATTTCGCACAATGAAAATTACATAAAATGTATTATTTGGTATATTGAACTTACTTAGCTTTATCCTGGTTGCTCATTTTAAGAAAACAATGCCCCATACCAAGACGAACTGCAGCTGGACAATTTGGATTTGTTCTTAGAGCTTTTTTGTAGAAGGCCAAAGCACCTCGGTAGTCTTTTTTGTTAAAAGCAATGCAAGCTTTTCCCAGCAGCGACGGAATGTTCGAGGGGGACTGATTCAGTACAAAGTTGAACTGTGCATCCGCCTGCTCCATCTTATCGCCTTCCAACAGGCAAAAGTAGGCTCGTCCAAGTAAATGGTTCTGAAATTGTTGGTCGCCAGATTTGCATTATTTCGAATATAGTGAATATTTACCTGATCATACATGATGATCTTGTCCGCTGTGGTGTACAAATTTGTTGCTTTCATAAAGAGCTCCCTTTTCTTATCTTTCGACTTTTCACGATTCGCCTCCTGGACATAGTATGCAGCCAGCATGTCGTAAGCACGCATTTGATCTTTTTCGAAGTCCCTGTATTCAACATTTGCCTCCATGCGAGCAGTTTCTAAGATTTTTATGAAATCTGCAGTTTTTCCCTGTTTGTAATATGCAAGCTACAAGTGAAGAAGACAAGAACTCATTAGTGATGGTAAATATTGTTTTGCTGCAGGGGCATATACCGCAACAGTGACCCAAATATTGAGATGGGATCGCTCCTGTCGTAAGATTCCCAAGACCTCCAAGCATTCTGGTAGTTGATCTGGAGCTAACTCGATTACCTGGAATGGACAAATGTGATGTTTATATTACTCTGAAATAATAGATAATTACCTCGTCTGTATCCTGAAGCGGAATTTCTATAGTCAACGACATTTTTCCAATATTTTCCCAGTCAGTTAACTTAGGAAAACAACGCGGCAAACTTATCGGAAAAGTGACAGAGCTGTCAGTTAGCATCGTTGAGTTGTGGAAATGAGGAAAGCATTTTCAAATTTTCAATTTTCTTATATCAGAAGCTTAACGAAAGCATTTCACTGGTCGTAGGTAAGATAATATATTTTGTAAATAATAGAGCGTTTAAGTATCTTATATAAATTGAAAATTCATTTAAGGAGTTAGTTTATGAGTTTGTACATCTGCTTTAAACCACAAAACAGTACCGTAAATGTGCGACACTGAAAATTATCAGAAGGCTTTCACATAGTAACAAACAAAACATTTCGAAAATAGTGTTTTTAAACTTAATTCAAATGAAACCGTGAACGGTGTTACCAACATAAAAGCAATTCATTCCATCGTCATCGTGCAAAATTAATGAACACAACATTATTTTCTGTTGCCTATCAATAGGAGTCAGAAATAAAATAAGTGAAAAATTAAATTATTTTAAAATTTTTCAAAAATCCGTTAAAATCTCCGCTGTCAGACAAACGTCACTTTGACAAATTTGCATAAATTTTAGTTTCGTTCAGGTCCAAAACATTCTCTCCTTATTTAAAGTTAAATTGGTTAGTAAACTACTTTAAATTAGTCTATAAAACATGCATTAAGTACGTGAAACGTTTTCAGGTGAATTCGAGTAAAGTTAGATCTAGTCAACACAATAAACAACAAGAAATGTACAAAAATGTGATATATAATGTTGTAGATAAGATATTATTTTTTAAGACCTTACGTAATTTTCAACGCAAGCTGACGAATTTTAATACTCCTAATTTAGTTCAACTGTTCGGACGCAACGAAAATATTCATACTGGCGAAATCAACAACATGTCGCAACAATTTTCTTTCAATGGATACGATATAATCGGCTTTGATTTGGATAATACCTTATTGCGGTACAATATAGACGAAATGGTTCCAATGGAATACAGGAGAGTGGCAGAATTCTTGGTAGAGAAGAAGGGATACTCAAAAGAAATCTTGAAGCCCATAGGCGATGATCTAGATTTTATTCAGAAAGGCTTAGTGTTGGATGTGGACAGAGGTAACATTCTGAAACTAGACTGTGATGGGATAATTATAAAAGCAACCCATGGCACAAGGTTTCTCGACGAGAACGAAATCGAGCTGGAATACGGTCCAAGCAGGACATGGGATTTGACGCAGCAATACGTTAATGATCCCCTTAGTACGTGGAATGGTCCACTGTCCCAGAGGATGAGAGCCCTTCTGGATTACTTCGACATGCCTGCCGCTTTAGTGTATGCTCGAGCTGTAGACGCTTTGGATGCAGCTAATCAAAAACGATTGGAAAAATATCCAGTTTATGGCCACGTTTTAGAGGCTTTGATAGAAATGTACGCTAGAGACAATTTTGCTAAGCAAGCAAGTACATATTTTGAATCTCTGAAGGCAGCTCCAGAACTATATATAAGAAAAACGAGTCCTAAGGTTGTGGAATGGCTCAGAGAGCTAAAAAAACACAAGGCAATATATTTACTCACTGGATCGAATATCGATTTCGCTAATTTAACAGCGACCCAATCTTTAGGAGCTGATTGGCAGAACCTCTTCGATGCTGTTATATGTTATGCGCGAAAACCAGGATTCTTCGTCGACAAACGACCATTCTTTGCAGTCGACGGTCTGCAAGAAACCAATGAAGTACCGAGCACGAAATTAAAACTAAATAGCACCTACAACCAGGGAAATTGGAGTACTTTAAAGGGATTGCTTTCACAAAAGTTCAATGTTTCCGATCCGAAATGTTTGTATATTGGAGATAATGTAATCCAGGATGTGTATACACCTTCCAGGTATTGTAATATGGATACTGTTTGCGTATGCGAAGAAATCCTAGCGGAGCAAAGTGAATTGCAGTACGATTACGCCCCAGTAATAAAGTCAACAAGATGGGGATCCTATTTTGCAATTGCAGATAAACAGACTCTCTGGGCTAGCCTGGCTGCTAAGCATGCAATGCTGAGCGTTCCAACTGTAGAGTATCTTGTACAAATGCCGATCCAATCCCAGTGCTTGGTCGATAGTGGGTTCCATCCAGTTATACCTGAAGCACTAAAGTCTTTAAGGCTTTTATGTTAAATGTACATTTTTTTTTACTTTTCTAAAGTATAAAATTCGCGCAAATTCCTGTTATTTACAATATTTGGTTATACATCAAAGCATGCTTGCTGAACTGATAATATTCCAGAGAATTTCGTTATACAATTTATTGTATTTTAAATTTTACTCATTTATTTCAAAGCTTTGTTAATTTACCTATACAACTTTAAAATAAATAATTAAACCAAAAATGAGATGAGTTTAATAATTGAAATGAACGTAACAAGCAAAGCGAATATTTTTGGAATATTTATTGAGTTATAGAAAAATATTTTGATGGTAACAACTGAAGAAACCAAAAATGAAAATTAGTACACAAATAATGAATTTTCTGATAGTCTGGAAATATACAACACAATTGATAAATGTAATCCAATGAAAAATGAAAAGTTCTTATTACTCCGTATTGAATTAATTTTTCAAACAAGACTGAATCCCTGAGTTTGTTGAATCGCTTGTAAAAGTTTGTATTTCAGGCGCTCTTTAGTACTATACCGAGGTAAGTCCAGCATATTAAAGCACGTGTGGGCAACAGGAAGGAATTTATCGTCAATCGTCGGTTGTATTATAATCTAAAATGAATTAAATCTAGCTACATAAAAAAATCCCTTGTCGATGTAATACCTTAATTGCTTTCATCCCTTGAATGGGAATTCTATCAGAGCCAGTTAGGAACAGAAGGAATTTCTTCTTCTCAGCTGTGGGCATTTCATGGAATATTTCCCAAAACCAACGTATCTAAAACCATACAGTTTTATTATATCCGAGTGCTATTTTATCCACCAGTATCAACACTTACGGTTTGATCTCCGCTTGAATATCCGCCTTTGTATTCGGTTTCCTCTTCTAATGCACGCCAATCGTAGTCTTCGTTTCCTATCACAACAGACATCAATTCGTGTGGTTTAAACAACTGAAGGACTCTTCCACCGCATACCTATAGTTTCCCTCATTTAATAGCACTTAACAGCAGGAAATAATTAAATTCACTGACCTTCATGAATCCATCGTAGAACGCCTGGAACTGCTTCTCAACAGATTTATTGAAGACAAAATCAATGTAAAGATTTACAAATTCAGATCTAATAAATGTAATTTAAAAATATTTATTAAATATTGTATTAAAATAGTTTTATACTTATTCTCTTTGGTAACTGGAATTTTATCTCCATTCGGTTTGAGAGGAAACATTTTTGTTTCGCCAAAGATTTCTCGTGTCACCTCAAAGTACAAACAGAAGGTTTCTTCTAAGTCGTCCGCATCATAATCAAGTATGCTCTGCATTGAATTAGCTAAGGTGGGTGAAAGATCACGCAAATCATTAATGTCGACAGGTTCATTCAATAGCTTTTTGTAGAGTGCCAACGGAAACGGAAGATTTATAATTGTGAAATTGTAAATGGCCAATCCGCAAATTACACCGATCAAAAGATACATTCCTTCTGCTTCGAATGTGTAATCAGCAAACCACATAGCACGAGAGTCTTCCAATTCCTTAAACATTCCGTATTTGGGATCCAGAATATCCTTAAGAAGTAACATGAAAAATTCCTTTCTCACTCCCCCACCATCTTCTGCTTCCTCTCCATGAAATTTTATTTTCAATGGTTTTTTCAAATCACTCGGTTCACAGTGCATGATTTCTGTTAAGGTATCTTGAACTAAATTCTCTCTACTTACGTTCAATACCGTAAACTGTGAATAGGGGATGGGATTGAAAGTTAAGAAATTCAAGAAACCCTGCAAATAAAACAAATCAAAATTCGGAATCTATTCGATCTAAATTATTGATTGAATTACCTGCGCCGTGGCATTCTGGACTGCACTGTGCATTTGAATTGCCTGATCAGTTTGCAACAGGAGAGTTTTTGCTTTGGCATCGAACAAAAAAGGATAGTTGCACAAGAAGAATGAGTTTGGCTAGAGAAAGAAAACATGTCACATCAAACTAAAATAAAATAAATTATTTACTTACATTCTTGTCTGTTAGCCAGCGCAAATAGTCTTCTTGGATGTCCACAAAGTCTAAGAGATCTTGTATATGGAATAATTCGTACGAAACTTTCTCTGCTCTTTGGCTGTGATTAACTCGATGCAGTACAACCATAAAATTTAATGCTAATGCTAAATGTTGTTCGAATCTAACCGACTGCAAAATTCTCTTGTTAATATTCTCTTACTTTACTTGAATATTCAGCAATTGAATAAAATAAGAACATGTCACCTTTTTTTGTCCTGACACCATGGGAATCTTAAAGTGAATTATGTATGAGACAACTCCCTTAAAATTCTCCACCATATTTTCAAAGTAGTCCACTGGCATTTTGGACCACCATTGAGAAACAATTTTCATTGGTATCGATGTTAACTGAAGCACAGCTTTGCCAAAAACCGAGTGTAGCTTAACGTAGTTCTTCGCATTCACAAACTCGTGATACAGTGGAAGGATCAAGTAAACTCTCAATGTTTCCACATCAGCAGGAGATGGAATTAGAGTTTCTAATAAATCATTGGTTATCGAGTCCCAAATCTACAAGAAAATTTAATCATCACACAAATTGTTTGTGCTAAAAAGTGTATTTGAAGCATTACTGTTTGTTTAAGGCTTTCATTTTCGACTTTTCTAATTAGATTAAATGCTTGTGTGGCTTCAACGATATCTACTCCATGGTGCTTCGGAGTGCAACAATAATGCTTATCATTTGATAACAGAAATGATGCGTTTATGCACGCTTGACTTTTAAAAATATATTCTATACTAGATAACAAGTCTAAATCAACAGATGTATTTTTAGGCACTAGAGAACACATCTTTGCGATGTCTGCAGTTAAGTATAAAATCTGGGTTTTTGGACTGAAAAATTTGCAAATGAAAGAAATATGCTCAGAATTTCGTTTGAATAAATATTTACTTGTAAATTCGGCAATCGTCGGCTGGAATTCTTTCATGATAATCAGTTGTCGATACAAAGCAATGATCACCACCTGAGTATATTCTTCTTACGGTCATTGTTTTTTTGGAATCGCCGTCACTGCCACTGTCACCATTTAAAAGAGATGTTCCACTAGGGGACACCTAAATGAGAATTCTTGTAATTTTGTTAATCGCAATAATCTCAAGAAATACCCAAGGACCCAATACTACTTGCGGAACAGAGGTGTTGTTTGCATTTCTGGTACCCAATTGACCGGAACAACCCAAACCAAACCCGTAAACTCTACCCCGAGAAGCCACTAAGGCCAAAGTGTGTCGACTCCCGCAGGTAACTTGCGTGATTGTACTTCCCATTAGTTCGACTACCTAATCGAAAAGATTAAATATTAAGAAAACTCCAACTACTCAATTACCATCCGTGGTAAGATTTCATTGGAGCACTGTCCATGACCGAGTTGTCCGTAGGTTCCTGATCCGCAGGTAAAAACCCCACCGTCATTAGTTAAAAACACAGAAAAGTCTTCTCCACACGATATATATCGAACAGCTATACTCCTTAAGGTCTTCAACTGCGTTGGATATGATCTGTTTTGTTCATCATTTAATCCTAATTGTCCACTCGCATTCTTTCCCCATCCAAAAACAGCCCCAGATTTCGAGATAGCAAAACTATGAAATGCACCACAAGCGATAAAAGCTATTGGAATTCCCGCCAAAGATTTGATCTGCATTGGTTTGGAGACTTTTTCACTTGTATTGCCCAAACCTAACTGATTGAAGTTGTTCGCTCCCCACGAGTATAGTTCTCCATCTGAAAATTTGATAAGTTTACCTGAAGCAATTGCAAATATTTCAGTGGATAAAATTTACTGTTCGTTAAGGCTAAACAGTGATAATTTCCACATGCTATTTGAACTATATGCTTCATTGCTAGAGACTTAATTATTTTCGGTGTTGGTTGAGTTTTTTGCGCAATGTCGTGACCGAGTTGTCCACAACAATCAGAGCCCCAACTGAAAAGTTGCCCCCATTCGTTCAGTCCGAGGGAGTGACTTGTGCCGCAGCTCACTTGGGTTATTACGTAGTTCTCTAAGCTGGATACGTATTCTGCAAAGAAAACTGAACAATTAGCGTAATTTACGATAAATCTTGTGGTGAACTTAATGTTTTCGATTCTTTTGCTGGCGGACGACGTACTTACTAATGATAGGTACATATTTGTGTTACATCGTTCGTCATCAATGAATAACAAAATGAGTAGATCTAATCTTATATTCTCATCTTCCGTATTATATCATCTAAACATTAAAAGTTTTTGAATCACGTTACAATTAATGCAACGGATTTACTAGCATGATTTTTCTTCCTTCACATTAGCTAGCAACTTTCTTTCTCTTGAATTATTCTTTTAAAGAAAAAGTAATGAACCCTAATTCTAGTATTAGTTGTTAACTTTTAGAAGCTGCGAGACTTGAATTTACAAACAAATAACTAGTCCTAAACTTAATGTTTTAAGCATAAATGAACTAAATAAAAACGTTTGAATGGAAATATATTATGATGAAATAGCGTACATACTAAATTTCGACATACGTGGCCTTTTCCTGGGTAATTCATGACCAAGCTGCCCATGATCGTTGTTTCCGCATGAGAAAATCTTTCCATCTTGGGTAAGTAGCAAGGTATGCGTTATGCCGCAAGCTGCCTGAGCCAAATTTGGTGCTTGCGCCCATGTCATCTCCCGAGGAACCAAAATCTGTAATATTCCGGGATATTTTTTAATTAATCGTCTTGGGATATCAGGTGATTGAAAGAAGCCATAAAAATTGTAAGTCAAACAAAAATAAACATGTACAAACAATCAAGGACAACAGAACTGAAAACGTTGTCAATGGATTATAGAAAGTATTTTTTTTTTATTCTTACAAGTTCTTCCTCGATGCCTCCAAGCCCAAGCTCGCCGTGAACGGTGTTTCCCCAACAGTAGACAGCCATTTCTGAATTCTAAAACCACAAAATATAAAAGTTTGCGGTCATTTAACTGATAAAACCGTAGTAAAAAGAAGTTCCAGAATGTTCACAAGAATACTTTTTTGTAATTGTATTGGATGTCGCAGCCATCAGTTTAAATCTTTTAATACTTACAGCATAAAATTCAACTGAATATTTAGCTTTCAATGACAAGATCTTCAATAGTCATTACTATAATTTCTACGCACAATTAGTTCTTCAAAACTTGTTGATTCTGAAGAAATTCGACGGTAATATTCCAAGAATTTGACAGTTGTTTCTGAAATTGAACCTCGTTTAGGGAGTTGCCAGGCTAAAATAGTAAAAATGTCACTTCTCGTAATAGTGAGGTGAAGTATTAGAAATGACATTAAGAGCGCGTTCAAAAACTTTACTATAGTTAACTACGTGGTAAGGCGGAGTTGTGCTGGAGAATGTCATTTTACTACAGAAATTACGCTGTATCACGGGAGTTTTTGAACGGCCCGTAGTTAACTGCCCAAAAACAGAAACAACAATCATTTCTTGTCTTGTTGAATAAATTTATCCAGAAAAATTTTATTTTGATTAAGGTTATTAAACTAATCTTTTTCTAGGAGTTAGTTAACTGCGGTAGTTTTTGAACGCAAAATATAGTTATGCTCATTGTTATGTTGCAGTAAACCACGGACTTTATGAACGATCAAAGTGTACTATAGTTGGAGTTTTCGAACCCGTGTACTAAAAAGGAGGAATAACCTTTTGAGATGACAACTTCGTTTTTCTTAAAAGTAATAATTATTGTAGCTAACAAATTAATTATATCAAATTGCAAAACAAAAACATTTCTTACGTAAAACAGTCCAATAAACCTTTTTTCGCAATTTATTGTACGAGATTCATGGTTAATTCAAGTGTGGACGCCGAAGTCAACTGAATTAATTATAATATACGCCTATAGGGCGGCAACATGGAATATTTAAATTTCTATATGCGATTCAAATTTTATTCAGTTAAAAAATCCCTAAAGCATTTGACATATTCCTTATTTAATGCTTAAAATATTTAAAATTATGATAAGTCTAGTCAGAGAGTGCCAGCAGAAAAAATGAACGCCTAATTAGGCTAGTAAAATAAGCTTAAAATTTGCGTAAACCTCAACATAAGTACATAACAAAAAACAAGTTATACCTTGCGCTATATTTCCATACCTTCGTCGCAATAAGTGAAAAAAAAGTTGGAAGACCTATAGTGCGGGCTTTTCGCGGGAGGGTATGTTTTAATAGTTTTTTTTGCAAATATCTGGAAAACCATTAGACCTATAGCGTTTTATGTTTACAATCAGAATTAATCTACATAAAATTTTGAACAAAAAATATCATATGCGTTTTGTTTTTGCTTCAGACAAGGGTTACAGAGACATTGAAGGTGTAAAATGCAATTAACCTGTTTCTTCTTGTGGCAGCTAAACCAGCATTTGGTATGATAACGGTTAATTTTGAAAGATATGTTGAGCAGAATAATTAAATTGACTGTTTCAAATTATTCGTGATAGAAGCAATCATCGCTGTTTCATGTAAGGCCAACTTAGAATCCTCCTGGAATTCACATCTTTGGGAAATCTGTAACCAGGTCCTTTCGGGGGTTATGGACATTGGTACCCGTAGCCAAGCGTTATAATCAACTTTCAGACCTCCTGTAAGCAGCTGCAACATTCAAATTATAAATTTCGTTGAAAACTCAAGTAATTATTACAAGCACCTGATCAAACGGAGTATGTCCAATAAAAAACATCGTGTTCAGCAGGGATTGTTCTTCCTCCTTGATATTTTGTCCTTGAATATTCTGAAACTCATTGGGCTCATCACTTACTCCGAGTTGTTGCAATAACCATTCCTTGTTGTTTCTCAAGTATTTATAACAAATCTAAAATTTGAGAAATATATAACAAAAGAGTGATGATTTCAGCGATTCATTTTACTCTTAGAAACTTTTTTCCAATTGCTGAAGTTAATATGTCGCTTGCTAGCAGTTCGGAAATGTATTCCGCATTTTCCACATCAAATTCATAAGCGGAACAACTTGTGGGGCTCTGCCTAAGACCATCCTCCAAATCATCAATTTTAACAGTGCTAATGCCACTAAATCCAGGACGATCTTCAGGACCACTCACAAAAGAGAATTTAATATTTCTACTGTCTCTGGCTTGTTTCAGAAACAGAAGGATTTGGTCGGTGTGCTTATTGTCCTCGTCTATTGAGCATATTGCTTCTGATAAGGTGTGGTAAATAGCTGCCTTCGCGTTCCTCTCTTCTACGGTGTTAGAATAATTACTACTTAATTTAAAAAAAAAAAAAATAAATAAATAAAATACCATTGGGCTTTGCTTTCTCTTCCACTTCTGCGGCTTCCAGTAATTTTGTATAAAGTGCAGTGAACAGGATTTGAATTAGGACGGAGTCACCTAACAAAAAACCAACTATAGTTTAACATTAAAAGAAAGCAACAAATCTATTCGAAATTTATGAAGCTGCAGTAAATAGTGAAAATGGCTGTGCCAAAAAATTCATACGTGCAAACTCATTAAGCAGTGAACCGGGAAATTGCTTCCGTTTATTCTTGTTCGTCAAGATTTATTTTATGCATACCCAGTGATTTAGTGGTGATGGGAATTATGTCTGCCAGGAGCATAGCAACTTTGTACAGTCCATCCGGAATGCAGTCCCACATTTCAGAAAGGCAAGTTATGGCCAAGGACATAGCCTGATACATGCTAGCTCCAGTTTGAACCGCATTCACTAGCATTTGTACAATACAATCCAAAACAGGATAAACAAAATGCAAAATTGCCTCAAGCCATGGCGGCCTTTTCTGGTCCCATACCTAAAATTGAATAGAATATTTTAATTTCGCAGTAATCGTAGGTATTGTATTTCTATTTGCAATGGAACCTGTCTTTTGTCTAAGCAGTCAGACCAATTTGGAATTAGACTCTTCTCCAAAGCTGAAATTAGAGATGAATTTATGTCAGATGTTTTTCCCGTCGCTATAACAATATACGTCAACGCAAGGACGATTTGGTAATTGGTTTGTCCGACAGGATCTGTCGTGAAAAATAAATTCATTTATTAAGAAAAGCATTAAAGCGACGTTTAAAACTACTCCCTAACCATTCTCGCCTGCTGTGAACTCAGCCAAATTAAAGCATTCCTCCGAACACAAAAACGCTCCACAAAGAGTCCTTGACTTCTGTTGGGCAAACGGTTGCTGCAACGACGGCTTGAAATTGTCGGAAGTTGGTAAATTTTTCATCAAATGATGGAGAATGATAGAAGTTATAGTCGCATCTCTCATCAGGAGTACCTGCATTGTTTCATTGTAAATTGACGCTGTTGAGGGCTTAAATTAGCAACTTTGAATGGGGGCACGTACTTTGAGAAGATAGGACCAGTTGGGTTGCGGTGCTGCTAAAAGGACCTTTAGTTCTATTGCTATCGCTGTACTTGTCGGAAGTTCAGAGCATCTGGAAACCCAATGCACGGATTGTTGTGCTGGAAATAATTTCGGAGAGGTGAATACAATCCATGCACTCGGAAGTCCTTGTCTAGATGAAAATAGGTCTAGGGAACGAGTGCCCTTCCGGAATAGCTGCAAGCAAATTAAAATTAATTCGCATAGGGTTGTAAATGAAAAAATCTGAGAATTAAAAAAAATAATAGCTTACTTGAATAATAAATAATTCAACATGACATTTTCTAGAATGAATTTATATTCTAGATTTTTTTAACTCGGTGATTATCAAGGAGAAATTTCACTATTTTTAAAAAAAAACATAAAATTTGCGGAAACATGTTGACTCTTTCCGCAAGTAAGCCCTAAAGTGTGTTTCCACTCTGGACCACTTCTAGCATACCAGAATGTTGCCATTTTTAATTACCTTGAAAAGTACACCAAGCGGAGCACCCCGAAGCAGTAGACAGCAGAAGAGCTCTTGACACTTGGTATGAATATCTCTAATTACCTTGCTTTGGTTGGTGAGCTGAAGACCTAAATTATTGATGTATATAGTCATGTTGGAAAGGATACATTTATGAGTCCAAAAGGAAGAACCTTACCTACATAGGCCTCGCCATGTTCCGACACATGAGGAAGTAGCTCCGACACGCAGTGAAGAATGTTGCATATATCCACTAGAAGAAGTGACGCCCTGGCAACACTTGGAATTATCTACATAGTATACGCAATTTAATCGGAGATAAAACATTCAATATTAGTTATTAAAAACGGGTAATCACCTGAGTATATCGCACAGTTAGAACTGTGAGCGTCTCGTTCAACATTCCAGCAAAGACACGTTGAGCCATTTTCGGTGGTACAGAATTCCACAAATCTTGCAGAGTGCCTGTTGCAAATTCATTATTTATCCGTAGTGGAAAACCAGAAGTAAATCTTACGTACCCTGCATATAAAACCACCACATCTGAATTGTGTAGGATCCCCTTTCAGATTCGAAGAAAGGCTGTGTACTCTCCCAGTGCAAACAGTCAGTATCCTGGATTATATACAGTGTTAGCAGGCGACAATGAAGGTCCAGGAGTCTCTCTGCTAAGGCCTCAGTCATTTCCGAATATTGTTTATAACTCATCTGTATATTACTTTTTAAACATCCTTGATGTTTGTTAGTATTGAATTCAATATTACCTTGAGTGAGCCTCCTTTTTCATCCCCCTTGGGTAGGCAAACACTGGTGGTGGCCGATTGTAGGTAAATCCAAAGACAGTTTTTAATTAGAGCAGCTGCACCAATTGTTGCCGTAAGGACTGTAAGATCTGCATGATCTAGAGACTCCTGACTAAGGATGTGCAAGTGTTCCAGTAACAGGTCAGCGGATTTTGTAACTAAACTAACAAACTTTTCTGGATCAGAGTTTTTAACAATTACTCCAACGCCCTGGTTAAAATTAGTACAAATAATTACACAATTAAACAATTTGAAGTCACCTCTTGGTGATCATTAAAGGCATCCATTTCTTCGGACTTGTCATACAGTAATCCAGAGGGTTTTTTATATGATGCAAAATATTCATCCTCCCACCTGCGATAACAACAATTAAAACGAAGAGATATAAGAAATTTTTTCATATATTGTTTTATTTAAATCACCACAAAACGATTTTGATTGCTGCAAAAGACGCATATCGAGGAAAGTCCAACTTTCCACCTACCACCCCCGGACAAATTGTTTCTTGCAGGACAGATTGGTGTTCCTGGAAAATTTTAATTCATGCAAATATTCTAAGAATACCTACTAAAAAACATGTTATGAATATTGGCATATAAATTGGTTTAATAAAAAAACTGAGAGAACAAAACTTTTTGCATTTCATTTTTGTTTCAAATATGAAACAAGTAAAATGATGTCTTATTTTTGCCTGATAATATTGCCAATCCCTTTGCAATAATATAGGGACTCTGTCCATTAAATTTCCTTCTTCCATAACTTCCATTTTTTCGGATTTTTTTAAAAATCTTTTTACACAAAATACACTCAACAATTTCTATAATATCGACTAAACAAACCCAGAAAAAGCTTGGAAACACGAAAAGCGAGCTTTCTCTGTATTTTTAGATTTCATTTTCTATACTACAAGCTTTCCTCCCTTTGTTTATTGTTTAAGATTAAGTGTAATAATTTGTTTCTTATGAGGAGGAGGGATGCAATTTTTTTCAGTTAATTCAGTAAAAGCTTCCTGTGTTTTTAAACTTTAACTTATCATTAAGTTTCACGCTTAAGTCTTTTGTTTTTATCTCGGGAGTATGCATTTCTGGAATTTTTGAATTCGTGCTTCTTTTTTTTATATTATAATATAGGAAAGCGTTATTTTACATTTTTTGAAAGGTACTTGTATTTCATATTATTTTACATCTACTCCTGTCTCTCCTATTCGTTTTCACTTTTCACCAAACCTTGGATGTACCTTTTTATTAGTCCTGGATTCAGGTCAGGAAAACAAATTACCCTTCATACATAAAATAGGAATACCGCTATTTGGTTTTTTCGCCAACCACCCTCCGTTCTTTGCTCTACTCACCCTGCACAAACAAATTCAATTCGACGTCGTTCGTGACATAAACAAGTTCACAGTTCCTTTGAAGTACCTAAATAAAAAATCGAACCCACCCTCGAAGTAGATCACTTTTGACGCTATTCATAACAAGGTATGCGGCAGTCGAAGGTATCCTCGCAAAAAATGTCTATCCATTTGGTGTCGGTTCGGTAGGACGCAAAAAGCCACCACGAGTACAAATGAGTGAAATGACAGCAGTGGTTATATCTGAGGGAAGCCCCTAACGGCAGATTTCCGACACTTGCGGTCTCTATAGCGGGGTGCTGGAAACGGAAGCGTTTTCGAACTAGTTGGCATCTTCGCTGTTTCTCATTTCTAAATAATTTATGAACATGCAAAAAGTTATACAAGCATCGGAAGAAATCGCTTCGGGTTTTCCTCTGCAATGTTGTGGTATGCTAATTTTCAAGTTCCTCATTATTTACAACCCTTTTGCTGTAGAAGTAATAACATAACGGTAAATATTATCATTTCAAGGAAATACTGCCGAGGTAATTTATTCTTAAATTTCCTTCATAGCATAAACATATTGTCAATATAAGGAAATCTGGATCACCACTGATACGTTCCCACGACTCCTTAGTCCTTGATACTGCATAAATTACATTTGACGGCAATTCAACGACAGGTTCAAGTAGTAAAACATCAAATGGCGGTTCAGGTTGAATTTTCAAGGATCAGGTTGATAATCCATCTATTTTGCATTTTTATTCAACCAAAAAGTGTCGAACAAGATGTTGCCCAAGCACTTTTTTCTATCCCATCTTCGTTTTTATTCGACAATTCCATTTTTCGGTAGGAGGCTTAACTTTTGCCATTTCACTTTGATAGTACATTTTTGACATAAAGTCTATGATACGAGGGCCGCGAGTGATGTTCATTGTCGTAATTTTAGAAATGTCCTTGTGTTAGTTTTTCATCAAAAAAGCTAAGGAAAACTTTTGTTGTCGTTTGGAAAATATTGGCTTTGAAGCGATTGAGGCAAGTCTTTTTAAGAGATTTCCTTACTGTAATTTAGTAATAGCTTTAGGGGAAAGCAGAAAAGTCAAGTGAGTAATGAAAAAAATTTAATCCTATTTACATAAGATAACAATTAAAAGGACACTATAACGCGAAACATTTTGAGGGAATATTCTCTTGTATAAATTAAAGGTGTTCTGAGCGGTTAATTGAGTGTTGAAACAACCACATAAAAGCTCTTCAAGAGGGAATTAATCATCAACTTAATTAAATTACATCTAATTAGTAAATGTCGGTCTTAATTACGTAACAAAATTAACTGATGCTTCTGGTGTAAAAACAAATCACCCATTTATGACTAGTCAAGTGAAAACATCCTTCAGATGGAAGGATGTTGTAGCGTTGCTGCAAGTCCAACCATTTATAGTGTTCGATAATAAACAAATAATGGTATTTACATCAGTTCACAATCAATATTTCTCTACCCAGAGTTTTAGGGGATGAGAAATGGAGTAGATTAATACCTACATTAAAAGTACATTTTCCGTTATTTATCTAGAAGTTGTAAAAGAGTAATACCGCACATAAGAATTCAGCTCATTGTTATTATTGTTTCTCGAATCATAAATTTTTTTAACTGCCAACTATTAGCAATTATTTTCTTGTTTTTTTTTTTTTTTTTTTTTTTTTAACAACCAAAGAACTTTTCTCAATTTTTTTCCGAACTCTGCTAATTTTATGTTTGTTTGCAGTTCGTTATTATTTTGTACATGTAATTTATATCGACAGCAAATGTCTATAAAGTTGAAGACGTTCATATGGTGAGTCACAAGGACCACATCTGTTTATCTACTTCTCGTGAAAATTGCTAGATACAAAGTTGTTGACTTATCTTCTCGATGTTCGAACGATATCGAGTTGATAACTTTTCCAAGCACTCAAAGTTCACCATCTCAATGCTGTATCAGTCCATTAAAAGAAAATGTTTTCCCTGACTCAAGATGCTTGAAAAATAGGACGGAAATGTGTATTGGAAATAACAATGGTTGCTCCAAAAACTTAAGAGTGTTAAAAATATTGGACAAAGTGCGAGTCAAGTACATAATATTGATTATAAAAAAAAGGATAAAATGTTAAATTTTTTTAAATAAAGACATTCAGTAGATTTTATTTAAAAGTTGTGTGAAAATAATTTCTATTTTGCAGTTTCGTTTTGACTAAAATAACTGTGCTATGAAGTATGATTTGGCCGACTTTAAAGAATGCCGGTTGATTTTTAAATCGTAAAATAATGAAGTGAAGTTCATTTTTATGAATTCCGTCTTCGTACAAATCTTGACACCATTGTTCAATCCATATCCTGGAGCAGAAAAGTCTTTGTGGCATATGTGTGTTTTTTTCTGATTTCTTAATGTAACAAAAACAGTCTTTGGTAAAAGAACTTCACATTTTATTCTGTGCGCATTCGACACATTGAAAGTATTGCGACAGCCTTGAAAAGGAAATCATTGAAATTCCCCTAATGAGCGAACACAACATTGTGGATGTGAATTTTGAAAAGGCAACATTATTTTTTCAGCGGCAAGTACCACAAATTTACACTGCCGTGAATATTTACAAGTGTGCTTGGATAATTCCGCAGGTGATGCGAAAGTAAACAGGAATCAAACAATGGCACCCAGAAGCCCAGGTGGGAGGCAATGCACCCCGCACATTATTTCGCATTTTCCTGTTTTCAAATACGTAAGTTATTTTAATGATGAGAACTGAGGGCGACTTTAATGCGAGCACATCCAGACATGATGAATGTAATTGCACGCCTTGGCACTGGGTTGGCCTTTGAGTGCGATAAAAATAGCGCAGCAAGTGCATCGGGATACATGTCCTTTCATAGGATGGTGAGGGCAGGTTTTTTCTAATTAGAAAATCTACTGCAATCTATTCAGGCACACAGGACGACCTCCAGATCCTTGCATTGTAAACACTATAGAACTGAGTTGCGTCAATTTTTTGCTTTACGCCCATTTTTTTTAAAATTTTTTATTTTGCAGTGCATTCGGAGTTTTCCCAACTGGGGTCGCTTGTTTTTCACTTCAGCTTCGGAAAATCGCACGACAAAACGACGCGTGACTTTAACTTGGCGAAAATATTTCCTGTTGTGGGATCGTTATTCACGGGGGTGGGCGGTGGCCCGATTCGAGTTTCTGGCAACATAAGTCTAGAGTGCATGAAAAGCCGGAGCATTCGTTATCCCCAAGCCCGGTGACTCTCAGGAACATATTTATATATCTAGAGAAGAGCTCCTTGATGGAAAGTGGAAGCTGAAAAGTTTGCTTCTGGCTTAGTTGTTTTGAAACTGCGGCGTTGTTTGGTTCTGAGGCGAACGAGCTTCCTCCTCTCGGCGAGATTCTAGCGAGGTTTTGGTCGTATTTTCGTTGACGGAGGGATCCGTGTCGGTGTCGGTTCAAGTACTGTAGTTGGGCTTTGTCCTTTGAATTTTTCACTCGTAATTGCAACAACAAATACCCGTGTAGTGTAAAAAAATCATATATTTTTTCCACATAGCTTATTTCATTTGAACGAAAATCAAAAGCACATTAAAACGTTTTGTTAAAGTGCGCGGAAAATGTGAAAACTTTTGGTTAGTTTTTCATGGATTTCGGAAATTGGCATCTACGACAAAAGCCAAAAGCGGTGCTTGATTTATATTTCATTCGTGGCACGAATGCGTTTTTTGTTACGAACAGACAACTATAAATCTTGTTGGTAAACGTTTTTCAAATAAAAAATAAAAATATAAAAACATTCTTATCGGTGATAGCGAACTTTGTAAATTTAGATGTCCTCCAAATGCACATGAGAAAATTATTTCGTACATCGAAGTTTAATTGACCTTTGACCGTTGGCGCGCTGTTAACATGCGGTTGTGCTTTAAAATAAACTGTTGAAACAAAGATGAATGGAATAACCAGAAGACGTCGACAATCAGGAGATCCTTGTGACTGCCTTAGACCAGTGATAAGGATATGGGGACTCATGACTGCCATTGGTAAAGCTTGACTATTTAAACTTTTTAATTAAACAATGTTGAATGGATTGTTATTCATTATAGCAAACTCCTAACAAACAAATTTTATTTAAATTTCCAATTAAAATTTAAACAATAGCTTAATTTAAGTTGAAAAGGTGCAGTGCTGCAACTTCACTGCAGCTGTCGAATGCATTAACGAAATGTTTTATCGAACTCTTGTTTATTTCCAATTTATTTTTCATCTAATTATACATCATCATTGTTTTGGAAACTTTCGAAACTCATCAAAATGTACGGGATGAAAACAACAGAATCGTTGCCATTCTTAAAAACATCTTCAATTTAAAGAGAAAGTAGTGCACAAGTTTTTTCGACTATTGTCTTTTCTTTGAATTTAATTAAGCTTCCTTTAATTTAGCAGTAGCCAGGATAATGGACGCTCAATGTTTAATGTAGCAGTTAGCTCTGCATATAAATGGGTTACTGCAGTGATAAAAGGAAGTCTTCCAAAAACAAGGATATCAAATTAAATAAACACCAACTTGTTATTGATTTTGAAATGTATTTTTTTTTTCCTTTTGATATTTATCTTTCGGGGCTACAATTCCTCGAAATCTCTGCTGTGAGAGATTTTAAATTGGTTCACAACCAAAAATTCACAAGTATTGATTATTTTGTTTACAAAAGAATTTGCAACAATAGATATATTTTTACAGAAAACTGGTCCACATTTAAACTTGCCCTTTTCAATTCAATTTCGAATTTTAATTTAATGTCAATTGTTTTTCGGGTAAAGGCCAACGACGAGGTTGTAGCCAAATAGACATTGTTAACTGAAACAATGGAGTTATTATTTATATTTTTCCTAGATTACCGCACGAAAACAATACTAAAAATATTGTACACAATATGATTGTTTCAACAATATGAACGAGCAACAGGAATCCCTGAATAAAGTGCCACAAAAATTGTATCTTTTCCTAGAGACTTTTCGTAAGAGTAAGAGGTCTATTGGATTATATAGAGTGGAGAGATGAGGGGTAAATTAAATGTCATCATTCATAATATGTCATATTAATTGCCAACGGGTGAAAAGGTTCACGTATATTGGTCTATATTTTAGGAGAGCCGAAATAGTTTGTACATGATATATGGCCTAAAAAAAAGGTGATTTTGTAAATGGAATTCAAGTCACAGAGATTGAACTATAGTTATAAAAAGGACGAAGACTCTGATTATATTATTTACGCAATTTATCATGACTACGACATTCAGTTTTTGCAATTAATTAAACCTTTGTAATCCGTAATGCTAATAACATAATTAATGTCGGTGACACTTGAAGGACACTGGAACAGTTTGTACAAGTATTCCGGATCTCTTTGTATGCCGCTGGGAAATTTCCAGAGGAGTTAAGCAGCAAAACCGCCATAAATAACACCTGTGTCACTTGTTTTAGAACCATGCAGATGCTGTACAAACATATATCCTTCGCCTCTTCCATAACCATTACTCCTACCCTCATCTTATTCGTGTAACTAGTCTACTTAGATGTAATTTTTTTTCGTAATTTACTTGAATTTGAAACAATTTGTGTGTTATGTTTTTCTATTAGTTTGATTACTTTAAACTGTTTTATGGATTCGATGAATTTAAAATTTATTCGGATGTAAAAAAACGTGTGTTATGTCACACTTGAAATAATAATTGTGATCTGCAATTAGATTTAATTCGTGAATATTTATTTCAATTTGTACTTCAATATAATTGTTCGTTATCGCATGGAATTCCCGAATCTGATCTAAAACTTGCTGCGAAATTGCATCCCTCCATTCGAATCAATTACAGCCAAACTGAATTACATGCGTTAAACAAATTAATTAAGCGTTAAATAGCGGATACAGTGAACAGAATTAATTGGAGCAACAATCACCAGTAATAAAATTGAAGTACCAAATCCCGCAAGGTCGAATCCTTTGCATTATACAGAAATCCTCGTTTCCAGACATTTAGCTCGAAAGTGGGGACAGAGTGAACAGACACATTTTCACTTCACTATAAACGGCAAACTATATGAAACAATAGCGTACTTAATTCTGCATAAAAAACCCATCTTGTTACCCCAATTTTTTTTAATTGCTGTGATGTTTGTCGTACACGATTCTGATTGTCATGCATTTTAATACATTCACATACGAATGTATTATAGTATACCTGAACTGTTGAGGAGGACGGTTGATTTCCCTTGATATCCTACTTCAGATTCCTTCTTGGATGTGCTCAAGAGTTATTAAAGAAGAAGAAAAGTTTACACTCCAAATAGCACTTGTTCCCTCATCGACCCCGTATAATAGTCCTGCATCATTGTTTTTATACAGCCAAAGAACAAATTACGTGAGAGAACAAAAACATTCATATGACTCCACAAAGTTGCCGAGATTTATAATGGAATTTTAATTACAGCTGCATGAAAAAAAAATGAACTACCGTGAAAGTAATCAAACAAGTAACGGAGGTTCCATTAGTTAATGTCCAGAATGTGTCATACTTTTGTTGTTCTACTGATCCTTACAGTTGTTCACTTTTGAGATGTATATTGCTGAATATTTTATCCTCGTAAAAAATACGAAAAGATTTTTCTTGACAAAAACAAAAACGGATGTGTATGCAAAAGTAAAAAATAATTTATCAAGCAAATGGAATCTTTGTCATCATGAGTTGAGCATTTTTTAGATACTTCCTGGAAAAGACATGTAATTTTCAGAATTCATTTCCGTATTGTATAAAACCAACTGTAAACGTTTAGTTCTTTTACTTGAAAATTGTTTTAAAAAATGCTTCAACAAGATTTTTGTTATAAAAGGATTGTTTTGCAAAGCATTGACTTGTAAAGTTGTAAATAATGTAATTTCTGCAGTGTCATGAAAGTTTCATCCTTGAAAACAATTTTCAGTTAATTAGAAATTTTCTGATTATTTAAAATTGCTACGGAATTTTAAATTTTGATGAAGTAAACGAAAGTTTTAGGTTGCGTACTAAATTCGAAAACAGGAATCAAAAAGGATAAATTTGTACTTAACAAAATTGGAATAAAAGCAATAATGTTTTGGCTTTAATTAAATTAAAACAATTTCATATTTTACCCAGAGAAACTAAGTAAGTCCTAAACAAGTTAGCGGAGCCTAACCTCTAAATGATATCCTTAAAAAGGTATTTGAAGGAGCAAATTACTTGCTCCACCTAAACAGATCCTTTGCCAGTTGGACCTAAATCCCGGAATGTTTCTTCATCTCACAGTTTCAATTTTATTAATTGTAGCAATGGAGTTCATTTCCCACAACATCCTATACGACAGTAGAGTCCCAAAAGTGCTACCGAAAATCCCAAGCTGCTAATAAAATCCTTGAAGCAGGAAAAGTAGGAATCAACTTTGCCAGCAATTGCTAGAATTGTTACAATTGCCGAAAAATACATCCTCCCTTCCCCGGAAGAAGGCATTAATTGGGCTTTTAGATAAAGTACAGTTTGTGAAGGCTGGAATATTTTCCGGCATTTTCCCAAACATTTTCATTTCCTACTGTGAATTTCCGTTACTTATATACAAGCAAATTTAAAACTTTTATTACAGTTTATGAGTAAATATTAAAAAACTTTATGATCACGGTTTTAGAAATATTGTTGAATTGCTGAAAGGATTATTAATGGCATTTCCACCGTCACGAAATTAAATTTCTAACAAAAGTGAAACATTTTGTAGAATTTTTGGGGTCAAAAATACTGTGATTTTACTGTCGAGTTGTCATCCATTATTTCAAACAACAAAAAGATTTTTAATCAAAATCCCAGCACAAATGAACATTTTTGATAATACTCCTCGGTGATTATTAATTTCCCGGGCTTTACGAGCAACTTTTTAAATTATTATTGTTATCCTTGTTTTATTACATTTTTCATTGTTTCAACCTTTCAAATTCCTCGGTTGAACATTATACGATACATTAACTCCATTTTCTGCCTGTTCTTTTCAAAAAATTAAATTAATTGATAATCATATTTTTAATGGATTGATATCTGAATTTTAATAAACTACTCAAAATGAAGTCTGTAATCTTAATTAATAAACAATTAATAATCCAGATTGACAATAAAAAATTGAATTTCCATTTCTTTCTAACTGACATTGAAGCAGGAAAAGATCTTCTCATTCAATGATAATTGAATGCAAGGACATTTCTTTGGAAACTTCATGAATAAGTTTATACTGAATGAAATTTTCAGGAGAACTCAAGAAACTTTGTAGTTCTGTAATACTTACAACAAACATAACTCCATTCAGGAGGACACTTGCAAAACGGTATTCAAAGTCCAATTTTGCTCATTGTCCTTTAATCCTATTAACGATCCAAAAGCCAGCTCAGTTATTTCATTCATGTAATCGGATAAAGAGTTAAATTCTTTTGACGGTCATTTTAATACCTCTTTTTAATGGGAACTCGATCAACAATGATTCAAACTTTAGTAAAAAAATTTCTCAAAGCATCCTCGACATCCACGAATTGATATCCTTTCAAATTATGGATCGATTCTTGCATACAAGTCGTTTATTCGGAATCCTAAAATTTCAGGTCAAACATTTTTTTTTGCGCTTGATTTGGCTCCCGATTTAATGCTCGGTGCACCTGGAAGGTGAATATGGTAATTTTGAAAAATGCAACTCTCAATTGTTATCGATTATAACCAGGATAAAGTTGGGAAGAGAAACTGCTGTTGCAAAAAATCGTTTATTTTAATTCCAATACGTTCTGGAACCTAGGGCTTGTTCAACATGTGGCACAATCGCTCAGGCTGGGCGAATCCTTCTGGGAATCCTTTTTGTTGAGCTCTTCAGTTTCAGAAACGGAAATTATTCATGGACAGAGGAATTAAGCAAACACAGCAAAGAGGTAGTCACTATTAATTGCTCTCTGTAATTTTTTTTCTGTAATTGGATTACCACTTGTATTTCATTTTATTGATTGGTTTTTTTGGCGTATTTCCGAAGGGTTTTGGATTTAGCTTTTGATCGCAATGGAATGAGTTAATTTTAAGTATTCAGAATTAATTCAATAAAATTGAATTGGAACTTGGAAAAAGAAGTTGAAGGGTGTTTTTTTGATTATGTTATTGAGGTCGTCAGTTTTCTTCAAAATTAAACTTGAAAGAATAAATTTGAGATGTAAATATTTTTATACAAAGACGGTTTTGTTCAATGAACTTCAAGTGAATCAATCAAGTCTAAGATAATCAGTTAGCGCGGTAACTCTTGCAATTTTCCTTCATAGGTACTAGTCCTTGTTATCATTCTAATTTATTAGTTTATGAAAACTTCAAAAAGTGCCTAAAGGCTAATATGATGAAATGATTAAAACCAATAAAAGTCCAATTTAACGTTTGAGAGCCAACATAAAAACAAAAAAAGATTAATGTCGAAAGATTACACGAGATTTGCAAAATTTCGTTAAAATTTGCAGAGAAACATTTATGCATAATGTATATCAAGAAGTAATAGTGCTTCGCATTTAGCAGTATAGGTATACACTATACATATAACAGTTTCCATTTTCATTTGGGCAGTCTACAAAGAACTGCAAAGAACTCTACAGCCGAGACGATGGTGAAAGTTTCAGTACGCAGTTTTCTTTATTTTTCCAACATTATAAATTCCCTCTTGGACATTAAAGAAAACATGTGAATATCTCTTAAAACCAAAACCATGAAAAATCTTCAAATATTTGCATTTTAAAATTTAAGCTGAATTATTTTAAGAGATTTAACAGAACTTAATTTTCTTTTACAATGGGTTTTTGTGTTATTTAAATTTTATTTACATGCACAAAATTTTGTATAAAAACAATTTTAGTTTTGCAATTTAAATGTTATAAAGCAATTTTAACACTTTCATTTCACATGCATGTATGACATAGGTACACTTCAAATTGGATTAGGGAGATTTATAACTTCATAATATTATATTTTCATATAGAGAAAGCAGCATTGTTATTTTTCCATATTTTTTTTTTGTCAGAATCTGTCAGATTTATTTTTTGAATAAAATTGATGGGCCAGATTTGGTTTTTTATCTTCTAGAAATTCTGACCTTTCAGCAAAAATGTTTCAGTTGTTTAGTTCATTTATATAAATCGAAATAAACATTCATAATTTTGCAATAAATTATTAGACCCTTTATCTAAATTTGACGCGATCATTGACGCCGAACGCGTGTTACATCTATAAAAAACAAGCTGACGTAACTTTGAAAGACACAAAAAAGTTTAGGATGAGATATTATTTCCGCCCATCCCCAAAATGTTTCTTTTAAAAAAGCTGTTTCTGTCCTCGGAGAATTCTTTAAATTACACAAGAATATTTTCACATGTGTCTCCGCGAAGTAATTTTGGAAATAAATTATTCAGCACAATTTCCTTAATAGCGAGAATTTAAAATAATAACCCCGAAGTCTCCTATGGAAAAACCATTAATTTTCATCTTTAAAAAGGGCACATCCGGAGGATGTATTCCAAAGCAATAATATTTCCATGCTCATGTCGTCAACAGGATATTCTCCTATGAATTACTTAATTACCTTGTTTTCGTCAGATGCTTTTAACATGTTCCCGTGCTTCCTATATTCTGAATGCAAAAATTCACTCACATCCCCAGGGATAAATATGGCTTCGCATAATTTTGTTTGTCGTCCACATACGGGGTGGATCAACTTGCTATAGGAGCAGTTTGATGTATCCTTAAAACAATTTGGTGATCAAAATTCATAGTTTCGTTGCATGCGTGTTTTTCTTGAAATCCGCACATTAACCGTTCGGAACACTTTGAATCACGATCGCTCATAGAATAATGGATGTCGTCCGCAAGGACTATGGGAAGGACACAGACCAAGTTCAACTGCACCGGACTCGGATTCCCTCCAAGAATCGATGTGGGTTGTTGCGGCTGGGGACATGTATTGCATAGCAAATATGCCGCAGGACAATAATTCTTCCACGACACTACGGCCATAACACCACTCGTCAGGAGCAGCGCCATCAGATTGCACATCGGCCCAGCTGGACTAATTTGCATAAACGAAATTAGCGAATCCTGTTCTCAGAAGTTATCAAAGTCGAACGATGGCGCTATCCGTGTTTTGAAATTGCTCTTGTGGCAATGTGCCCGAGGGACTTTGATATCATCGTAAATTGTTGATCTTCTGCTGTTGAAAATTCTTTTTAAAAGAGTTTTTCTATTTTTGCTTGCAATGTGGCTATTTTTAAGTACTATCGTCCCCCGAATAACTTACGATGGTTCACTTGCTGAAGATTGTAATCACGGGATGTTGTCGCGAATGAATGAGTGTGGAAAAGAAAATCTAAAAGTAATTTGATAAAAAATGTTTTTAATATATTTTCTGCAGCAGAAGAGCAAACAAAAGGAGTGCCAAGTTTTGTCGTGCAGTCGAGATTTCAAAATCCCCAGACTGATTTAGAAAACACGCAATGGAAGAACTGATTTTGATTTGTTTATATTTTTGTTTTTCAGAATTTTTCATTGAAGAATTTTTCGTATAAATACACAGTAAACACACCCACTCACACAAAGAGAAACTTGGAGTTGATTGAGGTTTATTCTGTAAAGCACAGCAATAGCAATGTAAAATCACTGTTAATCGTTTTCAGTTGAAGGAAAACAGATTTTATAATTTTATTGTACCTACGAGTACCTATTATCGAACTTAAAAGTGGAACAAACGAAATTGGAATGCACATATACACTTTTTCTATATATATTACACTTTTTCTTCCTGTTTCAAAGGTATTATAAGCTCAAGAAAAATAAAATCTCCTACCGATCCTTGTTCAGAGAAACCGTATTCATAGAAATACTTTAATATATATCAACGAAGTTGAGAATTTGAGATAACATAAACATATCTCTAATAATCTAATAAAACCGTTATTCTATTTTCTTTGAAAGTGTAAAGCATTTCTTCCGTCGAAAGCGTTTATTGAATCTGAACAAGGATTCCTCTAATATATTCCCATTCAAAACAACAATGAACAATTATATTTTCCGTTGTAGGAAAACACGCGTTGTCCTTGTACATGGGAATTTTATCAAAAGAAAAAAAATCGTTTAGCATGTTTTCATAAATATAGAATGATTTAGAATCGCATAAATAAGATAATGTCCTTATACAAGCAGCCTCTAAGTATCTGCGATGTTTCTATCTAGCATGTGCGAGGGCGCGGGGCTTCGTCTGCCCTGCGGATTGTAGCAAATTTGAACTGGGCGTCTAATAAATATAAAAGTCGGGAGACGGTGTTGGCTAGTTCGTGTACAGCAACACTTTAACAGAATTGTTCTCTGTATAAGAATTCATTCGTTTGGATGTGAATCCTTTTTCCAGGACGACAACGTTCTCATTTCACAATTTCACAATATACATATGCATGAGTAGAGTATTTGTTTTTTCTGTGCTGGCGAAAGAAATGTTCTTTCGTCATTTAAAACGTCTTTGGTACAGTTAATCAAAATGCAGGAATTGCAGCAAATAAATTTACAAATTGACACTAAGAATTCAGTCTATGAAAATTGTTCACATCAATTAGGTTAATTAAATTGAAAAATCTCCTGGGCAAATTTCCAGGAGTGAATGAGTGATTCAGATTAAGATGAAGAAATAAGAATATCGGTATTTTCAGTAATTCCTGGATTACAAAATCGGTGATTTTGTTGTTGCGGACGAATGCAGTAGACTGGAGAATATCGCGGATAAAAAGAATTTAGGACTGGATTGAGAAATCTTTCACACAATGAATTATTTAAGACGTGTTAGCTTTTTGACTTCTTCTCATACCCTTTGGTCAAATAAACAAAAGATTTATGGGTTTTTCACTGTCTGGAATAAATCAAATATTTTAGATATAAAGTTCTTCGAAAAACAGGATACAATAAACAGGTCCGGATTGGAGCGATTCTATTTGGGATAGGAGACATGAAATTTAACATCGTGGTCTTTTTTAAGCGTAGGGTTTACAATAAGTAAAAGATTGTGTGTGTTTGACAACAGAACTTTGCTAAGGATAGAATTATATTACATGTTTTCTTGACAAAGGACCAAACTGGCACCAATGGAGGGAATGAGAAGCTTACGATTTTTATTCGGAAGACGGAATTCGATTTGGGAAGTTATCGAATTATCGCCTATTAGTTCAGAAGGTTTTCTTTTGTTACCAAAACACAATGCGACAGTTTCCGATGAAAACGAGAATTTTATTCAATAGAAAATCTGATTGGTTTACTTAAAGCTCTATATTGTATTACTGAAGACAACAATGACATTTTGATGAACATAACGAAAATACTGTAGAGTGTAGATAATAAATAAATTAATGGGAAAAAGTTACTGAAACTTCCTTTTTCTGAAAATGTAAAATACGATTTGTAGACTGAAACAAATACCAGTAAAAACTGGTTGATTGAAAAATAAACCTAAAACGTTTTGGTCTAAAAACTACACTTCTTGTATTAACTTTGTCGTTCATTCGATAAGCTTCACAGAACACCAGAGTTGAGATAACATTATAAAACAAACGCTGAGGCTTAATTAAGGGTTAAGTAAAATTACGGTAATTAAAACCGAAAAAAAAGTGGTACACCTTTGCTTGCAATTGCAACTGCAATTAAACTTTTAAGTGCTCAGCAAAGTTCAGGTCAGTGAGAGTGCATTTAGACTTTACGTATGACACACATAAATGTTATGAACCCATGGCAACATTATCCTTTGGGAAGAAATTTTCATTGCATTTATCCCGTTTAAGAGAAACAAGGAAACGAACACTGTTTTGTTGCTAGACGATGGCAATTCTCCGCACCAACTTCAACAGAAATGCAACCATTTCTAAATTCCATCTTAAGCATTCGAGCTCATTTCGAAGTTATCCTAAATTGGAATGCTTCACCCTAATCCTTGAATGTTGTTATGGTTTTCTACGCTACCATAAATAGGTTCTTTGAGAACTCGACATAATCTGCCTATGCATATACAAAACTGTTCTATTTTTAAACGATTTTTAATTATTGACTTCCTTTGAATCCAAGTAATAATTATATACAGCAAACCACAGTTAAAATATTTGATCGATCAATCAATTTTGAAAGTTTAACGAAGTGATATAAATACTAACCGCAATCAATTAAATTTTAATTTAAAAATACTTATTGTTATATCCGTTTTTGGAAGTTGACAATATAATCGAAGATTGCACATGATAATTCAATTATTAATTTTATCGGGTAATACAATACTTTGTACCTGTTGCTGTGGTTCAAGTTGTTAGTGTCCAATTTCTAGAATAATTTAATTGTTTGGTCAGCATCAACATCATTATAATTGTTTGTGTAGGTCATTATTAAAAATTTTTGTGCAATTAAAACTTTATAATAACCATGAAATATCAATTATTTTTTGTTCGTAATCGATATGATTAAGAATAGGCCAAAGTTTTCAATATTTTTAATGAAGCTTTTCAGAAAATGAAAATTTGAATTCTATTTGAATGATGATTATAAAAATTATACACAATCCTGACATTTTTATAAAATATGTAATGCGAATTTTCTTTCTCATGTTTAAATAGAGTTCGAAACTCAAATCTTAAAATGCAAATTCAAGTGAAATTTTACGAATTCAGAAGGAGTTAAAAATTGATTTCCTGTCGAAATAGACTAGAGGTATGAAATTAAAGGAATAGGATACCTCTAGTACAAGGACTTATACATTTTATCTGCACATTGTGATTGCTGAACAAATCATGATTACGACTTTACTTGAATTCAAAATGGTTTCCATTCAACGATGAAATTCTGCAACGAATTAAATATCATATTTTATTACAGCAGAGTCAATGGAAATCGGAATGAAAAGGTGACAAAGAATTTATACTGTAGGTACTCTCGTTTTCAAAGGATCAATTACATTTTGAAGTATTCATTTGTGAGTTTTCTTCAGAAACCCTTTCACAGATTTCAAAGGAAGACACTCCTGACTGAGTTCAAAAGTATATTTATATTCAGCATAACTTCCGTATTACAACAAAAGCGGATATAAAACGAATTTCTTTGTAAGTAACTTTTTTAGTGGGAACTTAATTTTTGGATACGAATTAAGTTTAGTAACTGTGAAGGTAAAACCATTTCACAATTTCCCAACGGATAGATTATATTACCAAAGGAATGAAAACTTGCATGATTGAAACAAAATTAAGATATATGAATGTAAATTTAAGCTTCTCACACAACACCTGAACTGAAACACTGTAAAATAATGTTTTAACGACGAATTTATTTGCACTTTCAGAATTTTAATTAGTTTACAACTTTTCACGTTTTGATGTGTTCTCAAGTGCAACCGAGTATCATTTTCCTTTCAGCTTTATTCAGGATACATAAAATGAGTTCATAATTAAACCAAATTTTTGTTTTTGGTGCTTGTAATCTGTATTCTCCGCTTTCATACAAAATATCAAGAGATTTTAAAAAAGAATATTTCAATGAAAATGTGCCCCACAATTTAATTGGGAAGTGGATCAGTAGTTGAAATTGGATTTTTATATAGGTAGTAACCTGAAAAATGTAAATTAAGCTTTGATAAACAACGATAAATATTTTTGCAGTACTTTTATCTCAGAGTACCGCAAATCCTGTCGTCGCAACATTTAATCTGCAAAAACAAAAATCAATTAACAATGATGGACATCACTAACGAACCACGCTATACTACTGCACCTACAAATATAATATGTACCTATATATGATTCTGATTTCTGTGATAGATTTGCAATTGGTTTAGCAATTGATGACTATTCCTACTGGTTTTGTTGCTTTTTGGTGTTAGAAAGAAAATTACTATTTTTCATCATATACTGGAACAACAACGTGAAAGAGCAATTTGTTCGTTCATTCTTGTACGTGATCTCAAAGCGCAACCTTCGAGCGCATGAAATCAATTAGTAATCAGAAATAATTTTCGCATTAGTTCGAAGTTATGCTAGCGTTCATTCCTCGCCAAAATCTAGTAAGAAATGCTCCAAAAATCTTAAATCATAGACGAACACGGAACAGATGGCATTGGAAATAATTTGTGTGGTCCCAGATTTACTCAGCACATGCAGCTAGGTGTGTGTATGAATGTTACGAACAAATCCATTATATTCCATTTTGTGCTTTGCAAATTTTATTTAATACAGCTTAAATGCTTTTAAATGTCGAACATATTTTTGACTTGCAGTAAAAAGAAATTGTGTCAATGAAATTGAATTCCATGTTTTCCTAGCAACAGAGGAATGCTAATACATAATACATATTATGAAATTAGAAAATATCCTATAATAATGTAAATAATGTATGACCCTTTTATTATTATTACTGTGAAATAGGTCGAAAGGGAAATGAGTAAGACGACACTGCCTAGTGCAGTCATTCTTGAAATGTTCCATCCCTGATATATTCTACATTCTAGTGAATGGTAGAATGAGACTTTGACTGGAGAGTGGAGCGCTCTGTACACATTTAGAGAAAAAGAAGCACTTTCTATGCCTCATCACTTGAGATCCGATAACATATTCAAATAAGTTTGTCTATTTGAGAGAAAGTTGACTTTTCAACGTGTTCACGCACAGAAATTACGGTTTATGCAAAACAATAATCCAAGAAATTTCCAGTTGTAAGGAACGACAATCCGCAAACATTTCTCAAAACATTCCCAGAATAAGTTCACCATGAATAATTCAATAAACTCCTTTGGAAGTGTCTCTTTGCGTTACTAGACCACATTTGGGCCTACTTTCACCATTGGTGGTTGCAATTTTTCATCCCTGACCTTATTTAGCCTTTTAAAATTTTTGGGTGGGATGAAATTTGTGCGGCACGAGATACGAAATTGGGTTCAGCTTCTCGAGGTCAATTCATCCAGGGTACGTTGGTGGGTGGGAGTATAAAGGACAAAACCAAGACTTCGGGAAAATCCCCTTTTAGTTGGAGGTTTGCGAAAAGTTTCAGCAAAAATATATTAAAAACATGAAATAAGTTTTAAATTTGTAAAAGATTTATGTAAAATTTTATGTTGTATGAACATGAATAATACAAATAAATAGTAAAAAAACATTGTTTGTTCTTCACTAAAACAAAATTTGTTATTTAAAAATTCTGCGCAAGTTAATCTTAAGCATTGCTCCGTTAGTCCGTTATGGCGTTAATTAACCAAAAGTACTTCACTCTGCTGATTTAATAATTCATAACTTGGGGACGAACTCCTCCCAAATTATTTATGTGATCCTTCTTGTATCTACTCAACAATTCATATCTCCACTTATAGTTAATTGCTATAAGTGTTGGTAATTTCCCTTCGCATAACTATCATTACAAATTTACGACATAGTTCACCGCAATTTCCCGGAAGGATATAACAAACAAATTGCTCCTTCAACGCAATGTATACGCACACAATTTTCCCCCATAATTACCCTGAACTAATGTTAATGAAATTACTTTCGAAAAGGAGTAATTGTAGATAATCTGCTTAAATTAAAGTTGCGAAAATGAAATAATGATTGCCGCAGTAAAAATCTTCCCACCAATGAATTGTCATCTGATAACGATTTGCCCAGATGGCAAAAGTTATGCTTGGGAAGGATCATTACGACGGTGAATAGTCTCCAGGAATATTTACCCCATTCCGCAAATATTTACTTTGGGAGTTGTCGTACGGATTGTGTATGAAGTGCGAACAAATTAGAGGACGTTTAGGGATGCCCTCATTAAAAATCAATACCCATCTTTTGTTGCTCCCGATAGCAGCAAGGGTATAATAACGCAATCCGGCCAAGTTAAGGATTTTACTCAAGGGATTTCTGGCGCCAGAATACAGTCAAGAAGTTCCAGCTGACGTGGTTGTCGGATAAGGCTGACGAAGTATTTTAAAATCCCAAGAATTCATATCGCCGGACAGATAGGGATCCTACTTTGCTGCGACATTTTATTGCTCCCCAGAAGTAGGAGTCGAGCACCTCCCCAGTTCAAAGCAATTTTTTGGCAGTGAATTTTATCTTTGGAAATAAAAGATCCGCCCATAGCGAGAATATTTTATGGGGAAATAAAAAAATTTATTGAATGCAAATTTATGCAAATCGATTGTTACTGACGGCTCCCTTAGGCTAATTTGGTTAATGCGCTTACGGCTTAATGCACATACGAAGCTTTCTTAAATGAGCAAGTCGACTCACAACTAACAAAGCAACTAATTATGGCCATATAGGAAGTTACTAAAAGTGCTCAGATGCTCCTATGCTGGCAAATGCGAATTTTCTCTATGCAGCATCACACCTTGCAGCAGGTAATCTCAAATTGCATCTCCCAGGATGGGGCAAAGCACCTGCTTCAAAATCAAACCCTTCTGCCTTTCTTCTGGATAGCTCTTCTGGTATGTGCCAGTTCTAAACGGTTTTAATGAAACTTTTACGATTTCATTGAGTTAATTCAATTTCAGAGCAGCACCGTAAACGAGAAACTGACAGTTGAGGACTGTAATTAACTATAACTTAATTAAATTCCCTTCCACATGAATATTAGTTTTTACTAAGAAACACGAGTTATTTTCCATGCTGTATGAAACTGTTAGAACTATTAAACAATTTTTTATTTATAAATAACACATAAAATACTCAAATTTCTGTTTGTTTATTGTTTCTGTTTTTAGTAAATTAAATACATTTCAAACTCAATCAAATTCTGTTCCATTCCATTGATGTTCCATTCCGTTGATTAATCAAGTAGTAACTTCTACCTTACCGCCTAAAGTAGCTCCGCAAGATTAACTTAATTTCTCAATGTGTTCTCCCCGTTTTTGAAGTTTTATTTAAAACGAAAAGAAAATAATAGCAACTGTCTTAATTGTGAAGATGCTAAGATAAAGTTAAGTAACGTATGCAATCAAATTGCATAACTTCATTTTCACGAGAAAAATCCTATTTTTTTATACAAAAAAAACTTTACAAATTGAAACTAACAATTTAGAATGTGTCGACAAAAGTCAGTTTTCAATAAACAACCTGACAAAAAGTCTTACGGGATAAACCTCCAGATGTGGAAAAATATCTACGTTGAATTTTCTGCATCTTCCCATTTGTATGTAAAAGTTGCTTTGATTAAACAAAAACTCACTGAAAACACAATCATGTTCTCCAATGTTTCTTCATTTTAAAAAGTTGCTATAAAAAACTTCGTCGCCACTACGATTTCATGTTGCACAAAAAACGGATTTATATTAAAATAGAATAAAATGGCATTACAGACCCTAACAACATTCCCCATTCCGAAACCGATACCGACCTTAACACTGTCGATATCCTTTCAGTGACATCCATATCAAATAATCCTTATTTACTATTGTGTATCTGTTCAACACAGAGCTACAATATTTGTTGAAACCGTTGTTACTTTTTTGACAAGGCTTTTGCTGCGTGACTTCGTAATATTGCGACCGTTGAATATATTTATATTGACTTTAGTTCAATTCAGTTGTACAATGGTATACGATTTCTCCTGCTGCATGTCCTTGTCGTTTCTTTTCATAAGTAATTGAATCGGCAGGATAACAAAACGTCTATCGAATATCCAAACAAGTCTAACAAGCTGGTCCTGAATATCCTGCACATTTCACAGTTGGTTGCATGTAAAATGTTTGTGTTTCGCAGAAAAAGATCCTTTCTACATTCTACATATCTATGAAGATATCTGTCTGTATGAAATTCTCCGTGATGACTGTTTATTTCACAAAAGTTTATGTTTGGAAATCAGGTTATTTTTTATGTTTCGCTTATTCACATAGGTCATAGTTTACGGCGGCGGCGCGGCGTGTCTTCCAACCAGTAGTCCTTCGTCATTTAGCTGAAGGTTTTTCACTAAAATCAATGTTTACCAAAAAAAAAATAAAATTAAAAAATTTAAGTAATCCCCGACACAAAAAAAACTCTAAAAAGTAAAAAAATAAAATGTCTCTCTCGGCCTTTTATAACTTCATTAAAAGAACCTATTAATATTTTTAAGATGAGCGTCGCCGCGTTGAGGGACCGCTAATATAACGCTAATATAACCATTCGTTTCGGAGCTACGATGCCACAGACAGACAAACACACAGATACACAGCACGTCAAACTTATAACACCCCTCTTTTTGCATTCGGGGGTTAAAAATGGAATGTTTATGCAAAACACCGAAAGAATTCAAGAGATTTTTTGTGTTTTTCGAATCACTCAGGACTCCTGAGTCAGGAGTCTGGACGTAAAAGTGTACACAGGTAAAATCCTGCTCGTATCTTCTGCAATTGGCAAAATCATTCTTCACTTCCTTAAGTGATAAAATCACGTTTTTTTTTGTTCGGCTCAGTATTCACTATCACCATTGATCCTTTTAGGAGGAAATTACATTCTCATCGTTGGGTATGATTTGCATTACAAGCAAATGTTCATCCTGCAAATGAGAGTGCTCTAAATCATCCTGTGCGTCCCGAGCACTTAAACTGTGTGTATTCTTCCTTACAGGACGATATATACATAAGAGTATGTATTCATTTTCATGCCTAATTGTCCTGACGTTGTCGGATGTCCGGAATGTGAGGCAACGAAAAAGTCCTTTTTCACAGTCATTGATGGTAGCTTTTGCTTTATTCAGGCTTTGCAAAATTACCGCCTTAAGGATTAGTGTCAATAGGTCCCAGTGCAGAATGGGAATAAGAAAGCTGAGGCAATATGTGTGATAGAATTTTTATTGCACTTTATCCTTCCCATGGATAACGGTGGGCCGCTGTAGACAGCTGACAGGATTAGGTGAAAAAGCCTAAGCTACAATGGAGTGAATGGTAATGTCATAACACTACAACAGCAGAAAGAGTTTTTCCTCCCCCCGTCTGGATTTCTTCGGTTTTACCCTTTCCATAGATGTTTATATGCTCACTTTATGCCAGGGGAAAATTATTTCTGGCACGTACATTCCATGACTGGGAAAGTATCAAATGAAGGAGCGAAATGCAACAATTCAGAACAAATTAATGGACCGAGTGAATTCCCTGAGGAACAACGAGACTTTGCTAACATGTTTCCGGGACCTGAATAAATTCGACTTTCCGTTCACAACTCAAATATCCGCATTTTCACCACCTCCCTTTTGTTCAATCTTCCTTCTTCATCATCCACCAATGCTCATACGGGTGAAAACCTCTATGGCCGGAACAACACTGAAAAGGGTAAACAGTTTTACTTTGATAGTCGTTTTATATATGTTTGCACGATATTAAATTGTTTCAATATTTGCTCGATTCTTTTTTGTTGCTGTGTGTATACAAACTTTTAGCTTCGCAGCAACATCGAGATTTATGGAGCAAATCTAATTTCAACATTATTGCCGAGATTGAGAAGAGTTGTGATTAGATAAAACTTGACTGGCTCTAAGCGAGGAGACATATTCCGAGATCTTCATTTACTAAAGATGCGAATCCTGGCAGGGTAATCAAATAAAAGGATATTGTATTCATGAAAGAATACGACCTTTGTCAAAGAAAGTTTTATCATGCATGGTTGGGGATATATTTTTGTTTGCCAAAATGAAATAAGAGACCGATTTTTATTCCGAAAGGCAAATTGCAATAATTTTATTATGGAACACATTTAGATATGACATACCGATATATCAATGTCCCGAAATGTTTCGCCTATTCGATTTACAGGAAGTCTACAAAAGTTGATTGAAAATTCGATTCAAAATTTCTTGTGAGGTTTTTCTCTGTCCAATGAAATCAGCCTTTCAATGTTGACAAGGGTTTTTCGAAAAGGCAAACAATCGAAATTTATTGAACATTATAGACACAATAAACATTATATTGGTATCGACTTTACAATACTCGTGTGGATGATCCTTGTTCAAGGATGATTACGCAGTGTAAAATACGGAAATTTCAAGCTGTTTTTAGATAAACATGTACATTGTACACTTTTGAAATAAATTCACTTTGGTAAACACGAAATGGGTAAACATTCACATAAGTATGAACTCATTTTAAACGGGGAGTGTTTAAACTTCATCCACCCTCAAGGGTAATTTGTCGGAGTAATTAATTTCGTTTGCCTTTTGGTGGTATGTAATTATCCTTTTCAGTGGCTTATTCCTACGAGATTTCGATTAGTACCGACATGTACGTATGTTTGTATTTTTGTGTTTCATAGAGAGCTTGTAATGACTGTTTGAACAACGATTTTTAACTTTAAGTACTTTTGGAAATATCTTTTAATTAGCGCCAAAAGCGTGATGAGTTTTGTGCTTAAATGTTAATCATTAACAATAAATTATCGACGAGTTTCACCATTAACTGTATTACTTTTAATTTAATAGCCCGATTAATTATTGATATTAAAGTCAGGCAAATTGCTCTAAATTAATTTAAATAATATTGAAAATCCATTTACAGCAAGGTTCTCCTATTTGTGCAGTGCATCCTTACAAACATTTCAATTATATTGAATTGAATTGAATTTTGTACGAACTCCGGTTCAAAATAGATAGATATTTTACAGTCCTTTCATGCAGGATAATAGCTCGTAATCCTTCCACAGAATGCACATCTTCACGTAATCATCTTTATTCAACATTCCATTAATTTTATTTTGATTTACCGTGCTTTAGAAATATTGGATGCGCCATGACAAAATGGACACAGATTATCTTTTATTATTGTGCAGTACTGAATATAATTTCCATTTCCAGGACCCTTCTCTATAATACAGTATAATTACCTTCAATCCAGGCAACAGTTATATAATAATTCTGTATCATTATTTTTTATTATTCTTGCAGTTTCATGTGGAGTAGGAGTCGACATACACGTACAAGGATTCACAACAGCAGGAGGTTTCATAATGTAAGAATTTAATTATCTGAAATATTTTTTTTATTAAACAATAGTAATTTCATCTTTGTTTTTATACTATTTGCAGATTTGCATCCTTTCTAACATTCTTTTTCGAGATTAAGTGGGTCATAACTCTATTTGTACAGCTTCTTTTAGCAAGGTCAGTTGAAGAGTATTATTTCTAAGAACACAATTTGATTATGCAAATTTGATTTTCGGGGTTTACTAATTAGAAATCTCTTATCTCTACCACGACTTAATTGAGTTTTATTCCCAAAAAAAACTTTAGTAAAGTTTGCAATTACTGTATTCAATGATGGAGAAACGTGAGGCTCATCCACACTGCCTTGAAGGCATGCAAAGTCTAATGGAAAAAAACCAATTATATCAGATTGTTAAAAACAAGAGGTTGAGTGGTAATGTATCAAGTCAAATGAACCACTCTCCTTTTAATCTAATACCTGTTTACCTTTACCAATGAATCTTTCGAGCACGTCCTTGAAATTAGTTCAAAGAAGTGTGAGATCTCAACATTATTCTGATTGTGGTAAAAGTTTAAATTCGAAAAGCAATCCACTAGATTGTATCCTTTTGCATATGTCGAGTGATGCTCCTGTTTATTATTCATATTACCAAATCTTCAACATGAACAAGGATCTCGTCAAAGGAATAGAGAAGCCTCTCATTCATGCATCCACTTGATCTTATGTAGTTTTAATTATAAAACTGCTTAAAAACTTCGCCATCATTTAAAGACTTTAAGTAAGCGGAAATTTTTTATGAATACATTTATGCTAAGTGGAGAGATGGAAGCAGTAAAAATTTCCAACATAAAACGGAAAATTCTGTGTTCTGTTGTCAACGGATTCCTCATAAAACGAACGTGTTTGAATTATTTCACGCATTTATCAACCTGAAAATTGTGTATTTCTTAAGGACGACCGACACGTGGTGAAAACCCAGTTATCTTCAACGAATCTAGTTTATTATCTTTATAACACTCCACATATTATTTTCCCACATCCTGGTTAAAAAACTCAACGAAACAATTTCCATCTGGTTTTGTTGTCATAAAAAAAAAAAATTAATCAATTCCCAATTCCAGTGACAATTTATCTAGCTGTGTTCAGTGTTGGAGTACCTGTAAACTTTTCGGGGGTTGGCGGATCACCCCCTTCTACATTGCCTTCGGAGTTGCTCTACTGATTTGGCCCCACAATCTATGGATTAGCTACGTGGCCGGCGCCTTACTCCTCGTCCTGGCAGTTCTCCGACTATTCACCTTATTTCGATTCATCGGCGGCACTAAGGGTGAGGGACTCTTACCTCAGCGGGACGATTTGTTTGATAAGTAAGTATCACTTATAATGCAAAACCATTAATTTTCTATCAGTAAAGTTTCCTCTCCTTTCCATGTTACGTTTGCCTTGTCCTTCATTGGATTCTGAAAATCAAAAAAAAATGTTGTTTTCGATGCTCTTGAAGTTCTATTTACTTTCGATAGGTAGCAAATATTATTGAAATTCGAAATCCGTTGAAAAATGCATTTAAATTCTAAATAGAACATATCAAATTCTATATAGAATACTAAATCCTGTTCAACGCTTTTAAATAGAAAAAAATCTTCTTCAACTCTGAAGTCCAATTGATGGAAAACTTCGGAAAAATATTTCCTTTTGCACACATTGAGAGGACTTCAAAGAGTGCCAAATTCCGACATGTACCGTTCAAGTATTTGGAATTTGCGGCGTTCACAAAAATAATTTTAAAGTCACTTCCTTTTAAAGGTGAAGCTCGCTTACCGGAACATGACCTGAAGTTTCCCTCGTTTTTCCATTATTGATTTTAATAAATAATTTATATGTAGTACCTACAATATAGAAGATCTAAACAGCAACGAAATTTACTCATGTGTTTATTTCACAACACAATTCATTAATTATTTGGTAATTTTCCTTCCAACTATTTTACGACACAGTTCCAAATAATTTTTTATCTATATTATCAATTTCCTTTCTAATCAATGTTGCAGTTCCTATTGGATTTTTTTTACATATCAATGCATAAATAAATAAATAAAAATAGAATTCGAAACACACAAATACGAAATTAAATTTGTCTGTGCAGTGAATCCACCACAAGGCATAAATTTCAATTATTTGACTATAATTCAACGAGCTCTAAATTGGCAGAGTGGTTTTCGTTGCTGACTAACAACAATTGCGTTTGTCTTTGACCGCAACCTTAATTTCAATTGGCACCTGATGCAGTCGATGTGCACAATCGATTGAAGGCTTTGAACTATTGGTTAATTTTAGTTAATCGAAATTATCTATCTTCTGCGTTGTTTCTGCGCAATGAAGCGATTTTAGGGAATTGAAATTCTCAGAATTAATTAAGGATGTGTAAATTGTTTTCATTGATGAACGTTATCGATTACGAATCACACTCCCGAATAAATTGTTTACTTGTTTCTTTCAGATCTGATGGTCTTTCCGAAGGTTTTGATGATTCTTTTCCTGAAGTTTGCCGGAATTTAGAAGATGAAGAACCGATTGATGGCGATCATTAGTCAAATTTGTATAGTGTGTAATATTTTTATACGAAGACAATAAGCAATAAATTTGAGCAGTTTTGAAATAAAATAATAAGACGTAAACCTATGTTGTTCATATCCATATCTTCAATGAATTTCCAAAATTATCCTTTCATGATGTCACAGTAATGATTGCTGAATGAAATTCTATCAAATCCATACAACACAATTTATTTTAAATATATTTATATTAAATACAATTGTTAAATAATATAAACAAACCTGCGTAGATATAAAACCTCCACAGCAGATAAATGGTTTCTTAAAAAAGAAGTAACGAAAGTTATTATATTACTCAATCTTAACACTTAAAATTGTAAAAATAAAGATCAAAAATTATAAAATATAAAATTATACAGAACCAGGATTTTGAAACTGAAATACAATAATATTGTTTTTTGAGGAGGACATACAGAGAAAATGTAAGACTAACAACATTTTATCTCTATGAAACAATAATATGATGTTCGGCAAACTAATTGAATGACTCTACACTTTTAAATATTACTGTGACGATTGGTTTGATCGTTTCTTTCGACTGAATAGCCTGAACATTCCAGATTTCTTATCCTTGTCCTTACCGCCGTCACCTTTAACTCCAGATACGGACGAAATCGATTGTGCCTCGCTTTCACTAGAACTTTCGGCGGACATTCGAGACATTGCTGTAATAGAGTCTTGTTGATAAGATACTGGTCTTCCGGCTTCAAATCGTGAAGGTCCCCAACCTATTAAATATACAAGTAAAATTCAGATGTTGTTTAACAAATCGAAATTATAAGAAAATGCCACAAAAAAGAACGCTTTATCTAGAATTCTAGTGAAATTGCAGAAGCATTTCAAATTTAACTCACTAAAACAAACAGCGTGCTTGTTTTTATCATCATGCAAAAAGAATATTAGTTTTGAAAGGCATCAATTTTGCATTATAGATATAGAATATCAATGAGAGTTGAAGCAAGCAAGATGTAGTAAGGAAAACCCAACACTGTTCAGATTTTAAGAAGTATCATAATTAAAACTACGAAGGCAGCAGGAAAACGTTTTCTAAGTGACTTTCTAACCCGCAGGATCATTGTTGTTAGCTCCGTAGCTTGGATTGTTGACCAAGTTGTAGTCCACGTTAAATCCGTGATGATGCCATGTGGTTCTGCTTGCTGGGCTATTTCCCACCGATGATGATGTCTTTCTAAAGGACGACCCACTGGAATTGTACCCAGCAGTGTTATTACCTTGATAGTCCGCATTTGGTGCGGCTCCTGTGAAGCTACTGATCCTTTGCTGGACTCCAACTGGCGGCATGGAAGATGGTAAAGGTGGTGGATTTTCTGATACATGTGGGTTTTACTTATAAGTTTATGTGATACTAAATAAAACGCAGTCTGTTGGTAGTTCGCAAGTGTAGAAGTGTGATGCGAATTTATTTTCAGTTGTTTTTTTTTTAATTCTTTGTCTTTTTATTCAAAAACATATTTAATTTACTTCCCTTAAGAAAGTTTTTTTCTTTTACACCAATTTCATCATTATTAATTATAAATGAAATTTAATCAATAAATTAAAAATATTTGAAAAACAATGTTGATTATGTATTTTAATTGAAAATTAAAACGTTTTTGAAAATTAAAATGATTGTGAAAATTAAAACTGAGAAGAGACAAATTTTGTTGGTACCTAATGTTTAATATATTTACACATATTATATCGTGAAATCTGATTAAATTTTGATGGTTTCATTTATTATATAAATGTTGTTATTCGAATCATGATCTGTTGTTATTATTAAATATTCATGTGCATAAGATTCTCTTTATATTTCTTTTGATTTCTCTCGGAAAATCCTTGCATTCAGAATATAGTCATAAATTGTGTGATTCTTATGTGATTTTTAATGTGTTTGTTATGTTCATCAGAGAATTTGAATGTGTTTCATATTTACAACGAGCAATGCTCGGTAAATGTTATTAACTCACCTGAGTGCCAAAGATCATCATTTGAACCATTTTGGATGCCAGTTACTCTCGTAGGGAGAGTGGCCGACTGCATTGAGAACGACCTTGTTTGGACGCTTCCATAGTTGCTGTTTGAGTCGGGGTGTTCTGTTCAATTAAATATATAAAAATAATTATTATAGCAATTAAGTTGGTATAGGAGCAAACTATAATCCTGAACTAAGGAAAAATGGTAAACACACAGAGAAGCAAGAAGCAAGTAGCGCAGTTTCATTAAACAAGAAACAAAATTGCTTTATAATAATTTACAATATATACAAAGTAGTTAACGTATAAAAGTTTGAAATAAACAAAAGTATAGAAACTACAAGTTGTTAAAAAAAATAAGTTTAACCTAAAAATGAGGTCATCTTTATTTCAATGGTTAGTGAGTACGACACACTTGGATTCTAGACCTACCGTTACTTCGATTCCTCATCAGGACGATGTTGTCCACACTTTGCCTTTGTGGTACTGGTGGAGGAGCACCTCGCGGTGGAATTGGAGGCTTCTCTGCAAAACCATGTGAACTGGTTGATGGTGAGGAATCTGCTGAGCCAGGAGACATTTGCCCTTGCTGAAAGTAAAATTAATATTGAAGCAAAGCAAAATTTCAGCTGTGGCTGGCAAACTATACATTAGTCTGTTGAAGGAGTTGATGTTCAGTCAATTCTTTTCTTTTCTGTAGAAAATTCATTTGTGGTGTATTTGAACTGCCACCAGACATACTACTACCGACAGAATCATGTCTTGAGCTACGCCTTTGTGAGTCAGGTGAAGATGTTCGTGAGCTAACTGGTGAAGTTTCGACATGATCTTGACTAGCTGATTGGATGTCAAGGAAACTATTTGTTTGCTAATGAAAATGTAATGAAAAAGCATGCATTAATATTAGCCTATTGTATTAAAACATGCATAGCTTGTTTTTGAAATATTTTACAATGTTCAATATTCATAGTCCCACTAACTAAAGAAATTTAATGTTTTTAACTTTCCGAAATTTTATACTATAAGTTTTTATTGAGAATTAAAACCAATTTCAATATATTTAAGCATCCCATCTTCCATTAAAAAGTTACCTTCATTGATTCGTCGTAGCTTAAGAGTTGTAGATTAGGAGGAAGACTAGCGTGGAAGGAAATTTTCTTAACCCAATCGTTCATAACTTCGTATGAAGAGGCCTCGAACAAGAATTCCGATCCGTCAGGAAGCTTTAATCGGAAGACGTATTTTTTCTTGGTGTAATCTTCTGCTCTCTCGCACTTCGCATTCAATATATTAACAGGAGCCGTTGCTGCCTTCTGCTGTATAAAGTCGTTTTCATCTTTGAAGAAGCACAACAGTTGTCCGCACAGAACTGTGTGGAATGTTTTCCACGATCGAACCGGTGCCCTTCTACCTCCAGTAAGCTCATGTTTTCGCTCCAAGATCCCTTGAATTTCCACTGGGGGTAATTCAAAAGGTTCGCCCTTTTGATTTTTCCTGAAACTTTGTGCTCGTCGTCTTGTGGTGAATGAAGGTGTTCGTTTTGGTTGTTTTGGAGCTATTTTCATACTCTCTGCTCTTTTCACTGTACTCTCAGATCCTCTGCGCAAAAGATCTCCAAATATTGGTCCTGATGGTGATTTTTGCAAATTATAACTGTCATCGTAACGAGACATACTGGGTGAATTTGGCGAATATGGACCACTCACTGTAACCATGGGAGATGAGAAAATAGGACTCTTCTCCTGCACACCATTTGTTTTATTCTCAATTTGTTTGTCCGTTCTTCGGCGTTCTTCATTTAATCTTTGGAATTCCTTTTGTTTGATTGCCTCAACTCTTTCCTTCTCCAATCGTTCTTTTTCCAATCGTTTAGCAATCTTTTCTTCTTCAAGTTGTTTTCTAAATCTCTGTTCAAGAAGAGTTATTCTTCGCAATGCTTGGAATTTATCTTCCTGTGCAGAAACTGTCTTTTCGAAATCTTGATGACGTCGAATTAAGTCTTCAACTTGTGGGATTGAATCGCCGAGTTTCGATTCTTTTAATAGTGGCTCTCTGCTGTAAATCCAATTTTCTAATATCTCAGCTTCTTTCAAAAACAGTCTAGTATCTAAGTTAAGCTCATAGATTTCTTTTCTTTGTTGCAGTGTTCGCAACAATAAATCTTTTCTTTGATTCAACACTTGAATTTTATCCTCGATTTCGTGAGCCAAAAAGTGTTTTTCCTTGATTAATCTTTCACCATTCATTGTAAAGCGATCAAATGCTTCATCACGAGATTGAATTTCAGTTGTATGTTCTTTAATGCTACTCAGAAGAGCCTCTGCACCAGCTACAGTGGTCGCCAAGTCAGGGGCAGTGATCTTCGCCAGCATTTCATTGATCCATGCAATGAGATCTCTGTACTCATCAAAATATGACTGTAATTGTTCTGCTTGTTTCAATTTCTCTTTTTTAGTGTCTGTTTTCTTCGTGAGATCCTTCCACGCGGCAATAGTCTCTTCTTTTTTAGAATCGATGTGTTCTTGCGCATCAGGATAGACCTCGGCTAGTTTAACAGCCTCACCTAGAACAGAGTCTACTTGTTCTCGCACAGCCGCTAATTCAGCTTCATAAACGCAATGTTTCCTTATCAATGCCTGAATAGTCTCCAGATCTTGGCCATAATCCTCCGATAACAAAGCTGATTCCTTCTCGTTGATCAGTGATATGGTTTCGTCAGCTGTTCTATCGTAGACATGAACTTGCTTTGCTCCAGCCAAGGCATCCTGGCGAGCATTGACAAGATCCTTCAGCTCTTCCCACAGTTGCTTGGTTTCATCACGTTTTGCCTTTATTGTGGCACGGAAAGGATTATTGTCCTTTATGAGAAGCTCTCCTTTAACAAGACTTGCTTGAACTCTGCCCTCGTTTGCCTGCAGATTGGATACAAACGATTCGAAAGCTAGAATAAGTTGTTCGACGTGTTCCACATCCTCGCCATAATCCTCCGAAGATGTTACACTTATTTGCTCGTCAATCCATTCATGTAACTCTTCTGTTTCCCGCAAAAATTCATACAATTTCTTACTTTCGATCAAACGTTTCTCTCTTTCTTCTGATAGTTTCAGGAGCTCTTCGTAATGGCTTGCAACTGTTTTATTTTTATTCGTTATATTTACACTGTCGAAATGATTTCGTTCTACAAGACTTGCAGACAATTTAGCAACTTTTTCTATTGATGATTTGAATGCAATCAGTTCCCTTTGAAGTACCTGCAAAGAATTAAAATAAATGTTCAAATATGTTGACAAAAAAAAATTTAATGATTCATAGAAATAATATTCATAGAAATAAAAATCTTACCTCTAGCTTTCGCTGGTGGGACTGAACTGAAGATTCGTCCTTTCCGCAGTCTTGGGAAGACAATATCGGTTGCTTTTCCTTCAGCCACGCTTCTGCTTCATTTGCTTCCACATAAAACATTTGACTTTCGACGGCATCCAGAAGTCTCAACCGTCGTATACTGGCAAGATCACGAAGGTTCGCAAGTTTCGATTGAATCGCGTCACACTGTGACTTGACTTGATCACTGGCAAAATGGTCTTCACGAATCATTTGTTGACCTCTTTGAATTAGCGACAATATAAGGGGTTCCTGCGACAGTATCTCTGCTTCCAGTGCTTGATGCTTCTTCTGTAATACTTGCACAGCAGTTAGACTTGATCCGAGATCTGTTGAGCCGGCGATATTTTGTTTCTCAGTTAACCATTGAAGTTCATCTTCAGCGTCTCTCAGAAACTGTTGCAACAGCATTGAATCCTCCAGGTTCTCCCTTCGGATAGCTAAGGGTTCTTGAAGTGAATTGTACCTCTTGATGGCACTCATGCCACGTTCGTGGATTTCATCCTTAAGGAAATGATTTGCCTGAAAGAATTTCTCATCACTTTGTTTGATTTGAGTACAAAACTCAGAATGATGAGCAACGTCAGCCTCAAGCCGTTCATGCTTCTTCATTAAGTTGTTGACCGCTACTAAGTCCTTTCCATAATCTTCACTCGATACATGTGACTCAACATCGTCCATCCAATGATTAAACTCATCCAAGGCTCTGTTGAACGACAACGCCTCATGAGCTTGCTCCAATTTCTCTTTCTTCTCATTGGAAGCGAGTTGAAGTTTGTTCCATTCATTTTCAAGGACTTCCAAATTCTTCTGTATTTCTTCACTGGCATAATGATCGACTTTTATTAGTTCCTCACCCTCAATTATAACTTCATTCACCCGAGCTGCATTTGTTATTAGCTCAGTGTCAAAAGCTGAGTGCTTTTGTATCTTACTCTGAAGATTGCTCGGCTCTCGGTAATTGTCGTCAATAGCTATTTGCATCTTCTGAACAATCCATCGCTCGATTTCGTACAGATTGCGCAGGAATTGCTGCAGTTGCTTCGACTGAATTAATTTCTGCATTCGATCATTTGAGGATGCAATCAATTTTTCTTTCCTCTTCAGAATATATCCTAATCTTTGTGTTATTACATCAGCGTCGTGAGGTTCACTTTCTAGAATGGAGTTTGCAAACTTCTCCAGTTGCTCGACATTCTCACTGACCAAAAGTATTTCAAATGCTTCGTGTTTCTTAATGAGACGTTCCACAGCATTGTAAGAATCTCCCAAGTCGTCATTATTTAGGAATGCTTCTTTATTGGCCAACCAGTTTTCCACTTGTTCCGATTGTGATTTAAACAATTGCAGTTGATGGGCCTCCCGCAATTGTTTTGCACGCTCGTTCCAGGCCGAGTGAAGGGTTTTGTGAAGATCACCCAGAATTTGCAAATATTGGCTTACCTCGTTGGATTGTATTAAATCCACCAAACTTTCACCGTGTGCTTTCAAACTGTGGAAAATACGATCTCTGCCCTCGATTTCTGCTTTTCTTTCCTGGTGTAATTCCAGTTGTGACTCGCATTCCGTGATGGTATTCGGAGTCGAGGCTGCATTCATTTTCTTGATCATGTCATTCACCCACAACTCCAATTCTCTTACGTCCGTTACAAATTTGTGAACTTTGAATGCATCGTTTAACATATCACGATGCTTGATACTGAGATCCTGTAAGTTGTTCCAGCTTTTCTTCAATTCGTCCAGCTTTTTGTCGATATCCTGCAGCCGTTCTGGATACTTCTTCTTCAGTTGCATAGCGTCACGTTCATGTTCATTGATCTTCTGCTTTACTGCACTCATGTCTCTTTCTAGAGTATCTGCTTTTCTTATCAAGGCTTCAACAGCAGCAAGATCACGGCCAGTATCATCTGAGCTCATTGTTAATGCTTTCTCAGCGATTCGATCGGAAGTGTCGTCCACATCTCGATTATATACATGAATCTCGTATGCTCCGCCCAAAAGGTTTTTATAAGCACTCAAAGCCACCTGCAATTCCTTCCATCTGCTGTTGAAATCCCTCCTTCGCTTGTCGATTATCTTAGCTTCGTTCGGAGCTTGTCCTTGGCTGATCAACTTATCCGCCAGGATATTTATATGCCTAACTCGTTGATCGTCAACTCTCATGTCAGAATCAACGTCGTCGAGTTTTCTCATTAAGGCATTGCAGTGCTCAAGATCACGACCAGTATCACTAGCTTGAACCATCAGGTCCTTGTCTCTAATCCAGGCCTCGATCTTGTCAAGTTGATTGTTAAATTCAAGAATGTCCTGTGCTTCTTCCAAACCTCTTCCTCGCTGATCCAACTCATAAATCAGAGACTTCCAAGCATTCGCTACACGTTCAATAGCTTCTTTGATGTCAGGAGAGGACTCGTGCTTTTTGGCAATAAGTAGCTGTCCAGTGTCTTGCACTTCTTTTATCCTTATTTGGTTTGCGGCAACTTCCGCTTGGAATGCTTGATGTTTTTGTAGTTTCTTGATCTTTTCTTCCAAATTAGACACTTCAGAGTAGTTGACTGCGTCGGCTTCCAGTTTCTTCTTTTTCTCAGCTATCCAGGACTCTGCCTCGGCGCAGTCTCTGACGAATTGGGCATAGAGTAAAGCGTCCGCTAGCTTTTGTTTGCGAATGGCGCATAAATCCTTGACTTTCTGTCTTCGAATCAGGACTTCCTGCAATCTCTTCTGTATGTTGGGGCTATCGTAGTGATGCTGTTCTATTAGCTTCCGGCCGTGCTCTTGAAGTAAGAAGACCTTTTCTTCTTGCGTATGAAGCAATCGCTCGAACTCATCATGTTTCTTGATTTGATTCTGAACACCTTCGACACTTTGTCTAAAATCAGAGCTCGATAGTGCAGCTTGCTGGGAACCAGAAAAATTGTCGATTTGCTTAGCATCGCGTAAGAAACAGAATAAGTCGATTTTCTGTTCCAGCATGATTTTCTTCTTGTTCCATGCTGCATGCAACTTATGTCTTTCGTCAAGCATTGCAGTGCATTTCTCCTCCACTTCAGCTGCAGCATAGTGTCCTGTTTGGACCATAGAGTCGCTTAGTTCATTGAGGTATCGGAATTTCTCTTCGCGCGCCTCAATTTCTCCGTAAATGGCGTCATGCTGGATCCTTAAAGCTGTAGCACCAGCTGCATCACTAACATGTTCCTCTGCTTGCAGGGTTGCCCGCAAACTTGACGACCACGACATGAGATCGCGAACATCAGTCAAGAAGGACTGTAGATCACAACTGGCAGCTAGTCTATCATTTCGCGTTGCTGATCTCTCTTTGAGATCATTCCAGGCGGTAACAACTTTCTCTTGTTGCTGTGCAATGGCAGCTGCATTCGAAGGGTATTTGGCTTGCAGTCGGACGGAATCTTCCACCAGAACCTGCAGCTGGGCTTCCAAGGCGACAAGATCGTTTTCGAATCCTTCGTGTTTTCTGTACAGAGCCAAAGCGGAATTAAGATCCTTTCCCAGTTCTGATGAGAGAGCTGCATTTTTATCCTATTGATTTGGACAATTTCGTTTTAGTTTTTCAGTCAAATCTTTTTAAAATACCTGAATTCGGAATAATGCTTCAGCAACATCGCGATGGAATCGATGAATTTCACCGGCTGCGTGCAATTTTTGCTCACGCTGATTGAGCAATTTTAATAAATTGTCCCAAGAAAACCTGTAAATGAAAACAACAACACGTATATATGATAGAAATTATTATTAGTCTGATCCTTCTTACCTCAGCTGTTCTTGCCTCTTTTCAATGTCTGGAATATAGGCACTTTCCGTCTCAATTAATTTTTTAGCCAATACTTCGCATTGATTCACACGTTCAGCTCCAACCTCAACGCGGTGCTTCAAATCATCAAATTTATTTTGCAAGATCTTTAAAAATTATTTGATTAATAAATAAATTAATTTTCCGGAAATATGTAACTTACGGTAAGATGTTCATAATCTTGTCCGTAGTCTTCAGAAGAGGCTGTTTGTTCCTGCTCCTTGATCCATTGCTCAACTTCGTCAGATTCGAGGAAGTACTCATGCATATACAAACTCTCCATCAACCGCATTTGTCTTTGGGATGCTAATTTCTGCAGGGATTTCAGCATTTTTTCAATTAGTTGCTGTTTCGCAGATAATATTTTGCTATCGGGATGGTTCGTGGCTACCATTGCAGCACAGGTGTGTCCCATTTCGGAAACAATACCTGAATATGTGTCCAGTTCGAGTTCAATCGCCTTCAAAATACAAAAATTTTAGTTTTACAGTATTTTAAATTTAAAATAATTACTTTGTGTTTAGTCAGCAGTTTCGTAGCTGAATCTCGATCTCTGCCATAATCAGTCGATCGTAAAACATTGTTACGTTCCCCGAGCCATGTTTCAATTTCTCCTGCTTCAGAAAGGTACTGTTGTGCCTTCAGGGACATCTCGAGTTTTTTCATTCGTTCGTTAACGTTGTCGTCTAAATCAGACCACGCTTTCTTAAGATCGTCACACAACGCAGCCACCTACAAAACAAATAATTGTAGTTTCGAAAATTTGCATACACAATAAAATGCTTACGCTTTTCTTCTCAGGATGGTTTTGTTCGATCAAACTTTGCCCTGCTAGCAACGCTTTGTTGATCATTGATTGATGACCTTTGATTTCCGCTTCCAATTTTTTGTGTTTCTTAAACAATGTTTGAGCCTGGTGCAGATTTTGGCCAATTTCCGTTGATGTAGCTGCAGGCATGTGCTCATTAATCCATTGAAACTCGGTATCAAGTTCAAACACAAATTTGTGATAATTCAAGCTCTCTTCAAGTTCAGCACGTCGCTTTTTAATCGGATCCCGCAAATGTTTGAATCGATTTTGAATCTCTCTAGTTTCATCTTTTATATATTTAGCATTGAAGTGTCCTTCATGGGCCATTTCCTCCCCTGATGAAACAAGTTCTTCAATTTTCTGCTCCCACATAGTTATTTCAGATTCAAGTAGCTAAGCAATTTAAATTTATTGTAATTGTTTTAACAGTTTTATCACAGTTGCATAATTTACTTGGTGCTTGTTAATTAAGTCCTTGCATTTCCGTAAGTCAGTGCCCACGTCCTTGCTTTGCAGAGCTGTATCTAATTCATTGACCTTCTTTTTGGCATCATCGATCGCTCTATTATGCTCGCGTTGCAGCAATGCCTGCTCTAATTTGCGACCTGTATAATGAGTTATAAAAGAACATAAATTAATATTTTAAGTTAATGAAAAAAGTTTACGAACCTTTATCTTCAGATAGCGATAGAAGATCTTTCCACTTTTTATTTAAATCGGCAACCATTCCTTCAACTTCAGGAACTCTGTTTTTAGAAGCAATCAACGCATCGCCATCCTGTGGAATTGATTAAAATAAGATGGAATACTAAATCGAAAAGTCCGTCTTACCTTGTTGATATTTCTTAATTGTCCTTCATTAGCTCTCAGCTCTCTTTCGAAAGCCTTGTGTTTTTGCAGTTTTCTAGGTAAATGTGATAAATCTCGGTAATTTTCATCACCGGCTATTTGCATTTTATCATTTAACCAAGAATTAAGGTCTCCTGCCTCAGCTGAAAATTTCTGATAATCCTTTGATGCTTGCAGTGATCGTTTTCTCTCAAACGCACGTTCTTTCACCGCACGACGTTTGGCCAAAACTTGATTTCGTCGTTCATCAATGCTGTAAATAATTAATATAATATTATTAACTATTAAATGTTTAAAAAACAATTTCAATTTGTTTAACTTACTATTTTGAGTCGTAATGTTTATTTTTGATAAGTTTATCGGCGTGATCAGAGAAATTTTTCAAGATTTTATCTTGAGCCATTAAAACTTTCTCAAAATCTTCATGTCGTTTTAGAATTGCTTCTACTTCGTCAAGGGAATTCTAATCAGATACATTCATGTAAAACAATATTTAATAAACGAAAACAACAACTCACTCCCAAATTCGAATATTCCAGGAACGCTTCATGACTCTTCGTGGTTGCATCAATCTTGTCGGCTTCTCGGTTGAATATTTGAAGTTCCACACACTGTTGAAGCCATTTTTGTTTCTCCGTCCAACCCCTGTGAATAGCATCCCGTTCTGCCCTTAATCTCTCCATTATCTTCTTCACTTCATCTATATCAGAATTTCCCTCCGTAAGTTGTTGGCCCAGATTGATGATTTCGTCAAATTCGTGATCATGGGCTTTTATTTCATCGCCCAATTCGTTATGTTTTTTAAACAAATTTGTTGCAGTAGCAACGTCTCTGGCAGTTTCATCTGAATTTAATTGATCCTTCACCGAATCTATCCACGCTAGGAGGGTTTTTGCGCTGTTGTTAAAGATTTGCTGTCCAACAGCGTTCTCAATTCTTGATCTGAGCTCCACAGCTTTGGCATGAATTTGTTTCCACATTTCCTGAACCTCTTGCTGACGAGCGGTTACATTTGCCCTCTCACTAGGATAAGCATTCTTAACTCTGCAAGAAAAAAAGTAAATTAGATTAGAATATATTTCCATTAGTCAGTACATACGAATTTCCTAAGAAGTTCACCCTATTGACTTTCTCTTCAACAGGAGCAAGCTCTCGTTCCAAATTTTGATGTCTCCTCTGCAGAGCCTGAACGGTTTTCAAATCAGGACTTATGACTGCAGTATCCAATTGCAACATTTTCTCGCTCATCCATACTTTTGCCTCATCGCAAGTTCGATTGAATAATTCAACACTGGATGCACCTTCCAAACTCTTCTCTTTCTGGGCTTTGGCGTTGTTCAGTCGTTGCCAAATTTGATGAATCTGTTTTTGTCGATTTTTAATTTTATCTAGTTGTGAATGACCTAGACGTGCAAAATTCTCAACAGCAGCGTCAATCGCTTCTACGCGTTTCGATGCAGCAGATAAATCTGTTAGGAATTTCTGTAAAAATATCATGATTATAATTTTCTCTAAAATTCATTCAAAATTTTTTAATACCTCGAATTTCCTTTTGGCACTCTCTACTTTGTCTGACTCATCGGTTTTTATCATTTTCTCCTTGTCCTTCATCCATCTCTCGAAGTCATCGCATTCCCTGTAAAATCCGAAGACACAAATCGAGTCCTCGAGCAGGGCATGTCGTTTCAGAGCCATGTCCTGCAGTTGGTCGTATGTTACATTGATCCGTTTCTGTCGTTTCTCCACACTATCTGCGTTTTCGTTTGCACTGCCAGAAAGTCTACGCTTTACCAAGGGCTTGATTTGCGATACATTCGCAGGTTTGATTCGTTTAACTGGGATTACTTGACGCACAAGTATTGTTTTCTTCACTTTTTGCATTGTTTTTACCTGAAAGTCATTGTTTTGGTTTAAATATTCATTATTCTTATTTTGGTAAATATACTTTTTCCGCTTTTGGTACTAGACAAGTTACTGGCCTCGCATCAATTTCACGCACATAATTAGCTGGGACGAATCCTTCTACTCCGCTTTCCTTTCGGACACACCACCAATCGGCGTTTGTTTTGTTTTTCAAAATCATAATCTATGAAAAATATATCTTCTTGTATAAAATTCTAGAGGATAATGAATTTAGTTGTACCTCTCCTTTCTCCATTTTCATTCCTTGACCTTCAAAAGGATACATTGCTCTTACGTGAGGTAGTAATTTGGTCTCCGTCACTTTACGGTGTTCAAGTCTTTCCACAGGTTCTTCCTCCCAGACTTCTTTTGGTACAAGACGAGTTTCGTTTACCCATTCTTCTTGATCAACTTCTGGTAACTGTTCTGGTTCCGCGGATAACTGTAACAAAACAAATATTTATATTATGCAGTTCTAGTAGATTTAATACAATTTTCTGAAAAACAAACTGGAGACTTTCAAAACACTCTCGATGAAGATAAATTTCCAAATTGTAAACATTGATATGTGATATCAAATCGGTATGTCAGTTTTCCTAGAAAATCTACGTAATATCTTTTGCTAGATGTTTGATATCAATTTCAATATTGAGCTCGACTACCGATATTTTGAAAAAACAAACATCTTCAATTTTTGTTGCAACAAGATAATTACAAAATTGATTCTCAAAATATTATGTTATCCAGACGTCTTCGAGTTTACGTCTATCTTTGTTTATTTATTTGATTTCGACTGTACTACACGATAATTCCCATAATTGATGATATAGAACCGAGTTCAAAAGTCCACAAAATAATTTTCTCACCTCCAATGTACAAATGCCGGCTTTTATTAGTTTTTCTGCTTGTTGATTTAAGTTAAGAATATCTCCGTTGTATGCATTAAGCTCCCCTTGCAGATCTCTGTGTCGCTGCAAAAGCGCTTGCGCCGACGGTTCATCAGTTCCATAATCGTTTGATGCAACCAGAGCCATTTTTTCATTCAACCATGACTCAGCCTCGTTTGCGTCAGCATAAAATTGATAAGCTTCGGCGGCATCGTCCAATTGCCTCCTTCGAACGTCCACTAAATCCTCCAGCGCCTTCCAGTGCTCTTCTAATGAATCTATTCTAGATTTTATCTCAGATGATCGTGGGTGTTTGTCAGTAATTAATTTTTTGCCAGCTGTTGACATTTGTGTTGATTTAGGTTTTCGCACTTTTATTTCATCCTCCAAAGCCTTGTGTTTTTGTTGTAGGGACAATACTGCACGCAGATCCTTCGCTGTTATACCAGTTTTGCAAATCCTTTGTTTATCTACTAACCAGCCTTCTTCGTTATCGTAGTCCTCCATGAAGAGGTAAAAATTTCTAGCTTCTTCCAGTCGAGCTCTTCGTTTTGCACATAACTGAATTAAGCTGAAAGAATAGAAAAAGCAAATTTTGAACAAACTTTTTATATAAAATTTAACATTTCTTTACATTTCATATGCCTTTTCCAGTTCGTTTAGTCGCTGTAAGAGAAGAGGAACATCTTTTTGATCGCTTGCCTTGTAGGATTGACCTTGGCGAACAAATCGCTTGAGAGTCTCGCCCAAAGCATTCACTTGCAGCTCTTGCAAGGAGTGCGCTTGAAGGTGCTCTTCTACGCCAAGTAGATGTGGACCAACATCCTCTGAAGCGAAATGAATTTGTAGATCCTTTATAGCTTCCATAGTGGTCGCAATCTCTCTTAATAAGTTCATCAAATTGCTCATCAATGACAAGTTGTTCTTATGATTCTCTAAGAGTTCCAGCAGCTTTTTCCACTTTAGCATGATTTCCTCTTCTCGTCTCTTCACCCTGTCTTTTCCATGATAGTTTTCCTTCTCCAATTCATTGGCCATGGCTGTAAGATCCGTAAATCTTTCCACCCTCGCCAGAATATCAGCCGAAATGGCTTCATGTTTCTTCAACGTTGCATCGACTTGCCGCAGGTATCTGGGGTCGGACAACACTTGGATCATCTCCTTCAAGTATCCCTCGCGCAAGACCGACTACGTTCAAAAGTGCAAATTGTAATTAATATTTTCGCTTTTCCGCGTTGTGACGTAATTACCTTCTTTTCAAATTTGTAATTCAATTGTTCCAGTTTTTCCTGTCGCAGTAATTCTTCGCGTAACGCAACTTCACGGTTGTGCTCCGCGTTTTCCAGACCTTGCCACGCTTTCTCAATATCGTTTACAAGTTGACCATCTTGAGGTGTATATTGTGGTTGATTTAGTGACTTCAGTAATGTGTTTATAGTGAAGTACAAGGCCTCTATTTCACTTCGCTCTTTGTACCTGAAAATTAGTTTGATTAAAGAGTGCAAACGTTTTCTTGATCCCAATAATGGATGCATACTTTGGAGGCTTTTCAATGGTTCGGTATTCCTTGAAGGCTAACAGTTCTCTTTGGATACCTTCGAGAGAATTTGGGAAATCTCTTTTTTCAAGTTCTACAGTTTTCTGTCTAATCCAACTAAGAAGATTTGTTGTGAGTCTTTCATACTGGGCCTTCTTTCGGTCAGCGTCCATCAATTGTCCAACAATCTGTAAAAGAACATTATTAAAATGTTGCTTCTATTACAACAATAAAATTTTTTATTATTTACTTACATTTGCAATACGTTTACCACTCTTCTGCTCATTTTTCATTCGTGCAAATGTGTGATAATATGATGCGACGTAGGTGAGGATTGATTTTTCATCCGGTCGAGCGGTGTCAACATCTTCGGCGTCTAGCAATCTTAAACAGGATTTTTGTAATCTATGTAAAACTTCACTTAAAATAAACAACTACCTTGGAATTCCGAGATCACTACTGGCTGTATCGAAAGCATGATTTAAATTGTCAATATTTCTATTGGTCAATAGAGAGGGGTAGTCAAACAAATCTGGTCTGTGAGAGTGTATTAAAGCATTAAATCCTAATCCAGATCTCCAAGAAGATGTGAAATCCTAAAAGGATCGTCATCAGTAAAGACGTTGTTAAAAAATAATTAATTGCAGAATAGGCACCTGAATGTTAACACCTTGGTATCCATGAGTCTTCCTCTGGCACCACAATAAAAGAGCATCTTTGGCTGAACGCTTTTCTGATGATTCATTTTCTTCATCCTAAACCGATTGTGTTTGCAGATTTTGATTTTTTGTGAATCATGTTGTACTTACCACATCAATTTCAATTTCTTGAATTTGAAACCGAAGGATGATGGTCCATATAAGTCCCAGAATTAACCTGGGATTGCCGTCTACAATATCTTCCGCTCCTATAGATTCCAAACGTACCTGATATTTTTTGGAGAATCATATTAATACTATTTTTAATAAATAAGTATGTAGTTTACAAAATGTCAGAATAGGTTTTTAGATTTTTATTAAACCGTTTGTGCAGTTGAATTGTAAAACGAAATCCGTAAAAAATCAATGATATTAACTTGCGACATTTGCGCGATTTCAAATCGTTTCGGGAAGAATTTTCGTTGCAATAATAATAAAATAAAATCCTCTAAAAGTTCTTATCTATACAAAAGGGAAAACGTGCAAGCAATTTCCTTAAACAAACGGAGTTATTTCAGTTTTCACATTTTCACTTCAATTTTATGAAAGGTTTTCAAAACAATGGCTGCATATGTTAAACACGTGTTTTCCGCATGTGTTTCATCCTTTATTAGTCAATAATTTTTACTGTCCTCCGCATATGGTTGAAATTTGAAGCATATCCGCAATTTTCAAAGACAATATCCATAAAAGAAATTGGTGAATAAAACAGATTTTTTAAATCCCTATTACTGTTATCACTTTTAGACATATCACAGAGTTTTGTATTCGCCAATAAACAAATTCAGATCCTTTTTAAAAGGCGAGCTATTCAAAAACAAAACCAACGATAGTTTTAATTTCTTTTGTGAGTTATAAAATAAATGATAAAATTTCGAAATACATTGCATAATTGAGTTTTTGAACTCGTATGGTATAATTTATAACTTTGAAATTAATTTATTAAGTATTAAAAAAATTGTTTTCTTCACATATTTGTGTGCAGAATGTGTAGAATAAAATCATTGAAATTCATGCACTATTTAACGCTGAACAAAAGGGTTGGCGTTGCGAATGTTGTGTGGGCGTTGAATTAAGTCCCATCGGCGAATAATTGGAGCCGACTGTTAATTTGCAGCAAAGAGAAAATACCCTTTAGCGGGATGTTATTTGCTTATGGCTGCACTTAATAAAATGCTCCACATTTTATTTTTCTGTTTACCTGACTCAAAGCAGGATATTGAACTGTGCGATGTATGAATATATAGTAAACAAACTTCAAATGTATTGTATGTATATTTTCGTCATTTACTTACTATATATTGAAAAAGTGTGTTAAGTCCGTCTGATTAAGCATTAACTCTTGTGAACCTTTATCTAGGTGTCTAATGAAACACACGAAAAACAAGGCAAATCGATGGCATAATTCGATAATCCTTTCTGACCTTAAAGAACACTGTTTTTAGCAAAAGAATGATTAGTTGTGTGTGGCTTACATTCATTTACTTTTTTAACTCTCGTTGTACAATTTCTGCAAAAAGTGTAATTAATTGAATCGGGGCAAAAGGCTGGTCTTAATTCGTTGTTTGCTTAGCGTGGAAAAACGGACGCAGATGTTGCCGCCGCCGAAACATCGTTCATGTGATAAATTAAATGACAATATTTCTGTATCTTTTTCCGTTTCCCTTTTGGATTGCAAGTGAATGGGAATTGAGCACTTAATTAATGAAACCGATGTATCTTGGATTATACCTTAAAGATTTTCTGTGTTTCGTGGAAGCCGCGATCTTCTTGCAGGACGGTGACATAAGACGCATTCCTTGCGCCGCATATTTTCACTGTTAAGATCTCCGAAATGCGGTAAAAAAATATTGTTGAATGTATATATTTTTCAGAACAGCACTGCCTTTACTTCATGTTGTTAGTCAAGTGAACGTCAGGTTGATAAAAAGCAAAATAGCAACAACAAGTCTCATACGAACCTGAATAGCGAATACCATGCATCGCAAAAACCTGAGGCTCACGAAACAGAGAAATGAGGCTCCTACTAATTCTCAGGTATACATTCGTGAGATATTTGACGAGGGACAGGTAAACGCGAATGGAATTAAAAAGCACCATATCACATATTATAACCGGTAGATTTACTTTCTTTTCTCAATGAATGTCGAGCTACTCACCTTCGTGTGCAGAAATGCTAGACTCTTGTTGACATTTTCTATTTTGTGAACTCGCATACGTCCATTATTTGGTTTTCCAAGTTTTTCCGATGATATGATCTCGAGGAGCTTTAGTAATTTAATGCCGTCAGCTAGATCAGTGAAGAGATCATCGACCTCCATTTTTGCCTATTCAGTTTTATATACAAAAAAGAACAAAAAATATAAACTTTGAACATAACAAAAAATACAGTTGTAAGAAAAAGTAGGACAAGATCAAGGTGCAATGATTATCTATTGGCACAATTACTTTATGTAGTGGAATTAATGAAGCAATTACGTCGATTAATTACCTTGATTAGGAAAGAGTTCATCCATTTTGTGAACGTCTTCTTCTGGATGTGTAGACGCTCTTCTTGGAGGGTTTTTATCCGTTCATTTTCAAACTTGATTATCCCGTCGCGCTGTGTCATATTGGTGGTGCGGCCTTGTGCGTGTGATGAGTATACACCTGGCTCATACTGTGATGCTAGAAAATGAAAAACAAAGGAATACCATAAAGTACATGTAATGCAAGTTGAAAGAATTTCAATTTTACTGTACAGTAATCTTATGCTAATTGCACTAGAGTTCGCAACCCTTTTACTGCGCGTAATACTTGTTGTAGATATGTTGACCAATCCTGTATAATTTATCGCTCCCTGCGTTCAGGTGTTACATCAATTTCTTACACCTTGCGCAACAGTAGGTTGTTCACATTACCGCTGCCAATATACATATATATATTGTAGAGAGTTTTCCCGGTTTATTGTTGAAACCTGAGGCTCTCGATGTTGCACAATAAATGCATTAGCATAGTAAGAGGTACTTAGCGCGAAACTCATCTCGAGTGCGCTTATCTCAAACGAATACATTCCTCTGATTGTGATTTCGTTGGAAATGTGATGACGATCATCATCAGCATCTCATTTACCTGTATCGAAAAGTTGGATTTTCAAACTAATATTATTGTCGAAAGATAAATACGCTAATTAATTTGTTCGAAGAATGGTTGTGAACTTGACCGAATTCCGTACAAAGCAGCTGCAACCATATTTGGAAATGTTTGCTTTTGGATCTTGCAAGAACTCGGGTGATCTTTATATTGTTATGCGATGATTATATGTGACGCTATATTGAATTTTTGTTACGAAAGTTTATAAATTAATCGTAATGGTCGAATTTTATCTAAAAATTAATCTGAAAACCAAACGAAAGTTTCTATAGGTATTCGAAACTTCATCATTTTAAAGGGAAAATCTCATTTGTTAATATTTTTGAGATTTGCAGAAAATCTGGTTTCAATTTATCTTAACAAAATTCTGAAGCATCTTGAAACAGTTCTTAAAAGATTACATTATCCAACAAAACATTCCAATGCGATAAGAAAGTGAGCAACATTGAAATACAGAAGTAGATCAAGGTACATACCAGTCGTGATTTATTAATAACTTGAAATTGTTTATAAAATGTTGAGAGAACGTTATCAAACAGTACAAGGAAATGCACTTGTAATTATAATTAATCAAATCTAGTACAATTGATCAAAACAAGGACACAATCATCCAACAAATCTTCTCCAGTTGCACATTTTTATCGCTCCTTCAAATTGTGCTTTGAAATCAATTTATTTATTCTTGATATCAAAATCATTCCACCATTTTCTTTGTGTACGAAATCAATTAGATATTCCTAATAAAATTGATAACCTTTCCCGTCATCCATTTCCATTAGATTGAATTAATTGTCTGTGATCAATAACTTCACGATAGAGTGCAAACTAAATTTTCAAAACATCAAACTAGGTCAGAGTTCAAGCAATATTTACACTGTACAGTTTTCGAATATTGTTCTTTAATTGTTAGTTTTCATATTGAACTGAACTGATTAGATATTTTCCGGGTGCAGTAAGCAATATTAATTGTCACATCCTCAAAATAGAAAGTGATTTCATGGAGCGCCGTTAGGTGATGTGGCCGAGTCGGCAAGTTCATTTAACGTGGTTAACAACAATATTAACCAAAATCGTGTATTTTTCGAGTAGCTTTTAATGATCACATGACTAATTAGGTGTGCATTGAGCCATTGAATATTATTTGTAAATTATCACTTCGGAAAGAGCACAAACTTCCAACTGTTGGCGAGCACTTGTTGAAAAGCTCGTTACATAACATCAATGGATTTTTATTTCTACCTTCTCAGAAAAGTGTACTAACAAGTTTTTCGAAAATAAGTAAAGACACTACAATAGTATTTTATGCATTGTGCATAGCATCCAGGTAGTAATTGTGTTTCAACCACTTGCAGTTATCTTTCTTACCGTCGTTGCAGCTGTAACTAAAACTCGACACATATTGCCGATACTCGTATTTTTGTAAATTTGACCGCATTCTTGGTGTGGTATTCAATCCGCAATTTATGATCGCCAGTAAAGTTCAATAAATGCTACTCTCTCTGCTGCCCTCAATGCAAGATACAATATACAATATACATGCAATAAATTGATGTTCTTTGCTCGAAAAAATCACTTTTCAATCGGCTCGATTACACCGCGAATACTGATTAACTACTTGCTTTTCGATTGTGTTTCAAGCGCCGCGACTTTATCAATTATTGTTTGCGCATATCTTTCACACCACAAGTATTTTATCATTCCCATGTGATAAGGCGCGAATTGCTTGGATCCATATAAAAAACAAAAATAAATTGTATGGAAAACATACCGGCGAGTGAGTGCCGATGATGCAATCCATGTCAGAAGGTTTATTTTCTTGGGAAAATTCTTGAAAATTTCATGAATGTTAGCAAAGCATTTGTGGTTCGTTTGTGTCGGCAAAATTTCGCGACAGGCAATGCAAAGTATGCCTTTTAAATTATTCGTCATCACGTCGTTTCAGGCTTCATTTGTTTACTTTGCAATTCTTTAACAATTCCCTTTGACGCATGCGCACTTCAGCACTTTATGGACTTCAACCCAATAGAGAAGAGGTTGTTTCCATAGAAAAAATCGATGTTAATTCGATAGCAAATCGCAATAAATATTAGCCTTTTTTGTACCTCCACCTCGATTTTTATTTCATTTTAGCGAATTTTTAGCTTCTAGTTTTACCGTAATACTGTTGTAAATATGAGAAATAGCACTTATTTATTTTAAGAAGTCTTTTCTAAAAATACTTAAATAAACCATAGGATTTATGTTTGGATAATAAAACTATAATAATTATTTTCAACCACATTTTAGTGGCAATAAACTCATAAAAACTGACCTTCAGTAAAATTCTTGCTAAAATCACACTGGGCTCAATTTTTGCTAAATTATTCAATGTCTTTGTGCAAACAAGGCGTTAATTAATAGTTCCTTGGCAACTCTTAAATAACAAATTAACTTGCGCAGTTATTTGGGCAACCAACACCATTTCTTGGCGACTATGATGAATGGATAACTTTGTTCAACGTTCTTCATCAAACTTCCCATAAATTTATTCTTCAATCTCCTTTACAGAAGTGCTTTTATGGTAGCGAGTTTTTTTTTATATGCCTATCTAAATGAAAACTTTCTAAAAGACGAATGATGATTTTCTCAGAATTCTATGTTCCTAAAACTCTTTTTGCACCGAATTTATCTTTTTACGTAACAACAAAATTTAAGGAAAATGTTGGATTTCGTTCATTTTGTTTCCATTACGTAAACAATTACTGTTATTTCTCTGACCTAGAACAAGGTGTTTTGAAATAATAGCAGGTTTTAAATTACTGTTTTGCATAAAAATTCTTATCGAACATCATGAGACTCATCAGACATATCGACGTCTTGGAGCCACTGTTCTCCAGTGAAAAGTTCACCCAAGTGTGCCTCATTCCTCTTCGTCACCGTGGCGCATTGCCATGACCTATATCAGGAGTGATCGCGACTAGAATTCTGAAAAAACTATGGAATAATTTATGCATTGAACAATTCACCTGAAAATAGCACTTAACGGATTGTAGGCACAATTAACAGAATCGTTAAATATGCTTTTTCACTGGCGTCAACTGTGAGGAATAGTGACAAGGTTAGATGCGATCTGGGATGTTGATCAGCAACTTTGCACAGTGCAAACCAAGAATTATATTGAAGGTGCGGTTGAGTTTTGCAAGTGCACCTGATCTCGGTGAAGAATTGGTCAGCACCATTGTCTTCCATTACCAGATAGAAGAGTATAATCTAAGCAATTGATCGAGTAATCAATATTAATATTGATTGCTGCTGTTCACGTCCTCCGGCAAAATCCAATCCCCACGATAAAACACCGGTGAACAAACGCATTCGTGGGCAGTGGGCACGTAATGGCGGCTACAATTATTACAATCAAACAAGACCGTAATGGTCATTATGAAAGGGAAATATTTCTTATCTATAAATATTTATTTATTGGCATATTTTCATTGAAACGTCAGCATCAATCTGGCATGATTTAAATACGTCCAAGTAAGTCGATCAAATTTCTACACTTAACCAACTCATTTGCGAGCAAATTGGAGCAGGTGAAGGTACAACATCATGTCAGACAAATTTTTTTCCAATTTCCTCATCACACCTTTGTCACAATAAACAAAGGTGCGATGCTTTTTTCCATGATTAATTATTTGTTGTAAACTGAAGCAAATGTATAAGACTTTCCCCACTATTTCTCTAAGAAAGCAATTATTGCAGTTTGGGCCGAGCAAATTAGCATGCACAGCAATTCTGCGCCGGTCCATGACTTTCTTTTTATGCTTTATTTCGCGTGAAATGTATTTCAAATGCAAATCCTCTCCGATAAATTTCACTGAAATGTGGGTCGAGATCTTGTGGACCTGGACTGTGGATCGTTACGATAGATTGACGATTAAAACTCTAAGAATCATTCACAAATCTTTTTGGCAGGTAGACATTAATCTGGTGAACTTTCCGAACTGGATATATGCATATGTAAATCAATCACAAGATGTCCGTCATGTCCGCCATTTGTAAATGCATTAGCAACAGAATGGAAAACGATCACTTTGGTAGAGGGCAATTGAATAGTTGTTATCCGTTTATAGTATCGACATAGGAATGTGCATTGTATTGGCATTTTGCTTTATAAGAGATTTAAACACTTGCAACTTCCTGGATTTCATTTTAAATTATAGAGTTTTTTTTAAGCTAAAATGTTACAGCACTTATGGGTAGTAAACAATATTATTTAATAATATACCTTGTAAATTTAGAAGAAAAAAATTAAATGAAATTTACCGATAATTCCAAAGCATAAAAAATAATTTATATCAATAAATATTAATAAAAAACGATTGTAATTTGCATTTTCTTCGAAAATTCACTTTCGAGATTTCAACTTGATCCTAAAATTCGCAAAAAGCAAGGAAGAAAAAAAAATGTCCACACTTAAAATCCACTGATAATCTCAATTCATTTTTTATAATCTCATAAATAACATTGAAATGATATCATCAACATTTGGGCGTGGTTTCAAATATCTTTATCAAAAAATAAACAAAAATTTTAAAGGTATTCTCTGATTGTTATTGTATAAAATATTAGAAACTTTAGCATGCAATAAAATTCAAAAGAATTGGGAAAAAAATCATAAATTCTTAGCGCCAAATTCCACGAAATGCTTTTCAAAATTGGTGATAATCTACGAGAGCTGAATGTAAATGGAGAAATTTGATGAGCATTTCAAAAGAATTAATAACAAATCATAGTGAAATTTATGACGGGTATTAAGTTGAATTCACAATTGTTAACAATAATTTGAACTACATCATTCCAATTACTAGTTTTGACCAACCTAAGATACGTCACTGGTGATTCAAGGTGCTTCAAATCACGACAATCTGATCATCCGCTCAACTTCGTAATTAAATGTTGAAACAATATTACCTGTAAGTCTGATTAAGTAACAACAATCAACCTTGGACTTGAATTTCTTGCTAATATGACAAATTTAATAGTGACTCAACACGATCGGAACTTCAGGTCTCATTTTTTCCAGTTTTCAGTAAAATCTATTTCACTATTTATCACATCGATTACAAACGTCAACAACTGATAAAATAGAGTACAAGTTTTCCATACTACTGACCATTGACTAACGCAACCAATTTAAACTATATTACTGTTTTTGTTGAATAAATAAACGTTAAATGAAACCATTCCAACCAGTCGAATGTGTCAGCTGATAAAAATAACTATTACGACTTTGAATTTCAATTAGTAGTTTTAATGTTTCAGGAAATATATTCGTTCTATTTTCAAACTTCGTATCAATCAAATAACGGCTTAAAGTTGAAAAAACGTTTCCGAAAAATTATGTCAAGCGACATCAAACAATTTGTTTAACTCTGATTGACAAACCCTGATAACAATTTTAAGAACCCTCATTTCCTGCATTTTATTTTGCGGTCGTGAAATCACGCAATTTACCTCAAGTGACAAAGTTTTTTAAATGTAAACATAAAAGTGGAATCTTAAATTTCCATAACACAAAGTGAAATCAAGCCGAATTGTATAAACAAATTTGCGAGTGTGCAATTCGCGCTATTAACGCACACAAATTAAACTCGGAATTCTCAACAATATTTGTAAAAACTAATACAAAAAATATTTTAAATTATATAAAAAATTTCACAATTTCTGTTTTTTATATGTAGTTTTTTTCAGTGTTTGCAGCTGCATTCGATATTCCTGTCAGTGGGAACATCTGTGAAAGTATTTCATTCATAACTTTATCGCATTGCAATCATTAATTCAGAACTTTGTTCGCATATTTGAGTTTATGTAAATTTAATCGCGACACGGAAATGGGATAATTTAACCCAAAAGAGAGTTCAGAATATGGCGAAATACAGAATTTACGGTAAAAAAAATTACGTTATAGAGCAGGACAAAAAATATAGTACATAAATTAAAATTAATTTTAGTTCTAAGTTTAGTTTATTGCAAAATAATGGACTCTCTTGAAGACAGTTTCCTCTAATCGCAAATGAAGACGCAGTTGCATCGAACAACTTGTAGGTTTAAATTTATTAAACATCATACTGTAAAATTGTTTTAATCGCTCCTCAGTTTGGTAAAACATGTTCCGTAAATGTTTCTGAATGAAAGGAGAAGAAAAAGAAATTGGATGCGGAAAATGCAATTCAAAAACTGTGCTACGCTCTAAAATGTAAAAACAAATTACTTTCTTTAAGGCATTGACACGAATATCTCCAGAAACATCTTTTTGCAACCAGTTCTGCGCCTACTGGTTACCGCCATGAGTGGTTCCGTCAATTCCGAAGCATCCGTTTTGCCAAACACCCACCCTGAAACGGGCGTTCGGATCGATAAGGAATCCAACCACTCTGTCGATCTCTAGAATCAAAGTCGACTCACCTCGTTTTAGTAACTCAACACTAGCCTCCTCGGATCTCTTTCGGGTTCGTCTTTGGTCGAATGCCTTAACTAGATTCGGTTTCACCTCGGACCGCAAGCGAGGGAGCTTCAATCTTCATACCTCGGAGTGGGTGGATGGAAGATGCGAATGTGAAATGTAACATTTCTGTGTAGATATTATTTTGTATGAGAGTTCTTTTTTGCTATGCAAATGAAACAAAACAGGTTTCAAATGCCGCAGAGGTAAATATTCCCCTTAACATTGATCATTCATACAAAATAGAAAAAAATTGAATAGCCTCCATTTCCGTCGCTGAACTTGCTGAAGATCCAAATAGATCCACGAAAAATGCTACTCCAACATTTTTTGGTCCATAATTAGAAGATGTGTCGAATGGCAAAAATTAGTAGTCTCACAAAATGTTATTACTACGGAATTTGTGTTAATAAAATTTTTATATAAAATAAATCAGAGGCTAACGATGTTGATATACACAATGTGTATTTCAGTAAACATTTTAATTGTCTCCGTTTTACATCAAATTTGGTTTTTATTGTTCCTACACTATAATTATGAATACGTAACATATTCAACATTTCTTCCAATTAAAGAAGGAACCGAAACAAACCAATTTATAACAAAAAATAAACTTATCCCGCTGTGAAATAAATTTGGAATGTTTTTTTTATAGCATTTCTAAAAGTAGAGTTATATTTTTCTTACTGAAATCAGTTAAACCAAGAAAGGATAAAACATTTACATATCATGAAAAACATCATGTGAAATTATTAACTTTTAAATTCAATTCCTATTGGTATTAAGACTCATAATTTATTTCGAGATCCATTTATTGACAGGTGTCACATTCGGATTCAAATTTTTGGGAATTTCCCTGGTTTCAGCTTTTAATTAAACTTCTATTTTGAATGTACAATAGTTTTGCATTGATAGGATCTAAAATGTTTCTGTAGCGAATGTATTTATTTTAGTTAGCATAAAGCCGGAGGTACACGATACGGAAAACGTCGTATTTATAAGCGATACGCCGTATTTCATATCGTGTGACTCGACGATAAGCAATATGGTGAATCGCTTATAAATATCCCAAAAATTTCGGAATATTTTCGGCACATCCAAGCAATTTGCGGGGTACAAATTTCCCGAGTCACACCATACAAAACTTTATGTACACAGTTTTGAGATTACTGCTTTTACGGGCGGCGCGGCGTCGCGGTAATCTGTGAATTGCAAAATACAGGTTGCAAACTCATTTTTGCTTATCGTGTGACTCGATGTCTCAAAAGTGACATCCACAAAGATATTTCCTTATAAATATGACGTTTTCCGTATCGTGTACCTCCGGCTTAAATCTTTTTAAAATACATATTCAACTAATTTAAAAAAAAAAAATTGTTGTTTTATTAAAAAAGTAAGTTGGAAATTCGAAGATATGACAAAAATTGATGTAGAGAAAATTCTATTTCTAAAAAGTTATAGATAACAATAAAATATAATGTTGCCTTTCATTACCAAGCCAAGCGACTTAATTCTCACTAAATCCTGCCTACATTTCTAGTGCAGTAAAAATGCAGTGAACGCAGCAAGAATATTTTCAAAAGTCAATAAATTACGTGTTTGTAAAGGAAGCCCATTTCACGGTCATTTAACGACGCATCCCTCAACAGACGACGGCAATGGGATCCGTCCTACTTCCGTTGAAATCCAGAAGGAATGTTCCGTCCGACGGTAATCTTTTTAAGAGCATGAAAAAACGAATGTACAACAAAAAATCCAGAATATAATGTCATTTTAATTGCTTGTATTGATGGTAAAAGGATTCCTCCACGTAGAATTTTTTTGATGATTACCATCACGTTCACCGGTTGTTTGAATGACCTCCAAGAAGGAGAAGTCATAAAGCAGTGACCTTCAGTTTATTGTTGGAGTTTATGTCATAATAATCCCTAAGTGGGGAGAAAACGTTCACAATTGATTAATTGTAATGTCTATATTTCAGGTGCAATGTTTTAGTGCCGATTTAATGTATTTTTATTGCAAGGAATTCATTTTAATGTTTTCATAAGCATTTCCCATGACTTCTCTAACTGCATTTCAATTGAGTTTACGCTGTGATCTCGTGTACTGTCGCCTGAAAAGTGTTGAAAGAAGCCGTTCGCAATAACAGGAAACAGTGTAGACTAAATATCCTTTGTCGTAAAACATTTAAGCAAATCAAATAATGTTTTGTTTCCACGCATTGTCCCACTTCACGCTGCAATTGCCTCTAAGAAAATAAACTCACTTAAATCATTGTGGACTGATTCGACTCGCGGAAATTTTAATAAATTATTTTTCCTTATTTGTGAGGGCGTTCACCCATTAGACGGTTTTAGAACCACTGTGCAGTCACGATCTACGGAGTTAACAAACAAACCTAAAGACTATTCGTGGTCTTCGAAATTCCAGCAAAATTAAGTGTTAATGTTCGTTTTTCTGCATTTTATAATAGCCATTCAAAATGTTCCCATGCAAGATGTTAATTTCCTTATTTGTGGTGAGTCACAGAACCTCGAAGCCGTGGAGGAATGAACGATGGAAAGGTGAAAGCTGTCAAGAGTGATCTGCTTGTGCAGACGCAAATATCACTCCAAGCGACCCCCAGCCAGACTTTGAGCAGATGTTATCCAATGGAGATTCTGGAACCAATTTCAATTCTATAAATAGAATTAAGTAAACATTTCCCTTTCGAATTAAGTGTTTTTGTTGTGAACAGTGCTCGAGGATCGCGTTTACATTCTCCGAAATCAGGGTGCATATGAAAAGCAGCCGTCGTCGAATGTTCCTTAATTATGAAAATAAATCTTACCGCGTCCTTTTGCAAATGTTTTATCGTGTTTGTTTTGTTAACAGCTTTTAATTTGCTGATACCATGATATTTTGTCGTATAAATTGCTTCAGTTTCGACTGGTTTATTATTTTCCAGAGCATTGGATAATTAATTATTTTTAATTATCATTTTATCATTGTGTCTACAGAATAATAAAAATAAATTCTATAGGCTCTGAAAGATAACAACTAATTTATTTGGTTATTACATGCTTGTAATATTGATTCATCAAATCAATGCTCACCACTTTACAGCAGCACCAATAAAACCCAACCAAAAAATTTTAGCTGTTTGTTCTGGAGCGGAACTCATCCAATCCTATAATTATTATTGGAACAATTTCATCATCGGCACAAAAGAGTACAGTTCTAATAACATCTCAACGAGCGCAAGTAATTGGAAATCTACTTTCGTAATTTACTGTAAGCAATCAGGAAAATTTGGAACTCATCAAGAACCATAACCGAAAACTCAAAACTATCTCCAGAGAAGTAAAAGTTGACCCGACCAAATCAATTTTTAAACTGATAACGAGGTTCAGAAAACAACGCACACATACAATTATACGAATTCGGTCCAATAACCTCGCCGGCGATCATAATTTATGGTATCACCACTAGGCGGCTCCTAATCTATAATAAATATTGGTCGAAGCGGCAGCTCTGCTTCAATTGCGCTCAACAAGGTTACTTCGTTGAGCAAACAAAAGCTGATTGAGCTGTTGCTCCAACGAACTTTCCAGCCAATCAAGTCAATATGAGCCGCAAGTGAAATCGGAAATTCAATTTCAACGTGCGCGACTAAATGTCGGGACTTCGGGAGTACTTTAGGAATCTGCCGAAATGGGGATTACATCATTGCGCTGCATGGAAATGATGTCATGTCACTTCAATAAAGGAATTCATTTAACATTAGTTTTAAAAAGCACCCAAATGCCGGGCAATATCACGAAAGGGTGGAATGATTACGTATATTTTGTTACCATGCGCCCGTCGCGTTCAGATGATTACGCATGCGTGCTCACAATTAAATGATGATTAATATCGTAGTTATAGATCAACGGTCATGGAAAAACAATTTTGCAGTATGATAATGATTGGTGCGAAAACAGCAGTCAATTTAATTCTCATTGTGAGTGGAAACAATGTTGTCAAGTTTTGATAAGATTCTGACAAGAGTTGAAGTCTTTTGTTTTCGTTTTGCCAATTCTGAAATCCAAAAAAGGCTTTTTCCAAATGAGGCGCGTTGTCGAAAAAATTACTGCAAAAAGAATTGTTTTCGAATTAGATGTTCCAATTTAATTTATGCATCTTATGTAAAGATGAAAATAGTCTAAGAAACCGCATTATGGATGTCCATTTGTCCAGACAATAACTCAAGAAGCTAGGGTTGAAGGATTGGTACAATAATGAACCTATTCTTCTTTTATATACCTTTTAGAGAAATTATGGAGGAATTGGGATTGAAGAGGAAGTTTACTTTTGAGGAAATTTACAAGTTGTTTTTTTTTCCGGAAGTCTACATCAAAATAGAAGCCTTACAAGTGAAAGCACTTGTATGAAATGCCAATGAATTTATAGGAAGGTTAAAATAATTATGTTTCGTATTTTATCGATCACTTCCCATACTACTTTTTACTTGCATAAAAAGCACTTTGGATACTTCCAAAGTTAGTTTTTATGGGATTTCTAATAGTTGTTTCAAAGTCTAACAATGCTTTATAACAATTGAAAATGTAGCACTAACAAAGAAAAGAACTCAATGAATATCTTTCTTAGAGTTCCAAAGACTCCTTTTGTATCCCTTCGAATGATCTCGAAAACTTTTATGAGTTTCGTATTCATCTAAAAAATAAAATAAGTTAACGCTGGAAGTTGCTTTCTTTTATTGAGTACTCTTGACACCAGCATTTTATTAATCGGAACCAATTGAAGTTCCAGCAGAGCACTCCCTTTAAGTCATGCAACATGCATATAACATTGGACCGGGATACTGATCGGTTACTCCGTCGCCACAAGGCTCTATCGTCATCCTCCTACGCTTAGAACACGCCTGTATTTTTTAGGGCCCCATTGGTACAGTGTCTGGGAGACGAGGCCATAATTTATGACTGGAACTCGGATCTTATGGTGTCTGGGAAATCGCGTTGCAAGGCAAGTGTTAATGAGAAAGCAACGACGACGGCTTTCATTAATAATTCATAGTGGTCTCCTTTATCAAAAGAAAAAGTTTAAGTAATTTTGCAAGTTTTTTTTGTTGCTAGACAATTTGAAAATCACTTTCAAATCACTAAAAAAAAATAGAAACGTACTGTTAACTTACTTAACTAACTTAATAGTTCTTACTGCGTTTGTCTCGTAGCATTCGTTATCCAGAAGATTGCTCAATGTTCATTGAATGACGATCATGATTAAAAGGCTTAATGACAGGAGTAGAGTATCGGACTTGGTGAACCCATTTCTAATGCATTCTTCCTCCACTTCGAGTGCATCCAGACGTGCCACGAGGAATCGAAACGCTTCAATGTAACTTAAATGTCTAAGCCCATCAAGTCAGCCCTTTTCTGCCTCTTCCTCCTCGAACTGTTCAAACGTTATTTGAAATTATTCTCGGTTTGTTCCCCTTTTAATTGACACGGAAGCTCTACAAATTTTCCCCATTGTTCCCAGCGGGGGGAAGTCAGAGGAGCCGAACGCAAATGTGTCGAATTATGAGGACAATGATATGCAAAAATTCTGTTCAAATTGCCCGGTTAACCGAGGAATGCTATCCGTTGTTTGGTTTTGTGCGACGAACCATAGTATCCGGTTACTGATTTTTAGATATTTTAATACAGCGCAACCATCCCTGCACCCTGCACTCTGTCCGCCCTTCAACAGAACAATGCAGATTGAGTGCATTATTATAATTCCATGGGCGATTGAATGATGGGCGCGTCTGCCCAATTACCGTCTTACCTGGGCATCCGAGAAGTTATGTTTGCCTCACTTTGTTCCAGTTTTTCAGGCACGGCAAATCATTATTGTTGTTAATTTTAATTCCTTTCCATCGATCACATTGTGGACGGGCATTCCATGCTCCATGTTATGTGATACTCATGCATTCAGATGAATCGCCCTTCTTAGGGCAGACTGGAATCGAGATGGCAGCGCCGCAATGGGACCCGGACCCCGGTGGCTTGCATTTCTACGGATTCATGGAGTTATCGCGAACTTAGAAAATGTAAAACAAAATGACGGCTATCACTGCTCTTGTTTTATTTTACTCTGGTGTGGGCTTGTTGCAATGACGCTTGTCCGCTTGCATTACCCACAGAGAATGCATATTGCGCGACACTTAATGGGAATCGTCAAACTTAATTAAATTACATCGGATTGGGAAAAACAAAAACAGGAAGAGAAAGACAAAAATAACTTTAGTCGCGAACTACATAATGGTGATTGTTGCTGGAATGTAAATTGGAAGGATAAATCAAAACGACGACTTCAAATTATCTGAGATTAGTCGAAAGTCGTAGGGCTGCATTGATTTGGATAATGCGAGAGCGACTTGAAAAGGGAAAATTACACCCTTTAAGTGTTATGGCCGAGTCGTTAAGCTGATTCATATTATGATTAATTGCGATCGCTAATTGTTCCTTGAAATTCGCCGGTAAGACGATCCGCACCAACATTCAAGATAAATTGACGAGCAGCGATCATGATAAATCCTTGATGTTATGTTGTTATTGATGTGAATGGCTGCTCGTTTCGCTATTCAGCTCCTGTTTGAGATATTTCATTTCTTCCTGGATATCTGTATTTGCGCTCAGGTGGTCCAATTACCGCTCAATTGAAATTTATGAACTCCACTTTTATTGAATACGAGAACTGATTCTGAGTTGGTAATCCTTGAGTTAATCTCCGCTCAGATTATTTATTGCTTGGCGGCGAGACTTATGCTTTTATTTTTCCTTTCTTGTTACAAAAAAAAAAATATTTGCACTTTGTGAGCTTCTAAAAAAATTCAGAATTATATTTATTTTTTTTTTGATCGAGGAAAAAATGATGCAATTTCGGAGAACATTTTTATAGAATTTCTGTGAAAAACCAAAAAATTTATCCAATTAGATTTTTTTCTGGCAACTAAGAACACGGAAATGAATGGCGATACTTCCGGCGAAACTTGTCTAGATTTTTACATGGTGATTGCCACATTCATGGCCGATTTATTGTCGTTCAAATTTAAGTAACATTTCATACCGATTTTGTTAAAATGCAAAGAATGAGAATGTAAGGAATTATAATACATGCTTCATCCATTGATATTTGTTCGTCTAAAGAGTTATATTAAACCAAATTAAAGGTGGTAAGCATGTTGAAAAAGTAAATGGACAACACAACTGCTACCTGAATTAGTGAATTATAAAGTAAAATTATTAATGAAATAGAATAAAAAATATTATTTCTCTGGAAAAGAGAATTCAATGCTAATTCCCTTCACTTCACAAAAATAATATTTAATAAATTTAGAGTAAAAACAATATGTTAAAACATCCATTAATCTTCTGATTTCCGTCATCCAGAATAAAAGGCCTCCATTTAAACAATGAGTTTTTTGCATTCATTTCACCAAAATCAACTCTTGCAAATCCTTTCGTTTTGAATGCTTCACAATTCATGATTGATTTCAACACAAAAAATTAAATCAATTCAATTTTTACACCTCCGACAGTTCGCCCACGAAATGTATTGTGACGTGGTTTCGCAAATCCTTTAATGTGTTCTTTCAAAACTTGAGGAATTGATGCAAAGGTATCGCGAAGGTAATGGATGCAGTTTTAGTTGTCCTATGGCTTCGGGCAGGCTAATCAATGTGCATGAGGCAAACGCGGCAAATGCATGAAGAATACGAACAACATGCAAACGTGCAGGCAATTCTAATTTCAGTAAAGGGATCTTGAGGCATCAACATCGAGATATTGTTAAATAAATGTTCAACAAAAGTCCTGAAGGATTTAGTGTACGATCTTGACCGGCCAAACAAAGCAATTTTGTTAAATTATTTTCAAATTGGTTTTTTTTCGTTTCCAACAATTTATATTTTATGCCTTCAGATTTATATTCTTTTGTTTAATGACAAATCATTGGTAACTCTACACTTATGAAATAAGGTGAAATTTATTTTTAAGACATTTTGATGATATGGGCGTAGCTTGTTAACAAAATATGATTTACGAAAACTATCAGCAAAAAGCGTGAGGGGTTTGGGGAAGTCATAATTAACCTCACGATACTTGATGCGGAACAATTGAGTAATATTAAATTTAACATTCACTTAAAACGCGTTAATAATGGTGTAATAAAAAATTTAATTGGATACTTTGAGTGGAATTGAGTGGTTAAAAAAGTTAACTATTATTAATAGTAGTAGGTACAACGAAATACAAACAGTATTAGTTTGCCTGAGGCGTTGTATTAAGGATTTCAGTCCATCTATTGTGTTGATCACATCTATGATTGGGTTAACCGACACGATCCCGAATCATTAGTGAAACTACAAACACCCGGTGCATCTCCTTCCATCCCCATCCATGCAGCGCGTCTCTTACGGTTATAATAAGCATATTTCATCGATGTCACCCTCTTTCAATCACCACTACTATTTGATTGATTTTCATTTCAAGAGAGATCTTCTGAAAAGTCGATTTAGTTAGATTTCTGTTATAATAATTTTATCTTTTTATTATTAATATTATTATAATGATTTTATAATATTTGTAATATTTGTATACATATTTGCATAGTTTTGCTATTTTTAGTAATCAGTATTTGATGAAGTTGTGCATAAATAAGTATCCCCCACTAAACCATTGAGACCAACACCCACCACCATTCGGCTAGCGCCCATGAAATCTCTGGACTTTTTTAAAACGTGATTCTTATAAAAACAATTCCCTCTGATGCATCTTATTGTTATTTTTGAATTAATTAAATATCAGATGACATTTCCATAAAATATCAATTAAATGTCAACTGAAAAGCTATGAACAAAATAAATCACTGCGAAAAGATTTCGTTTCAAGGCAAACATTATGAAAAAAACAATCTCAACAATAAATTGATTTAACAACTAAGAATAATTGTGATCAATTTTCGTGATTCAATTGCGTTTCGAAATTTGCAGCTAAAAATGTCTGTGTTCACACACTGAAACCATAAACAATAATCCCCGTAAAGGAAATCGATTAAAAGTCTAAGAAAAATCCATAAACAAAAGGAAAGTAACCCAAGTGTTCGTGCTGTAATGGAAGAACAATTGTTCAACTAATTTCCAATTTCATATGAAAATTTTGTTCGCTGACGTGGAGAAATCGCGGCAATGGTTGCATCCAGTGATTAAAATTCCACGAGGAATTAGCGAACTTGGCGTAAGTGAATCGTACTCTTGGCATTAAGGTTACAGTTTTACTTTGAATGGAAAAAAATAAATTAAAAAATCAAGCAAAACAAATGCAACGAGTTCTAGTATCTAACAAAACGGGGCCCAAGTATTTCATTAACCGGCCAAACTGGATTTGCATTTCGTACTCTCCGGGTGGAATGTGGAAGTTATGTGGAGATCTGGGGGACATGCAGAATAAAAAACTAAAATTGAAAAAAATTGTAAATAACAGAGTAAGAACAACAACAACAAATGAGACGAAGGAGGAAACAAAGGTCTATTTGGATCGCGTGATCGTGAACATATAGGTACTCGTATATGCAGCTCACTTACGGGAGAGTGTTGCTAATCCCTGGACTTGCTGAATATAGGTCGACTTTGAGTTACACGGCTTCCGCTAAGACAATTCGCGTACCACGGATGTAAAGTGATTGCGGTGAACTCTCAAGGCGAGTTCAAGCCGCACCAAAACGCCAATCTGGTTGCATTTTATTTCTGTTTTCCACCAAGAAACGGAAACTAGGTAGTTGTTGCCTCCGCCTTTTGCCCATTCCCAAGGCGTTCAGACGCTCGAGTTACAAAACCTGTTTGGATTCTTTGCAGCCAAGCCACATTTACCTTCTTTACCTCCAGTTTTGTAGACTACCTGAATGGGAAAGTCGTCAAAGATGCTGGATTTCTCTAGTTCAGCCGGGAAGAATTCCTCATCCACAGGTTCTCGTCGACTAAACTCGATTTCGAATTATAGATAATTTGCTTCCAAAAATCTGGGAAATCGCATCTGACTCCAAATTTGAAGAGTCACTGGCGATCCTGTTCTATAAGTCGCTTCTGCATCACTGCCTAAAGTAGGCTATGATGACCATTTTACCCTACTAAAAATTGATAGTGATTGTCATGATCCATAACCAGGAGAGATCTTTAAAAGAATTTACGATCATCAACTGGTTCAGCGCGACCTTCAGCACACAATTTCTTCTTCCATAAAATGTTTATGGAATAATGATATACTGGCCTCTTTTGAATTCTTGTCCAATGCTTCGCGGGGCGCGCCCGAATTAAGAAATAAAATATGATCGGGGAACCCTATTTGCAGACGGGAGTGGGAGTGGTCGTGAAATTTCATTGCCTTACTTACAATTTGAGCAAATCCTTTTCTGGAAGTTGGCATTGTTGCCCAAAACTTCGGCAGATTTTACTATTGTTATAGCAATTTTCCTTATATTCTGTAATTCACTTGTTTTGTTTTCTTGAATGGGACATGTCAACACTTCAATTTATTCCCATAACACATATTGTTATTACATATGATATATATTATATACAGTAGAACAATAAATTACAGCACCACATTTGTTATCGTTAATTAATCAATTGGGGAGAATTAAATATCTACGAATGATAAATTTGGCTGGAACAACAAAAAGCAAAACGCTTCAGTGCGCGCAATTGATTCAAATTGGCTCAGGTAATTGCCTTGAAACTACTTTTCGTTAATGATCTATCCTAGATTTATTTATTACAACAGTTGCGGACATTTTCTGGAACAGAAAACGAAAAGCTAACGGTTTCATACGCTTGATCAATAATAGACCGTTGAACTTCGCAATCGAATTCTTAGTCCTTTATCGGGTTTTATTTTATTTGTCCCGTGAATAGTGATTTAGTTATTTAGTTATTTATTATTGGTTGATTTAAGTAGTTTTAGTAATAAATGGTTCTATAATAAACACTGCTCGATTTTCAAATTGCTTGTTGATCAACAATCTCACGTAAACTAGAAAAAGAAACATTCCAGGAGTCTTGTGATCTAAAAAATAAATTTCATCTGAAGCTGATTTATTTGAAATTTTGATTTTTTTTTTTTAATAAATGATAACCCAAAAGAGACCATAAAAATTCCTCGCGGAATAATTAGAAATTTATGATAATGCATCCCGGTTTAGATCGAAACCAGTTTGTAAAGTTTCCAGGAGGTGTGCGCCAGACACGGACATCGCCGTCGTTTAGCACATCCGTCCAAGATCACCTGCCTGGACGCCAGCAATTGAATGGGGGATCCCGTGAAATCCAATTCGGTAAGTCTTTACAGTTCAGTTTCATCGACTGTTACGCAAATCACATTCAGTGCACCTGTTTGATCGCGACCTGCCAAACAATCGGCAGGGCGAAAAGTGACGTTCTCAAGGTCGGTATTTCGGCATCACCACATGCCACCTCCAAAGCTTATCGTCGGGGTCGGAGCTGAATGGATGTTTTGATTTGGCTGTTGTGTTGTGGCAACAGCGCACAGCAGAGGAGTCTGCAAATTGAATGGAGGATCGATCGCTCTGGAGCGCACGCCTCGATCGCGCAGCATCCAAGCAGAGGTCGTGGCCGTTTAGGCGATCTCGCATGCTCATCGAGGTTCGTCGTCTCCTGCGCGTGAACGCACACAGCCATGGAAAACGCGCGCCGACCGAAACGCACAGAGGTCAACACTTGCTCGATGCTGATCGAGCCGCGAAAGGTGCTTTGGAAGTCGGATAGCGTTTGCACTTCGAGGACCGCAACTTTCATGAAATCGCTGTCAACTGCATGCTAATTGCGGTCGATTAGAACCAGCGAAACCTCCTCGAGTCACCGCAATTTTTACCACGTCGCATTCTTGAAGCGTCAGAAACCGCCGAGGAATGTCGAGGCGGTTGCGGGCAGACGTGTCCCAGGTCGATTACTGATTTACACTAGTTTTGCGCACCCACTTAGAATACCTTAGAGGATAATTCGTACCTCGCACGGCCTCGTAGTATCCTAAATCCAGGTTTGCTGATTGATAATTGATTGGTAATCCAGAAATAAGGTACACAAGTCACACTTGGTTAACTCACACAGCACTCAATTATTCGCTCAACACTTACTTTATTTTACTTGATTTTTCGTTATCAACTAGCAAAATTGTGAGTGATCATAAACACAACAGAAAAATCTCCACAATTGCACTGAACTAATTAAACCGACCGCACACAAAAAACACGTTTAACGACTTCGAGTTTCAATTTAAAACTAAACGCTGACGTGAAGATCGGCTCTCAACAACCTCAGCTCACAGAGAGAAATTTAGAAAATTCACAATACCAAAGTTAGAAAATGCGAAAAGGAATTGAGAAGAATGGAAAATGGAAATATTCAACGAAAATGAGGAGAATGAAGGAATATTTAAAATTTCTCCGTTAAACTTCTGCTGGCCTGCTGAACTGCTCGGCGGGAAGTAATAGAACGGGAAGTAATTGATTCTGTTCATTTTTCAAAGTTTATTCGACAGAAATAGTTGTTGAGGAATTTTAAAAAAATTGCCGTATTCATATATTTTATTGGCAGGAAATGCGTAATTTACGTGACCAACATTATAAGTTTAACTCTGAAAAATTTCGAAAATTCGATTACATTCATCCAGTTTTTATTTTACTCAAAACATTACAATTAAATTGATTAACATTGGATTACGGTTTATGCTGCAAGCATTTTAATATATACATCATAATTAGATCTTTTTATTACAGAAAATATTTAGAAAAGTTTTCAATTAGAATAATATAAGCAAATGAAGTTTTTATGCACCTTTATGTAAGTTAAATAAATATGTTTTAAATAAGCCCATAAATAAACTGTATCCTCTCTAGTAGTACGCGTATGGGTAAGCGTATCCATATCCTAAAACGAATTATTATTAATCGAAGAGTTTAAATTGCAGTTGGTATTCATACCCAGTGAGTAATACGGAGAGACGACATAGGGGGAATACGCAGCGCTGTATAGTATTTGTGGATTTGGCCCAGGAGAAGGAAGCGGCGCGGGGGCAGCAGTTGTTAATGCGAAAATCGCACACAGGACAAGAACCTTAAAATGGGAATTGTTAACACATTCGATTAGCACTTATTTCAAAACTAAAGAACACAATTCAGAATTATATTCCTTGTTCTAAACTCACCGCAAACTTGAACATTATTGCGAACAATTCGATATTCTTCTACGAACTGATGATGATACAAACCAAATCGGAACTAAGCAATCTCATCCATTGTCTTAATATTTATAGGCACTCTTCATGACAACATTTGCCTAATTATTATTCTGGGGACATTCGCGCACTCAAAGGAATTTCATACATGGTTTAATTAAAAACCAGTAACGATTCGGTCTACATTCGTTCTTAATTTTATTACATAAACGGCCAAATGGCCAAGGTCAAGAGTTCTTCTCGCCCTCACCTCAATACGATACGAGCAACAACAATGATTGCCACACGTCGCAGTCGCAGCCGTGACTATTACCCTTGATTTTGTTGAATTACCTCGTTTCTTCCAAAGTACATACAATTAATTACGATGATCATTAACATTAGGTTTTAGTTTCAATTGATTCCTAAAGTGAATTTTTGGCTGAAATAATTAAAACTTATCCGTTTTCCAATATTGACGTATATTAAAATATCTTCTTTCTTACAATGCAAAACAATCACTTTTGATTTTTATTCAATTGGCTTATTTTTTGCAGGATATTAGATAAATGTTCAGCAAGGACTTTTACGTCTGTGATTTTCTTTACATTCAATGTTATACTATACATTTGTTTATAAACATCTGCCATTTTCTTAAGATCCCTGCCGCTTGTTTTTGTAAGGCAAATTTTCGCTAAGGTCTTCAAAATGTGTTGCAATCTATTTTCAAATAGTTCCAAAAACTTCTGGATTTTATCCATTGACCCTTCTTCGTTTGGAACTTGAAACTCCATCGATTTAATGTAGCTAATCACGGACGTTGACTGAATAAAAAAATCTAGTGCGGTTTGAAGGAATTTTAGTTTTTGATTACTACTAGTCGATGCTAGAAGAAATAAAACATTTAGAATAAAATTTAACAAGCTTGTTTCCAATTACATTCATTTAAGTATTCCTGTAGCGCAATCCTTTCCAGTTGGGTTTCTAGAAAATCCTTAACCTCTTTAAGTCCTTCCAGGATCTTTGCTGCCTTCTCATAATGCAATCTACAGAGTTGCAGACTAGTTTTCTTAGCATGATCATCTTCGGTTCGTCTAAATTGATTGTGATAAAACGAACCCAATCTGCAAAGAATTGTGAAGATAAATAATTCTTCTGTAGTAAGCATAACTTTTACCTGTAGTGAATTGTACCGGCTCGATACATGTACAGTACTTGTCGAGGTCCTGGCGAGTCAACATCGCATAACTTCAGGGCTTTTTGCAACAAATCCACTATATCTCTCTCCACTTCTTCATGAGACTGAGAAAGATGGCTGTTAGAATTTTTGTACTTTGATAAACTGGCTACTCCGAATTACCAGGTCGCTACTACTGCAATCCTGAACGTATTTAGCTAAATTAAATGTTGCCGTTGAATATTCCCAACTGACCAGATCCCAGAGTTCGGGATAGTCCTTCTTACTGCCTAAAACGCCTAAAGCTCGTTGGTAGTAATGAAACGCTTTCACGTAAAATTTTCGTTCTCTAATTATTTTCTTATCTTCATTTCTGAAAGTAATAAACGTTTAGCAGCATTTCAAAATATACCGTGCGTCTATACGGTTTATCATCCAGTTCGCAGTGAGCGCGGAATCTCATATATCGGCCCATATTGCATAACACCAACACAAGATTCGGTATATCGTCAGCTTCCTCAAATGCGGCGATTGCCTTTAACAAGTGGATGTGAGATCGTGCCGCGAACACCTTAGACGAGGACTCTCCTATTGGAATATTTGAAAAATCCGGCGCATCAAATATTTCGATGGTGTTCGTTGTGATTTCGTCGCTGCTTTTCTGACTTTCATCTTGAACATTATTAGCGTCTCTGTTTTTTTCCGCGTCGACTAGTTTTACATAATTGTTGTAAAGATCTATTTGTGACGTTGATTAATACAATAACAAATGCCTTGTTTGATTATATCATAGTAAATTCTTACCTTGAGCCCAAGTCATGTACTTTAGGCCTAGTTCATTGTCCACACTTCCCACCCTCCTCATGATTTCACATACACCGGCTGGGTCCGTAGTTTTTAATGCTTTCTCATAGCACAAAGAACTTGCCGTCATTAACTTCTCGAAGTGTTTAACAGGCTTCGGCAACTGTTCCAGTGAATCTAGAAAGTGGAAATGACATTATTTGTTGCAAATATTTCGTTAATTGTGAAAAATCACCAACCCATATCGATATCCTTCTCTATTTGTGCAAGAACTTGCTTATCAACATCTGTAACTTCTTCAAATTGTTGCAGGTACTCATCGATTTTGGGCTCACCATGCTTGGCAAACTGGAAGTAACAGTCTCCAGCTCTGGCTAGGAGGACGCTCATTTTGGTTTCTGTGGATCCAGTGTACTTGAGAATGAGCTGGATGCAGTAATGGGTCATAAAAATGCTCCGCAAACATTTTCCCAATTTTTCCATTTTATGTTGATGTTCAGACAAAATAGCGTACGTCAAGCTAGCTTTAACAAACAGCAACACTTTAAGATGAATGTTCCACGAATCACCTCTCAATGACTTCACCAGTAAGTTTTGAACCATTTCACTTGGAGGATCGTTACTCGAATCGTCCTCGTGACTGGATTCCCGACATTTCTTGCCCTTCTGCTTCCTCTTTGTCTTTGGGCATTTTTCAGTCCAGCCCATGGGGATAGCCACTCCTGGATCGGCCAGCTTCGGCTGCGGCGTTAAGGATTCATAAGGCAACGGAATAGGTTGAAAAGGTTTCGCCATGTTCGGATTTTGCTCCTCGTGAATTATATGAATCCGTTCAGTCTCTCGCCTGATTTCCTTCTCCTCCTGCGTTAGTTTTTCTTCATTCGACTCAAAATACTGCAGACAGTCCAGGCCATCGCAAATGTGCTGCAGCGCAATATTGCATCGCTCCTCGATCGAGGCGACCAGAGGCGATGGCGGACGATCAAATTCTCTCCCATTATTACTACTAAATTCTTTCAAAGTTTCGCATATATTTTTCACAGCTACATTCTCGGACATTTCTTCGGCTAGATTGAAATCGTATTTTCCTTCTGGGGGTGAATCGCAATCTCCATTTAAATCGTCATCGTACAAAGATTGATTGTCTTCCAAATCTCCATCGTTATCGAAGTCTGGAGCCTTGGGATTTGTTCCTGCGGGAATGTGGAGATCCGACAAGATGTAGTGGGATGATGCAACGATTTGTGGATACTTTTCCTTTGGTAGCAGCTTAATACAATTGTCCAGAAGTGTTTTTATGGATCCCGCTTTTCTTGCCGAAATATTTTCAGTCGAGTTTTTCATATTTCTGGCTAAATTATACAATAACATTGCAACAGGGACGGTGAACGGATTGTCGCACTTTCCATCTCCATTACCATTTTGACATAGTGTTGTTAAGTCGTAGAGTTTGACTACATCATCGTTCTTTCCCTTGAACAGCCAATACGTATGGCCAGCCTTTGTTGCCTTTGCCTTGAGGAACGCCAGAATATTTTGTGCAACATTACGAATGAGTTGAGGTGAAAATCTACAGTTCTCCAAGTAAGGCAGATCTTCAGTTTTGATTATTTCGTACTTCTGAACGATTCCATCTAGATGATAGCACATCACCACTTCGGGAACGTTGCACATCAAATTATCAAGCCAGTAATCGATGCCAGTGAGCACATTGATGGGCTTGTTCATCTCGCGAAGTCGTAAGCTAATGCATGGCCGAGTACCACCCCCGAAAATGGGCATATCCGTTCCAATTAGCATGCGAATGTCCTCGAATGTCCATACAACGTTTCTGTTGAAGACGTGATTGGACTTGGGATCCGGAACATTCTCCTTAATATTGGCTTCAGGAAGAATCGGTTCAATGAGAGGAAATGATGGCTTAATTCTTACTGCTCCTTGATTCGACGTGGTTAAGGTTTGTTCTGGATATTCATCAGTGGGGTTTAAGCTATGATACAGGAACTTCGACAGCAAATTCTTCCGTTGTAGGGCAGTTCGACTTTTGTCCTTGAGACAGAAATTCTTATCCGAGCTGGCACTACTTAAAATATTTTCGAAAAAGAACGTCTGGATCCACTTCCAATCTTCATTTGCCTGACGCAGCAGATATTTTTGAAAGTCGAATTCATCAATTAGCAGAGTATTTCCCACTTTGTGGACGACCATACTAATTGTACATTTGGGAGCGTAGGAGAGTTTCAGCAGCTTCTTTATGTTTTCAGCATCGGATACAACATCAACATCTCCCAAACAGTCTGGAAACATGTGTGCCATATGAAAACTACCGAAAGACGGAAAATATTTGACCCTTTTACATTTTAAATAACCAAGGAAAGGATTTATTAGATTTTATGTCAATAAATGACCCACAGTAAATGTGCATGTAAAGTGGTGCCTAGTCCAAACTCCAAACAACAGTCTCCGAATTGTTTGTAAGCAAGTTTAAATTATAAATACCTTGCAAATCCACTGGAATGATATAACGCTTGGTGAAGTCCGTAAGTGCTGGACGAATTTGTAAGCCAATTGGAAGGAGGCATGTTGAGGTCGGTGTTACATTGTAATCTTATAAACTGAGCCGGAGATTCCACAGCCGCAAATTTAATAATAGCTTGTGATTTCACACTATTTCCTAATGAATGCGGCTCAATATTTTGGCAGGTTTGTATCTAAAATCAGAGAAGAATCTCAAACTATAACACATGGAGCAAGATTTGAAAATTCACCTCGTCTAAAGTACTGTCACCCATATTTATCACGTTTAAATTGCTTTGCTTGCATTAAATAATGAATGCCTTACTAGCCTATGTGAATTAAAAAACAATTCCTTGCATTACAAACGCTTGTTCTTGAAAATTCCAGAACAGTAGCGGTCGCATCTGTCAATCCATCTGACAGTGACAGCGCTGATAGCCAAGGGAAAGTGACCTAAGAATTAGGTCACATTGAACTAGCGGCGTTAATTCAAACCACACTGCGAAATGTATTCTCAAAAAGTTTAATCGTTAAAACTCCATTTAAATGTTACAACTAATCCATTATACATGATTTGGAAAAAAGTACATTAAAGATTGCAAGTCCTTACATCATCTTCTTGCGTTTAGACAATGTCGGCTTATCAAACGCTTGCTTCATTCCTCCCGCCTTCTCATTGTGGAATTTTATATTATTCGTAGTATCAGCATACCAAGGTGAGTCGAACTGTGTGGTATCCTGGTCCACAAGATGGGTATACTTTGTGCGACCACATCGTCCGAAATTCTTGACTTGCATGACCTTTGGTAGAATTGTTTTGTCGAAATGATCTTCGAGTGTGGCCTGGGCAAAGTCCCGCTTGAGAATGTCGTTTTCTTCGTCAAGGTAGAAGGCACCACGATGATAGTATTTTTGTAAAAACTTGTACTTTCCTTTAATTGCTTTGTTTGTAATTTGTTTGGGATTATTCCGCAACTCCTGGCGACGTTCTTCTTCGGTCATATTACGCATGCGATCAATTTCCAATTTTTCTCTTTCGTTTCTAAAATTAAATGTATTTTAAGGTAAGTTTGAACATTAAAATGAGCAATTAAACTTACGCTTCCTTCTCTTCTCTGTCACGTTTAATTCGCTTCAGTTCCCTCAACTTCCACGCTTCATATTCAACCTCATCATTTTCATCATCAGTGCATACATCATTGATGTTCGGTTCGCTATTGTCTGGCTGTAAATGATCATTGAAAATTGAATGTATTCCGGACATAAACATAAATTTCGAGTTACTTACTTTTGCCTTCTCCAGATCCTTTTTAACGCTTTCTTCAACCAGTCGCAATGTCTGTCGACGCCTTTCCTTTGCTGCTTTTTTCAATTCAGCTTCTAATTGTTTTTGCTTGATGGCTTCACGATCTTTTTCAATGATGGTTGCTCTGTCGCGTTTACGAACAAAAAGGGGCTTCAATCGGGGTTCGTTTTCTTCTCCACTTTCGCTTTCCTCCTCATACTCGGATTCTTCTGACTCCTCGGATTCTGATTGCTTCTCTTCTTCTTTTTGTAGAACCTTTAAGGAAATCATTTGAGAATTTGAAAATAATTTTCTACGTTTTCTATTAAACCTCTTCTTCCTTCTGTTGATGCAGCATCCGCGTTCGTAACTTCTGCCGTCTGCGTTCAATCTCAGAGTCACTTAAATCTGTATCAGATTCGCTGTCTGAACCCAATGTAATTTTCTTCGATTTGTCTTCCAAAACACTCTTTCTCTGCTCTTCTTCGTCATCTGATTCCTCTTCTGACTCCAGCATTTCTGGTTCATGGATGTGACGATGACGTTCCAATCTGAATGAATATAGAATGGTGTTGATACTAATTCATCCAATATAAACAACCAACCTGTCCTCCTGATAATCCTCATTTTGTCGTGCTTTGAGTCGCTTTAACCTTGGATCATTTACGTCCTCATACAGTTCCTTCTTGGCAAGGTCAGCTTCGAATTCAATTTGTGGTTTTGCTTTTCTTGTATCGATAAAGTCTTCGATGTCGCTTTCTTCCTCTGAAGTGCCTCCTAAGGCGTATTCTGGTCGTTTACCCGATATATATCGGTGCACCTTCACTTTTTGCATAGAAATTTCACCTGGGCAAAAAGAAAATTGCTAGTTTTCGTTGTTTTAACCAATGTTAAAACTCACCTTTTTCATTTCGAACGGGAATAGCGCCAGCTGTACTCTGAATGCTGTTCATTGTGGATGCAGCTAACATTTTTGCGATTTCTGCGCGACCAATTAGAAAAATAAACACACTTTATTGACAACTTCGCTGACAGAACATTGACACATTCGCTCCGTTTCCCATAACATCCCAATTCCCAATCTCTCCGAATCTATGCCATTCCTGTTCCATTCCCCGAAATTGCTGTTTTACAGCTGTTTTGTTTGACTGAAGACGTAAAATAAGTATGTCGATAACACGGGGAATAAAATGCCGGTTTGTTGAAGGTGAAAAAGTTTTATGCTATGAACCAGATCCGACAAAAGCCAAAGTGTTGTACGACTCCAAAGTATTCTTTTCCAGTTTCCCATTTATCCGCGGGTGAATTTTGCGTTTCACTTTCAGGTTCTCGAAGTCGAGGAAACAAAAGACAACAGAGGCAGACGCCTTGTTCGGTATAAAATACACTTTCAAGGATGGAACTCGTCCTGGGATAGAAAAGTTGCAGCAGATTTCGTACTGAAGGATACGGAAGAAAATCGTCAACTTCAGAGGGAATTGGCAGAGAAAGCTCAGCTTCAGTTGTATGTATCTTTTTATGAATTGAGTGTTTTTCAACTTAAAAAAAACCGACATTATACATCAATCATTGCATATTTCTTAGAGCTGCATATTTATATCGAAAAGAGCGGAATAAAAAACGTGCGAGAAAGGATAACAGCAGCGAAAGATCCCCAAAATCCCGAACCAGAGTTTCTTCAGAGGACGGAAGTTCGTGTAGCACCCTTGAAAAAAATGATTCTGAAAGCATGATGACACGCGAAGGTATTAATATTTGTTGCTTATCACCATTTCTCCCATATAGGATAGTTCAGTTTTTGCCCGGGAAAAAATCGCCTAAAGCTGAATTTTGCACAATGACTTTAATTTAAGTCAGTGACGTCATTGAAACGGAGTTGTCACATTTGAACGAGTGCCACGGGCGCAGGGATGCTCTGGTTGGCACTGCGTTAGTCTCAAATTGTTCAAAATCTACCAGAGATCAGTATACAATGCTTACATCATACTTCCGGTGAAAATTGTGATCCTACAAGTACGCTAAATGCAAATTTTTCGGAATTCTGGAGCCGCGAAAGACATCGTGCCATCAGAACTCGTACCAAGACCGCAAATGTGGAGCAAATGAGTTTTAGTTGGTGTTAAATTATTTATAAGACTTAAGTTCAGTATATTTATGGTGATGACGTCATGTCCGGTGGGGACAAGTAGCCTAGGAGCCTGCGAAATTCGAATATTGAGGATCGCGAGAACGCAGGTTACGGCCGTTTTTGTTCCATGAATGTGGAACAAATGAATTTTGGTTAATCATACAGTCTACTGAGGATAGCAAAGACATGTATTCTGTTATAAAATGAAGCATTTAATAGTATACATTATTTGCTTTAACCAAGGAGAAGGATGTGGATCATCGGCATTATCGAATTGTACTAGCTGGCCTGGCCGTTCCCACAGCTTACTCCTCTGAACTGGGAGCACATGTCTGGGCAACTGTTGCCTGCTTTCTTGCAACTGCACCGGCCCAGCGCAGTTGCCCTTGCAGTTGCACTTGCAAGTAATTAGTTGTAATAGTAGTCTGGAGCCGCTGGCGTGATAGTCGGAATCGGAATGAAGAGTGCATCACCCACAGAGCGCCATCCCCATTTAATCGGCGGCAGATTTCTCCCGAGCCATTCTTGAACCTACAGTGCAAATAATGCGTCGAAGTAGAGATAAAAGAGCGACACATCCTATATATCTTTATGATATAATACTGCGGATAAATACTTAAGGAGTGCTGATGAAATGCTGCTTTGGTGTGGGGAAGGGTGCCAGCTCAAACGATGGCACGACAGCCTGCCGTGCGACTTTGCGGTCGTAGCACTGGAGATGCTAGTCAACCACGTCGCTAAACTTGTCCTCGTCAGGATACAGATTTCGAACGGCATTTTACCGGCTCCGCAAATATCGTTCTGGTGCTATTGGGGCTGCTGAACACGGTGGATACTAAATTTCTCAACTCCTTTTTCACGCCTTTTTCTTCCCATTCCCAAGTTTCGCAGTTGAGAACGAAAGTAAAAGTTTTAATTTGACTAAATTCGTTTTACTTACGTCTATTATATTTATATTTTTTTATGATCCAATGTAGATAGTGTGAGACATGGCACTATGTACTTGGTTTTGATAAATTTCCAATTCTATTAGATTGTGACTCGGACTCCTGCACCAGCACTGAAAGTGCATTTGATGAAGATCGAGTTCACCTCAATATGAGTGCAAAACTGAAACAATATTTGGATTTTGACCATGAAATGATTAAAAAATGCAAACGCCAACACATTTTACCTGCTCAAATACCAGCAGTATGAAACATTTTGAATATTCGTAATTCAGTTGGGCAAACAATAGTAAATAATTTTAGGTGACGATTCTCGAAAATTTCGTTAAGCAGAGTATCATCAAGATGGTAACGTGCTCCTCACAATCAGACGCCACGAGAAGAAGAGGCAGTCAGCTAAGGACAGATAAAAAGGATAAGGGATTCGACAAAATTGAAGCCAAGTACTAAATTCTTTTCGATATAGGAAATTTGTTATTAATTTAAAATTTATTATCTAATTAAAGGTTCGGCTTACTGAAAGAAGTTGCTGATGGTTTGCGAATTTATTTAAATTTTATCCTTGTTGACCACCTGCTGTATAACGAGGAGAAGCACCAAGCAGAAATTCTATTGTCCGAAGAGAGTTTACAAAATTTCAGTTACGTTGCATCGGATCGATTATCCTTTGAGTATTTACAAACGAAATTCGAGGAAGCAGGCACACCACCCAGCTCAGAAAATTCAGATGCCTTACAACCACCTGCTCCAAGTGATGTGATAGAGGAAGTGTCTCGGAGACGCCTCAGATCCTACCGCAATGAAGAAAATGAAGGAACGATTGAGTTAAATAACACCAGACCTGAAACTTGTCTATCGAGGTACTGCTTATAAAATAATATAAAAAATCAAGAAACGAAAATATTACTGTTTAAAGTGTGGCTAGCACGAGTTCGGGAGGATCAACTCCACATGCAAATGTAGTTTCTGCAAACTTAGCATTAATGCCCACAATTAACTCTGGCATTCCATCAAGAACCAAGGATTTCCTGCAGGAGGTTATCTCATGGCAATTATTACCTTCCAATGCAGCCCCGGAGGCTTCAATGATATTTGGAGCTGTGCATTTAACTCGATTGCTAGGTATTGCGAGCATCGACTAAGTGTTTATTACTAACAAATTGTTTTGTAGTTAAACTTCCTGATTTTCTCAATGCCTCCGCTATGTCCGATCAGAAGCTTGAGGTATTAACTCAGCATTTGGATGCGTTTCTCAAGTCAGTAAACAAACCTGCTGTGGGATATTTCATACAATATGTTACTATTTCAGGTACCTAGAATCTCACAAGGATTGGTTTGGTGAACAAAACTACTACAAGGAACAGGATCATTATTAACAATTACCTAGTTAAAGTTAAAAGTAAATTTTGGTAAGTTATTTCTTGTTTAAGGCTTTTATTTGATTTATGTTTAAGAAAAAAGATACAATAAATTACTTTGTTAGTGTAATATAGTTTTTTTAAAATATGGCCTCGAAAGAGAGCAGTACAATTTGAAGAGAAAACACATCTAACTTTGCCACTACTCTCCTACAGATGTATAAAAAAACAAAAGTAAACATGTACACAAACTTAATGCTACGTTATAAACGTGTGGTAAACATTAAATTATATTAAACATTCCCAAGAAATATTCTTGACATCATCGGCTAATAACTTCAAGTTGACAAATGTTAGCAAAATATTTTCTCCTAGATAACAATTTTCACTTTTCGTATTTATATTTTTTTTTTTACAAAAATGTGTGCTTTAGAAAATTATACAATATATGATTCTTATAAACACGGTAATATGGTTACAAAGTTTTTCTAGCGTATTCTATAAGACATAAAAATAAAACATTCTAATTTCTAGGCATGCACCGCATTATTTTTGCACATCCTACAACTCACATTTGGCTTCGTAGAGGATGGTTTGTTTTTAACAATTAGGGAAATAAGTTAGATTTGAAGGTGAAATACGTGTTTTAAATTTGTGATTATTAATTCTCTAACTGTGTTGTTTGGAATGAAATTCTACTTATTTACCTATGGGGACGGTTTAATACTTTTCTGCAAACTGGGTTTTATAGTATGTGCTGGAATTAACTTGTGATTTGGTATTTACGTATATAATAACGGTTTCAACTAGTAAAAAAAATAATTTTATCAGAAAGTTCACTTATTATTGCCCTTAGCATCGCTCAATCGTTTCGTCGCACTGGACGCCGTGGGTCTCATAAATCCACTCAAACGAGAATTACTGGCAGACGGCTTACTGGAAGGCTTATTCGCGTTGCTACTATTATTACTCGGACTTGGTGTACTCTTCCTGCTCAACATAAGTGCACTGCGAGCTGCAGACTTATTGGATGTTGCACCTGACTGCTGATTCTCTTTAAAACTAGTGCTTCCCAGAGTCGTTGTTTTCACTGGAGGTTTTCTTATAGTAATACCCACACTGGAACCGCTTGAACTACTTCTGCTGGCTGGAATTCGGTTGACAATTTTTCCTCCAATTGGTGAATTTTGTGTTGCAAGGGGCCTTTTACTTGGTGAAGATTCCACCGATGAAATAATATGACTTTTGGCTGGCATTTTCCTTACTGTGCTTGTTGATACAGCACTGTTCAAGGACGATCTGGAACTCCTAAGACTTGTCCTGGAACTACTTCTTTCAACATCCCGCTTGCTGGGAGAACCAGCACTACTTGTTGAATCATTCTTCCTAACGGAATTTGTTCTTTTTGGTACGAGTAGCTGTGAAGGACTACTTAAAGAAGAAGTAGTAGTCTTCATGGAGCGACTACGTTCAAAGCTACGCTTATTGCGGTCAAGCAGGCTCTGGATTTGTGACTTGGATGTTATACGTCCTTTGGGAACATCGCTGCTAGTTGTTGTTCCAGCACTGTCTGTGGAGGTCATTCGCATTGGCTTTGTTCTTTTTACTCGATTATCGTTCGTCTGTTCATTACAGGAAGATGTGCTATCCTTGCCGTGGGACGGAGTGTCAGACACGAGACTTTGGGTTTCCTCGAAACCTTCGTCGTTAAGCTCTTGATTTGAAGATTTTGTAATGGACGGTTTATCTTTGATTATATCACGTGGTGGACTCCAAATGCGATCTGGTGTTCCAGTTGGTGATCTTAGATTACGAATAGCTTCTCTTACGTCCTCTTGATTTATTGAACTAATATGTCGGCCAACTTTTTCCAGTTTAGCAACAGTTTTTTCCGAGGGCTTCACATTTTCATTTTCCACTTTTTTCTCACTCACATTTTTGAGACGCTCTTGCCATCGCTTCAAGCGATCTTCCTTTTCTTTTTCTGGATGCTCCTTATCTCCCACTGGTTTATTCTTCAAGTTTCCTGCAAGAAGACGTTCAGAATCGTTAGATGTTGGCGAAGTATCTTCGTTGCCACTGCTGTAATCTGTAGGGCGCTTGTATCTTCTTGTTCTACGTGCTGCAGAGAATCTATCGAAATGCCCCAGAGTTTCTGAGTCCGCTGTATTCGCATCAACTTTAGGACTATCTGGAAAGAGCCCTTTTGAAATAGTGTCATGATGTAACGGTCTTGGCGCTTGAAGGTTCCTTCCAATTGGACTAGATAAAATGCGTCTTGATACCGGAGGAGTTTCTATATTGTCAGAATCTATTTCTACTTTGCTACTTCGTTCATTACTCTTCTCTTGGTATTTGTGGTCATCACTGGAAGGACTAAGAACAGGATTTTTGCTGGTTGACCTACTTTCAGAGAATGAGTAAGACTTCAACGGGGAAATTGATGTCTTCGATTGATTTGGACTTGTGATTTCCTCTTCAGGCTCTGAAGGTCTTCGAATGTAAATTTGGAGCCGATCTGACGCAGCTCTTTCGCCTAATTTTTGTATGACTGATTTACGTTTGTCTTCTTCAACAATCGAATGCAAAGGATTTGAATACGAATGCGAAACTCCAGAGCTGTTCTGTCTTTTCAGGAGTCGGGAACAGGTATCAACTTCTTCCGAGCAGTTGGGGACATTGAGATTGGATTTTCTCCACGAGGATTTGTCTTTCACATTTGCGCGGACATCTAAAAAACGATGTTAATCTTTGCATTAGTATATAAAATTAGTAGACAATAAATATTACCTTCAAGGGCTTCTATAGTACCAACCACGTCGGTTTTATCTAGAGTAGCGGATGGCTTCCAGTCAGGATACACACGTTTGTATGTATCATTGCTATTGTTGTTAACTGTTATTTTCTCTTCTGGCAAAGGATCTAACTTATTTCGTTCGCTTTCTGCTTAACACAAAATATACAATTAGCAATAAATTTATTATAACATTGTTGTTTCAGACCTGATTCGTTTTCAAGCGATCGCCGATTATTTGCCAATCGCCTTCGTCGTTTGTAGTCTTCGTTTTGTTTTTCGTCGTTTTCGTTTGCTTGAAGCCAAGATTCTATTTTTTGCCGCCATTCTCGCGATATACTGCAAAAGCACATTATTAGAAATATATTGTATTAAAAGTAATTAACAAAATTACCGTGGCTTCTGTTCTTCTGTTGAGACTGGTGCCGGTTTACTTTCAACTGGGGATGGAGAACTCGGTCTTTCTCTGTCCACGCCGAAATCAATACTCAATAAATCAGGACGCTTTTTACATCCACTTCCTGATCGTGCTCGACGAGCCCATGAACGATCTGTTATAAAGTTAAACAATTTATAACCCGTATTTAAAGTGTTATTGCACAAAATGTTCTGTTGTCTTATGAAAGACTTACCTAAACTTCCATAGGACGATGCTTTCCTTTCCCGACTGCCATTATCATGTCCTGAAGTTCGAAGGAACTCCATCAAGTTTCCTTCATCTTCTTCAGTTAATATTCTACTTCGCCTTCGCCGCAAACTACCATTTGGTGTGATATCAGGAGAAGCAGTATCGTCCTTGAGCAGATTCCCTTCACAATTGCTTGTAAATGAGCCCACACGCCTTCGAGACATCGCAGGACTGTATCTAATATCGAATTGGGTTGGGTCTAGTAAAAGGCTATTTTCTGGATCCGAAACTGGTGTTCCACATTGACTCACTAAAAAAGTTCATTTTAATTGAAGTAAACAAAATCACCAAAATTTTTTCTTACATTGTCTCGCTTTCCTTGCCATTTGTTCCTCGCGTTGCTTTCGTCTTAAAGTTGCTTGTTCCTCTTGATGCTTCCTTCTTTCATTTTCCTGAACGGCTTGCTTAAATTTTTCACAAAAACTTTGGAATATTTTAAAGCATTCTTCAATTTTAAATGATGTTGGATCTTCACAGAAGAAATCAGCCAATTTCGAGCGCATTATCTCAATCTCCTTCATCCCCCTCTGCAACATGGACACTTCCCTTTCAGCAGTTTGTAGAAACTCAGTCATTTGATCCTTAATGTCCATTTCTGTTGTAGTTTGCTCGATTTGCATCTTAATTTTTTTAATTCGACAATCTAATGCATTGATTTCATTATTTATTTGTTCGGAAGTTGTTCTAAAAATAATTTGCTTCAGAAAAATCGAATAATTAATACTGCCTGTTTCAAATTACTTGCATGCATTCTCCAATGCTCCCATTTGGGACGGAAATGTGAGAAATTCTGAGTTCCGTTTTTCTGCTTGCAATGCCACAAAATGGATTAAATTCATTCCTGGTTTATTAGCACGGATATCAGTTAGTTTTTGTAGTGAAGATAATTTCACACCCGCCGCGTTTCCAGCGTAACCACCCGAGTTGAGAAAATTTCCAGCCACAACAACCATGTACAAAACTTCTTGTAGAATTTTGTTGTTTATTAAATCTGAATAGTATTTTTTTAAGTTGTTGGAAAGAAAATCAAAATAATTATGAACTGATTACCATCTCCTGCAAATAGCATTGCGTTGATACATGGCTCCAGATAACTGACGTTCGCAGCGAATTCCTCCTTCAGGAGCATGCATTCTATCCTTAATTTGTAACTAAGAATGCAATAGTTAGTTAATATTTTCGGAAGATAGATAGCAACAATTGTTATATTACTTTAGTACACTCAACAACTGTAACAAGAATTTTTCTGCGTTTCCTAGTCGTGTTTTATCGCCATCAAATGATCTTAACATGTCCAATTCATCGACTTCTGGCAGAATTTTCAGCAGTCCCCGCAGCTTTTCTGCCCCAATATCTTCATGTTCGCCATTTTTGATCAATTGAATAATATCCTCGTTCGATCTGGAAAATATTTTCAGTGGTTCCAAACTTCTGATTTATAAAAAAAATATTATAAAAACCTACGATCGGAACTGCTTGAGGAAAATGTTTACATTCAAGCTTCGTTTTCCATCCAGAAGGGTGATCTAAAATTTAAAATAAATATGATTGATATTCAAGGATATGAACAACAAAAATGTTAAAATATTAATTGTTTTTAAAACTTCACCCAAAATGGATTCCGGTGTCACATCGAGATATCAATGACAAAATTTGGAACGCTGAATATTCTGATCTCTAACTATTGTTGTGCTTCCCAAAATTGTTTAGAAAAACAACAACCAAGAATAGAAAATGTTTGAAATATTTTGGTGGCTGTTATTTGATGATTGCCGATGACTTTTAAATAGTTTGGTTTATACAAATTCGTAATGATATCAAGGATTGAATGAAATTCGCGACACGCGTAAGAATTTATAAAATCACTGTGATTTCCTAATTGATTCGAAACACCATGAGTCGAATACGAAATGATCATTTGGACTCCCATCGTACCCGAACACTGAACACACAATAAAAAGTAGTTACCTCTGAATTCTCTTTCTTCGTTTTCCTGTCCAAAGTATCGTGGCTGCTGTCCCGACCAAGTTTTGGTGATCCTTGGGTACTTGTGCTCTGCAGACAGAAAAGTCCTTCCATTTCGCTCCAGTCTAAATCCGCCATTGGGCTGTTTTGGTGTGAGTCTGCAACAATAGCCCAAATATTGCGTTTTCCAATCACTTTATTGTGTGGAATTTTGTTCCAGTTGATCGTCTTCATCTTAGCCTTGGGAGCAGGGGTTTCTTGCTGGGGCAACAGTCTTACGGAATCGTTCATGGATGGATCTGGTGTTTTTGGACGATTTGATTTTTCTAAATTGTTAAAAGTCGATAGTAGATTTGGTGCTGGTGGCGGGGGAGCTGGTGGAGCTCCAGAACTTTTATTAACGGCCATGAATGGAGGAGGTGGTGGTGGTGGTGCAGCCGGAGGCGGAGGTGGTGGAGGTGGGGCTGCAATCGGAATTTTTCCTGAATTTAACGGAGGCACTACTGCAGTGGGGGAGTGAACACTATTTGGTGTCGATGGTACTACAGATTGTTTTCTGCTTGGACTTGTTGCTTCACCCCTACAATGTGGGCATGAAAATTTCTGAACGCTTGGGGAGCGCAACAATCTCGCAGAATCGTCATGATTCTCCAACAAAGTCGCCCGGTGTACAAGTTTTTCTGCAGTGTCCCAAATAATGTCACTTACGGCCTCCTTAGGGTCGATCCTCAAAAGATGTTGAAGAATGCTCAGGAAGGGAATCTCTTGGGGAGTATCAGCCACCTAAATAAAAATGTGCTTTAGAGGCGAAACAAACACAAATCCAATAATTGCATTTCATACCTGACGCAAAATTGCATAGAAGACATCAAGATGGGAATTTAGATTGATACCATTTGGACCTTGTAAACTTTGAGCTTCGTCGCATTCTCGCTGCTCGTCGAATACGTCCAATTGTACAACGATATCCCCTACGCTGTGAGCTACCCGTCTAATGATATAGAAACAAAATTACATAAATATTTGAATGTTGAACAAACTTCACTTGAACATCGCTTGCATCAGATATTACTAACCATTATTCAAAAAACATTAAATATTGCTTAAAAATACACGAAAAACTATAACTAATACATTTTTAAAACACGTAGGCCAGAGAATAATCTAGCAATGCGGTAGTTCGCAAAAATCAATAATGCGATTAAAGCGGAGCAAATAATTAAAGGGGGTAGGTACTTGTTATTATCTTGAAATAATTGTCACTTTCCCAAATACTTGATTCTTAAAAAGCACTTCAAAGCAATCACTTACAAGAGCTCTTTAACCAGCAAACAATTTCTTAGCTTAAGGATGTTAAAGTTTGTAACAAAAGGCACTAAACAACTGCAGCGCGAGCGGGGCGGTTTATCCTTACGTTCTTCAGTTTGCTCAATTTTGTCACTTAAATTAAAACATTAATTCGATGAAAACGATTTTTAAACAAAAAGTAGTCGCTTATGGAAAACTCAAATCTTAACTTTTTTGTTACATAAAATTATTGTAAACCTTCCTTCTAATGCATCAGCTTCCCGAACTACACGTGGTGCGTGCGCACTCATTTTGCGGCATCCGTCCTGAAAGCTTGACAGGTCAAGTTCCTTACACAATTAATGGTCCAACTTGGGGCAGGATATAAAGTCGATAAAAGAGGGGACATGTCTCGGTTAAATTTTTATACATTTTTGCTTAGATTAAGAGAGAATTCAACCATGCAAAGGATAATCTCCATGTGGGTTGTGTCCAAGGACACTGTGATATTTGCCGGAAGCGCTTTTTCGCCTACTCAAAAAACGCTTTCATATTGGGGGCATTTAATGCAGGACTAACATAACTGCATTTGTGTTACATATCACTTGGAATTATCGCTGTATGGCTTAATTAGGTCAATCGTAACCCGCTGAGCCTGGAACAGCTTTCTGCTCTCTATATTTTATTTTTTATGTACATTCTGCATCAAGTTCAAATTATATTTCTGTGTCATGGCTAAGTCGACGCTTGGATAAATACGCCATGTCGATTCCCATTGGATCTATTTCAGTGCTTTTGTCTTCATTATGATCGAACTATGTGTGGCAACCTCTGATCAATTAATTATGAATATGCAAAGTAATTAAAAATTGATGTGGTTACATCACCGAGAATTCCATTTGTTTTGGAGGTACTTAAACAAACATTGTATTTACGGTGTTCAATAGCAAAGTTTTTTTTAAATAAATATAATCGTTGGCCTGTCACTGTCACAAATGCTATAATCATTAACCCAAGAGTAGGATAAAACTGCATTTCACACTCAACGTTGTGATCAATAAACAAGACCGTAATTTGAATGAAAAATAGAATACAAAAATTCTATACCTCAGAGCGTTGTTGAATAGATTTACAACAATATTATACAGACAGAGTGCATAATTTAACAAACTAGAATTGATTTAAGCCTCTTGACGGGGAATTTAATTAGCACTACTATAAAGTTAGGAGATAGTTAACGTCTTATGTCCTCGGGGTTTTGTGACAAAAATATTCCGCAGGGAGAGGTTGTAAAATGTTTTCTTTGGTTTTGAAATTGACAACAATTAACTGGCGTTCAAGTATAAACCATAAAATATGTTCAACATTTTTAGTTTTTACTGTTTGCAAAAACACTAATTTGATAATTTATGGAACATTAACAACATGTTGAAAACTGAATTAATTTTGTCGTTCACTTTGATAACGATCCGCGAATCCTGTCCACACCGGCATCGAACAAAATCAACTTGTTAATTAGTGGGTTACGCGATCCGGGAATAATGACTACAAGCTAAAGTGATATAGTAAAATTACCTCAAGTTGTTCAAAACTGGCAAGACTTTGAGACCTGAAAAGATAAATGGGAAAATATCACATATTATTGATAAGCAAAAGCAGGATACATTTTTCAACTATTCAACAAACTTAAGTATTGCATGCCATAATTCTGGTACATTGGAATGCATGTAATAAACACCATTTAAATGTTGATTTATATTGTGCAAATTAGGCTTCTAGAAATGCCTTAATTCGTTTCAGTGCATATTTTACATTGAGGGACTCATTGTAATTCCAGGCAATTTGTCTGTGCCACGAAGTGTGCTCAAAATTTCGCGAATTGAGTTGGAGCTCGCGAATTAATTCCGGGGCTGATTAACTACCAGCGGAGCGCCACTGTGAATAAATGATAAAGTGGATGGTGTTAAACGTTAGTTTTTCAGCATCCACAAATATGCAGCTCTATGAGTCTTTATGTTGCCTTAAAATATTTTAGCATTCATTAGCGCCCACCCACAGGTTGTATTTTGCCATTAATTTTTCAGTAGGTGTTTTGAAAATATGTCATATGACAACAAATGTTTGCATAATGTTGCTTTTCGGCTATCATTCGCGACTTATCATTTTCGTTGCTCATTTAAAAAATCAGGTTGCATATTAATTGATTATTCTCAGATATAAACAATGGATATATTTTTGAATAGTTTGTACAAACATTTAAAAATAGTTCCGTAACCTGAAAATTAAACATGTCCAACAAAATATGCTTGTATTTTATAAAGCTTTACGAAAATAGCATCAAGGATTTCTCATCAAATGGAAACTGCAAACTGCAAATCATCATTAACAAGATAAGAAAACTGATCAAATGTTATTCATAGGTTAATAAAATTTTGCACGGTGACAGGAAAAAAGTTTGCAATAAAATTTTCATATTCATTTATGTTACAAAACTAAATATTTGCTTATGTTAATGAAAAGTAATAAAATGGTGGCTATTTAAACGCAATACCGATAAATTTCAATACTAAAAAATATAAAACAAAAATAATTAAAAAATCGAGATAACTTCATTTTATGTGTTATCGTAATCAATGCAAAATGTTTTGTGTTAGGAAGATTCTGTTTTTTTTTTTTTAGTTATGTAGATATTGTAATTTTAATTTTATTTCAAACTAGTAAAATATCCGTCAAAAACGACGTCGTGCGTGGTTCATTCTTTTCTTTTAAATTTTTCAATATTTTTTTGTACGTCTTTTACGATTGTTTTTTGCATTTTCCTGCAATAAACTCTTTAGGGTATCTTGACTTTGACGATTTCTCCACCTTTACTGCCTTTTTCTATCTTTTTTACTATTCATTCTATTCTTTTAAATTTTAGTTTTTAATTTTTCTTATATATAGATATATTTTTATCTGTTTCTTTTTTTCTTTATACCCTTATATATTTCGCTTTTATATTTTTAGCGAATATGTCACATAATGCAGGCTTATATCGTTGCGATTTCGAATTATTAAATGTCAAAATTAATTTATTTTTAAAATATCACCGCGCCTAATACAACTACTGAAAGTGTTAAAGTCTTAACGTCTTCAAACGACGCGAATTATGTAGGTTGACATATCTTTATAATGAAAACAAAAAGTTTTTAACGTAGGAAACTAATTTATCTCTAGTAAACTAAATTCATATTATTTTGCAATATATTTTCTTGCAGTTTTTTGCAACACGTAATATAATATACAAATTTCACTATTAGGTATTTAAAATTTTAAGAAAGTTAATCTCTTATCTGATTTGTAGAAAGTGTATTTTGTTAAATATTCACGATAAAGTTCGACCTGATGGGAAAAAGTATGTAGTGAATAGTAGTAAAAATTTACAAAAGTCTTATTTATTAATGTAATAACTGTCCACCTGTAACAAAGTTAATTTACTGAATGGTCACTGACGAAAGGCCAATGTTCCGAACAATTGGCATTTTATTTAAACTTATAAATATTCATCGGACTGCGTAACTTGCTAACCGAATTCCGCGATTGACTCTGCTTTTGTAAAAACGTCGGTAATTTCCGCTAAGAAAAAAGTAATATTTATGCCTTGTCCATAGATGTCCGACTCGACGATGACCCATTTATTTATACTGAGAACAATATGAATTACGTTCGTGACATGAACTTTAATTAGTAACGTCAAAACTCCTTATAAAGTGTCTGAATAGATTCTGTGTTCTTTTGCCACAATGCATAATAGGCGTCAGCAGCGGCCGGCCAATAGTTCCTTGGACGAATTAATTATCACGCAAGGAGACAGTTGGGTTCGCTTCGCCATATTAATATATTATGTACTTCTTGTATCAAACAATAGTCGGGAAAGTAAATTCGTATAAAAGAAAATATAAATATTAAGGTGCGGTTCTCTCTTACCTATAAACTCATTTCGAATTCGAAGTCGATTCTGTAGACTTGAAGCTGAAATTATAACACAGTTGATAAATGCCAGTAAGGCTACTTGATATTCAGCGTTAGTTGCCTTCTCTAATTCGTTAACGACAATTTTAAAGCGGTATCGTTCATTCTTGAGGTTCTAATTAAAGAATCAGAAAAAAAAACATAGGTGTTGAATCGATTAATGTTTATTTGGATGAAATTGTTGCCACCTACCTTGTAGTATTCTAGAGTTTCGATTGCTCTTGCATATCCATCTGTATTGTATGCGCATAGGGCAGACAATAGTTCAAATACTTGCTTTTTTACCGTTGTGTTGTTTGTGTCCAATGCCGCCCCTAATTTCGAAACATATTCACGATTTTCAACGATGTAATCTAAACCAATGCGTGAGTCCATTCGAGGCAACGTCATTATGATGGTCGGTTTTGTTTATTTTGTGGGTGACCTGTAAAAGACTTTCAATTGGTTAAAAATAAAAGTCAAGAAATAATCTCATGTGATGAAAATGTGTAGACTGAAAAATATAAGAATCGGATTTTCGAAAATATTATTATGAAAGTCATCGTCAAATTTTATGAATTAAAAAACATAAGTCAACAGTTAATCTTTAAACCCTTTCACATTTGCTCCACAAAAACCAACAGCTGTCGTTAATGTTATTGTTAATACGATGAAGAACAATTTTGTAGAATAAATTTAGCATTAAGATTGAAATCATTTCGTGAATTACATCTCATTGATATTGGAACATTTATTTATTTAACAATCGTGAACTTTTCGAATAGCGCAACTGGTTGCTCATAAATTACAGATAGTGGCATAACATATAAAAGATTTCCAATAAAATGTGAATAAGTGTTGTTAATACACGATCAAGCTTAATTGAATGTCGTATGCTTTTCTGTGAGCAGATCTGCCGCGCAATTGCTTATGGATAATTTCCATAGCGCCTACAAGATCAATAAAATCGTAAAGCAAACGATGTTCGAAGTATTGATGAAGCATGTGGACACGATCGCATTGTAAATGAACTTGATTCATTGAATGCATCAAGGTTTTAGTGCCAAAAACAACTATTTGCTTAATGTTTCTATAATAAGTTCATAGGTTTTCCAGTTTCACGCCCATGTCACATGTGACACTGACCTTATCGATTACCGATTAACTGTAACTTGTTTTGGAAAAACAATAGACAAAATTCACTTTTAAAATGATATTTGAAGATCAACCGTTTTTAAATAGTGAATTTTATGAAAAATTTAAATAACAAAAAACAACTAGGTATAAATTCGATTATGATTTGTTAATAAATTGTTCTTTAGCATTTTTATTTATATCTAGATTGGACAACGATCGACAATAATTTCTCCAATAATATCACATTTTTCAAATTTCATAATGAATCTCTTACAGTCCAATTATAACTGATATTTTCTCAAAGCCGCTCAGGAAATCGTGAAATGGAAAAGGCCAAGCGAATGCTGTCAATGGTGATTTTTTACATCCGACAACTCCGTTACTCCGGATTTGTTATATTTGCTAAGTGCACGTAGAATTTCCATAAATCATTTTCAGATCGTCATTACTCAGAGAACCAGGTTGAACTCTCCATATTGCTCAACAATAACTCCATCTTGTTTGCACCGTTATATGCAAATTGCTCAGTGTCCCTTAAAACACCTGAATGGGCGACACTCGTTAAGGTAGAAGCATTGTATAATAAATTTTCTCGGATTAATATAATAAATAACCAAATAAAAGTGAATTAGTGAATTGAAGCGATTTCATGACATGGCGCCTATTTGTCATCATTGTGAAGCCCCAACTCCAGCTTTTAAGGCATACGGCACACTTGTGGACGACCTTGCGTTTACCTTTTCCATGCGCGAGCGACTAATGTTCGCGATTTTGTACCTGTTCTGTTAACAAAGCGAGTGAAAGCCTCACTAGAGGCCGTTTCTAGGCTATTGACTCAACTGGAGTTTGCGAATCTAAGTGCGTCTAAATGGACACACTATATGATGAAAAAACATCATGGCCCTGGAAATGGGCCAAGTAAGATCACCCAAAATCGGTTAATTGACCGACAAAATTCGCTCAATGGACAATTGCTAATTGATTTTCGGTGTGGGAGCGAGTTATGAGCACTCGTTCAGTAAACCGAAGTTCGGTGACCAATTTCATTGAGGGTTATGTTTTTAGAGCTTGCAAAACTGGACAAAATTATTCGAGTTTAATGCATTTCGAAAGTCTAGTCTGGCACAATCCTTTCAGTGAAGCAAGGTTGGCAATTGAATAATTTACTTTAAAACAAGGATACCATAAAAAGAACATATGATTTGCTTAATGGAAATAAAGAAACTCTTATTAATCTGATTCAAAGGTAGGATGGTTAGATGACGTGAATTTGCGTCAAACCCGCCATAAAGAGAATTCAACGTGACGTCACAGTAGGAATTATAGTAAAGCAACTGCATAAAATAATGTCAATTTTTACTCAACAATTACCTTAAATAAACAATTTAGTAGCAGAAACTGATGTCAGTAGATTTGTCTTAAATATATAAGCTATGTTAATAGATGACATTTTCCGTGAGCATTAATCATTTCCAAAGTCAAATGTTTTTTTTTTAAAAACCGCTATATTGGAAGTCGAAATTATTTTAAAAAATGTATTTACTAAAATTATGATATTTTGACACATTTACTTGTTCAATAACAGTGAAAATTTTGTAAAATAAAATTTTTGCGTTTTTTTTTAATTACTTTGCGTAGGTGTAAATTGTTAATTTTTTTGAATTGCAAATAAAGTTATAAAAACTGTAAAAAACCTGATTTAATGGAACATATAGTTAATATGCTAATCGCAAGCCCACCTTTATAATAAGTAGTGTCACGTATGTTTTTCTGAATCCAAAACAGAAACATTTGAGAATCGTAAACAACCATTTCAGTAGAAATTTGCGGTTTATGTAGTTTGAAAAACAGAAAAGGTCAATTGCTTCCTGTTAATCCGTGTTTCTAAAAACCACCCCCGCACTACAATAAACAACAACTGAATAGTTGTTGCACTAAGTGCTATGGAATAATGTTAATTTCTTGGATTCCCATTCAGTTGACTTTTGTGCGATCGCCAGTCGCATTTTAGAAGTGTTAAAGTGGAACGAAATTCTTCAGAAGTGTTCAGTCACACTTCAATCATAATAAAACTGGTGAGTCTTCGTTTTATCAAATCCATTAATCTGGACTCGAAACTCGAAAGTGAAGTGAATAGAGCGCAATGTGCCCGCGATCAAAATACTTGGCCGCGAGAACTGCGACATTTTGAGATGACAGAATCGCGGTTCAATGTTAAGTGCACGCCGGCGACACATACTTTTTCCTCTTGCTGTCTGCATTTGGCAATATTGAGGCAACGACCTTCTACGTGACGGCTGGATGCCCGCGATGACTGGTGCCATCATGACCGACCTCCGGCTTGGGTCTCGATTCGGCGTCCCCCATCCAGCCAGCATCTTCAGCACATCTTTCAAAGTGCTTATCATCTAAATGCTTCAATGAAGAGGTAGCAAACACGCGAGTATCCTTCAGCCGGCTGCTGAAAGATTAACGGACAAGATTGAGCGTAATTGGGACTCCAAACAAATCTTATTCACTAATTTTCTGTGGGTAATCGCTTTTTTGCACATTTGCATTTAGTGCGTCAATTTGCACAAATTAGATCTGATGAAGAATCATTTCTGACGCCATCGAATGTGATTCCCATCTCAGAAGACGAACCATCTTAATCTTATGGATTACCACTCTTCCCAAATATGTTCGTCAGACTCATCAAAGTTTTTTGTCCGTTGACGAATTTACACTATTTTTATACGCAGACTTTTATGTATTTTTTTTGGCGTCGATTTTACGGCAATTCGTTTTGCTTATTTAATTCATTTCGGATTAGTAAAGCAATCAACCATTTAAGAAATTAATAGAACGAAATAAATTAAATCAGGATACGTGGAATAGTTGATGGAATTTTAAATTTTTTGTTTTAAATATAAGTGTCCAGAATTCAATGCAGTGATGTTCTTTCAAAAATACGCGCTTTATCTTCTTTTAAATTTGTTTTATAGAGACGACAACACCGAGCTATGTTTGTAAATATCCCAAATAGACAAAAAAATTATTTTTAAGTTAATCTTATTTCAATGTTTCAGAGACTAATTAAGAAGTGTTGTAAGAGGATTAGCTTCACAAAATTTCCGGATGTACACGAGCACTTCTCTTCTTTTTTTCTTAAAATACACGTGCCAAGCAACATGTGATTTCATTAAAAGAAAAAAGTTCAAAAAAAAAATTATTAACATTGTGGCCGAATTGGCTCTGTTATATAAAAGAGAAAAAATTAAACTTTTTCATCAGCGGGAGTTACGAAATTGTTTAAAACGCAATTTCGAAGTTGTAAAAAGGGAGGAAATGCACTTGATAGTGGCGAATTTGTAATTGTTTAAAAAAAATAAGACGGATGTTGAGGATTTAAATCCGGCTATTGTGAATCTTCAATGTTCAAATTCGCGTTGAAAATTAATTAAAATGCCCATCAATGCTGCATGAATGTAAGAATTTCGAAAAGAATGACTAATTTATAATATCAGTATTGTTTAACTTGCAACATTAAAATCAAAGCCGAACAATTTCAAAATCAATAAAACGATTCTATTGCAACTTTAAGTGTAATCAATGCGAGTGATTGCCATCAGTTCCGTGCAATAGTTTGAATAAAAACCGCAATTAGCGCTTCAATCAGTTGTGTGCAGATTTCTTGTCAACGACTAGAAAAATGTTGCTACACCGTGCACAAAAATTAGCATAATGTTTGCCAAGTCAAAGACGATCAAATGCAAGCAATGTCAAATCTGATTATCTGATCTAGTGCTGCTATGAAAATTCATAGTGCTAATGAAATCACTTAATTTATTCATCCTCAAGCAGCCAGAAAATTTTTCATGCTTGCAGTTTAATTAGCTCGACCCGACATGATTAATGTATGTACATTTTACAATTTTACAGATGGCGTTTTGCATTTTGAAAAACTTAACAGAATTTTTGCGTGGCAATTAAATAAAAAAGTGTCAAGTGGAACGCGACCTGAGGACTGGACCACAGTGCCGTCATTCATTGATTATGATAGATGGCCAAACTCCACACTGATCGGCGACTTTAGATTAATTGATTTGATTTTCGTGGGATCAAGATGAACATTCGATTCAATTTAGTTTGGTATCTCTGGGTGTGCAACAGTGGAGTGGACTTGTGCAATTCGAGGAATAGCCCCAAGAATGGTTGGGCTTAGTGTTCAGCAACAAATTGCAAAAACTCGTGCGTTTATTAATTTACCAAAGAACATCAAAATACAAATTGCCTGTCAATTGTGTATTGTCGTTTAACCTTAGCAACTGCATCCACGTCGAAGCCAACTCAAACTTGATAAAACTCCGATATGGACCGCAGTCAGTCATTTGTGCTCCTTGAGGAACCTTGAGGAGGCAAAACCTGAAATGCGGTGCCTATTTTAGAACCGTTGAGGTCGTCCATTGATGAGTAACTGAGAATTGTGCGCCGTGCGTCGGTCTATCGTGTGCAGGTGAGAATTCTACGCGAATGTTGCGTGCCCTGGTGTGGGACCTCTGGGCAAATGCGCACACCTGAAAAGACAGGTTGCTTGACGGATCGGATTTCCTCCAGCGCGTTGTTGTTCACGCTTGAAAGCGAAACGCCTGAGGTTGAATACTTTTTGCCACATTACGAGGTGCCATTTTTTAACGAGCACACTTTACGCGTTTTTTTCCGCAAAGCACTAAAAAATGAGTTTGAAGATCACTTATGGAATGTTTGGTCGTGCTCACCGGAAATGCAAATGTTATTCAACATATTCCGGTGTATACGCAGGCGCCTTTGAACATTTTTCAGGGGAAACTTTTGTTTGTCTATTGCATATGAGGAATCATATTATTTTGTGATGTTAATTGATTTATTGCGTGACATTGCAAACATCCACAGTCAGACTAAGTTGGGCCATCTCTATAGCTTTCAACACAACTTCAGAACGTACTTGATTCTTTACATTATGAATAAAAAAAGAGTATTATTATTTAATTGAAGTTGTATTAAGCAAAAATTTTCCTACATCATATCCAATTTATTAGTGTTATTAGATATGTTTTTTAAACTTTGGTCTTCTGACACGACTTTGACTCGCAGCGATTCCCACGTCGGTCGTCGTAATTGTACAGCATTGCTCTAACCACCTCATAAATAATCATAGTTTTGGAGTCCATCGTTTATTGGATAAATTTCAGGAAACATAAATATCTCGGTCACAATGAGCAAAGCCAATTACTGCCAACTGCTCGTTTTTGTTGTCGAAATACCACAATTATCACTTTGCAGCGATCATCCAGTGCACCATCGCATGCCTCACATAGCATCATCGGACGACATTGAAGAACCACTGGTCTACGTATATGTATTTCGAAGTTGGTTGGATAACATCAAAAATCATCCCACACAATTCCATAAGTTATACGAAGAGGTTACATAATCTTTTGTATGCAATGCTCATCGTCATTATCGCGTCAATTTTCTTGTGCTTCCTTCGCAACAGCACCGCCACTAGTTCTTCATCTTGATCTTCGGATGCTGTTGCTGCTGGGTGACGGCGATCATCATCAGCAATCAAGCGAACACCTGAGATTCATGCCGGAGACCAGAATACCTTGCGGATTTCTTTATTATTTTTTTTTTCGTCTTTCAATAAATTTTGGTTTTTTCCTTGTGACCAGAAAGTGAATTCAAATGTATACAACAAATATGCCAACAATACATCAATCTTATTTATTACGGCATTTGGTGCACTGGCACATTATGTTCAACCTGGAAATGACATTGGAGTGACACATGTGGGTGAATAAACATTTCAGTGGTGACAGGGTTTAGTGAGGTAGGTTCCTTGTGACTGGAATCACTGTCTTGATGGAAATGCATTTCGACAAATCAGAAGTTATCTCAGGAGAAACTTCTTGATAAGGACTAACGGTTTGAATGAAATAGAACACACTTCAGATATAATATCCTATATGCCTGGATGATTGTCAACAAGGCACACTATTTCATAAGACTCTAACAATGCTAATGTTATCCGAAAGCGGGCCTAGGTTGGGTACGTGCTAAGTACATGGCAAGAAACAAATGTTCTCACTTACGTAACACACTGCAAGAAGGTGACTTTGTGAACGTGAGTTGTCGAGAAAAATCAGTGGCAAGTGTGTCGTCATCTAAACTCAACGTCTTCGTAACGAACACCAATGAAGAACCAATGGAGCAAACAAGTAACAGTTCAATAGATTTGAAGGTTAAATCGTGGGCGACAACAAATGCTTTGGAGAGAAAAAACAAAAAATACAAAATAATAATAATAAAATGGGGCGAACACTGTGAAATGTTGGTATAATTTATTAGTCACCGCAAACTGCACGATCAATTAGAAAATTGGGAGGATTATATGCTCTACCCATGGTAGACTCATACCTGGATATTTTTCACCGCATCGACAGTGATTTAGATTAGCACAATTTTTTCCAGCTAGCAACATTTGACATGAACATGGTTCGATGCTTAAACATGAATAAATGAATTTTAATTTAATGAGATTTCCCAAGTCGGCAGATAATATTCGGAGACACACTTTGCTTTTTAAATTCGATTGCATTAATTAGATCGTTAGGAAAACCGTTCACAGCTGCTGATGAAAATAGTGCGTGACCCAGTTCCGATCGCTTTTTAGTCGAATCAAGGCTCAACATTTGTTGATCCAGTTGTTTTAATATGATTAAGGGTTTCCAATAAATCGTATAATAGATACACAATATTCTGTACGTTTTTGCGATTTTAAAATTGAATTCACTGTTCTTAAAACACTTGAAATAAATTGACAGAAAGTCCAATTGACAATTCCAGACTTCCAAAAAGATAAATTATTCCAGTTTAAATACAAACATCTGAAATCGTTACGAACCACTTTGTTTATTTTCCCAATTAGCAAATGCACTTGGGAATTTTCACTAATATGCTATTCAGTATTGGGCAAATGTAGGAACGGCAAAGTTGACTTTTAGACCTCGCTAGATTATTTTGCAGCCTCAAAATATTTGAAAAGTTGCGTTGATCTTCAAACTGGTCAAACTTTGGCGAACTGACTAAATAAACAAAGCTTTGTGGGTTGAAATCGCTTATGCGGTAAAGCAAACGTGAAATTATGCTATTTAGATGGGTTATAAAACGGTTTATGATCCTCTTTATTACTTCAAGCAAGGCACCAAAACAAAACAGAAGACCAACCAGTAAACTGTGGTGGTCTGTTTTGCAAATTGTTTACTGTCCCAGAAACCAAAAAAAAAATCTGCCACAAGTTTGCATAGTGTTATTTGAGCAAAGTACCTATATATACAATAATATTCCAATCTGGTATTTTTAGACGATCATTTTTCTTACCGATAATATTCATTTGCACTGTTATTAATTCGATCAATATGTTTGATTAATTCACTTCAATTTGCAAACATCTATCGTGTGTTGATACATAATCTGTGCTAAAAGGGAAATCAGCAGATCTCAACGAATTACATATTGTATGCAAATTAACTGAAATTTTGTAAACATTGCAGGTACACTGCGATCAGTTCAACAATGGGTTCAAGGCAGTTGGATACGGATAAAAGCTCGTTCACTATACGCAAATTAGTGGCTCTATTGAAATGCGTGATGTTTAGCACGAAATTGATTTTACTTTCTGTCGACCGGAGAACACCAAAAGCACTTCCAGTCAGGGTTCCAGTGAATTCTCAAAATGCGATTACAGTCAGGAGATTAAGACAATAATCTTAACCACAATCTTGCTATTGTGGTTACTTACATAGTAGTAACTTTGTTCAGATGAAAACAAAAAACACACAACATGTCTTTATTTGTGAATTGTATAGTACTTATTTTGAGTTACTTAAAAATGGAAATGTTCAATAAATAGTGCCTTGACAACACGAGTTCCTCGATCCACACGAGTAAAAGTCCGCTAAAAAATTTGGCCTCCAAAAAAAAAAACAAAACAAAAAACTGAAATTAGTGAATGTGATAATTTTAATTTTTGTATGTTCTTTTTGTAACCACATTTTTATATGATTGAACTCGTTTTATTGTAGATTGTCGATTAACATTTATAATAAATTCAATTTTGGCAATAGATCTTGGAACTCAAATTTGAAATGGTTTTATAGTTGTTAACAACATTTTTAAACATCTCTCACGGCTTTTAAAAAATTTGGTTAAATGAATTCGTTTATCATTCAATATTCAGTATTTATTGCTGAAGACAAGGTTTTCGTCCAGATTGAATTTTGTATTTTTATTATGCATATAGGCATATAGCGTTTTTAAAAGAAGCGATTCAAAATTCAATCGTTTATTTTCTGTTTTTAAATAGGAGCTAGACCGTTAATTTGAAATGTTGAAGAACTACGAAAGGAATCATAATTCCCAGCATCGATGTACAATGTACACGGACGACATTCTCAAGACTTATACGCCCCATTTAGTCCTTTATTTTTTGTTGTTGTTGTAAATTAAGACGCTTATGAAATTTAAACTGGATAGATTGTCTGGAACGATAAATGCCAACTTGTGGCTTAGGGACTATAATTACAGCCATCAATTTTGCGGCAGAGTGAATAATTTCTTTAACCACGGGAACAGGTATTGAGTTACTTGATTGCGTTGGGACGATAACTGATTAATCCGCGGTTATATAAATTACAACCTGATACAGACTATTAAGTGTAATTTTTAGTTCAACTGATATTGACCAGTAGGGACAGCAGAATAGATCGGGAAGAATTTTTGAATTATCATATTTAAACATCTATAAGCCATTTAAGATGTATATAATGTTTATGTATGCGAAATTAAAATGCACAACTGTAATTTAATTTAGCAACATTAGATCAGATCCTGGGTGTGCTGATAGTAGATTTGATCAGAAGGATTCAATTTTAAAATAACAACAAAATTACAATATTTAACAAATACAAATAACCCGACGAAAAAGTAAAGCGAAATGTTTGCAATTCTTCACAGAGTTGAAAGGACTTCTTCCAGCTACTGTTGCGGATCTAATTGCACATAAATTGATCATTTATCATATAACGTAAATGTTGCCCTCATCAAATCGATTTTCATTCACCAAATTCAAATTTAGCCTTCAGACAAAAAAACAAAATTAATTGCGTTAATGAATTTCAGCTACTGTTTGGGATTGTGTTTTTGTTTATTTAAAACCGAATATTATACTTGTTAATGATCAAAAGGCAATCAATTATAGTTTGTTTTCAAATAACAATTAACAATAAAAATTATAACATGATTTTGTAAAAAAAATTGATTTAAAATTTAAATGTAATGGAAAAATGAAGTTCTCAAAATCATGGAATATCTGTATTGATTATAGAATCCTGTAATTTCTAAAGCCTCAAAACAAATAAACATTGTGTATAATTAAGTAAAATATCCAAAAAAACAAGTTATTAATGTATCTATTACAAAAAATTAGCTCAATATGAATATTTATTATGCTAAACTGAATTTATTTGTTCAGTTTGTATATTTCAACGACATTGTTGGGAGGAAGTTGTTAAAAAACTTTGTGAATCATAAAATGTTTTTTTTAGTTTAAAAATAAAATTGATCAATAGGTAATAAAATAATTTGTACATTATTGAAGATAAATAAAAATACTGATTACAGAAATTAAATTCTTTTTTGTAAGAATTTTTTTATGACGCAGTTAAGTTAAAAATTAAACGAATTTTGTGATATAATAAAGAATAATAAAGATGATAGTTAAGATCAAATTAAAATTCCATGAGCATTTAAATTCTTTTGCAGTCGTCAGAAAACGAATTCAAGCCACGATCACGGATATCCGTGTCTGGGGTCAACAGTGACGGTTGTGAAGCACTGGAAAAATGTAAAGGAACGGATTCCATTTGCACTCATCCCTTTCAGTCGGTAAACTGTACACTTCCGTGTCCAAATGTTTGACATGTCAACTGCCAATAATTGAAATCCGGTGGAGAACTTTTTTTTTTTTAAAAACAAAAAGGAAATTTTTCAATTGAGGTTCTATGCGCCGATTTCCTCCATTTCAGCGCATCGCTACATGACATTTGGTTCTGGTCGATCCCCGCAGAATAACAATTGCAGCATTCCATTCACGAACGCGAATTTCAAAGCAATTAATTATTGCACCTCGGGCACTTTTTGACTTCTTCTTCTCCTCCAAACTTTCGATTGTGATTTTCCGAATTATCTCCGTGGGAAATTATTAGATGCGAATGCTTCGCGGCTATATTCAAAATGTTAAACCAAAGTATTTTCGACGTAATGAGATTAAGTACTTCGAGTGTTACGTCATCACCAGATAAATGACTCCGTAAGTGCAATCGATTACACGAGAATTAGCGTGACGGGATATTTTGAGAAGCCATTTCTACATACTTTGATATATTTTAACAACATTTATGACGGTCTGTTTGTCTTGATATGATTCAGAAATAGTTGAGCAGAAATTTAACCCAAAATAAATTTTGATAAGAAGCAATTCATATTTTTATGAAACTGTGATTCACATTAACTCTTTGAAAAATCTGAAATCACGTAATTTGATTTCTTGGTACGGACAATGAATGCCTTTCTCAGAGACCGAAAGCAAACATCCTGTGAAGATGCCAAACCCTATCTAATTTCGTAATTTCCCTTCCATTAATATGAATGAATTGAAGAAAAATAATTCATATCCGGTAATATTATTCACAATAGCGAATTCCGAAGAACAGTTCTTTATAAAACAAATCATGGAAAAACCAAATACACATATCCGAAGAAATTTTTTAAAAATTAAAACAAATTTATTCTATGTTCATTTGCGATACGTAAATGATCGGAAGAATCATTAATAAACTAGCGGCGATAACATCAATTAAGATGTCATTACTTGGTTTATGTAATCACAGCTAGAAATGTTTGAGATTTTAATTAGCGCTAAATGAAGTGTTTGACAAATCTTTCTGCTTGTGATTGGTGCTGCATGATGAAAGGTTTTACGATTGAGTAAAAATATCGCTCATTAAATAGTATTATTTATCGTTAATAAATATGACTGGGTAATTGAAACTTTGTTTTTTGCCAATGATTTAAATCATGTAATATGTAAAATTGTAAATTAAATAAACAAAGCAAAAAGAGTTTCAATCATTGAAAATGTTTGTTTTTTTCTTTCATTTCTATCGTTTGCTTCTGATCACTTTGAAGTAAAAACTATCAAGTCTTTATAATCTTCGTTTTCTTCCAAATATAGTCGGTTGATAGTTAATAAAAAATTTATTGAACTTCCCAGCGCCAGAAGTCCAAGCGAAAATTCCAAATTTGAATAAATTCATAGAATCATTCCTAGAAAACAAAAACACAAAACGAATAACTAAATTATTGTCATCACACGTATAAATACCATGTAAGGTTTCACATAACAATAAAAGTGTTTTATTGCGAAATTTGAATTTATCGATAGATCGAAAATTATAGATTCTACTTAAGTGGACTTGATCGAAGAAATTTAAAACAAAATGCAAAGCGGCTTCCTACTCGCATTCTATCCCAAAATGTCATAAAATTGCTTCACATTAAACTTCAGCCCTAATCCCCGTTGATATCACTTTAATTTACATAATTTAAAGAACATGGATAACTCAACTAGATTCCACAAATCTATTTTCGTTAAAAAGTGTAAATTATAAATTCAAGATTTGATTTCGTTTGGCGCACGCACGCTTTTCAATGTATGCAAGAAAACATGGATTTCTGGGAGCAGCTTTAAGACCCCCGGGACATTAAGCTTACATTACAAATTATTCTATTCTTTGTTCCAATTTTACACAGTGACATGCCACCGCAATAAATGACTATAAATGTTCAGTTACTGTTCGATCGGTGTACTTTTATGGTCAGAAAAGTTTTTTCTCCACCTACAAAAAATCTATCGAAATAGAAGCGAGTCGTACGAAAATGAATTCTGAAACATTTTTCAGTTGGTTTCAGTAGAACCTTGATAGTACGAATCTGAAGGATGCGGCCAACACAGTGTTGTTATCAAGTATTCTTCCGAGGAGGGTAATGGTAGTGTATACAATGGCAATTCCTGGGATCTATAGCAAAATTCCAATTATTCATCCCAATTCCCATACCTTCAAAATTTGATATTCCCCCTATTGTTTTTTGGAGAGACTGCGATATTCTGCGGTTCATATCTCAGAAACTATTGAAGATACGGAAAAACTTTTCTTTCTATAGAGAATTTTGTCAGCTTTAATTTTCATTCGAGATTTTTTGTTGTAGGATCAACCGTTGTCCGTTTTATAGTTATTAGCGAAAAACCAAAAAACCGGACTGCACCCCTAGCGCAGGCAGCGACTGGGGACTTTTAGTATGTTTACTTCCTACTTTGTCCAAACAATGTTCTGAAGTCAGTTCTTCCGCCCAAAGCTTTTCCACCTAGAATCATTCGGTGACTGCAGTAGTATATAACATATTAAAAAATGTGGTTACGAGAATAGGTATAAAACGAAAAATTGGACTTTCTAATAATTAACATTCCACTTTTGCATTGTTTATCTTACGCAGCTGAACAAAAAGCAATGGAACTATTTGACTATGAAACCATTTGGCAAATAGCGCCGGTTTTCCCCATGACAAAAAAATTGAGTAATCGAAAAAAATGGCGCCCCAAAATACTTCTAATTGTTAGCGAAATGTTTTGTATTAGCCAACATGTGGCAGTGCGCTGAAAAGATATAGAACAAATATTGATAATATCAATTATTCTTAACATTTTAACTATAAGTAAGAATTTCAATATCCAGAAGAGGAGACTATTTCAAACATTTATACATACATTAACAATGATTTAAACAAATCTCGCACCTTCGTACTGCTCAAAAATTAATTTCCGATAGCATAGCATAAAAACAAATGTGAAACAACTTTCAACACTAAAAAAGTGAATTATCATACAATTAATCAAATTGCTTTATTAATTACGTCAAAATTAAAAAAAAAAAAAAAACAACTATCAAACCGTTAGGTTTTTCTAGACAAGTATAAACTTTAAGAATTGTACATTGATGACTTGTAGGAATTTGCATTGATTTGTGTTAAAAAATGTGTTTAACAACATTTTTTGTGTGTGAAGTGTGAAATTAATCAACAATATTTAACATTAGGATATATGTATATTGTATAGTGTTATTTTTAGAAACCATTTTTTTTTGTAATCAAGTATATCGTTAGTAATAATTTATTATTATTGTTTGAAGTGTTTTGAACATTGAAAATATGTCAGTGGTTCTCAAATTTGTAATTTGTTACTGAACTTTTAAAACTTGATGGAACACTTTCATTTTTTAAATTCATTCAAGCGAATTTGTGACAGCCAAAAAGACGGCAAGTTTCTTAGATCCTTTCAAAGAATCCGCCCTGAACAAATAAAGTAAGAAACTAAAAACAACATAAGTAAAAGGCCACAGCAAAAAAATTCTGTTTTCCATTCTTGAGGTCCGTTTTTGCAAACCCATCATTTGGGGATGTATTTTTAACAAACCCGCCATTAAAATAAACTGCGGATCCGCCTCAACTTCAAATCTAGAATTATCCCATCCTTTTCGTTTTATTAATTCTAAGAGATATGAAACTCCGAATAAATCTTCCGCCTGAATTAATTCAAAGCATTTAATGGAGCTCCTTATTATATTGCAAATTTCGTGAGGTATTATAAAACAAAGTTGAGAATTCATTTTGGATTGAACTAATGCATTTATTTTTTATTTTCTGCAATATCGTGTCAAAACAAGATACATATTGAATATTTATAGGTACTGAAAAGGAAGTATCTTGACAGAGATCTCATTAAGCATGGAATATATCTGGAGTCAATTCGTTTTCGATTAATTCGAGTGGGTTGATTGGATAAGTATTCTGGCGACACCAGACAATCGGGGAGGTGTTTAATCACGAAATAAAAATACGTGAAAACTGAGAAAAGCAGCTGAATTCAAATAATAATAATAATAAAATTTACAATTTCACAATGTGAACAAAACACTCCGGCAACGGATGGGTACTGCAGTTTGCAACTCATGCAGCCGGAAAAATTGCATGGATTATATCTCGACTTCTAGAACAGGTAATTATAATTTTCCGCTGCACATTTTTTCCACCACGTTGGCACGCTAATTAAACAAACACAATGAGAGTTTAAATTGAAACCGCCTCTTGGCGATGAGGTGCACAAGAACTGGAATAATGGAGCGTGTATGTGCGTCAGGTAGGATTTCTAAGAACTCTGCCCACCTGAGCAAATCTAAACTGATTCTTAGGGGAAGGATGTCAGACTAAGTAAGTTAATTACGACAGTAATTGCAATTAGATTGAATTTGCTGTTAGAATTAAACAAGGTTTTCTATTAGGAAAATTCACTTTTAAAACTGCACTCCAGCTCCAGCATGACAAGCGGAGTAGAATGAATGAAATGGAAATGTTGACAATTGTAAACATAAAATTAATATAAAAAACATGATTATTTGGAAAAAAATACGAAGCCATGTCGCACCACCCAGCAATAGAAGTTAATGGCAAAGTGTGGGTCTCTCAGTGTAAATTCCGGTAAACATTTCCCAAGACGTTATTAATGCCTTAAGAACTCCATCAGGTGGGCAGACATGACAACGTATTAAGTATTCAAATGTAGGTAAGTATTAATCATCTGAATTAACCTTTCGTTTATCAATAACACATTTCACGATCCTCCAGTAGGCAACAAAAAAACTCCGTTTAAAATTTAACAATAATTAAAACTACTTAAATATTTAAAACGATCCACTTCGACACATTGTGCACTTAACACTCTCATCCACAGCAATGCAACAGACCAAACACAAATTCCCTTAAGACGGTATCTCACCCACAAAATGTTTTCGCGCACACGGTTCGCGGTTAACTAACTTGCGCCGCGAAATCTTACCGCGTAGAACTCAAACTTCCAACCGTTCGTCGTCGTCGTTGAGTGTTTCAATGTTTGATTTCAGTTAAAGAAATACGGCAAAATAACTGCCATCCTACACATTGCACGCATGTGTTGAATAAGTAATGAACCTGAGACTGCTTCCTCAGATCCAGCACGGTTACTGCGGGTCTGTGTTGTTTTTGAGTTATTCTGAATTAACTCGACTGTCACAGTCACTTACTTAATTAAGTTGATATGAGCTTTATCTAGCACTGCAACTGCACTCCCCCTGTTTACCGCACAAATGCATTTGCGGACACGAAGATCGGCTGGGATCGTGAAAAACCATCGTTTGTATGTTCGGATGCAAACGGAAAAAAAATACCATAATAATCACAGATTACAAGTGCAACTGAAAAATTGAGGCGATCTTGTCAGATCAACAATGGTGGATTGAAATTGATTGGCTTATTGGAAATTATTGAATGAATTACCACACAAACATTGATTTCCATATTGATACAGTAAACAGTTGGTTTTTGAATAAATTGTTTCGATTACAGATCGTTTACATTGTTCAACATATTTGCAACAAATCAGAAAAAAATCAAGTTCAATATGTTTTTCAAACCGTTAGATTCAAAACAGTCTCCGCAGTGTGATCCGCAATATATATTTTTAAACTAAATATAATATTAATATATTGAAAATAAAGATGTCTTGAACAAAATCAACACGATCGTAGAACATTAACCCAGTTTTTTCTCAGTTATGTAATTTTAATTTATTATCATCAAATTATTAATATGGAGTTGAAGTGTTCCAAACCTGCTCCATTGCAATATGATTCACAAACCAGTTGGAATTTTCAAAATCAAATCGGAATTTGTGAAACAGGTGGGATGGGATGATGATCGTCATCTGGGCAAGCAAACAGTAATAATATGAAATGGTAACGCGATTGTTAATTAGATTTTATAACAAATCTAAATCGACAAATGTGAGCGGAATCCAAAACTGTGTTTTTTTGATTTGCCACATTAAACAGATTTGTTTAGTAAAATACAAATGCAATTAACATAAATGAAATGGGATTATTATACAAAATGTTTATCACTGCGGAATCCCTGTAAATTAAACATTGGACATTTTTAATCGGCGAAGTTTAATGAACCACCTGCAAATCGCTTGGAGCGATTTCTAGCCTGTCCCTGATAGTAAAATTAGTAATGAGACTAGTGTTGAGTGCGGCAGTATAATGTGGAATTTATGGAAAATACGAAATTTGTACGATCAGCAAATGAATGCGACTTACAGTAAAAATTGATGATAATTCCCGAATTGACTTCGCAAAGTGTTTAAATCCACTTCGCGGATTATCCACACGCAATGGAAATGATTTTTAAGTTCCATCGAGTTTATGGCATTTCAAGATGTCGCGGTCGTCGCTAAAGATTTTTGCACTCGATTCTCGTAAGTGTGACTGCCATGAGTCATGTTCGGGGATTAAAATGTTTAAAACTTGTTTGAGGCCTACAAATTGATCCAATTCTGTCGATTCTTTTCAGTATACGAGCAATGAACGGATATTGACTGTATTTAATATTGAATTATTGTGTAACTTGATAAGCGAAAGATGAAATCAAACAAGCGTTATGCGATAAGGATCTAATCAGACATTCGTCGATTGACCAGTTACTTTCTCACACATCAGCCGAAGGAGTTGGGAGAAGTGCTGAAAGAACAAACTTTTGTTAGTCCTTTTATAAACAAAACACAATTGGAGGCGTCTTGAGAATCGTCGACTCATTCAAGACGTCTCTGTTCGTAATTTTGTTTTAATGTTCTTATTTTAAATTCCAGTTAGTCTAGATGGATGACAAGTTATCATATTTCTTCATCGTAAAAATTAGTACAGTCAGCCGTCAGAAGAGCAGAAAATTTTGATTTGCATTTTGTCCACCACAGAAGGGTTGTTGGGCGGAAAACATATTCCATTTAATTGCAGTGATTAAGTAATTACGTAAGAAATTTTTTAACGCTTAATTACAGGTGTGAATTATTTCGCAATGAATACGAAATTCGTGGTCTGCTTTTAGACCGGTATTGTATGAATGCCAAAAAGGATTTTCATTCACAAAACCTCTTCAAAAGTACACCACCAGGTAGCGGTCAGATCGATTGTGGTTGTTGGTATTAAGCATTAAAACAAGCAGACTGTAAACCATATGAAAATCACATTTAACACTATTTACTACACCCAGAGATGTGATTTGTTCAGTTCATCCGATGATGAACACATTTACGAATATCTGTGGAAGTAAATAAGATCGCAAGGTAGCAAAGCAGGTACCTCGTGTATGAAACTGTTGTTTTTCTTTTATGATCTCGCGGCCTTCGAATTCAGGTTGGCGTATATGGGATTGTCCACACAGTTGCACTTTTGTCCGCATGGATTGATTCATTTTGTTGGGCTGCAGTTCACCTTAACTCTGAATCTGCGAGCAATAACAACAGCAACATTTCTGCGGAACGGATTTACTCTGCACTTGTCTAATTTCCGTGGATCCATCCGGTTACAATGGTGCCTTTTAATAAACTCAGAAAATATTTTAGTAATCCAAACGAATGCATATATTTGTAATCAATCAACAAAGAGAATTGTTGCCAACCGGAGACTATAAACTATACAAATTTTTCTCCATATGAATGTCATTATGATGTTTAAATTTTAAGTATGAACCATATTCAAGTACTTTATTCAGTTCGCAATCTAAAAGATCAAATTACAAGATGTGAAATAGCACTTTGGGAAGGGTAATTAAAATACTGGCTATTTCGAGCAGTTTGCACTTTGCATTTAAGACATCTGAATTTTGAATATGTCTCAAAAATTGGTTTCGTTCTTATGTTGTAAAAACTTTTGATAAAAACTTTTTTTCTACGAAAAAAATTTCGTTTTTTTTTTTGAATTAATTTGGTTAACCAAAGGAAATTTGTGGGGAAATTTATCTCTCGCAGACTCTTTTTAGAGTATTTACAATATTTTTTTAGAGAAAGGACTCAAGGTTCCATGGTGTAATGGTTAGCACTCTGGACTCTGAATCCAGCGATCCGAGTTCAAGTCTCGGTGGAACCTGTAATTTTATTATTGCTTTTATTACATTTTACTAATTTTTATTTACATATGTAGTTTTAATAATTAATAATCAAAAATTAAGCGGAAACGTAGAATGATTTTAATTTGTAACTCAAAATATAACAGCAAGTTTCATTGGCAGCTTAGTTTATGCCGCTAGTCCTACTAAATGTAATGCAGGTTGTTTGTTATACATTTGATTGTTTCTCTAATGTGTTTATTTCATTAAAAAAATTACAAGTGTGATCTAATTTTGGGTGTTAATTAAATATATATTGAATTATTCAATTCTTCAAATACTTATTTATACTAAGGACACACATGTAGTATGGATACCACTATGGATTTCGAATGCTATTATATTATATAGTCGAGGTTCACTGAAATTAGAATTATTGTTAGGGGTGGTAGATTTTGGTTGTGCTCGACGTCGCAAGATTGCGACAATTGGATCGTCCAGTACATGTGATGTCGTAGCTGGGATTTTGAACTTGTCACTTCGTTCTTTTCGACGTATCTCTCCTCCTCGTATTCTTTTGCAGAGTAGTTTCTCGATTCGACGTGTGCGTTGATGGCCGATGGGACACATTCGGGTCGAGTCCTTGCTCGGATGACCATGGCCTGGTTCACCTAACTTCTCTGTTGAGCAATGGTAAAACTCTCCTGCAAACAGATTTGTTGCTGGATGTCCGGCAATAAGTCGCTCGTACGGTGTCCACAATTCCAGTTCTCCAGGAACTTGTAACTGGTAACAGTATCTCAACATATCCTGGTGAAAAGATGCCAAGGCGTCTCCGGGTCGCTGTTGTTGCACCAAGATCATTCCTCGGTATCTCGCATATGTGTTCCCCAATCGGAACGTAAGGCGTCTTTAGTTGAGTCCCAATCGCGAGTTGGATTAGTCCTTAGACCTTGAGTACATCTAGTACCAATCCGTAAGCGGCCCACTCAACAGCTGGTGCGTCCCTCCGACAAGGATCTAGGATTGCTGTCTGGTATCCGACTGTCTGGCAGGTGCTTGGATTGTTTCATGATATGGTGGGCCGGTGGGCGTGCATATATACTCGCATATAGTATACTATATAGCATTCGAAATCCATGGTATCCATACTATCCATACTGGTATCCATTATTTAATGATAAAGTTAGATCACACTTGTAATTTTTTTAATGAAATAAAAACATTAGAGTCAGAAACAATTAAATGTTTAACACCTACATTACACTTAGTAGAACTTGCGCCATAAACTAAGCTGCCAATGAAACTTGCTGTTACCATATTTTGAGTTACAAATTAAAATCATTCTACGTTTCCGCTTAATTTTTGATTATTAATTATTAAAACTACATATGTAAATAAAAATTAGTAAAATGTAATAAAAGCAATAATAAAATTACAGGTTCCACCGAGACTTGAACTCGGATCGCTGGATTCAGAGTCCAGAGTGCTAACCATTACACCATGGAACCTTGAGTCCTTTCTCTAAAAAAATACTATAAATACTCCAAAAAGAGTCTGCGTGAGATAAATTTCCCCACAAATTTCATTTGGTTATAGTTATAGTTTCAAAACAAAACAAAATTTTTCCTTAGAAAAAAAAAGTTTTTATCAAAATTTTTTACAACATAAGAACGAAATCAATTTTTGAGACATTCAAAATTCAGATGTCTTAAATGCAAACTGCTCGAAATAGCCAGTATTTTAATTACCCTTCCAAAAGTGCTATTTTACATCCCCTTTTTGGATTTTTCGAGGGTTCTAGAAATGTTCAGCGAAATGCCGGGTTATGGTTCGAAAGTTTTCGAATTCTCTTGCTAACAGATGGCGCTAATTGGGCAGAGTAAAGAACAATTACAAATGGAAGGAAATGATGAGTACTTGCACATAAATTTTTATTGTATTTTTGAAATTAATTTCACCCCATTTAATCTAATTGCAAACAATTGGTAAAAGTTTCGTAAATAAAGAATCCACTGACATGCAGATGGCTCTGTTAAATCATATTATGTCTCAAGCTGTCAATTTGACTTTTCTTCACCGGTTGTTTTTATTATTAAACCAACTTAAAAACTCCATATTTTGAAACAAATCAGATAAAATAGAAGTTTATAGAATATAATCATACAAACCACCTATGTAAGTAAAACCAGCACCTTATTCTTTCCCTCTGAAATTTCGCGGAAAATCTGTACAAGGTTTTATCGTTGCAGCAAGTAGAAAATGTTCGGTTCACTTCAATACTATTTAACTCTGGTCCAGCGAGCATGGTCTGCTGAAGACGGGGAGACCATAGCAGGGTTTGTCTCGTTGAGTGATGGGCATATAATGAACAGAAATTTGTACGTGCAAAATCCCGATAAACAAGTGGAGCGCCAACTAGATTCCCCTATAGATGAAGTGGTATCAAGTCACCTTAAAGTTCTCTATTATCTGGGAACCCAACGTAATTAACTTGATTGCAATCCTTATAAATTGTTACCTCCATTTACTGATTCTAGCTCGACAGTACATAGAAGCGTACAAGAATCAAGCCGTTTGCACACAGGCCGTTGTGAAAATGTTGCAGAAACTGAAGGACGAAAATTGGTGCCTTCCAATTATGTACACAGTTTGCTTAGACCTACGAATCTTGGCTCAGAAGAGCGAGGAACATGGCAACGGGTCAAAACCGGGTGAAATCCTCGAAAAAGCTGCCGAGTGTTTAATGGGGTGCTTTCGTGTTTGTGCGGCGGATAACAGGTAAGATCCGAGGCGGAATTAGAATTAACATCTAAAACTCGAGCAAATTGCAGATCTGCGGATGATGACACCAAGCGATTGGGAATGCTGAACTTAGTCAATCAACTCTTCAAAGTTTACTTCAGAATAAACAAGCTACATCTGTGCAAACCCCTCATTCGAGCTATCGAGAGTTCTATTTTCAAAGATGCATTCCCGCTCGCAGAGCAAATTACGTACAAATATTTCGTGGGTCGAAAGGCGATGTTCGACTCCGACTACAAAAACGCCGACATGTATTTAAGTTTCGCATTCGAAAACTGCCCGCGAAAGTTCGCCAAAAACAAGCGACTGATCCTAATCTACCTGGTGCCAGTGAAAATGCTCCTGGGTTACATGCCCAAGAAGGAAATCGTCGAACGTTACGACGTGCTGCAGTTTTATGAGATCGCTTGCGCACTGAAAGAGGGTAACGTTCGCAAGTTCGATGAAGTCATCCAGAAGCACGAGTCGTTCTTTATCAAATGCGGAATTTATCTGTTGGTGGAGAAACTCAAGTTCATGGCCTACAGGAACTTGTTTAAGAAAGTTTATCTGATTAAGAACACTCACCAGTTGGATTTAGCTAGTTTTCAATCTGCTCTGGAGTTTGTTGGGGAATTGGACATGACCATGGATGAAACACATTGTATAGTGGCAAATTTGATTTTCGAGGGTAAAATTAAGGGGTATATTTCCCATCAGCATAACAAACTTGTGGTTTCGAAACAACTGCCCTTCCCACCCCTTCACAGTAGCTAGTAGTATTGAGAAATAAAGAACTTTTTACCAAAACTTTATAGTCTTCAGTTATCGTATATGTTGTTAAGGGGAGGCCCTGAGGTGCTTCGAGAGGATGGAGATTGAATAGGATGCATCATGCATGTTGCATATCAGAGTATTGCGGTACACTAGTTGTCTACCTGGAAGACAGGGGTAAGGGGAGTAACGTGTGGTGCAATGGATACAGGGTAAGAAGAATGCTCGAAATACATTCATTCTGGAAAAGAACATTCGAGACAAAATTCTAAAATTTGATACATTCCCAAAAGAATGTAGTGGTAAAATTCATAGTTTTCATTACTATGAATCCCACCCACCCGACTCTTATTCACATTTTTTCCAAGTTTCTGAAGCAGACATGCTGTACAGAGTGAACCGTTCGAAAAAGTAACAAAGTCTTTTCGGAAGAAATATTCCTTATCAATTTTTAGGTGGGGTCAACGAACAGCAGAACTTTCTCAGATCACCTCCTACTGGTAAAACACCCGTCCAAAGTCAAGGATTCTGATATTTTTCATTTCTTTAGTATAAGCATACACAGCACACAGAAGAGTAAATCTGACTCAAATCAATACTTCAATTTAAATTTAACACTTTATTTAAAATACATTGTCTAATTTTTAGTACTTGCTATTTCCGTTATATTATGGCGAGTTAAATTGTCTTCGGGAATGCTAATTTGGAACTGAAGCAGCACCACAAGATAGGTGACCATTGTCGTCAGAAGCGATTTAAAAAGGTTCCTGCTAACGTCGAAAAATCCACCGCAATTGATATTAGACGGATTCATTTCAGTTGCTCGCAGAAACATGTTAATTTCAGTTTGGGCATCGGAATTCATCCAGCTCAACTCCACCATTAGTAATTTCTTCTGGAAATTAGTTCTCACCTGCAGAGAGGCATAATGTGCCTCATCGCAGATGAAAAATAGAAGGCAAACGCTGCTCAGTGCTGTAACGGCTAGACCAACATCTTTTATTCCAAAACCTTCGGATATTTGAGACATTAGTCCATAAATCGATAGCGTGATGATGAAGAAGAGATAGAGATTCAAGTAAGTGAAGCTGTAACAAGTTGCATTCCCAGTATCTCGGGTGAGTTTACTTAACCGCAACCACAACGCCCTGTAGTCCGCTACTACGGCGGCCGGACCAATATGTCGAAGAGCCTAATTTAAAGTCCGGTCAACAAAAGCTATTTGAATTTGAAAGAATATTTGGGGATTACCCTCTGAAAATTTTCGGCTAAAATATGCGCAGCTCTACTCAAAGCCTCACACCAGATGTACCACCAGGCCCCCAGCATTACGGTCAAGTTGTCCAATATGCAGTAAGGAATGACCTTGATAAATATTTCATAAGCATTTAAAATATCCACAACAGCAACATTCGATTTACTTGGACAAGCTTGAAGTCCGCCATTGTGACGTGCGTTATGACCACCGACAAAATGGAGAAAATCGGAAGGAGAATCGAAATGATCAAAGCCTTCTTCCTGAGCTGTAGTTGAAGAGAATATCCAGATATTTGGTAGTACAATACCTGGAAGAATTTTTTAAACAATTTGTGATATTATTGAAATAAATTAAATGTTACTTCAAAATCGTTCCAGTCATTCATTGCAGTAGCAACTTTGCGAGTCTCCGCCCACGTAATGGGGATAATGAAGATGGGCAAAATGCTCACCAAGAAGAGGTAGGCAATGACGGCTTCCTCAAACCTCCCTTCTAGATTGCTTAGCAATTTTATTCTATTTATTGTAACGAAAGTAACATAAATCTGTCAGGAGTGGGAAAATTATTTGCGTTGCCATACTCGAATTTAGTGTAAAAGAAATTGTTACCGTAAGTAAAATGAAGAAAAACAATGCGTATGCAAATGAAGGAGACAAGATTTCGAAAGCTGCTTCCCCCGGTGACTTCCTGGTGATAGGAAAGATCCCAATAGTTCGTAGAAACATGTAGGTAGGTCGAATGCTCTGGTAAACTTCATCCTGGAATTTAACATTGTTGACTAGATTTTCACAAAAAACAAAAAAAAATAAAATATCCTCACAGCACGATATTGTTGCACGGATCTCGCTGAGGTGATCGAAGGTCTGCTGGTTCCATACAAGACGACGCTATTCTGATAACCCACAGCTCCATTGGAATATTTTCGCGGTTGCGGATTGTTTAACGTTGGTTTAACATCCAGAAATATTTTGCGTGGTTTTACACCGTTTCTATTGCCGTTATTATATGCCTTCATACTTGTTAACTTTCCTTGAAGCAGGAGCTTCTTCCACCTTGCTGCGAATCCTGACGAATACTGCCAGTCAATCGAGCACCGACTCATACTATGCCAATGTTGAGTGTAATTATAATTCAATTGAAAGACAAACATTTGGTTAAGAAGGTATGAATTATTAAACGATGTTCGCGGCTGTTGTGACTGCAGGGTAACCACGTTCCAATTAGTTGTGTTACTTTACTAGGAAGTAATCGATGTTGAAGCAATTTGGAACTAGTGTAGGTCAAGAATACCGACCCTGACTTCGATTCTTTGAAGAATAGGCCATGTAACTAGTGAATAATTACTCATCGGGGGAGTTGCAGAAACTCCGTTTCGATCCAAAGCGTTAACTCCTGCCTGCCTAATTTAATTTCTTCTCCAAATTTAACTATTCTTTCCGCATTTATATTTCATGAATATTCTAGAATGTCGAAGCATAATTTAACAAATCATGTTCCAATATAATCTAAATTTTATTTTAAAAACGTTAGCTTTAACGTTATATTTAAAATTTTCAATTTTTAAAAACGGTTTGCAAAGAAAAATTTTAAAATTTAGTTTTGGGGCAATTTCATTGTGGCACTTCAAAAAAATTCACAAGTTCGCAATCGCAGCGAACTGAAAAAGTCGCTTTTTGAATTCAAATTTTAAGGACGAACATAAATCAATCATAGGAAACCAGCTTTGCATTTAACAAAATAGTAATTAATTAAGTTTTCAAAAAGAAAAATTTAAAAATGTTGGCATAATATTACACCAACAGAACAAAGAGACATCTGTTGTAATACAATTGAAGCTGCAGCGATTGTCAAAAAAGACAGCAAATTCGTGAAAACCGGAGAAAATTCGAGACGGATTTCTGTTTTCGGTTTATCAAAAAGCGTAATTTCAAAGCTATTGTTATTGTTTAGTTCGTTGTCGCTAAATTCATATTGAATACAAGTATACAAACATTAGAAATGGTTGATTACAGCAAATGGAAAGATATTGAGGTAATTGACGTTTATCAATGAAAGTTTCAACTACAAGTCTCCAGTTTCAAATTTTACATTGTATTCGTGGAAGCTGTGCGTTTATTAATAAACAACAATCTTTTAAAATGTATTTTTCTTGTGCATCAATCAAAAAATAAGAGCTTGTGTTTTTCAACGCGCTGGAAGAGAAACCTGGTTGAACCGGCAAACTACTTGCTTAAAGGTTTTATTACCTCCTCTACTCTTCCAGTCTACTTAAAACAGAGTTCAATATTTCTTGGGTGCACAAAGAGCTTTACAATAATTACAAAAATGTCAAAAATTTTTGTTTTACTGGTCTTAGATATCGGATGATGAAGATGACACCCATCCCAACATTGATACTCCGTCGCTGTTCCGCTGGAGGCATCAAGCGCGTATGGAACGAATGGAACAAATGGAAAAGGAGAAGGAGGAATTCCAAAAGAAAAAACAGTCGCACACAGCTAAGAAACGAGATATAACCGAAAAAATAAATAAAAATGAAGGAAATCTAGATGAATTGAAGGTAGATTTTCAGTAGTTCAACATTAGGAGTGTAAGCAATAATTTTATATTGCAGAAAGAATTGGAGAGACTCGAAGAGGAGTGGAAGGAGTTAGCAAAAAAGGAAGATGAACTGTACAAGAAGGAGAAGAAAACTCCTTGGAATGTTGATACAATTAGTAAACCCGGTTTCGAAAAAACAGTAATAAATAAAAAGGAGCCAGTCAAGAAAGACGCAGAGCTCAGCGAAGAGGAAAAGCAGAAACGCTTAAAAGAATTCGTCAAGGAGAATGAAAAGCTAATGAAGCAATTTGGAATGTTAAGAAAATTTGACGATTCCAAGCGATTCCTCACAGAGCACAGTCATCTAGTTTGCGAGGACACAGCAAATTACCTGGTAATCTGGTGCATGAATCTGGAAATGGAAAAGAAGCATGATCTAGTAGCTCACGTCGCTCACCAGTGCATTTGTATGCAGTACATTTTGGAGTTATCGAAACAATTGGACGTGGATCCTCGGGCCTGTGTAGGATCGTTCTTTACAAAAATTCAAACCGCTGTTACCGAGTACAAGCAGCAATTCGAAAATGAAATCGCTGAATTCATAAAACGAATTGAAAACAGGGCAGAGGAGAAAATTCAGGAAGCCATTGCCGAACAAGAAGAGGAGGAGAGGTTAGCTAGATTAGGTCCTGGTGGCCTTGATCCAGTTGAGGTGTTTGAAAGTCTGCCAGAAGTAAGTTAATTTCATTAAAACATTTTCGGTTGTAATATCGGAATTTACATTTCAGGAATTGCAAAAGTGCTTCGAATCTCGCGATATACAATTGTTGCAGGAAACCATAGCTAAACTGCCAGAGGACCAAGCCAAGTATCACATGAAGAGGTGTGTGGACTCTGGTTTATGGGTTCCAGAAGCGAAAAACGCAGACGGAAAAGAGGAAGAAGACACAGAGAGTAAAACTGTTGAGGAGGGTGAATTTAAGTCGCGAAACTGAATCATGAACACTGGAATTTGTTTCAATTTATATATTTTGATATCAACTTACCTAATTGTATATAAATATCCACAGCTTAATTCTTATTGTTCAGAACAGTTTAGAATCATGGCCATGAGCATTTAAATAACTTATTCAATTATATTTTGAAATATGCAGCAAAAACTTTGAGAAAAATAAAATCAATTTAAGATTAATTTGAATTTCAATTTTCTATTCAAACGACTTTGTTGTCTTCCAACACACTGAAAGAAAAGAGCATTTTTAAGCTTCCAGACTACAATCCCTGCACTTCTCAAGGTCCTTTATTATGAATTTTTTTCAATTACAAATAAAAAATTGAACCTTTCATATATAAAAACTTTACATCCGCGGTTTGTTTTTGAGTTAATAATTTGTTTGATTTTTACAATAGTACAAAACAAAAACTTCGTACTGTATGGACTCAAGGAGCACTTTACGCGTTAATGTCAGGAACATAGAATTGAGCTTAATTACAATCCTCCAAGAAGAAATACTGTCCAGCTCGTTTCTGTTCAATGTCCTAAAAAACGAACATTTAAACATGAATTTGATGAAATTTCCACAAATGTACCTTAACCGAACTATTTTTATTGATTCGTGGTCGGAAGTTATTCGGATCCCGGCGGAAAGTAATGCCCAAAAGTTCCAGAAAACGATTCATGCCATTCAAAAGGGACTGAGGAGTGTGAGCGGTCGTGTCCACAGACGGAGAACCTTCAAGAACAATAACGCGATCAGCCAAGTAAGTTGCCATAATGAAATCGTGCTCAACCACAAAGCCAGTTTTTTTTGCGTGCAAAATATATCTGAAATGAAAATCGTCAATAAAACAGTCCACACCCCCAATAAGCGAGTACCGTTTGATGACTTTAGCTGCTACTAAACGCTGTTCGGAGTCCAGGTAAGCAGACGGCTCGTCGATTAGATATACATCAGCAGGCTTCCCCAGGCACAGCACCAAAGCGACACGCTGCAATTCTCCGCCAGATAAATTTTGCACCTCTTGATCCATGATTTCCTCAATTTTCATGGGCTTCATCACATCTGCAATGAACTGCGGATGAATGTAAGCATCCCTGATTTTGTCATGTAACAAATTTCGGACGTGTCCTTGACTTTTTGGGGAAATTTTTTGTGGTTTATACGAAATGTTTAAAACGGGAAGTTTTCCTAAAAAAGTAATAAAAAATTATTGCAAATCTTGGGACAAAATATGCCTCTCTAGTACCTGATCCTTCATCCGGTTCCAAGTTACCAGCCAACATCCTGATAAAAGTAGTTTTTCCTGTGCCATTTTCCCCCAGCAGAACTAGAATTTCAGAATCGCTGAAATGGCCTTGCTGAACTTTTAAGTGGAACTTGCCAAGGGTTTTACTCATTTCCGGGTACACGTAGTGGTTCATTCGTTTGATTTCCTCAGTCGCGGACTCCGATACCTAATAAATGAGTTTTAATCGGGAATTAAGACAATCAAAAAGTAAATTCCATGCGCACCTTAAACGTGAGTGACTCTGTTCGGAATCTCATGTTTTCTGTCGGCACGAAACCGTCCAGGAAAATATTGATCCCCTCACGCACAGAGAAGGGCATAGTGACTACACCATAGCATCCGGGAACGCCATAAAGACAGCAGATGAAATCGGACAGATAGTCCAAAACAGACAAGTCGTGCTCCACAACGATGATGAACCTTTAACGAACAATTTACATAAATGCAATGATTTCATCCAGAGTCCTTACTTACTTATCCGGGTGGATGAGCGACCGAATTGTTATGGCAGCATTTAATCTTTGCTTAACGTCTAAGTAGGATGAGGGCTCATCGAACATGAAAATGTCCCCATTTTGTATGCAAACCATTGCACATGCAAACCGTTGCAGTTCTCCTCCGGAAAGAGCCGCAATTTCACGATCTCGTATATGTTTCAAGTCCAGCATTTCACAGATCTCATTCTGATTCTTTCGCTCGTCCTTTTTGTCTAGAAGGGTACTAACACTGCCCTTGACTGCTTTCGGAATCTGATCGACATACTGTGGCTTAATTAGAGCCTTCAGATCGTCCTCCAGAATTTTCGTGAAATAATTTTGTAGCTCTGATCCACGGAAATAGGCTAAAATTTCACTCCAGTCTGGAGGATCAGCGTACCGTCCTAAATTTGGTTTCTGTTTGCCGGCTAAAATTTTCAAAGCGGTCGATTTTCCAATACCATTTTGTCCAACAAGTCCAAGGACTTCTCCGGGCCGGGGAATGGGGAGCCGATGAAGTTTGAATGAATTCTTGGAGTAGCGATGCGTGGTGTGTTTGTCCAAATTACTTGGGATGTTTATGATCGTTATAGCATCGAAAGGACATTTCTGTGGAAGTCGCCAAAGTTAGATAATTGCGCTACATACAGTGTGCAACGATTACCTTAACACAAATACCGCAACCTATGCAAAGCTCTTCGGAGAGGGAGGCCAATTTTGAGTTTGGTGTCACTTCAATACAAAGTTTGCCCATGCGAACAACTGGACAGGATTTCTTGCACTCTTGTCGGCATCGTTTCGGCTTGCACTTGTCATCGCTCACAATAGCAATTCGAGTTTGCTTGTCGGTTTCCTCCGTTCCCTTATGGCGCGACATCATCTGGAAATTCAACAAAATTTAAGCATGAAAGAAAACCTTGTAGAAACCACTGCCGCGTTTACAGTTTGTCAAAGACACAGTTAACCTCATTTGCCACTTTCACATTTGTTTGTTGGCACACTGATTTATTAACATATATTCTGTAAACTTTAATCGTGGACTATTCAACCGGTTCCTTGCTGGCATTTGTTTATTTACCTGATATTATAAAGGGTTTTGATCACAAATTTATTATAGGCGAACGCTCTTTGCGTGTCAGCCTGTCAAAAGTGCAATTGCGAAAGGAAAAGGGAATGGCCTAGTGTTGCCAAGTGTTAATAGTTCACAGCTGATTCGATTTGACATTTATAAAGTGGATTTTTTTCTTTATTATGTTGTCGGTCAACAAAATATTTCAGTGAAATGTTGCAGTTTTATTGTAGCCATGAAATAATAACACAATTATCCATAACTTTGATATAGTTTGAATTTTTAATTAAAAAATTGGACAAAGTCGGCGAAAGTTTTTACGCGAGTAGAACTTTAGCAGCAGAAGAAGAAGCAACTGTTGATTTGTCACACTGGGAGTGTGACATTTAAACTTGCCAACAAAACATTCAATATGGTAGAGAACACGAATCCACCGGACAATCGAGAAAAAATAGAGGAGAAACACGAGGAAGTCACAGTGGACGGTCAGAAAGTGTATTCCATCGAGAGTATCCTTTTATAAAACATGCAGAATTTTACTTCCAAGGAAGTTCAACTGATATAACCTCTTTTTGGGATGGAAGTTCCAGTGCCAAGTTGTGATTACACTTTCACTGTAAACGTTTCTAGTTTGATTAAGATGAAATGATCAATGTAATCTATCTTAAATAAGTAGTATTTAGGACTTAGTTAAGACATTTTACCTCAATCGAATGAATGTTTCATACTCACAATTGTTTCCATTGCATTCCTGTGAAAATTGAGAATACGATGAGTTTCCTTGACCAGAAGTACAGTATTGCGTTTGATCAAGGATGCCCAACAACAGCACGGTCTCCGACATGGAGACTTCCAGCGGTATCGGAGTTACTGCACGAGACGTATAAAGCGCTTACGGAAGACCCTTAAACTTCCCCAGGGCGACAAGCGACATTTCAAGAAGCGCGACGTGACGGTGAATCATTTAATTGGGAAGAATGCGGATGAAAGGTTCGTTTACATACCCCTCGTCTGTGCTGAAAGGGCCTGGGCATACGCCATGCAGGTAATTCTATTTTGATTGTTCATCAGTGGTCTTCATTTGAGTTTTACCTTCCAAGTTGCGTCAAGAAGCTAATACCGAACAAAGGAAGAAGTTTCACTTAGTTAGCAAACTTAGGAAGGCTTGCATGTACGGTCTTCAACTCCAGGAGCTGTGCAACGTAAGAGTTTGCTTAATTTAAATGAAAATTACGTTATTAATTTATTTCATCAGCACAACATATTTGACGCCCGTACAAAGCTGGAGATTGAAGCTTATGTGGCGTGGTTGCATGGAACTCTGCATTTTGAACTATCCCTGTGGAAGAGTGCAGCTGAACATCTGAAAAAATCGCAAGTGATCTACGAGAATCTGGCTCAAGCTCTTTCTGAAGATGAACAAGCACTCTACAAGTCCAAAGTGGACGAATTGGCTCCAAGTTTACGTTACTGTGCCTACAACATTGGCGACGGAGGTTCAATGGAAGATTTGCTGGAAATGCACGCCACCGGTTTGCTCGAAAATCTCGATGTTCTGGTTTCCCAGACGAAGACTCAAAGCAGTGAGGCTCTGCAAACGATCGAGTGGCGTGGCAAGAAAATCACAGTGAGACCGCAGAAGATAAGACTTTTCTTGATGAGTGTCCAGGAGCTGGACAAGAGTTTACAGAAGGCTAAGATCGAGGAAAAGAAGATTGAGCTAATAGAGAACATCTTAATGGATTGCAAAGATGCAATTCTAGCAGTCAAGGATGAGATTCGACAAGATCCCAAACTTCGATCGGTGACTACTGGGCAAACTGTGCCCAGCATGCAATATTTGTTGACTTACTTGTCCTATATTCGTCTAACCCGAACTTTGGAGCGGAATTTACTACTGGTGGCACAGATGAAGGCGAACTTGGACGATCCGAATGATAAGTCGAAAACGGCAGAAGGGAAGCGCGTGAGACCTCAAGATTTGACGCGCTTGTTTGAAATTATCTTGCAAAACATTTCTGAAATGCAGCAGATCAGCGGAATGGAGGATGATTCCAGCTTCCAAAAGGAACTGGACATCCTTACGATTTCATTTAAAGCGTTCAGGTGTTACTACATTGCCTTAACGCTTGTGGACTTGAAGAAGTGGAAGGAAGCAGTTGCCATGTATGAAAGGTCAACCAAATACGCCAGTGATGCACTCAAATCTAAACCAGCTCAGTTTAACTTGGAGGAGGATCTTAAAAAATTAATAACAGCTATCGAAGGATCCAAGTTCTCTGCACACGCATACAGCGTCTTGGAGGGCGATTCTTCAGAAGATTCCATCTTTACATCAAAATCCCAAAAAACATCGAAACCTCTCTTCGAGAGACTTTCCCAGTACAAGGAGGACCAGCAACTGAACTCCAAGAACCCGAATGTGTTCAAGCTAACGCCCGAAATGCAGGCGATTTCGTGCAAGCCTCTATTCTTTGATTTGGCGTTTAATTATGTGGAATTCCCTTCATTGGACGACAAATTGGACTCTCCTGGAGCTAAGAAGGGCGCTTCGATTTCTGGATTCGTTAAGGGATTCTTGGGTTGGGGAGGAAGTGGCAAGTAAAATGCAGCATCCCAGTTGGAAAATGCAATTGGCTTGGTGAGAGATTGTTTTTCAAGACCTGGTTTTAAGAATGTAATTGTATTATGAAAACAAAATTGATTTTGTTATTTTTGAACTATTTTATCAATAAAATGAAATGTGGACTTTTCATGTTTTTTTTAATATACTTTACAATTAACGCTTTTTGAGAAAAAAAGAGAACTTGTGGACCACCATATTCTGTGGTCCATATTCTATGCATATTTCGTTATCCTGATTCTGATGAATTTAGGAATCAAAAAAATTAGTATTTCAGAAAAAGTTAGACATCCGTATGGTTAAAATTATAAAAGTTGCATATAATCCGCGGTCTAATAATAAAAATACAAAAAAAAGTCATATTAATTATACAAAAAAAGGCAGGAATTGAAACTGGAACCTTCTGATAAAAAGTAGTAGAGCGGGACCGAATTCGTTCCTCTCATTCTAGTACAAAAAAAAAATACCACCCAAGCTAGCTAGCTGCATGCCGGGATTTTTAAATTTGAATTTGTTTTGGTGGACTATATGAGGACCGAAGGACATATGAGCTAAAACTCTGAAAGAGAAATCTATATTATCCTATTAACCTGTATTATCCTATTTTCTGTTTAAAATTATCATTTCGATAACTTGTAAGAACATCGCATTGTCTTTTTTTGAAAATGGCGGAGTTCTAAAGCTTCAAATATAAATTTTCGGGCTAGACACTTTATTTCTATTAAATTTCATCAAAACCAAAAGTAAGCCTAGAACTACAGTGAATTTAAAAATATAATATAATAAATTTTTAAAAACTTACTCAAATACGATTGAAAACTGAAAACTAAATTTTTAAATTTAACAACCACCCTGTGATTTTTACCGGCTCCTTTTTGACGTTTCATTCTGCATGTTTTGACGTTTGCATCTTTGAAGAGTTGTTTTTATTCTGTGAAAGTTCACATTGGAGAAGACTTTGTTTTAAAATAAATATATCGTTGCAAATTGTTATAAACATATTTTATCCAAAATGTCAGACGAAGATGATCTGCTCATAGCCGATGATAATCTTAACTACAAATCCATTTTGTAAGTATATTTTTCGATTAAATTGTGACAACTGATTTACAAATCTCGCCTGTAGTTGCCAGAATATCCCAGATGCTTTTTTAGACAAGACTACTGCAAAGAAACACTTTAGCAAATTTGGTAAAATAAATCGCTTCATTTTGCGCCCCAAACGGCTCCAGTGCACTGTGGAATACGAAAGAGAGGACGACGCTGAAAGTGCTTTCGTGAACGCGGGAAACTACAATGGAATCAATTTCGATATTAAATTTACTAAAAACGAAGTAACACCATCAAAAAACATAGAGGAATGGGTGGATTCAGAAGTTCAGTCTGAACTGGATTCGATGGGTCACGCAGGTCGCCTTCAGACTAGAGCTAATGTGCTCCGAAATATGTCGCCAAGATATCCGAAGTCTATATTGAAACCAGGGAAATCACTTGATGCTGTGCCGCGAGTAGTTGACTCTGTGGCTCGAGGTGAGCTGGAGTCAATTTTGAAGAAACCAGCATTCGATGCAGAAGAAAGGTGAAACAACAATGTTTTTTTGTACAGCACGAAATAAGAATCATTGATATCCAATATTTGCAGATATCTCATCTTGGATGCCAGGGATAAGCTCATAAGGTTGACCACATTTAGAACAACCGATATTAAGAAGGCTGTAAGTACCAAGGGCGTCTGCCCGGACATGTGTCCGGAAAAGGAGAGACTTATGCGGGAAGCGAAACGCCAGGTGTCGTTGTTCGAGATTCAAGACGACGATCAGAATTCCATGGATCCCAGGATCGCCATTAAAGAGTATTCTAGGAGTAGTGCCGATCAGGAGGCTCCACTGGCACACGAATTGCGTCCCGAACCTGTGTTAAAAATGACAATGACATACTTACTGCACAAAGTAATGGATCTATGCGATGATCTCGAAGTAAATTTGGGTGATTGGTATCACTTTCTCTGGGACAGAACGCGAAGCTTGCGCAAGGATATTACACAGCAGGAGTTATGCAGCCTCGGAGCAGTAGAGCTCGTTGAGCAATGCGCACGGTTTCACATTCATTGTGCCGCTCGTTTAATTGCCGAAGAGCCTTCTGTGTTCGATCAGAAAATTAACACAGAAAATTTAACGAAATGTTTGCAGACGCTTAAGTACATGTACCACGACCTGAGACTTAAAGGGGTGAAGTGTCCCAACGAGCCGGAATTTCGAGCGTATGTGGTGCTCTTGAATTTAAGTGATTCGAATTTTTTGTGGGAAATCAAACAGTTGCCGCCGGAGATCCAAAACTCCACTGAGATTCGATTTGCTCTTTCAACTTACTTGGCCATGGAAAATAACAACTACGTGAGATTTTTTAAACTGGTCCAGAAGACGACATACTTAAATGCATGCATACTACTCAGATATTTCACTCAACTCCGGTTAAAGGCAATCATGACGATTCTGAAGGCGTACATATGGCCCAGGCAAGTGGCATCAATGCCCCTCAACTATTTGCGGGACATCTTGGCTCTGGATTCTGAGGAAGCGGCGATAAATCTGTTCAATTTCTACGGCTTGGATTGTGACTCCGAAAAAGTATTTTTTGACAAGAAATCCTTCTTTCTTCCGGAAATTCCATTTGTTATGGAAAGATCGTTACACGTTGTGGAGGCTAAGAGGCAAGTAAGTGTGGGAGAAGTTGTTTGCGGTCATAAATTAGATAGCTTGGACGAATTCGAAAATCATATTCCACACAACAGTTTTGACGAAGACGGTTATTTACGACCAGAAGCCTGGAATGCTGAAGATCAGTTGCCAGAAGCAGTAAGGGCTCCACGGACTCCAACACCCGATCGTGAGAACAGTTTATTCAAAATGCCGCGACCATCACCTCCACCCTTGCCCAAACAACCGAATAAATCTCTTTTTCAATTCTCATCCGCCCAAGAGAGTGCGTCTTCTGTCTCCTCGATTTTCGAACATCAATCGCAAAATAATGTGTTCATGAAACCGAAAACAAGTCCAAGTGCAAACTTTGGTTCTATTTTTACCTCTCAAAGGGCACCTGAGGCTCGCGTTGTAGAGGAGACGCCCACGCCAAGCACATTTTCAATTTCTACCCCTACGCCACTCTCATTATTCGGTACAACTGGTAAAACTGAAAATACTGAAAAAGGATTTCTATTTGGAAACAGTTTGAGCTCTTCTGAGACCACAGGGAAGAGTATATTTTCTGGTGGAACTTTTTTTAAACCGCTGACCACTTCATCAGGTTTTGAAAAACCTCCAATTTTTGGG